>CM076573.1:909385057-910024344 GCA_034641835.2 Pinus albicaulis | reverse complement strand
AAGCTCCTAGAGGCTACGTGAGCCTCCTCTCATACGTGGTGTGGACCCCCAAGGCTCCCCCTTAAGTTATAACGTTGCACCTACTAGGGAAACACTTTATTTTATTTAAGTGAGTTAGACCCCCTTTCTCACTTTTATTTATTAATAAACTATAGTCGGCAAAACTATACGAAAATCAAATATTCCAATTAGCGGTGCTAATTAGGAATATTACACCCATTCAATGTTGTTTGGTCTCCTTATTGGCAAGATATGATAAGGGTAGTTAACAAAGCTCCCACAAGGTACAAGGGGCCCAACTATGAAAAAGTCTTTACTCAACTTCTAAAAAATGAGAAGGAGCTTGTGGAGGATATCTTATTACCGATTCGTTCTTCTTGGAGTAGCTTTAGGGTTAGCATAGTCATAGATCTATGGAAAGATACAAGGCGTTGGCCATTGTTAAATATTGTTGCCACTTCACCAAAAGGAGCAATGTTTTTAAAGGGGGGAAGACTGCTCACGAGAGGTAAAAGATGCACAGTTCATTGCTGATATTTTAATAAAATCTATGGAAAAAATAGGACTTGATAGGGTGGTGCAAGTTATTAAGGATAATGCACAAGTTTTCAAAGTTGCAAGTTTAATTATTGAGGGGAGGTATGACCACATATTTTGGACACCCTGCATTGTCCATAATATCAATTTGATCTTAGAGGAGATCGATAATAAATTTCCGTGGATAAAGGAAATCACAGGGGAAGCAAGGGAGATTGTTAAATTCATCACCAACTGCCACCAAGATATGCCTCAAACTTCCTAATATTGTGCTGCCTTGTTGAGGTTAAGCAACCATTAGTTTCTATGGTGGTTAGTCAACTTTGGGCTGGGTGGAGACAAGCAGATTCAGAGTGGGGATATATGGTGTGCAGATTGTGCCTTGATCTTAGTATTCAAAACCTGTCGATTCAAACCGGAAACCGATCAAACCAGCTGGTTCATTCGTAAACTCCACTAGACAAGTAGAAAAACCTGTTAAGACTGTCCTCCTCATCGTTTTTTTGGTCTAACCAGGCACAAACTGGCTAGTTCATGTGAAAAATTCAATTATGAATTTCTACTACAGTTATAGATTTATTTCTCCTACTTATTTCTACAATAAGTTATTTACAAAACCCTTACAACAAATTTTGAAATAAACACTACTACAGTTATCACTCAAGTACATATAGAGAAAAGAACAGTAAAATGCAGGCATAAGAACCAATCACAATGACAGTTATTTTTGGATAATTGTCCCCGGAAAAACCCAATGTGGGAAAACCGATGCAACAAATGAGGGTTTATATATTAATATTTAGCAGTAAATTCTTTACAAGGAAATACTGGTAGATTAACTGAGAAATTTCATGAGAAAACACCTGAGATAAATTCTCATCAACATTCTGGAGAATTTCTGACACTTTGAGGAATCACTGCCCCAGTCTGTGTTACCTCTATGTGTCTCTCTGCGCAGAGCCTGCGTGAGACTACGTCACCCTGCGTGAGCTCTCTGCGATGCTGCTTTGTGTTGCCCTCTTTGACCTTCTGCATCCATCTTCCCTCGAGCCTTGACACTGTTGATGCCTTCTGCTTCCTCTGCCTTGCAACTATCCCTCTGAAATTGAATTCTATTCCTTCAGAATTGACTTCCTTCGGGTTACTGAGTGTATGCCTGACTTGTTTTCCAAATGACCCTCGAGCCTTCATTTATACTCTTCTCATTGATGAATCAACGATCCAGATTAGAAGTCTAATCAATGGCTAAGATTAAAACTTGACTTGATCTTCGTTCTCTAGAAGATTCGTACTCTGTTTTATTAACACCCATTAATTATTTAATTTCCCTAAGTTTAGACTTAGGGTCTCCATTAAAATAATTAATTATTTGAATTAAACATGAACCGAGTGGGATTTCCACAGACGGTTTCTGGGTTCTTTGGAATACTGATGTGTAAGCCTCCTCACCAAATTTGAGACTTAGATCACTTTTTGATAATACAAAAATCAACACTCCCTCTTAGCGAGGAAAGTGTTCTAGCAATTTTCCAGCTGCATACTATGACCCTGAAGCATCCTCTGTGCTGCTGATGCTTGGATGTCACGCTCGTCTAAGTTTACCGTCGCTCCGTACTGCTCTGCCCATGACATTTCCATTGTCACTACCTCATCTGTACTGCAACTCCCTCTCAATTCTGCATCTGTCCATTTCTGCTACTGAAATGGATTCTTGATCATCCCCATATTCTCTTTGAAGTAGACAAACTTTGTCTTTCCCAGAGCTTTAGTGAGGATGTCCCCCACCTATTCTCCTGTCGGAGTGTATTGCAATTGTACAGCTCCTCGCTGGACACAGTCTCTGATGAAATCACACCAGATGTCAATGTGCTTCGACCGATCATGAAACATAGGATTTTTAGAGAGCTTGATGCAACTCTGACTATCACATAGAATGTAGGTCGCTTCCATCTTTTCCTTGAGTAGATTCACAAGCAGCTTCCTCAGCCATATGGCTTCACACGAAGCCGTGCTTGCTGCCATATATTCCGCCTCAGCTGATTTCATAGCCACATATTTCTGTTTCCTGCTGCACCAGGAAGTCATTCCTGATCCAACACTGAAGCAGTACCCATCGTACTCTTCCGATCTAATGGGCTTTCAGCACAATCTGCATCAGTGAACCCACTCAATCTGATGTCATTTCCATGTGTGTATCTCAATCCAAGCTCGAGTGTTCCTTGCAGATATCTGAGAACATGCTTGGCTACTGCCCAATGTGCCCTCCTTGGTTCCACCATGAATTGACTGAGGGTGTTGACAGCGTAACAGATGTCTGGCCTAGTATTGACCAAATACATTAGGGACCCTATGAGCTGCCTATACAAGGTAGGATCAACCTCATCATCTTTGGAAGTATCAATCTTCTTCCAGTTGGTGATCATTGGTGTAGCCATGGGTCTACAGTCTGCCATCTTGAACCTCTTCAAGATTTCTGTAGCATATCTCCCTTGACCAATGAAGATCTCACCCTGCCAAACTTCCAGCCCCAAATCCTTCATGTCGAATTCTGCAGCTAAATTCTCCTTGTAGTCCTTGATGAGCTTAGATGATCCTGTTAGAAATAGATCATCTATGTACAACACTAGTGTCAGAGGCTCATCCCCTACTCTCAAATATTAGAGATTAGGATCTGCATCACTCTTGACGAATCCCATCTTCTGCAAGTAGCTATCAATTCAACCATACCAAGCTCTAGGGGCTTGCTTAAGTCCATACAAGGCTTTCTTAAGCCTACACACATGAGTCTTCTGCTCATGCGTCTCAAAGCCCTCTGGTTGTTCGATATATACTTCTTCTATCACCCCATTCAAGAATGCAGTCTTGATGTCCATCTGTTGAATCTCCCATCCCATCTGCGCAACAAGGGATATCACGGATCTAATAGAAGTATATCTGGCAACTGGGGTGAACTTGTCCTACCACTGGTAGTGGGTGGCTCTACCTGCTCCCCCTCCTGCAAATCTTCTGGAGATGAATCCCTTGGATCCTTCTTCCTTGGAGAAGCAATCGGCCTAACCTCAGTTGGTCGAGTGGTTGGACCAGTAGGTCGTCTTTAGACTGCGTTGCTGAAGGCATCTCTTGGGATTTTCTGAAAGCTCTTTCCTCCATGAACTTTCCATCACGCTGCACTACAACCTTCCTGTTGCTAGGAATGTAGATTCTATAAGCCTTAGCATTTTCACTGTATCCTACCAGATATCCCTTTTCCGCAGTCCTATCCAATTTCTTTCTCTTCTTTTCGGGTACATGGCAGTATGCGGCACTACCAAAGATCCTAAAGTGGCTTACCTCTAGCTTCCTGCCAGTGAAGACACTTTCTGGAGTGATCTTACCCAATGCATTATGAGGAACTCCATTTTGAACATATATAGTTGTGTTACAAGCTTCAACACACAAAAATTTGTGCATGTCTTGATCATACAACATTGCTCTTACAGCCTCCACAATAGTTCTATTCTTCCTTTCTGCAACTCCATTCTGCTCTGGATTATATGGAGCAGTCCACTCTCTTCTGATGCCTTCCCTCGCGCAGATTTCTGTGAAGTCTTTATCAATGTATTCTCCACCATTATCTGATTGCATAATCTTTATCCGCTTTCCTTTCAGATTCTCAACTAGAGCTTTAAACTCCTTGAATCGGTCAAAGACTTTGTCTTTGGTCTTCAGAAAGTAGATCCAAGTTTTCCTGGAATGGTCATCAATGAAGGTGACAAAATACTCGGCACCACTAAGAGCTCTAGTGGATATTGGTCCGCAGATGTCTGAGTGTATCAATCCTAACACACTCTTAGCCCTATTACTGCTTCTGGGGTGGACTGCCTTAGCGTACATCCCTAGTACGCATCCTCTGCAAACGTCATCTCGTTTTGTGCTCAGATCTGGAACTCCTGTGACGGTCTTCTTGAGAATTCTCAAAGCCCTATGATGTAAGTGTCCCATTCTCCTATGCCATAACTCATTCAATTCCTTCTCTTCACAACTTCCTATCAGTGCCATTGGAGATTCGAGCTATAACTTATATAGTTTATTGCTCCTGACTCCGATTTGTGCCTTCTTTTTCCAACTCGGGTGTTTGACATATACTCTTTTGCCAATGAAGTAGACGTCATGGCCCTTGTTTTGTAGCTGAGACACTGAGAGTAAGTTCATCCCCAAACCAGACACATGCAACACATTAGTAGCTCGAAGCTTATTTTCAGCTTCAGTTTGAAATACTATGGTACCTCTCCCAACAGGGTTACTCTTTGCCTTATTTACCATGGTGATCTGGAAATTCATCTGCTCTTCCTAGTAGCTTGAGAAGCATTCTCTGACTCCCGTCATATGTGCAAAAGCTCCACTATCAATATACCAGACTTCAGGAGAAGCAGAGCTTGATACACTAGCAAATTCTTCTTCTAGTCTGGAGGCCTATACAGAGATATCGTGATCCCTCTGTTCTTCCGTGCTTTCCCTTTTCTCTGGAGAGTTGCGTGAACCCTTTCAAGTTGTCGTTGCAGCAGCTTCTGGACTTCATTCCAACACAGAGTCTCCAATCCTGTGACTCAAATCAGCTCGATACCATGTGAAAAATTCAATTATGAATTTCTATTGCAGTTATAGATTTATTTCTCCTCTCTGATACCATGTGAAAAATTCAATTTTGAATTTCTATTGCAGTTATAGATTTATTTCTCCTACTTATTTCCACAATAAGTTATTTACAAAACCCTTACTCCAAAATTCGAAATAAACGCTACTACAATTATCACTCAAGTACATATAAAGAAAAGAACAGTAAAATGCTAGCATAAGAACCAATCACAACGACAGTTTTTTTTGGACAATTATCCCCGGAAAAAACCAATGTGGGAAAACCGGTGCAACAAATGAGGGTTTATATAATCTTCAACAGTAAATTCTTTACATGGAAAGACTAGCAGATTAACTTAGAAACTTCATGAGAAAACACATGAGATAAATTCTCATCAACATTCTTTAGAATTTCTGACACTTTGAGGACTCACTGCCCCAGTTTGCGTCATCTCTGTGTGTCTCTTTGCGTAGAGCCTGCATCACCCTGCGTGAGCTCTCTGCGCTGCCCTCTCCGACCTTCTGCGTCCTTCTTCCCTCAAGCCCTGACACTGCTGATTCCCTCTGCTTCCTCTGCCCTGCAACTCTCCCTCTGAAATCGAATTCTATTCCTTCAAAATCAACTTCCTTCGGGTTACTGAGTTTATGCCCGACTTGCTTTCCAAATGACTCTCAAGCCTTCTTTTATAATCTTCTCATTGATGAATCAATGGCCCAGATTAGAAGTCTAATCAATGGCTAAGATTAAAGCTTGACTTGATCTTCGTTCTGTAGAAGATTCACACTATGTTTTATTAATACCCATTAATTATTTAATTTCCCGAAGTTTAGACTTAGGGTCTCCATTAAAACAATTAATTATTTTAATAAAACATGAACCGAGTGAAATTTCCACAAACGGTTTTTGGGTTCTTTGGAATACTGGTGTCTAAGCCTCCTCACCAAATTTGAGACTTAGATCACTTTCTGATGCTACAAAAATGAACAGTTCATTGGCAGGCCAATTGCGAACTCGACAAAAAGTGGTTTTGTGAGTTTTGAAGAGGTTTTG
This sequence comes from Pinus albicaulis, assembly GCA_034641835.2. Classification (NCBI taxonomy): domain Eukaryota; kingdom Viridiplantae; phylum Streptophyta; class Pinopsida; order Pinales; family Pinaceae; genus Pinus; species Pinus albicaulis. The sequence continues at coordinate 910,018,142 of CM076573.1, read as the reverse complement.
AGGTAAACTTGGGCCTGTTTCCCTCCAAAAGAAACCTCTCCAAGAAAATCATGTCTCCCCTCTCATTTTCCTCACACATCTCAACCCTACCAACGCTGACAATCAATGGTAATGTTAAATTCTTAACATTACCATGAAATGACTCAGGATGTTTGAGAGTGGTTTCAACCTCGTTGGAGATCATATGGAAAAACTAGAATTTTAGATTTCACTCAAAATCCAAAAGAATTAATGGTTTTTAGGATTTCATGGTTTGGGGTTTTGCAATGTCTCCATTTGATTCTTTCACATGTGAGGGTATTAGATTGACATTTGATCAAGAGCATGGAGTCCTTTAAGAACCTTTATGTTGGTGGCAGTGATTGTTGAACTTTGTTGATGTTGATGGTATTGATTGTTGAACTCCTCTACGATGGTTTTAACAAAAATGTACCTTTCACTCAAAGGAAAATAACTGGTTAGGCATGTGAAGCTTGTTCTACCACATTATGAGGTTGAGGAGGTGAACCCTTCACTCAAACCAAAATCATCGGTTAGGCATGTTAAACTTTTTCAATTTCTATAATATTATAAGGTTGAGCTATCGAAGTTTGAAGACTTTGAGCTAGATGATGTTTATGTATCTCTTGTTGATGATCCAGTTTCTAGTAATGCTGAATCAATGATGAGTTTCATGAGTGATTATGTTGATTAGTGATTTTGTAGCTTTCATGTCTAGTTTTGTTCCTACTACTACCACTACTATTGAGGTTGTAGAGGAGTTTTAGGAGTCCTCAAACTCTGAGCCAGATTATTTATGTAGCTCGTGTTGATTATCCCATGTCTACTAGTGGTGATGAGTTTGAACATGATGAGTGATTATGTTGACCATTGATATGTAGACTTGTAGTAGGCCAGTGGCCCCATAGCTTGTAGCACGTTTTTTGGACTCTGGAGACCATTTAGAGCCTCATTCATTATGTATTTTGTTGTTGATATGTATTGCACTTGGTTCTATTTTGATATATTCAGCTTTACATGGTATATATATGAACAAACTTTGTATATTTTGTCTTTATTGGTTTGGAATCATGGTTTGAAATCTTAAAAATAGTTTTTTCCATTAAGATTCAATTATTTCATGTATTTTTTTAAGGACTGGTTAATTGAGATCTGACTAGTCTCGGTTTGATTGATTCCAATTTTGAATACTATGGTCTTCATAAGGAGTGGTGGAGCAAACTAGATTTCTTGCTAAAGTTCACAACACATGCATTTGAGCTTCTTCGGAACGCTGACACAGACCAACCTTTCTTAGGAGAGGTAGATGATGGCATGGATACCATGGTTGAGAAAACTATGGAAATCATTTCACATGAGTCTCCACATCTTTTATTTGTTGAAATCATTGTTGATAGGTAGAACAATTTCAACACTCCATTGCACACTTTAGCACATGCCTTGAACTCGAGATTTTATGTTGAAGCACTTATTGCTCAAAAAAATGGGAAGAGGAAGGCACCTTGTCGTCCAAAATTTTCTCAACAACCAAAGAAAGTAGTGTACAAGTAAGTGGAGAAGAATTTTCAGAGATCAAAGTCATTTGCCAGCATGAAGTTATCATTGTAAACCCAATTTCTGCAAGGTCTACTGTAAACGATGCTAGTATGACCATTTAATTATGTAACAACACCTAGGCAAGCCTTTGATTTTGGCAAAGGATTTCATCCTAAGAAGTTTTTTAACCTCCCCGAATTATGTCTGTTTGTAAACACGCCTAATCATCAAAGTTTTTCTTCTAGCTATAACCCCAAAGCTAGGGTGGAATTCGTTGAGAAGGCTTAGGTGAGTCCTAGTGTTTATCGAGTCTACTGTTAAAATGTGTTTCAGAATAATTTTAGTGCATGGTACCTCGTATTCATAACACCATGGCTAGATTATTTGATTATAAACACACTTGGTTTCATACTAGATCATATTGTGTCACAAATTGCGTAAATTATTGAGGGTGTATGTTCAAATATGTTTTCCCTTCTATGGGTGGATATTGTAATTATTTTGATGTAAAAATATTTTAGTGCATGGTTCCTCGTGTGAAATTTTTTGAATTTACTAAACCGAAACCGTACTGCTAAATCTTGATTTTCTTCTCCTACTTACATAAGTTATTAATCTGAAAAATTCAGCATTAACATCGAAGTAAATAAAGTTAACCACCTACACATATAGATCAAGTATTGAATAACATGCTCAAAGACAAGTGACACACAAGCATTTTCTGGACAAATGTCCCCGGAAAAACCCAATGTGATGCAGCCAAAAGGCCGCTTTACCCACATATGTAGCAACTTTTAATAAGTCTGCACGTTCCCAAGATCCAATACTCGTAAAGGAGTATTCACTTTAATTTATGCGTGGAAATAAACTTTATGGGAACCCAAACCAATCCTTTTGTTATGCGCTTTTAACTTTAAAAGCCTTCAACTTAACCTTTATTTCCTTTCTTCGTGTCTGTACGTGATCGCTTCACGTGAACCGAGGATACCCCTTCGGTTATGGACCCACACGAATGGTGACCAATCACGCTGAATCGCACTTCGCACTTCTTATAACTTACCTCCCCGCAAATTCACCGCTTAACTATTTTCGCGATATTGCAATTTCGCAATTCACAACATCACTTCGCACTTCGCCCAACTTAACATTTCGCATGTCGCGCCTTTTAACTTCCTCGGTTAACCTTTATCCTGTGCGATATGTGATCACATCGCATTGCACCAAACATAACTTACCGTGCGAACTCTTAACAACAACCACAAAAACTGTGATGTGTGATATGCGCTTCATCGCTATGCTGACACGTGGCTCCCCTTCACCGCATTGCAACTTTCAATCCTTACCGCATCGCAACTTAAGTCATTTACCTTGCGATGTCCTTAACAATAAACACTAAAACCGTCGATGTGCGATATGCGCTTGAGCGTTGGGTCGACACGTGGCTCTTCCCTTTATCGCATCGCAAGTTAATTTTTTTAACTTGCGAAGTCCTTAACACATAAACTCAATAATCGCCGATTTGCGATATGCGCTTGGCTGCTCCGCTCGAGACGTGTCCACTTCGCAAATTCCCCAATTTAACTTTCGAATTCAATCTGGATCATCGGTCTTGCTCGGATCTTTGCGATTTTATCCTCGCCGTTCATTTCCCTTCCTTTGGAAATCTTCTAAAGGTTTTTTCTGCCTTAGTCTTTTCTTCAGTTTTTGCGACTTCTCCACTCGCTACTCCTCTTGAGCTTTAACTTCTATTCATTCGCTTAGATCCTTAGCTTTCACGCTCGCTGCATACTCAGCATGTTTCTTTAAGCCGAATACAGAACACCCTCTGTATTTGCTTCTCCAAATCTCAATTTGGATTTCTTCTCGTTCTCAGCTTGCACACAATCATTATCTGTACTTCATTTGTTCTCACACAACATCAACAAATTACCTCCCGGACTGGAATCATATAGATTCTACCCAGCCACTAAGTCTTATTCACTTAGAAGACTTATTCACATATTTAAAATTCATTCATAGAGAATTATTTCACACATTGTTAAACACACACATGGTGGATGGAGAAACTAAACACACAAGTAGGAAAGATAGGCATTCGTTGCTCATATTATCGTTGATATGATTTACATTTATAATACAATGAGGTGACCCTTGGATTCATCTTCCAAGGTCACTTGGACTCCTTTGTGACTCTTCGCCTTCCACACCTACCCATAGAGGATTAAGTGTTCAACATTCCTCCCCTTAATCCGAAGGGGTATGTGTGAGTCCAAGAAGAGAGTTGTAATACAAATATGCAATGTATGCATGGCAACACTTAGGTTGAATCAACTCTCTGAAATGTTGGCATAAAGAGGTGGTTTAAGGATGACCACCAACATTGGAACACAACTTATTGCAGTTCCCGGAACTCTTCCAAAACTGGCAAGAAGCTGAGAGCTTCTGCTAGAGGGAGACCTTCAACCTAAAAGAAGGGAGGTCTATAACCTGTGATGGTTTAAGGATGACCACCAACACTGGAATGCTTGATTCATTTCTTGGTACTCTTCCAAAGCTGGCAAGAAGCTGAAGTCTTCTGCTAGAGGAAGTGTTCTAAAAGAGGAAGAATATCAACTTCACATAGATGATTTAAGGCTTTCCATCAACCAAAGGCATGCTCATGGGCATCCGTGTCTTTGGCTACAACTCTGAATCTGGAATGACGAATTGTGGCTCAGGCTCGCTTGATGTGGCGTCGAAGGTTGTAGATGACCACCATTTTCCCCCCTGTCAGGTACAAGGTGAGATGATGGCGAAAACTCAACTGCAAGATTGTTCAATATTCTAGAACAAGTTCTGATATGTGACTTAAACATCTTCTTGGCTGTTGATGCCCATTGCCAAGAAGCGATCCATCCAAGATGAATCTTTGTTCTTGCAAGAGGCTTGTTTCTGAAGCATCTGTGTGAAGAATGGGTGTGCCAACCACAGTGCTTGCATGGGTGAAGATCAAAACAATGATCTTTCATATGGCCAACGTGATCACAGTGTTGGAATTTTACAATTTGTTGTTGTTGTTGCTGTGAAAGAGGAGTAGGATCTGGAACAGCTGCAGGTGAACTGTCATAAAGAAATCCGACACTCTGAAATTTGACGGGCTTGGAGTAATCCGGAATATGAAAGGACAACTCCTTGTCATATCCAAGACCAGTTTTGTGCTTGTTATGGACAAACTCTTCCCAAGGTCTGATGATGGGCTTGGGAAGCAAAGTGTGAACATCTGCATCTGCATGCAATTATGCTTTTGAACTAAGAACTAAATGTGAACCAAATTGAAATTTATATTCTTGCTGTTGATGGGAGTCCCTCTCAATTTTCTGAACAGAAACAGGTTCAGAATGATGACTCTTCTCTTTTAATTCTTCTTGCTGGAGTTCTGACTCAAGCTGCAAAAATTCAATCTTTTCTTGTGCATCTCGCAAACAAGTTTGAATATCTGTGAGACTAACTTTGTCAATCATAACTGTATTGTCGACACTAGAATGTATTAGAGTATTCAACAACTCTAATATTACATAAAGTTTTCCCATTCTCTTAACAGATCAAACTCTCTAAATGACAAGTTGTTCTAGTTTCGATTTGAACCAAGTTTTGGCTCAAGGGAGATATCATACACCACAGAACATACAACAACCATAATATTTATAGGAACTTTTCAACGCACCGTCATGGTTATCTCATTCAAAAACTTGAATAATATCACAACCTCTCCATTTTTTGTATCATGCTTCACTTAGGCATTCATCTCAGTTTGGTGCCACACTCAACTCTGTTCAAACATTTGTATTCAAAGATTGCAAACAACTTTTCCTTCTTCTTCTTCTTTTATTTTTTTTTAACTCAAAGCATATATTACTTATATATGTTCCATTACATATAACCACAAAAAAGGGCTTCAACGAATTTTAAACAAACAGTCAATGCCTACCATTTCAGTCTTCAAGAAGGAGATATCATTGAACCATACGGCCTTCAAAAATGGAGTTTAATGCATATGGAGTTCAATACATCGATTCCACCTTTATACAGTGTATGAGAACAATACCAGGTCCTCAAACAACGCACAACAACATGCACAGTTCACCACGGTAGCGGTTTAGACCAGCATATTCAATGCAGAGTACTTCAGTATTCCACCAGTGATCAACACTCCAATAGCATTTGTGTTCTTCCATCAAATGGGTAACAGCATTCAACACTTAACGCAGAGGGTATACACCATTCACGGCATTCAAAAATTCATCATTCTCTTTTCCCTTCGCCGCTGCTCCTCCATGCTACCTCCTCCACCGCTTCATCTCCCTCACTTCCCCCCCTCCTCAGCTCCCCATGCGGGCTTCACTACTCCTGCCACTTCCTTCTTCGACTCCACCTAATTCCCTACACTTCAAAAATTCATCATTCTCTTTTCTCTTTACTCGCTCTTCTTCATAAAAACCACTATAGGATTGATATCAAACTTGGCCTTGGTGGATGCACTGCTACAGAGATTGAAATGTGTCTTCCATTGCCAACATTTATCGTCGGACAGAGCTTGAGACTCTCTTAATTGCTGTCAATTCCACCATGTGGCATGCATGCCATTAAAATTGCATTGTGTATCAACTGATTTTGGGAGTCGATGGAAGGTGAGGGGGTGGTGCGAAGGGAGGAGCGCGACGGGAATGCTGTGCGGAGGTAGGAGCGACGGGAGATCTCTGCGAGAGGGAGGAGGCATGAAGTGGGAGCTGATGGAATGTGGAGGAGTGTAGTAGAGGGAGAAGTCGGTGGCAAGAAGCCACGAGAGGAGCACGCAGGTGACGAGCGCATAGGTGATAGCCGAGGGTAGCGTGTGTTGGAATGCGATAGCCGAGGGTAGCGTGGAGTGGGAGGTCACCACGCAGACCAGATGGTGGAAAAGGAGGTGATGTTATCCTTGAAAGCTTTGCAACAGTTTGGGATCTAAGCAACCTGCAACACCACCTTATGGAAATTTCTTGCGACTTGGAAAGCAAAGGCGCATTGGTCTATGGGGGGCCTTTCCTCCTAACATTGCAATGCCAACTCTATCTTAAATGTTCAAAAGTGAAGAACGATGAGACCAGTGTTGCATTGCAAACCTTCTCTCCAATTCAATGCAAAAGGAGATTCAATGCATCGCTCCATCATTCAATACAATGCCAAAATTTCTAAAATATTACAAGTGACGATGCAATGATTATTACCTTATTGTTTAGGGACCAGTTCGTAGGCTAGATTCTACCATACGAGCTTGTTGGGATGGGTTGCAAAAACTTCAATGGAGAAGAGAGGTGGAAATCATCAATGTGGTCGATGTTAGGGCCGTGCAAGGAGCACCCAATTGAGACCACATAGTTAGGAAAGAGAGAATGACAGGTCGTAAGAAGGAATAGGAGAGGAGTAACTCACGGTGAAGGGAAATTTAGTGCATTACACATACAATGCCAGCGAAGGATAAATCATGTTAGACCCGATAAGAATAGATAGGGTAGCATCCAGAATGGCAGAGCTACACTTTTGTAATGGCAGAGAGAGTTTCTTTGACCCGTAAACATTCACGAAAAAGTAGCAGAAAAGTTGCGATTTTATCCCGACTTTTTAAAAAATCTTGATTTTTTGCAGCGCCCGTAAAATCGGCCGAGTTTCGATTTTTGAAAGTTGGAAAAAGCTCAGATTTAATCGTTAATCCCGACTTTTTGCCGACTTTTCCCAAAAATCGTGAGGGAGGTAATTTTCTTTAATAATTTTTATTTTATTTTTTTGAAAAATCAGGATTTTTTCCAAAAAATCAGGATTTTTTCAAAATATGAATATTTTTGTATTTTTTTAGTTTTGCCGATTTTTTGCCGACTTTTTCAAAAAACTCCCGACTTTGCCGATTTAATCCCGACTTGAAGCCCTGCCGATTTAATCCCGACTTCGACTTTTTCCACATTGCGAAAAAGAGGTTTCAGATAGATATGTGATAGAAATGAGATGACTCGCACAAAAACACTGGAAGATATGTAAAGAGGCATATCTGGCAATGCTCAACAATGCTCAACAAACTGAAATTTTACCATATAGTCCCAACTCCATATGTATTCCTTGTCTGGTTCCTCAAAGTTGCGGGCTCTGACGAAGAGATGGCAAATTTGGTATTCTTCTTTATGGAACTAAGCTTGATGCAAAGGCCACAAAGACTAGTGGCTCAAATTGGAGCAAGGTCAGAATTTGCCCACTGTAGCAGCGAAACTAGTAGGTTTGTTGACTTTAATAGCAAAAATGGCTTTAATTATAAAAATACACAAGAGGTATTTATAATAATAAATATTTATTGATATGATATGAATAAGATGATTGAAAGTTACAATGAGGCCCTGCTTATATACCCATGCAGGTGACCTTTCATGACTAAACATGTCTTTTAGACATGCCTTTTCAGTTAACTAATGACTACTTAACATAATCCTATTTGCTTATTTAGCAATTACATTTATTTGTATTTATTCTATTAGTTATGAATTAGATTCATAACATTGCCTCCTTCTTCGAAAAGCTTTGTCCTCAAAGCTTATTCTGACAATTTTCTTCACTTCAGATTATCTGCGAGGCATGTCATTCAATGGTACCTTCCTTGTAGAATTCTCTCTAATGTTGTCTTTAAAACTATTTTTTTATTTATAATAATATATATTTATATATATATATATATATTTATAATAATTTATATAATATATATATATAGAAGTAACTTTATAAAAATCTATTAAGGTAACTTTATAATTGTAATAAGATTACTTTAACCATTTTTATAAAGCACTTTTATGATTTATTATAATTATTTTTGTTTATTTATTTTTATGACTATAGGTTCATTCAAATAGTCACGTCCCCTTCTCGTGTCCCTTTATTGCACATTCCATTTTAATGTGTTTCGTAATCCATAGACAATAGTTTTACTGGAGCATTGAAGGCATAATCCCTTCCATATCCAGAATGATGGAACAGACAGAGCACCCGATTCACACGATTTTGAACTGGCTTGGTATCAATGATATCGGCCAAACGTGATTTACGCAACATACCAAGAGCACGCTTTCTGAGGTCTCTTCCGAGAACCGACAGGTCTCACTCAAATAACCTTCGAATGGTCTCTGGATTTTCATATGTCTGGATTTTGAACGCTCTGGAAGCCTTCTTGAGGCACCGAACTTCACCCGAGAAGCAGGGGAGCTCCATGATTTCAGGAATAGTGATCCGCGTGTTAGGGTTAGGATCAAATATTCGAGAAACAAGCTCACGAACTTCACCCGAGAAGCAGTGTCTCTCGCAACTGTACTGCATGTATATCATTCTCTTGTACACATCGGGCAAAATGTCATAACTGAATGGTAGAAACCCAGACCTAAGTTTGTACAGAATTACTCCGCACGACCATACGTCTGCGCTGCGAGCATCGTAACCCCTCTGCCTTAAAATCTCAGGCGCACTGAACCCAAAAGTGTTGCACATTGTGTGAAACAACCCATCCTTCCATCGTGGAGTGTCTTTCATTTCTAAAATTGCCTCCTTCTTTCCACCTGACAGAGGCATTCGCAGCAATTTCCTGAATATTCCATCAATCTCACCAAGAGCAGATATCATGATTATGTTAAAAGTATTGTTGTTTACAATTGTCAAATTTGAAAAAGAGTCGTATCTTCCATGGGCTTCTGACAAATCGACAATCCCGTAATTTGCCAAGTCCTCCAGTCGAATTATGTAGTCGACCGTTGATACGAAGGGTGACTCGAACCACCTTAACTTGGTATCGGAAGGTATGTAACCCCATCGGAAATTTTTCACAAGATGATGCAAGAAAATTGGAATGAGTGACGTAGCGAACTCATATGCTTGACAAAATCTAGGGCCACCTCCAAAGGAAAAACTAGGTATGTCATTAATAACCGAGTTCTGCCATTGCCGAGGATTGAAAGTAAGAGGGTCTTCGTAGTACTTGCTATCTAAATGGGAGGCTTGATGAAATAACATGCATGTCCATCCTTTGGGAATTGTGTATCCTTGAATTTCTACATTCTCGATAGTTTTGCTCAGTAATATCGCGTTTATTCGTCCAACGCCTAATCTCAACACCTCTTCGATAACATTTTTAGTGAACGACATTGATTTATAGTCATCCCACGACAGATTCTCGTTATTTCCTTTGGTGCGTCTTATTGCTTCCCTTAAGGCACCAAATAACACTTGAGTCGACCTTGATACAGCAGTTTTCTGCTATTGAATTGGTTGATATCTTAGATCAGTATTGGTCTGCTCACTTGAACTAGGTTTATCTACTATCTCATTACCGTAGCTACTTGAAGTACATTCTGTGCTAACATTTGTTGGCCTTTCTGGAATAGCATTTCCATGATTACTGGAACATCTGTTGACAAATTTCACAAGATTCTTCCCACTTTCTTCAGAGGAGCAGCTTGTATTATCACTCTCATTATTAGGTCGTTCATAACCTTCTCCTTGCTTCAGGATTTTCTTCAGCACTTTCTTATCATCAGTAACTTCATTTTCCCTTTTATCACCATTATTAGAATCAACCATTTTCGCATCTTCATAATTATGGATTACTGCAGAATTTTTTTTAAACGTGTAGAATTTTTTTTAAACGTGTTGTGACTTCTGCACATGAATTCTCTAATTGCTGAAGCTTTTCTAGAATTTTATTAATCTTCTCACTTTCTTCACACGACTTTTCTAATTGCTCATGATCTCCACGTACTGGCACATAGTATGGTAAACTATGTCCATAGGCTTGTAAACTACGTTCGTAGGCTTGTAGAACTCTGTTGTGTGCCATTGCTTCAACTTGGCTTCAATATGGCTCTGATATGGCTCTGATACCTCTGTAGCAGCGAAACTAGTAGGTTTGTTGACTTTAATAGCAAAAATGGCTTTAATTATAAAAATACACAAGAGGTACTTATAATAATAAATATTTATTGATATGATATGAATAAGATGATTGAAAGTTACAATGAGGCCCTGCTTATATACCCATGCAGGTGACCTTTCATGACTAGGCATGTCTTTTAGACATGCCTTTTCAGTCAACTAATGACTACTTAACATAATCCTATTTGATTATTTAGCAATTACATTTATTTGTATTTATTCAATTAGTTATGAATTAGATTCATAACACCCGCTCTGATACCATGTTAAACACACACATGGTGGATGGAGAAACTAAACACACAAGTAGGAAAGACAGGCATTCATTGCTCATATTATGATTGATATGATGTACATTTATAATACAATGAGGTGACCCTTGGATTCATCTGCCAAGGTCACTTGGACTCCTTTGTGACTCTTTGCCTTCCACACCTACCTATAGAGGATTAGGTGTTCAACACACATAAATAAGATTTGTTTTATTACGGATCACTCAGCGCATAACATAAACAATCAGATAGATTCATCAACACAACACTCTTCATGAACTTAGAATTGAGTTTTATATTCACCAATAAATAATTACATAAGGATAAATTTCCTCTTGGTCTGATTTTCTCTTTCAGTGGCCTCTCAACACTGTTTCTCTATCTCAATGCCCGTAGGCTTTTCTCCTCCTCTCTCTTCGCAGGCTTTTCTCTACCCAATGAAAGTCTATCCTTTAAATATTTATCAACAGATTCCTAAATTTTAGCAACTAACTCCTATAATTAGAAACCCATACTTAACTCTATCTATGACTCATTCACTAACTCCTTGAGTCATCCCTCCATCTCAGGGATTTGTTAAATAGTTCATTATGACTAAGCTCTTTGACTAATGAGTCAACACCTATCTAGAACCTTCTAGACTAATACTTGTGAACTATGAAGTTTTTAGAAGACTTTACAATGATTATACAAAGAAAATGTCCCTTCTGGACCAATGTCAAGACCTTAGCCTTGAATTACATTATGTTGGAAATACTGAGAGGGGGGTGAATCAGTATTTCTTTTCAATTGTTAATTATTGCCAGTTAGATTCTTCACAATTAAAGACAGAGAGGTGTATAATAATGATATTAAGGATTAATAAGAACTTCAATCCTTTTTTTAATAACAGTATACAATAGATGAGTGAAGGGCACCAACCCTTTTAATGAAACAGGCACCAACCTGTTGCCAAGCACCAACTTGGACTTTGATGAGGCTCCGACCTCTAGGGCTCCAACCCTAACTTCTCAGGGCACCAACCTTGTGTTTAGGGGCACCTACCCCAAGGACACCAATCCCTCAATGTTCTTTTTAATAGAAAATGTGTGATGTACATACTTGACTGTCATCAACAAGATTCTTCACTGTAATTTCTTCACTGTACTTTGTCCATCATGTGACTTCAATAGTCCTCACATAAGTCTGAGCCTTCACCAAAGTGCAATCCACCGCAAGGACAACATTCCTCTACAATGTTCACTGGTCGAGTCAAGAAACACAGTCCAACCACCTTTTTATATGTTCACAAACACAGGTTTCCTAACTGATGATTTGTTGCAGTGTATTAGTCTAACTTTGAAGGAGGTCCGAGGCTGCAACTGAGCATGAAGTAGCTTTATCTCAGGTTCGAGAGTAAGGTTGTTGTAGCTCTATAATTCAATGTCTGAGGTGCAATCCTTTAAGTGACCGAGTCTGAAAATGAGTCTGAAATAACACTCTCAATAGGTCCGAGGTGCTGTAGTATTGTTTGAGTTGTTGTACTATGGTCTGAGCTCCACAATCACAGGTCCGAGATACTGTAGGATAGTCTAGGCTCCACAACCTCAAGTCCGAAGTGTTGTAAGATAGTCTAAGAGTATAACAACAAGTCTCCCACAGAATTTATTACTGCCCATCAATAGATTAGTGATCGTTTACCACAGGTGGCTAGACAAAAATAATCTGTTGTCTGAGATTGAGGAAGAATAACCCAAACAATATGCTTTTTAAGTCCTCCTCAGCCTTAGTTCACAAGATGTGAACTCTCCTCAATGTTCTGTGTTCCTCAGATATTCTTCACCGAATTGCTGGCCAGAAATGAAGTTTCACTTTATATTTATAGTGATTTTGTCCTTCAAAGAGAGGACGTTACTGTTGGAGATGAGAGCCGACATATGTATGTTAACTTAGGTCGGCTAGATAAAAAAATATATTTTCTTAAACTTAAAAATCCAATATCTCACAAACCGTTGGGAGTTTCAGGGCAAGTAAAAGCTCATTGGAAAGAGGAAAAAATCCTCTTTGAGATGGTTTAGGTCCCATTGAGAAAATATGCCTCTAAGGTGGCAAAAATGATTTTTCTTTGTTACTGTCCTTAAATTTTATGCATAAAACTTTTGGGACAGCATGAGGAATGTTTGGGATAGTATGGCTTCTTCATTGTTTGGCTTCTTCATCATCATAGGATCATGTAGGATATCCATGTCATCCAATAATAGTGTAGTGATATGTCATAGTGCAGCCTTCATCTTAGTCATTGTCATATTGACATCAATGACAATCTGAATTAACAATCTCCCCCTTTGTCATTGATGGCAATATTCTTGCCCTTTCAACATTCTCTCCCCCTTTGTCATCAATGGCAAACAGGGTGCCCAAGTACTCCTCCTGTCCAGTTGCTCCCCCTAACATATTGTACATGCTGCGTGATTTAATGTGATGCAAGAGGAATGACTCCCATCTTTTGGCAAAGATACTCAAATGCTTCTTGTGGAGGGGGTTTTGTAAAGATATCCGCAATTTGCTCTTTTGTATTGACGTATTCCAACCTGATATTGTGTTCAGAAACTTGTTCACGGAGAAAGTGGTATTTGATTGGAATATGCTTGGTCCTTGAGTGCATTACCAGATTCTTTGAAAGACTGATGGCGCTAGTATTGTCACAAAAAATAGTAATTGGTTGCTTAGTTTCCATGTTGACATCCTTCAAGGCTTCCTTCATCCATAGAATTTGTGTACAACAATCAGCAGCGGCTATATATTCAGCTTCAGCTGTAGAAAGGGATATAGATGATTGCTTTTTGCTGAGCCAAGATACAAGACAATCTCCCATAAAAAATGTTGAAATTTGGTTACCGGAGGACAGGTGGTTCCCTAAGGCTTTGATCTTTGGCCTAGGGAAAAGTGTCCAAAAGAATTTAATTTTTCTCCTAAAGTGGATTTATAAAGTTATAAAGTAAAATCTAATTTAAAAGTGACTTTAAGTGAAAAAGTTACTAAAGTCTAATTTTAAAGTGACTTTAATAAAGTTAATGTAAAATTAGAAAGAAAAAGTGACTTTGGAAATAAATGACTAAGTGGGTCTTTATTAAAGTGGGGTGAATTAAAAAATAGAAAGTGAGATTTAAAAGAGCATTTAATCTCAGCCCTAGATCTAAAGCTATTTCAACCATTGGATTTGGGGATAACCCAAAAGTCACTTAGAGTTCTATTAAAGGAGGAAAAAGAGAGAAAAGGTCATTCATTCATTAATTCTTTTATGAGCAGATTGAGAGAAGGAGAAGGAGAAAGCTGAAGAGAATTTTCAGAATTTTTCCGAGCAAAAGGAGAAGAGAGGAGGGTGCGAACAGACGAACTTTCAAAGAAATCAGAGTAGCGTGTTGCAGCACGAAGTTCGAGGCAAGTGGGAACGAATTTCGAGGAGAGAAAACTGCAGATTTCAAGGGAGGCCATACAGCCATTCTGGCACTGTTTTCGAGGCTGTTTGTACAGTTTTGAAGGCTGTAATTTCTGTTGTAATTTTTCTGTTTTGTGGGCACGGAAACCGAGGTGGAGTTTGGCACGGTTTTCGAGATAAGTTCTGTCTCGAAGTTGCTGTAATTTTTTTTTTGCTGTGTAAATTTCTGCATCATTGTAAAAGCAATATTCAGAAAATAAAGAGAAGCTTTCAAACTGGTTTTCCCCAAGAGTTGTAGGGGGTTTTTCCAGGGTCATGTTGACCAAAAATCACTGTGTTAAAATGTTTTGTGTGGCTAGTTTAGTCTGCTGATTTTTATTTCTGCAATTTCCATCACTGTGAAAATTTTCCAGAATTTGTGTTTTCAGAAAATATTTATTTTCCAGCTTGTTGAATGTAAGGCTATAGGAAAGGGCATTTAACTATTTGGAGAAATAAGGTGAAACTGAAAACCGGGGTGGGAAAATAGAAATTTCTACATGGTATCGTAGCTTGGGTGTCGAATGTGCGCTAGATACAAAGAAAATTACAAAGACATTTTTTCACTCGTAAAATTCTGAAATAAGCTGAAATTTCACACACAAGAATGGAGTCTTACTAACAATAAGTGCTTTTAGGACAGCAAGGATGTCATTGGGATTAAGGGTGGAAGATAGGTTGGATGGGCATAGTAATTACAACATTTGGAGAGAAAGAATGCAGAGCATCTTTGAGGAGAGAGAAGTCTGGGATATCATGGTTCATACCCAACATCAGCTTGTTAATGTGCCTACTGATGCTGTTCAGTTGGCAACATTTAATAAAAAGAATAACAAGGGAAAAAGACTGATTCTGGATGGTATTAAAGACCATGTGATTCCTCATGTGAGAGGAAAGAGACATGCTCATGAGATGTGGTCTGCCTTGACCAATCTCTACCAGAGTACCAATGAGAACAGAAAGATGGTCCTAAGGGAGAAGTTGAAGACCATTAAGATGGGGAAGAATGATAGTGCAACTGGTTATCTCACAAAGATAACTAATGTGAGAGATGCATTGGCAGCAGTTGGAGAGGTCATTCCAAACACTGAGTTGGTGCGGATTGCAGTGAATGGCCTTCCTACTTCATGGCTGAATTTTGCTGATGGGGTTTGTGCACATGAGACCCTTCCCACATGGGAGAGGTTTTGGGATGATTGCATTCAGAGAGAGATCAGGAAGAGTCAGCTTGGGGCAGCCAAGCCAGTTGAGCAAGATGAGGATGTAGCATTGTTGGCCGGAGGCAAGAAGCATGCTTCCACAAGTGGTGGTGGAGGCAAAGGCAAAGGTAAAGGTAAACAGGAGAACACGCAGAAGGACTACTCCAAAGTGAAGTGTTGGAGTTGTCAGAAGATGGGACACTATGCAGTTGTGTGTCCGGAGAAGAAGAAGAAGGGGAAGAACCAGACCATGGCAACATCAGCAGAGATTGAGGACTTTTCAGATAGATTTGACCGAGAGTTTGGGTTCAGTTCTTGTGAGTCCACTAGTGCAGGATCACCTGCCACGGAGGTTTAGAGGGAGCATGCATTTCCCTCGACTATAGGAGCATCTTCGGGTATCTGGTATGTGGATAGTGGGGCTTCACGTCATATGACAGGAGTCCGTGAGTACTTCTCAGAGCTTTCAGAGAGTGGCACTGATATAGAGGTAGTACTTGGTGATGACAGTGTTGTTAGAGCAGTCGGTGTGGGGACACTGACATTTGATAGGGAACCCAAACCTCCCTTGAAGGTGTCAGATGTTTTATATGTGCCAGGGATGAGGAAGAACCTCATATCTGTCTCAGCATTGGAGGACAGAGGGTATGAGATATTGTTCAGGAGAGGATAGGTGTTGATTATCCCAGGGGTACTCTAGCTGAGTCAAATAGAGTGATAGGTGTACGCCATGCAAAGGTGTACAAGTTTTCATTTCAGCCCCTTATGGCATTGAGCAGTAGCACTGATGGCAGAGCTAGCAGTTCTGAGCTGTGTGAAATTTGGCATCGCAGGATGGGGCACATGTATCATGAAGCCTTGAGGACATTGCGGGAGATCACTACAAGTGTGCCAGATTTCAGTACTCATCACTTTGATACTTGCAGAGGATGTGCGATGGGCAAGTTTTCCAAATCCCCTTTTCCCAGCAGTGACAGTAGAGCGACTGGGATACTTGATTTGATTCATTCCGATGTGAGCGGTCGGATGTCTCATGTTTCCTTGAGTGGATATGAGTATTATGTTTTATTCATTGATGATCACTCCAAGAGGACCTGGATTTATTTCTTGAAGACCAAGAGTGAGGTCTTCAAGCGGTTTCAGGAGTTTAGAGCTCTTGTGGAGACACAAACAGGTCGGAAGATCAAGTCCCTGAGGTCGGACAATGGAGGTGAGTACACCCTTGGAGAGTTTGTTGAGTATTGTGTGGAGGCAGGCATTAGGAGGGAGTTCACAGTTCCTTACAACCCCCAGCAGAACGGGGTTGCGGAGAGGAAGAACAGATCCATCATTGGGGCTGCCAAAGCCATGTTACATGATCAGGGGTTACCTTTGTTTTTGTGGGCAGAGGCCTGCAATACTGCTGTATACTTGCAGAACAGGAGTCCGCATCGTGCCTTGGGGCATGTGACTCCAGAGGAGGCTTTTTCTGGGAAGAAGCCTGATGTTGGTCACTTCCGTATCTTTGGGTGTATTGCATACTCCTACGTACCCAAGGAGAAGAGGACCAAGCTAGAGACCATCGCAGAGAAGGGTATCTTTGTGGGCTATAGTGAGACCTTGAAAGCCATTCAGGTCTATATTCCTACTTCGAGGAAAGTTGTTATCAGGCGGGATGTGAGATTCGAGGAGGACCGGGCTTTCAGGAGGTCACGGGAGTTAGATTATCTGGATCAGCCAGACCCTCAGCAACAGTTGAGTCAGTCACAGAGATCTAGTGGGCAGGGGTCAGGAGGATCTGGAGGTACATCTATGACGATGTCTGGTCCGTCAGTGAGCAGTGGCTCGCAGAGTCAGAGGGGTGGTGCTTCGGGCAACATGCAGAGCAGTCCACAGAGCAGTTCACTAGGGAGTCCACTGATGGACAGCTCACACGGTACTTCAGCGTCTACAAGTTCAGGTTCAGGCAGGAGGACAACAGACAGATAGTTAGGAGTTCAGACTTCTGATGAGGAGGAGGAGTTTCATTCTCCAGTGGGAGAGGTGTGTTCAGGGAAGAGGAAGCCCAAGTGGCTTCAGGATACCTTGAGAGAGGCCACATCTGTTGCTGCGCCTAAGAGGCCGGTCAGAGAGAGCAGACCACCTGAGAGGTTTTGTAGCTATATGGCAATGGTTGCCAACATCATTGACTCTAAGCCTTCTAGCTATGAGGAGGCAGCTAGCCAGTAGGTCTGGAGAGAGGCCATGCAGGAGGAGTATTCTTCTATCATGAAGAATGATGTTTGGGAGGTGGTGCCGAGGCCTGAGGGCAAATCCGTGGTTACTTCCAGATGGTTTTACAAGGTAAAGCATGCTGCAGATGGCAGCATTGAGAAATTCAAAGCGAGGTTTGTGGCTAGAGGGTTCTCCCAGGTAGAGGGAGTTGATTATGAGGAGACCTTCGCTCCCGTGGCTCGATATACTTCGATTCGCTCCATTATATCGATAGCAGCACAGATGGGTTGGAAGATCCACCAGATGGATGTGAAGACCGCATTTCTCAATGGCTTCATACAGGAGGAGGTGTACATTGAGCAGCCACAGGGCTTTGAGGTGCATGGAAAGGAGTCCCATGTGTGCAGACTGAAGAAGGCCCTTTACGGCCTGAAGCAAGCTCTCAGAGCTTGGTACTCCAGGATAGATACATACCTGCAGGAGATGGGTTTCACAAAGAGTGAGGCAGATCCGAACTTATACTTCATTGTGATAGGTGAGGAGCCTCTCATTCTGGTGCTATATGTGGATGACTTGGTCATTACGGGTGTAGAGAGACTCATAGAGCACTGAAAGAGAGATCTTGCATCGGAGTTTGAGATGAAGGACATCGGCTTGATGCATTACTTTTTGGGTTTGGAGGTGTGGCAGGAGGAGGGGCATTTCTTCCTGGGGCAGGGGAAGTATATTGTGGACATCCTTAGCAGATTCCACATGGAGGATTGTAGACCCATGTCGACACCGATGATCACCAACTGGAAGAAGCTTCATGCTTCGGATTCCGAGTTGGTGGATCCCACATTGTACAGACAGCTGATTGGTTCCTTGATGTATTTGGTCAACACTAGACCAGATATTTGTTTTGTAGTCAACACGATGAGTCAATTTATGTGTGAGCCTAGGAAGGTTCACTGGGTGGCTGCAAAACACATTTTGCGATACTTGCAGGGGACAGTGGATTATGGTCTGGACTACAGGCAGGGGGATGGAGTGAGATTGGAAGGTTACACTGATTCTGATTGGGCAGGTTGTGCTTCTGATAGGAAGAGCACTTCAGGGTGCTGTTTTGGGTTGGGTTCGGCAGTTGTGTCATGGTTCAGCCGAAAGCAGCAGTCAGTAGCATTGAGTTCAGCGGAAGCAGAGTATATGGCAGCCAGTCTAGCTAGTTGTGAGGCCATCTGGCTTCGCAAGATGTTATTTGGCTTATTTGGTCAGCCGTTGAGACCTTCAGTGATTTACTGTGATAATCAGAGTTGCATTAAACTCACGGAGAATCCAGTATTTCATGACAGGTCAAAGCATATCGGGATCAAATATCATTTCATCAGAGACTATGTTCAGAAAGGAGCTGTGAAGCTTGAGTATATTCCCACTAATGAGCAGGTTGCAGATATTCTTACCAAAGCCTTACCACGAGGCAAGCATGTCTACTTCAGAGACAAGATGGGTGTGGTGAGGAACACCTTCCTCGGTAAGAGGGAGTGTTGAAATTTGGTTACCGGATGACAGGTGGTTCCCTAAGGCTTTGATCTTTGGCCTAGGGAAAAGTGTCCAAAAGAATTTAATTTTTCTCCTAAAGTGGCTTTATAAAGTTATAAAGTAAAATCTAATCTAAAAGTGACTCTAAGTGAAAAAGTTACTAAAGTCTAATTTTAAAGTGACTTTAATAAAGTTAATGTAAAATTAGAAAGGAAAATTGACTTTGGAAATAAATGACTAAGTGGGTCTTTAGTAAAGTGGGGTGAATTAAAAAATAGAAAGTGAGATTTAAAAGAGCATTTAATCTCAGCCTTAGATCTAAAGCTATTTCAGCCATTGGATTTGGGGATAACCCAAAAGTCACTTAGAGTTATATTAAAGGAGGAAAAGGAGAGAAAAGGTCATTCATTCATTAATTCTTTCATGAGCAGATTGAGAGAAGGAGAAGGAGAAAGCTGAAGAGAATTTTCTGAGCAGTGAGAAAAAAGAGGGCAGCAGCACTAACTTTCAGCAAATCTGTACAGCAGGGCAGAGCACGAAGTTCGAGGCAAGTGGGAACGAATTTCGAGGAGAGAAAACTGCAGATTTCAAGGGAGGCTATACAGCCATTCTGGCACTGTTTTCGAGGCTGTTTGTACAGTTTTGAAGGCTGTAATTTCTGTTGTAATTTTTCTGTTTTGTGGGCACGGAAACCGAGGTGGAGTTTGGCACGGTTTTCGAGATAAGTTCTGTCTCGAAGTTGCTGTAATTTTTTTTTTGCTGTGTAAATTTCTGCATCATTGTAAAAGCAATATTCAGAAAATAAAGAGAAGCTTTCAAACTGGTTTTCCCCAAGAGTTGTAGGGGGTTTTTCCAGGGTCATGTTGACCAAAAATCACTGTGTTAAAATGTTTTGTGTGGCTAGTTTAGTCTGCTGATTTTTATTTCTGCAATTTCCATCACTGTGAAAATTTTCCAGAATTTGTGTTTTCAGAAAATATTTATTTTCCAGCTTGTTGAATGTAAGGCTATAGGAAAGGGCATTTAACTATTTGGAGAAATAAGGTGAAACTGAAAACCGGGGTGGGAAAATAGAAATTTCTACAAAGAATGCATTTCCACTGGTACCTTTTCGATCATCCACGCTTCCGGCCCAATCAGCATCAGAATAAACTGTCACAATAAGAGTTGAACTCTTAGGATACCAATGACCGAAATCAGTCGTTCCTTTCAGATATCTAAGATTTCTTTTCACAGCTGCTAGATGGGATTGTTTAGGACTTGACTAAAATCTCGCTACCATTCCTACTGCTTGCATAATATCTTGTCTTGTAGTAGTTAAGTATAGGAGAGCTCCAATTATTGACTTGTAAAGAGTTGCATCTATTTGGGGGGTATCATCGTCTTTGCTTAATTTACAATCTGTGGTCATTAGTGTGCTCATAGGTGCACAATCTTCCATCCCATATCTTTTAAGCATGTCTTTAAGATATTTTTCTTGGGATATAAACATGCCTGCAGAGGTTTGAGATATTTGTAGCCCAAGAAAGTAAGACAACTCACCAATCATTGACATCTCGAATTTTTTGGACATATTTAGAGCAAATTCATGGCTCATTTCTTCATCATTGCTAGCAAAGATTAGATCATCGATGTAAACAAGAGTGATCAGAAGTTTTTCCTTGTCCATCTTCATGTAGAGATTGCTACCAGCCACTCCCTTTTTGAAACCTTCTTGTTGCAGATAGTGATCCAACTTTGCATACCATGCTCTAGGGCTTGTTTTAATCCATACAAGGCCTTTTTTAGTTTGCATACAAGGTCTTTTCCTTCAGCAAGATCAAATCCTTCTGGTTGCTCCATGTAAACTTCCTCCTTGAGATCTCCATTCAGGAATGCTAATTTTACATCCATTTGATAAACCTTGAATCCTTTTGAGCAAGTAAATGCTAAAAACATTCTTATGGCTTCCATTTGAGCTACTAGTGCAAAGGTTTCTTCGAAGTCAGTTCCTTCGATTTGTGAGTATCCTTTGCAGACAAGTCTGGCTTTATTTCTGATGATTTGTCCATCTTCATTCATCTTGTTTTTGAATACCCATTTTGTTCCAATTATATTTTTATCTTTTGGGCGAGGTACCAGTTCCCAAGTCTCATTTTTTCGATTTGAGACATTTCTTCTTCCATGGCCTTTAGCCAATGAGGATCTTTGCTTGCTTGAGAAAAATTTTCAGGTTCTATTAAAGATAATAGAGCCACATCATCTTTTCTAGGGGTGCTTATCATCCTTCTTCGAGTTTGGATTCCTTCATCTATATTTCCGATGACCTGTTCTTCTGGATGATATCTTTGAACAAACTTGATCTTGGAGGGAGTTTGTGAAGATTCATTTTGAGGTTCACTTTGAGGTTCTTCATTCTCCTCTTCTTTTTCAGGTTCTTCTTCTTCACTTTGTTCAAAGAAAGGCTCCACTTCATGATCTTCAATTCCTTTTTTTGGAAGGCCTTCATCAATCTTTACATCAATGCTTTCCACTATTCTTCGTAGACTATAGTTGTAACATTTGTAAGCTTTGCTCCTAGTGGAGTATCCAAGAAATATTCCTTTGTCAACTCTAGAATCAAATTTACCTGGTGAGTCATCATTTATTTTTATGAAACATTTGCTTCCAAAAACCCTGAAATATTTTACTGAAGCAGGTCTTCCTTTCCATAATTCATAAGGAGTCTTTTCATTATTTGGTCTTAGTTGAGTTCAATTTAAGGTATAAACTGCGGTGCCAACTGCTTCTCTCCAAAATTTTGGTTGCAAATCGGCTGCTAGTAGCATTGTCCTTGCCATTTCTTGAATGGTTCGGTTCCTTCTTTCAACTACTCCATTTTGCTGGGGTGTCCTAGCATTAGAGAGTTCTCTTTCGATTCCATGCTCTTTACAGAATTCATCAAACTCTTTTGAGGTGAATTCTCCTCCTCTATCCGTTCTAAGACATTTAATCTTAGAATCTTTCTCATTCTCAATGAGAGCCTTAAGATTTTTAAAACATTCAAATGCTTCGGATTTATATTTTATGAAATATATCCACATCATTCTAGTATAGTCATCAACAAATAGAGCAAAGTACCTTTCACCTTGAAGAGCGGGAGTTCTAGTTGGCCCACACAAGTCTGCATGAATGATTTCCAGAGGTTTTGTTGTTGAGAACTCCTTAGTTTTGTGGCTAGTTCTGGTTTGCTTTCCATGTTGGCATGGGCCACATACAACTTGATTTGGTTTGCACAGTTTTGGAATATCCCTTACTGCATTAATTTTGCTGATGTTGACTAGGTTATCAAAACTGGTATGCCCCAATCGCTTGTGCCATAACCAACTTTCATCTATTTGACTTAAGTAACATTTATCTTCTTGGATTCTACTGAGAATATAAACATTATCTGGTGTTCTTACTCCTTTCACCACAAGTTCTCCCGAGGATGAGTCTCTTATTTCACAATTTTTTGTACTAAAGACAACATTATGTCCTTGGTCACAAATCTGGCTAACACTTAAGAGATTGTGTTTGAGCCCTTCTACCAGCAAGGTATTTTGAGCCTTTCCTAGTCCATTGACAAGGGTAGCAGTTCCTTTTCCAGTGATTTTAGCGGATCCACTTCCAAAAGATACATTTCCATTTTTCTTGTTCAATGAGATAAACTTATTTTGGTCACCTGTCATATGTCTTGAGCATCCACTGTCCACGAACCAATGATTTTCTTCACTATGAGCACATAGAGCTAGGCCACATTTATCAGTTTTGAGATTTATGTTTTTAGCTTTCTCCCTTTTGAGAGGACAATTTTGTTCATTATGATCATAATTATCACATAATGAGCAAGACGGATCAAACTTAGCCAAGGGATCAAAAGAATTGTAAGTTTTGATTTGTCCTTGCTCTTTAGGACCATGTAGTTGGTTTGTTTGATTTTTCAATCTTGGTGCTTCATTCTTATGAGCCTTGCAATGTTTAGCTTGATGCCCAAAGTTTTTACAATTGTAACAATGCCCAAGAAAAATAGTTTGATACCTGTTGTAGTATCCATAGCTTGAACCAACATTCTTCCTTGGAGTTGCTCTTTCTTCAATTCTTGGTTTTGAGATGGGACTTTGTTCCTAATGAGATGAATTTTCTTCTTTAGGATGGCGAGAGAGTACATCAGCATAACTTCTGTTATTATTCTTTGTACTTGATGATTCTCCTTTGAAACCAATTCCAGACTTGTCATGTTGAGGTTTTTGAGTATTAAGAATGTTGTCAAGAGCTAGAGAGCTTTGCCAACTCCTTTTGACTTGCTCTAATTCCTTTCTTAGAGATACTATTTTAGCTTCACGTTTTTCACAGATATCATCCTTCTCTTTTAGCTTAATGTTCAAGAAGTCTTCCCTTCTTTTTGCTTCCTCTCTTTCTATTTTGAGAGAAATTATCTTCTTTTGTAGATTCTCATTTTCTTCAATGGCATTCATCAGCAAGCTATCCATGTTTCTTTCATCTTCTAGTTCTGAGTCATCATCATTTGTAAATGCCATGAATAACGTTTCTTTGCTTCCAACATAATCACTTTCCTCATCTGATTCATCATCTCTTTCTTTGTGATGACACATATTTCTAGTTGATTTCTTTTTGATGACTACAAATTCATCTTCATCGGACTCATCTTGTTTGGAGAAGAAGTTCTTCTTATTAAACCCTTTCTTTTTGTACATCATCCTTTTAGAGTCCTTTTCATCATCACTATCATGTTTATGGGGACATTTTGCAGCGTAATGACCTATTCTTCCACAATTGAAACAAATAAGAGGGTACTTACGTTTTAGCTTGGACCCCCTTTTTAGTCTTCGTACAAATTGAGCTAATTCGTTTTCAGTATCGGATTCATCGCTGTTGTAATTCCAACCTTTTCCTTCTTTTGTAGATCTTCAGGCTTTGAAGGCTGCTTCTTTGAAATTTGGACTCCCTTTCCTCATCTCATAGGCAATGAGAATTCCATGGAGTTCATCCATCTTGAGAGTATCTAGATCCTTCATTTCTTCTATGGCACTCACTTTGGAGTCAAATCTGTCAGGAAGCGATCTCAGGATTTTTTGAACAATGGTGCTTTCTTCAATATTTTCTCCTAGTCCTCTAAGAGAGTTAACCACTTCAGCTACTCAGAGGAAATATGACGCAATATCTTCTTCATCATCCATTTTCAGACTCGAATTTTCTTCTATAGGTTTGAAGCTTTGCCTTCTTGACTTTGGAGTCGCCATCATATAGAGAAACCAACTTATCCCATACTTCTTTGGCTGAGTCACAGTTCATGACATTCGTAAATTCGGAATCGGTAATTCCACTATTGATGGAATTTAAAGCTTTGGCATTAGCAATGTAGGCTCTTCTTTCATCTTGATCAGTTGGAAGATTGTCGGGAGCTTTGTACCCATCCAGAATAGAGTGCCATACTTCAGGACCAAGAGACATTAGATAGTAGGACATCCTCTTTTTCCAAAAACTAAAATTCGTTCCATCAAAGATAGGTAGTTTCCCTGTTGCTTCCGTGTTCTTCATTGTGCCTAAGAATCATTCTTCCAGCTGTTAGGCTGATATTGAAGAAGCTTGCTCCGATACCAATTGTTGGAAATACTGAGAGGGGGGTGAATCAGTATTTATTTTCAATTGTTAATTATTTCCAGTTAGATTCTTCACAATTAAAGACAGAGAGA
The DNA here is from genome assembly GCA_034641835.2 of Pinus albicaulis. Lineage (NCBI taxonomy): Eukaryota > Viridiplantae > Streptophyta > Pinopsida > Pinales > Pinaceae > Pinus > Pinus albicaulis. The sequence continues at coordinate 909,993,283 of CM076573.1, read as the reverse complement.
TGTATAATAATGATATTTATTATTAAGGATTAATAAGAACTTCAATCCTTTTTTTAATAATAATATACAATAGATGAGTGAAGGGCACCAACCCTTTTAATGAAACAGGCACCAACCTGTTGCCAAGCACCAACTTGGACTTTGATGAGGCTCTGACCTCTAGGGCTCCAACCCTATCTTCTCAAGGAACCAACCTTGTGTTTAGGGGCACCTACCCCAAGGACACCAATCCTCAGTCTTCTTTTTAATAGAAAATGTGTGATGTACTTACTTGACTGTCATCAACAAGATTCTTCACTGTTATTTCTTCACTGTACTTTGTCCATCATGTGACTTCAATAGTCCTCACATAAGTTTGAGCCTTCACCAAAGTGAAATCCACCGCAAGGACAACATTCCTCTACAATGTTCACTGTTCGAGTTAAGAAACACATTCCAACCACCTTTTTATAGGTTCACAATCACAGGTTTCCTAACTGTTGATTTGTTGCAGTGTATTAGTCTAACTTTGAAGGAGGTCCGAGGCTACAACTGAGCATGAAGTAGCTTTATCTCAGGTTTGAGAGTAAGGTTGTTGTAGCTCTATAATTCAAGGTCTGAGGTGCAATCCTTAAAGTGTTTGAGTCTGAAAATGAGTCTGAAATAACACTTTCAAAAGGTCCGAGGTGCTGTAGTATGGTTTGAGTTGTTGTATTATGGTCTGAGCTCCACAATCACAGGTCTGAGATATTGTAGGATAGTCTAAGCTCCACAAACTCAGGTCCGAAGTGCTGTAGGATAGTCTAAGCTCCACAAACTCAGGTTCGAAGTGCTGTAGGATTGTCTGAGAGTATAACAACAAGTCTCCCACATAATTTATTATTGCCCACCAATAGATTAGTGACCGTTTACCACAGGTGGCTAGACAAAGATAATCTGTTGTCCGAGCTTGAGGAAGAATAACCCAAACAATATGCTTTTTAAGTCCTCCTCGGCCGTAGTTCACAAGATATGAACTCTCCTCAATGTTCTGTGTTCCTCAGATATTCTTCACCGAATTGTTGATCTGAAAATGAAGTTTCAGTCTTATATTTATAATGATTTTTGACTGGAATGAAGTGTCACGTATTTTGGAGAGAGGCCGACATGAAACTGTGAGTGTAGGTTGGCTAGATAAAAAAATATATTTTCTTAAACTTAAAAATCCAATATCTCACAAACCGCTGGGAGTTTCAGGGCAAGTAAAGGCTCATTGGAAAGAGGAAAAAATCCTCTTTGAGATGGTCTAGGTCCCATTAAGAAAATATGCCTCTAAGGTGGCAAAAAATATTTTTCTTTGTTACTGTCCTTAAATTTTATGCATAAAACTTTTGGGACAGCATGAGGAATGTTTGGGACAATATGGCTTCTTCATTGTTTGGCTTCTTCATCATCATAGGATCATGTAGGATATCCATGTCATCCAATAATAGTGTAGTGATATGTCATAGTGCAGCCTTCATCTTAGTCAAAGTCATATTGACATCAATGACAATCTGAATTAACAATCTAAATTTAACTTGAGGTCAGATACTCCTGCATCAGACTCCCAAAGTAGAAAGAAGACATGATCACCTGATCATGTACCTTCAGTCCTTCTCTTTCCTGGATCCCAAACTTTGTTTTGTTGCTATCCATAAGCTGCATTTTCTTCATCATTCTTCAGTTGCGATCTTCCAGGCTCCCATGCTTTGTACTGTAGTGCTCCACTGTCTCTACCTTCACTATTCTTCACTTTCCAAACAATTCCACAGTGGGTTGCTTTCTTCATTCTGCTACAGCTCATCTTATGTATCTGCATTAGGTTCCATAGTTCATCTATGGCTTCTTGTAATTCAGTCTGCTTCTGCAACCTAATCTTGTTTTCCTTACTTTGCCATTGCACTTTGCTGCACTTTATCCATTCATCACTAAACTGTTGATTCCTTTCTTCAGCTCTTCTTGCTTCAATTTCTTCTTTTTCACTTGGAATTACCCATTTACTGTTGCAAATATTACTCCTGACATTGTTGTCTCCCATACTTCTTGAATATCTCTTAAGATATCTCCATCTGCAACATCCCTTTTTTGCTCACTACCTGCAAATTTACTTTCAAAAAATAATTTGTCTTTTGATTCTTTGACTGCAGTAATATACTCATTCACTCTTCTCTGTATACTAGCAAACATAATTAAGTTTGGCAAACTAGTATCTGTTGGAATCACGATTGTTGTTAGACCAAAACCTGTAGGTGTTAGTCTCCGCTACAATCGCCAGAGTTAGGATCCACGAGAGGCGATTAGTCCATGTCGCGAAACACACGGGGAGCATTGAACCCAATGTCCAACAATCTCCCCCCCAACGTGAACTAGGTGAGTTTCGAACTCGAGACCTGTCACTCTGATACCACTTGTTGGAATCACGATTGCCGTTAGACCAAAACCCGTAGGTGTTAGTCTCTGCTACAATCGCCAGAGTTAGGATCCACGAGAGACGGTTAGTCCATGTCGTGAAACACACGGGGAGCGTTGAACCCAATGTTCAACAGTATTTGCTCCTGCCTCTTTCACAACTTGAGACATTTCCACATCATTGTCTGTGATTCCTTTCTCATACTCGGATTCTTCTAGTAACTCACTTTCTACTTGATTCCTCTCAAATACATCACTATGTTGTTCATCAATTCCAACATATTTTCCTTTCTCTTCCTTGACAACCTTCAGTGATTGTCCTTCACCTCCTTGACTAATTCTGACAGTTAATTCAGCTTCTTCAAGCACGTTACACGACATCTTCATGCTTTACATCTTTCTCATCATTATGCCTTACCTGGCAATTTCCAGTCTTCTTCAGTTCTAAAACTTACTCTCCTTCAACTTGTGACAAGTCTGTCTCATCTTCATCAAAACTTGTAATCATAAACCAATTATCAGGAAAAATATAAGGCCTTGTTGCCTTTTCCTTCTCTGGCAACATCTCAGTATGCTGCTCTGATTTTTCCTCTAACTCCTTTGTCAGCTCATTAGTATGCTGATTTAAATTCTCCAAAGAACTCACGAGGCTGTTAGCTAGTCTCTGCTCCATATCTTCTGTTTCAAGGATGTCTCCCTGCTCTGGCTCACAATAATGAACTCCTTCCTTTGTAATGTCGATTTTCTGAACTCTTATTACCATTCTTGCATCCTTATCTTCTTGTTCGTGATTGTCATTCATGACAATTTCTTTGTCTTCCTTCTTCAACAATTTATCCTAAGTATATATCCTCTGCTTTTCCAACTTTCTTCTTTGAAGGTCTAACTTTCTATATAACTCAACAATTTCAACTAGAGTAGAATTTGGAAACTTTACACAATTTTCAATGCCCTCACTTGTTGTTGACCAATCATCAGATGATCCTTATTCCTCTGCTAAATCTACACACATGTCTAAATCATCATGTTTAAAAATTCCAAAATCATTAGGCACAGTAAATACCTTTTCTTCATCTTCAGGTCTTAACTTTTATCTGCTATTCCAATCTTCACTGTCACCAGCTTCAATATTCTGTTGCACATTTCCATGAGACCTCTATGTCTCCTTTCATTTATGAGATCTTGCTATCTCAGTATTAATTTGAATAGATTTCAGACTCTACTCCTTCTTCTTAACAAAATCTAAAGTTTGTTCATCATCCTGTGATGTACCTGCAGACATACACAAAATATCAATTTTAATACTTTGAGACCTCTTGGCCTCACTTGAAGTTTCAGTCTTCAAATGTTCTCCTAGATACTCCTTTGCCTTGAGTATCTCGGTTTTCTCTTGAGCATTTATCAGTTGTTGTTTTCTCCTCTTTTGTAGCTTATGCCACCTCATCTTTGTTCTCATGAGGAAATCACATTTTTGGTCTTCCTCCTCCTCATGTAACAGCGCCATCATGATTTCCAGATGGAATTCTATCTCAGCTTTCTTTCTCTCATATTTTTCATCACACATCTGTCTCCATATGCCATTTGCTTTGGCATCTTCTTTCTTCACTTTATGGCTGCTTCCTGAACCTCTACGATGACTATCAATAGTCATCTTCTTCTTCATCTTCATGAGTTCCTCACTCACTATGAGCTGTACTTAATCCTCTGCAATAGCAAGTCCTCCCTGCTACAACTTATCTCACCAAGCTTTCCTCTATACTTGGTCACTTGTCCCCTCTCTGGAACTTTCTTTTGAGCACTCCTCTGCTCCTTCTAGGCTTCAACTCATCTGCTTTTGAGAACACAGTTGTTCTCTTGTATTTCAATCATAATGAAATACTAGGTTGTGGCAACTCTTCTTCTTTCTCTCTCAGAAAATTTACCAACTTCTTTCATCACTGCTTCTAAAGGCTTGATTTTCTTTTGCTGAGATGTCTTCACTTCTGCTGCTACCACTTACATGCAGTCGCTCCTCCCAAAGTAGTTATCACTGTCTAACTTACTATTTAGGCTACAAGCCTCTTCTTCGCTTGCATGCAAACTTTTCTTTCTTATAGACTACTACTGGCCTGTCTCCTTCCTTTAACCGAACACTGTCGTGTTCTCTTTCCTTTACTAGAGTAAACTTACTCTCTTCCTGCTCTAATTTTCTCTCAAAAGAGCTTTATCCCGCAAAACTCAAATCCGAGTTAAACAAATAAATACCTGCATGATTTCACAAGCATTCTCCATCCACTCTTCACATTCGAGTGAATCTCCATTCTCCATAAGAAAAAAACCATCACTGTGCTTTTTTTATGCTTCTGCAATCTCTTCTTAAGTTCATGCTAAACCTTATTATGTTCTGCTACCAAATGTATTCTACATAGGTTAGCTCTGTAATCTTCATTTACAACAAATTTTCATTAACTTGGCTCCGATACCAAATGATGTAGCCAAAAGCTTGCTTTACCCACATACGCAAAAACATTTATTAAGTCTGCCCGTTCCCAAGATCCAATACTCGTAAAAAAGTGTTCACTTTAATTTATGCGCGGAAATAAACTTTATGGGAACCCAAACCAATCCTTTAGTTATGCTCTTTTACCTTTAAAAGCCTTCAACTTACCTTTATTTCCTTTCTTCGTGTCTGCACGTGATCGCTTCACGCGAACCGAGGACTCCCCTTCGGTTATGGATCCACACGAATGATGACCAATCACGCTGAATCACACTTCGCACTTCTTATAACTTACCTCCCCACAGATTCATCGCTTAACTATTTTTGCGATATTGCGATTTTGCAATTCGCAACCTATATCACTTCACACTTCGTCCAACTTAACATTTTGCATGTCGCGCCTTTTAACTTCCCCGGTTAACCTTTATCATGTGTGATATGCGATCACATCGCATCGCACCAAACATAACTTACCATGCAAACTCTTAACAACAACCACAAAAACTGCGATGTGCGATATGCACGTCATCGCTATGCCGACACGTGGCTCCCCTTCACCACATCACAACTTTCAATCCTTACCGCATCGCAACTTAAGTCATTTACCTTGCGATGTCCTTAAAAATAAACACTAAAACCACTGATGTGCGATATGCACTTGAGCGTTGGGCCGACACGTGGCTCTTCCCTTTATCACATCGCAAGTTAATTTTTTTAACTTGCGAAGTCCTTAACACATAAACTCAATAATCGTCGATTTGCGATATGCGCTTGGCTACTCTGCCTGACACGTGTCCACTTCGCAAATTCCCCAATTTAACTTGCGAATTCAATCTGGACCGTCGGTCTTGCTCGGATCTTTGCGATTTTATCCTCGCCGTTCGTTTCCCTTCCTTTGGAAATCTTCTAAAGGCTTTTGCTGCCTTAGTATTTTCTTCAGTTTCTTCGACTTCTCCACTCGCTACTCCTCCTGAGCTTTAACTTCTAATCATTTGCTCAAATCCTTAGCTTTCACACTCGCTGCATACTTAGCACGCTGCTTTAAGCCGAATACAGAACACCCTTTGTATTTGCTTCTCCAAATCTCAATTTAGATTTCTTCTTGTTCTCGGCCTACACACAATCATTATATGTACTTCATTTGTTCTCACACAACATCAAAAGATTACCTCCTGGACTGGAATCATACATATTCTACCTAGCCACTAAGTCTTATTCACTCAAAAGACTTATTCACATATTTAAAATTCATTCACAGAGAATTATTTCACACAAAAATAAGATTTGTTCTATTACGGATAACTTAGTGCATAACAGAAACAATCACATAGATTCATCAACACAACACTCTTCATGAACTCAGAATTGAGTTTCATATTCACCAGTAAATAACTACATAAGGATAAATTTCCTCTCAGCTTGATTTTCTCTTTCAATGGCCTCTCAACACTGTTTCTCTATCTCTTTGCCCGTAGGCTTTTCTCCTCCTCTCTCTTCGTAGGCTTTTCTCTACCCATTGAAAGTCTATCCTTTAAATCTTTATCAACAGATTCCTAAATTTTAGCAACTAACTCCTATAATTAGAAACCCATACTTAACTCTATCTATGACTCATTCACTAACTCCTCGAGTCACCACTCCATCTCAGGGATTTGTTACATAGTTCATTATGACTAAGTTCTTTGACTAATGAGTGAACACCTATCTGGAACCTTCTAGACTAATACTTGTGAACTATGAAGTTTTTGGAAGACTTTACAATGATTATACAAAGAAAATGTCCCTCTTGGACCAATGTCAAGACCTTAGCCTTGAATTACATTACAAATTTAACTTGAGTCCAGATGCTCCTGCATCACAATGCGGGAAAATTAGTGCTGCTAGATTATGGAGGGTTTTATTATTATGCAGATTCTATGTAGAACAAATCTGGGCACCAAACTGGTTAACCTGACAGAGAAATATAAACGCAACAATACCTCTATCTCGAAGACAAAAACTTTGACTGATTCACACCCTCAAACTTGATTTACAGAGCTCAATCCTTTTCCGACCTCTGGAAACCCAACGCTGCTCTAAAGCCCTCTGTGTCAACCTTCCTGGCCTGCATCAGCCTCTGCATTGCTCAGGAAGGGCCTGCGTCACCCTAGCTGGGGTTACGCTGCCCCCGCGCTTCCCTAACTGGGCCTGCGTTAGCCCTCCTGGCCTCCTGCTGCCTCTACGCTGCCCCTGCTGGGCTCTTGGCTGCTCTGCGTAGCGGCTGCCTCTGCGTTGCCCCTTCTGGGCTCATGGCTGCTCTGCGTAGCTGCTGCCTCTGTGTTGCCCTAGTATGCTCCTTCTCTGCCCTCATTGAACTCTTGGCCTGGGACTAGACCATCCCCCTTGCCAATACTGCCCCTCGCTGCAGCTGAAACACTTCTGAAATTCTTAGCAAACCACGCCCTAGAATCTCAACTTAACTTCAGTGCTCTACCAGTGTGTGCGTTCTCCAACTGACCCCAAGCCCTTTTCTTATAACTTTCTTGTTGGAAAACCAACGACCGTGATCTAATCTTTAATGACGGCTAAGATTAGAAGCTACTTGATCCGCGTCGCTTAAGTCATTCTCATCACATGTTTAATTTAATTAACTTTAATCTTTTACTTTTCCTAAGTTAGACTTAGGGTCCTTAATTAAAAAGATTAATTAATTAAATATCTCTTAAACCTGATGGAATTTCTTCAAACGCTTTCTGGGTCTTGGAGATCTTATGTATTCTAGTCCCTCCACAAAGTTAGGGAGCTAGAGCACATCCGATGCTATCCCAACACCCCCAAATCTCAACACTCCCTCTTCGTGAGAAATGTACTCTAGCAAAATGCTTCACCCCGAAGTACTTCTCTGATCTCTGGTGTGGGTCTCTGCGCTGATGCTTGGCCTGCTGCCCTTCATCACTGTGCTTCTGCTGCTCTCTGTGTTGTTGCCCATGACTCTGCCACCGTCACTGCTACATCTGTACTGCAACTCCGTCTCAAATTGCTGCATCGTGCTGCCAACTGCTGCACTGCAACTTAGTTGCTGAGAGTAAGAAACTAAAGGGCTATCACCCAATCTTTGACAGACAAGTCAATTGGGTTGCATATCATCACTGGAGCTCCATATGCTATTGCTCTGTGTTGTCCTCCTGAGGCTACTGCGCTACTACAACTCTGCACTGTGCTGCTCCCTCATCAGCGTGTCAGCCTCTACCTTTGCTTCATCCGTGATCTTTTGCACCCACTGCTCCACTTGTCCCGCTACCATCTTAAGGCTCCCGTAGCTCGTATGTGATCCAAGAGTTGGGCTACTCAAGGATCTCGCCACCACTCTGTAGCTGCTCTACAGATCAATATCACCCCACTTCCGTGGTTCATGAGCACTCATGGCTATGTCATCTTCGGAGCCATCATCTGTTACAGCAGCCTTGGAACTAGAAGCTTCCTTGTTCTTCTTCCTTTGAGGACAATTGCTGGTGAAGTGTTGAAGTTCGCCACATTGGAAACATTTGATCTTTGACAGATCACACTTCTTTTTCCCTTGCTGCTTCTTTGATGCCAGGGTTGCAACTTCCTCATTGCTCAAACCGGTGCTGTACTGCCTCTTAATCATCTGGCAGATCTCCTCTTGTCGGAGGATAGCCCACATATTGTCCCAGTTAGGAAGATCCACTCTGCCCAAAATACTTTGGACAAACGTTTCCCAGTCCTCTATGACAACATTTAGAGTAGTCCTTACCATGACATCATCTTCTACCTTGACCCCCATGCTAGTCAGTTGATCCCGGATCGACTTCAGTCTGAATAGGAAAGGATTGATTTCCTCTCCCTTGGCATCATAAATAACCTCAGCCGGTTCTCTAGAAGCATCTTCCTTTGGATGGACTTCCCTTGATACAATGTGGTTAAATCTTCCCACATCTCATGAGTCGTCGTCTTCTCGGCTATGTGTGGTACCACATGATCTTTAACCCCGTCCATGATGAAGCGCTTGGCATGTGTTGCTGCTTCATTATGCTCTGCCAGGAGTTACACATTGGTCGGTGTAGCCAAGACTTTCTCTGCATGCTCCCTCGAGCCGTATGCCTCCAGGACTACTAGGATTCTGGCCTTCCAAATAGCAAAGTTGAACAAGCCGTCCAACCTATCCTGATCATGCAGTCCATGTGGCGCCATATACTCAGAATTTTTTCAGAACAGATCCTCCTCTCTCTGCTAGAGACTCAGATCTAGGGTCCTTGGCAAGAAAGACACCCTTTTCTCCCTCTGACAGCTGATTTCCTCCTTGGAAATCTGCCAAACACAACGAATCAACTCTCTTCGATCAACCTATGATCGATCTTCAGATTTCTTTGGCAATGTAATCTACTGAGAAGTTGTTCTACTCCCGCTCTTTGTCCGCTTAGCTTAGGCTTAATTCTGCACTGGCAGAATCTTCACCCCACCAGCAACTGTTGAAGATCTGTAGCTTAGCTTCCGGTTCATGGCACTCTGCACAACAATCAAATTCTGGAACGTGTCACCCTGGTTGGCCTCTGTGTGAGCAGACTGGCTCAGCGCAGCCTCTGCGCAGCACAGACTGCTCTTGCGTCCCTTTGGAAGGCACTGCATTGTCTCTGTGTCACCCAGTTGGGACTGCGTCAGCCCCTCCTGGCTCTTGCTGCCTCTGCATCCTTCTGCTGCTATGCTCCCCTCTCGGGTTTATCTGCTGCTGTTGTTGCTTTCTGTAACACAGATTTCTTCAGCCGTCTTGCTAGAGATCCAGCTTGATCTTTAATCGCTCTGATACCATGTGAAAATTTCTGAATTTACTAAACAAAAACCCTACTGTTAAACCTTGATTTACTTCTCCTACTTACATAAGTTATTAATATGAAAAATTCAACATTAACATCGAATTAAATATAGTTAATAGCTTACACATACAAATCAAGTACTAAATAACGTGCTCAAAGACAAAGTGACACACAAGGATTTTCTGGACAAATGTCCCTGAAAAACCCAATGCGGGAAAACCGGTGCTATTAGCTTCTGGAGGGTTTTATTATTATGCAGATTCTAAGTACAACAAATCTGGGCACCAAACTGGTTAACCCGACAGAGAAATATAAACGGCAACAATACCTTTATCCTGGAGACAGAAAACTGTGACTGATTCATACCCTCAAAAGGGATTTACAGAACTCAACCCCTTTCCGACCTCTAGAAACCCCATCGATGCTTTGAAGCCACTTGCATCAGCGTTCCTGGCCTGCATCAGCCTCTGCGCCGCTCAAGAAAGGCTTGCGTCACCCTAGATGGGGTTAAGCTGCCCCTGCGCTGCACTAACTGGGCCTACGTCAGCCCTGCTGGCCTCCTGCAGCCTCTTTGCTGCGCCTGCTGGGCTCTTGGTTGCTCTGCGTAGCTGTGCCTCTACGCTGCCCTTGTATGCTCCTTCTCCGCACTCACTGTACTCTTGGCCTGGGACTAGACCATCCCCCTTGCCAATATTGCCCCTCGCTGCAACTGAAACACTTCTGAAATTCTTAGCAAACCATGCCCTAGAATCTCATCTTAGCTTCAGTGCTCTGCCAGTGTGTGGGTTCTCCAATTGAACCCAAGCCCTTCTCTTATACCTTTCTCGTTGGAAAACCAACAACCATGATCTAATCTTTGATCGACGGCTAAGATTAGAAGTTGCTTGATTCGGGTCACTTAAGTCATTCTCATCACATGTTTAATTTAATTAAGTTTAATATTTTAATTTTCCCAAGTTAGACTTAGGGTCCTTAGTTAAAAAGATTAATTAATTAAATATCTCTTAAACCTGATGGAATTTCTTCAAACGCTTTCTGGGTTTTGGAGATCTTATGTATTCTAGTCCCTCCACAAAGTTTGGGAGCTATAGCACATCCGATGCTAACCCAACACCTCAAAATCTCAACACCTCGCAGTCAGACACCATGGCTAAAATATTTGGGGGTGGAAAAATTATTAATCCCCTCTAGAGTCAATGAAATAATTTTTTTGGCTAAATAAAATAAAAATACTAAGCCATAAAATTAATTAATTTTGAGTCAAGAAATAATTATAGAGAAATTAATTTATCTCCAAGTGGAAAATAATAAAAAAATTGTGGGTAAAAAAGAAGTCAATTTTTGGAGGTCCTCCACAAAGGTAAAAAGTGGATATTTTAAGAAAATTTGAGCCCTTAGACCTTGGTGGTTAAGTCAAAGTTAAATTTTTGAGGAAATTAATCCAAAATATTAATTTTTTGGATTAATAAAAAATGGTTTTTATGAGATTCGAATTTTTCCTCTAAAATAAAAATTCCACAGTGGAGATTAAAAGATGATCAAGTTTTTTTCAGCGGTCGAGATTATTTTGACAAGGATCAAACCAACTAGCCTTTATTTTCCACTTGGAGGGGTTTCTCTATATTCTGTGAAGAGGCTTGGGCATTAGTATTCCAAAGAACCCTAAAACTGTTTGAGGAAATTCCACTCGGTTCATGTTTTATTAAAATAATTGATTATTTTAATGTGGTCCTAAGTCTAAACTTAGAGAAATTAAATAATTAAAGGGTATTAAAAAACAGAGTGAGAATCTTCTAGAAAATGAAGATCAAGTCATGTTTTAATCTTAGCCATTGATTAGAGATCTAATTTGGGCCGTTGATTCATCAACAAGTAGATTATAAGAGAAGGCTTGAGGGTCATTTTGAAAACAAGCTGGGCACACACTCAATACTCGAAGAAAATCGATTCTGAAGGAGTAGAATTCGATTTCAGAGGGAGAGGTTGTAAAGGTAGAGTTGCAGAGGTAGAAGAAGGAAGGGGAAGTGAGCAGAGGCAAAGAAAGGCAAGAGGAGGATGCACAGGGGACAACACTGAGCAGCAACACTGAGTCCCCACGCAGAGTGACCCAGTCCAGCATAGGGACTGCGCAGAAGACCACACAGAGGGAGCTACGGTGCCTCCCGGGTGTCAGAAATTCTCCCAAAGGATTCGGGGAATTTATCTCAGGTGTATTCTAGAAGTCTGCTCATCAAATTCTTGTAAATGATTTTCCTTGTTGAAGAATAATACAAACCCTCATTTGCTGCACCGGTTTTCTTGCATTGGGTTTTTCCGGGGACAATTGTCCAAAAATAACTGTGTTTATGTGATTGTTTCTATTGCGTTATATGCATTTTGTTCTATTTTCTGCTTATGGTTAAGTGAATACTGCAGTTGTGTTTATTTCAGAATTTACTGAAGAATCTGTAAATAACTTATCATAAAACAAGTAGGCGAAATAAATCTATCACTGTAGTAGCATTTCAGTTTGAAAATTTCACATTTCCCATCTTTAGATGAGGTAATTTTGTAACGTTGGTATTGAGCTACTGCTCTGTTGGGAACAATTTTATCATAATAGAAAGACTTTGTTGTTCAGTTCATGGTGTTCTTCTATCTGCTTATCTCTGGTATGTGTTGGCTATGTGTTATCCTATATTGTGCTGAATAATTTTTTGAATTGTTATTTCATTTGTCGGTGATAAGAACATTCTATTGGTACGGATTATCTTAGGTGATTTGATTCACCATATGATCTAAAATTTTTATCTTGAGAAAATTATAGAGATTTATAGGTACACTAGCCCTTGGGCTCGAAGTTCACAGACTGTGGGGAAGAGTCGACCTAGTTTGGGCTCTAAGATTTCATTGTGGTAAATTATTTTGTAGAATGGTTTTGGCCAATCTATCTTTCGAAATTATCATCCATTGCCATTTATTTAAAAATATTTTCAAAAATACTTATTTGATCTCGGGCAAAAAAGAATTAATATGCTAATGAGAGCTTGTAATTTTATTTTGTAAATATTTTACATTTTTAAATATTTTGTAAATTAATTTTCTAACCCTTTTTATTTTGTAGCTCTTGGGGTTTTGAAATTTTTTGTATATATATTTGGGGTTTGGAATTATTCTATTCATTTGTGTAGGTGATAGGGTTTGAAGCAACGCATTATTTTTGGGTTATTCATCCAAGCAAGGAAGGTTGATCTAGGCCCTTGAGGGTAAGATCTAGCCTCCCCAACGTCCAACAATTCAATGTCCAACTGAAGAGGGAAGCCGTCCAACCCTAAGGAAGCTTTTTTTAGCCATTTCTAGAGAAATTTTACGGTTGCAAGTTGCTGGAACTTGTTTGAGGCCTCAAAGGCCTAGCTGTCTTCCCGTCCTTCCTTGTCGTCCCCCTTTTTTGCTTCTTTTAGCCTTGCCATGTGTCTTTTAGGGCTAGTGTTAAAATTGGACAACTAGGTCCAAACTCCGGGTTGTGCTGCTTAGATGATGATCCCAATATTTTTATTGGATTCCTCTTTCGGAGAGGTGTAAGATTGATCTAAAGATCATCTCGATCGGATGGGCAGAACATGTACTTTGAATTTATTCCACTTATGTGCTAGGTCGGCCTGGAATAAAATATAGACTTAAATGTCTTAAAGGACGTGTCACACACCCCCAAAGATTCCTATGTATTGGAGAGACTTAGAGTTCATTTGACACACATTAGTGTGGAGGAATTCTCTCTCTTGTTGGTGTTGGAGCTGCGTATTCTTTGTTTGGGTTGTTCTGGGGTTATGTGTAACACGCTTGGCTGAATGACCTATTGGAGACTTTGCTGATAGAACCATCCTACTGATCGCCGTAACGCCACCATTCATCATCTCTGTTTTGGTTTGTCTTCTATCGATCTATTTGTATGTTCTATCTGCTTCAGTATTGATCTGAAATGGCATAGAACATGTTTAGAATTTAAAATGGTATCAGAGCTAGGTTGAAGACAATGCCCTAGTTAGCGTGGAAGAAGCTGTAGGTGAATCAGCGTGAGCAAGTCTGCCTTAGTTAGCGTGGAAGGGGCTGTAGATGACAGCGTATTGTTGAGGTATGGTCCAAGACAGATCTGGTTAGGTTTGTTTTAAGTTTGGGTAGCAGCAAGGGAAGGCTCAAGATAGCGTGGAAGAAAGTCCACCTCAAAACAGCGTGGAGAGGTGAAAAGAAAGGCCGAATTTCTGTAGGGTATGCCGTCTAGGATGGACTGCTTCAGGAGAAAAAAAGATCCGATTACTAGATTAATTGGCCGAGAAGCTAACATACTAAACGCTGTTATATGAGGGTAGTTTGAAGGCTAAACTGGAGTGAGGAATCCTGCTGAGGTAAGCCGCATTACCTAGTCTCCAAATTCTGAGCAGCGTGAAGGGTTTAGGACAGTTTGAAGTCTATCCTGCGTAACCAAATGCAGGAAATCCACTTGTGCCAACATTTTTTTCTATGTTTCTTAACATTCTTTGTTAAAATGATAAAAAAAAAAGCGGTTTCAGATTTGAAATTCCTATCCTATTGCCATGGCAGAGGGTTAAGGGTTTCAATGCAGGAAATCCACCTTTGGTGGCAGAATATAGCCAACACCTTCATCTTTGGCCGTTCAGTAAACTGGTCTGAACGAATCTGAATACCGCGAGTACGGCAAAGTGGTAAAGCGATTGAAGGAATTGTAGGTTGGACAACCTAACAACTTCCCATTACAGCGTTAACGAAGATACTGACAACTTGTACACTGTTAATAACCCTTCCTGATATCGTTTATTTTTTTTTGCTGCAGTGACTGGTTGCAAGTTCGATTCTTGCAGAGTGGGCCACAGGGCCGATATAGAGCAGGTTATTCCGACGTAAGGGGTTGGGATTTTCTAAGCGTGTTTGATTTTTGCGAGAGTTTTCTGGTTCGAGTCCCGCCATTGCTACAACAGCAAAGCTGGCAAAGATTGAACTGGTTGTAGGGGAGTTCTTTACCAAGTGCTTTCATATAATACTGGAGTCTAGGATTCCGGCCATCTCTTCTTCTTCATCGACGGGAAAACCCTCCTAGTTCAATCTGATGCAAAGATTAGACCAGAATGCAATTCCCGGGAGAGAGCCCCAGAATCGAACCCCGACCATGGAGCCTATGTACGAGGACATCTTCATGGCTGAGAAGGGCATGCCTTCCACGTCAGCGACTAGCAGCCTGTTACTAAAGAGATGGGCCTTGGATTATTCGCACGTTCCTTCCTCCTTTGCTTTTATCAAATACAACGCAATTCACAGCAATAGATCACCGTATTTTAATTAGTATTTTCGTTTCTATTATCACAAAGTTTCTTCTGTGTAGTCAGATCTGAAAGAGTTTCTTCCTGTTCAGCAACAATAACATGACCATATTGATGTTACAGAAGAAAGTTTTTTTTCTTTTAGATATCAATGGAGATTTTGCATTTGGCTTCTACTCAAACCAGAAAACAAAACTTGTCATGCAAGTTTCAAAAGTTCAGGAACTGTCTGGAAAGTATTGTCTATGTCAAAGAAGGCCTAATGGCCCGGGAGTTCTATATGCTCAGAACTGAATGATGCCCCAACTGAGGGTCTCTTATGTCAAAGAAGGCCTAATGGCCCGGGAGTTCTATATGCTCAGAACTGAATGATGCCCCAACTGAGGGTCTCTTATGTGTAAAGGAAGCTAGAAAAGCTCTATCCCTAAGTGGCCTAGATCTGCATAAACAAAGGAACACATGTAACATGGATTGATGACTTGAGGGGCAGTGCAATGCCTCATCTAACAGCATTACGATACAGTTGTCTAATGACAGTGGTTGTGAACCAGCATATACCTGGACTTAATCTATTGACAGTGACCTTAGAAAGTGCCTTGTCCAGCGTTATCTTGTTGGATGATTGGGGCAGAAACATTGATGAGCAGGAGTACCATTATGACTGTGCTGGATCTGCATGGACTGTCATGAAGAAGGGTAAATTTTTTGTTTTAACATCTATATGATTGGTTCACAAAACTAAGATCTGAAGTCCTGGGCAAATCTGTAAATAAGAAGCAGTCCTGGATGAGATGTTAGATGTAGTAGATGAAGCTCTCAAGTGCAGAATTATGCGAGAAGAATTCATGTTTGGATTCCTAGTTCTGTGGGTTGCAATAAAGAGGGCTGGTTGAGGAAGCTACAACAGACCTCCTCAGAATAACAAGACTTCTAGCACAAGCTGAGGCTTGTTGATATATTCTCCCTGTTGGACAGTGACATAGATGGACACCTATGTAGCAGTTAGCATAGACATCTATGCGCAGCCTGGAGCATAATGGTAAAATGTGTTTTGGCAGCTTTCAAACACATTGTTGGAATCTTGAACCATGATCAGCAAAGCCTGTCAGATGGCTTTGACTATGGGAGATTAAGTCACCCTTTCCAAGTTGGTGTCTGGGATGACCTCATTTAAAATAGAGAGAGAAGCTGGCATTAAGAGGGAGAATACAACTGTATATGTTCCTGAGCAGATGCCATTGCTAAACAAAAGAAGATCCTCATGGCTCAAGGACATATGGCTTCTGAGGGGGAAATTCCGGAGGAAAACCAAGAAGCCATATAAACACCAAGGGCATCTAGCTGTCATAAGTACAATATGAGCCTGGATCATTTGAAGAAACTGTAAAATATTAGAGTCTGCAAGGATGCGAGGGTGATGTCTGGGATATGGTTCCTAGATCACAGATCAAAGCTGTTGTCAAGCATGGATGTTCAAGGCAAGATTCATTGCCTGTGAAGAAAGCATAGACTATGATGACACACTTGCACCTGTGGCCCGATATACCACCATTCGATCATAACCCTTGCTGCTACGCAAGGATGCAGTCTTCATCAGATGGATGTAAAGACCGCATTTTTGCATGATGCGATAAAGGAAGGAGGTATATGTTGAGCAACCTCTAGGGTTCGAAGTCCAAGTTAAGGACACCCATGTCTGCAGGTTGAAGAAAGCCCTCTATGGGCTAAAGCAAGCACCCAGAGCTTAGTACGAGAGGATAGATAGCTACCTAATGAAGCTGGGCTTCACTCATAGTATTGCTGATCTGAACCTTCACTGCAAGGTTAATAGAGAGAAGTCTCTCACTCTAGTATTTTATGTGGACGACCTCTTCCTGACAGGTGTTGACCCTCTCATTCATCAGTGAAAGAGGGAGCTTGCTGTTGAGTTCAAGATGAAAGACCTAGGACTGATGCCTAGGCCTAGAGGTCTCGCAGAGACTTGGCGAGATTTTCCTTTCTCAAGGAAAATACATTGCGAAGCTTCTGGAAAGATTTAACATGATGGAATTCTGTGTCGACACCGATGGAGCTCAACTTTAAGAAGTTGAGAAGTAGTGTTGTTGGGCCCGTGTTAGCAAATCCTACTGAGTATTGTCAACTTGTAGGGGCTCTGTTGTTCTTAGTGAACACCTGTCCAGACGTATGTTGTGTCGTGAACACTTTGAGTCAACACATGGTTGATCATAACATTCACTGGGTTGGTGCCATGAAACTCTTAAGATATCTCTGTGGCACGATAGACCATGAGCTGAGTTACACTGCCGGGAGTATAACACTCCTTGATATACTGATGCTGATTGGGCTGGTAGAGTGGTGGATCGTAAAAGCACATCTGGATGCTACTTCACAAGTAGATCTGCTTCGGGCAGGAAAAGGAAGTCGGTAGCCTTAAGCACCGCTGAGGTCGAATACATTACAGCATGACCCGTTGTGAAGTCACTTGGTTGCGAAAGCTCTTCAGTGAGATGTTCGAGCATGTGCTAGATGCCATCGTTATCCTTTGTGATAACCAGAGGGGGATTCATTTGTCATAGAATCTCGGGTTCCACGATTGATCCAAGCATGTTGATGGCTATTACCACTTTATCCGAGATATGGTACAGCAAGGCGCCGTAAGGCTCGATCATATAGGAACTGATGAGCAGGTCGTGGATATTCTCACTATGCCCTTAGGGAAGGTTGTGTTCCTAACCTTCCGTGAGAATCTTGAAATCATGGAACGATCCTATTCTGAGGATCTTGTTGGACGATGAGCTCTGGGAGCTCCAAGGAAGTTTTGGGGATAGCTTTGGTGCTATAAACAACCACAGGGCTAGGCTTGCTGAACCTAGTTGGTGTGCTTCCACCCCACCGTGATGATATTGAGATGGTTTACCTCTCTCTAATCTGTGCTCCGTATGCATCCTACCCATGGAGTTTCGGACTCATGGGAAGTACCTCTCATTTGGCCAATGAGGTGCGAAAAGTGAATAGAGACCATAGCAAGACCGATGGACGTATCGGAGATTGCCATACTCTCTATGTCTAGGATGGCACGTGTCCAACCACTTGATCTGGATCAAGTTTAGCGAGGTTTCGGACCTCCAACTGACTTCGGGTCATTGAAACTAACTACGGGTTAGTATATGACTCTCTTGAGTCCTAGAGAGGTTTTGGACCTCTGGGCTGAATCTGTCAGCCGAGTATGATGTCTTTCTGACTGACACACTTCTGTTTTGAAATAAAGAGGCCAAAAAAGCAAGTTACGGCGGGATGACGCACGATGTTTGGATTGCACTAGTGGACGGAGTTCTCCCTAGGTGAGAGGGAGTGTTAAAATTGGACAACTAGGTCCAAACTCTGGGTTGTGCTGCTCAGATGACGATCCCAATATTTTTATTGGATTCCTCTTTCAGAGAGGTGTAATATTGATCTAAAGATCATCTCGATCGGATGAGCAGAACTTGTACTTTGAATTTATTCCACTTATGTGCTAGGTCGGCCTGGAATAAAATATAGACTTAAATGTCTTAAAGGACGTGTCACACACCCCCAAAGATTCCTATATATTGGAGAGACTTAGAGTTCATTTGACACATTGGTGTGGAGGAATTCTCTCTCTGGATAGCATTGGAGTTGCTTCTTTGTTTGGGTTGTTCTGGGGTTATGTGTGACACGCTTGGCTGAATGACCTATTGGAGACTTTGCTAGTAGAAGCATCCTGCTGATCGCCGTAAAGCCACCATTCATCATCTCTGTTTTGGTTTGTCTTCTATCGATCTATTTGTATGTTCTATCTGCTTCAGTATTGATCTGAAATGGCATAGAACATGTTTCGAATTTAACAGCTAGCCGTGAGCCTAGCAGCTCCTTTGGGTGAGTCATAGCCCTTTTTAGGGCCTTACCCTACTCTGCAGGCCCTAAAGGGCCTTAATCCTTGTCGTCTACCCTTGTAGGGGCCTCAAGCCCCCCTTATGGGTTGGGTGCAGCCTTGGGCTGCCTCCTAAGGCCCTCGACCCTCCTCTTAGCCCTTCCCGCAAGCCCTAAAGGGCCTTTCCCTTGTGCCTGGACCCTTTTAGGGCCTCATCTTGCCCCGCGTCAGCCCTCTAGGGGTTGACTCTAGCCCTTGTGGGTTTGTTCCCCTAGCCATGACCTTTTCCGACCTCTTTTTCCCTATCATTGCCCTTCTTTTCCCACTAGCCTCATCCTTTGCCTCTTCTATCCTTAGTCTTGCATTTTTCCTAGCCTTGTAGGCTTGCCCTAGCCCTATATTCAGTCATCTTTGAATTTTGCATTGTTTTAGTGGACTAGCATCTTGTGTTTGCGGCAATCTTCTTGCTAACATTGTGGTTGCAGGAAGTAGAATTCATCTCCAAGCCTTTTAGCCCTCAACTAGGCCTTTAGTCCTCTTGGTTTGCTTTTCTATCCTTCATTGTCTTCTCTGTTTGGTTGCAACCATATATTCATTCCTATAACACCAATAAAGAAATTTAAAAGTGACCAAAGATCATTTAATAATCACTTAACTTCATTAACTAATCATTGGAGCTCATTTGACATTAATTGTTTGGCACCTCATTGGCTTTTTGGAGGACTAGATCACTGTTTTAACTTTTTCTGAATTGATATAGGTCTGATATATGCTCTTTAAAGGTCTGATATGTACATTAAAAGCATGATCTATAGCTTATAAGTGGGCATGAGACTAATTGGCAGACATTGGAAGGTCTCTTGTTTCAATTTTCTAGCTCATTCTTGACATCTTGCATTATTTTCTAAGTGCTGATATAATAATTTCCAAGTCTGATATGAATTCGCAGACCTCTGAAAACAAGGTTGCAGCAGTAATAAATTGGACTAAAGGCTATAAAAATAACTAAGGGATTCACCTAATTCATAAACATTAATTGTTGATGTAATTTGGGCTGAAAGTTTGGTCAAAAGATTCATTAGTGCCTTATCATCTTTTGCATTAAGCATGTTTCATTTGAGTGCTCTTCATTTCTTTAAGAACATAATTGGCAAATCTAATTCATAAGTGCTCTAAAAGGTTAATTGGATTGGGTCATTGCTCTAAGGAACAACATTGTTGATTAATTCCCTTTCCTCTCATTTGATTGTGACATTGGTTCTAAGTGTTGATTGTTGTAGCATTGGAAAGTATTCCGAGTCTCAAATTTTGTGAGGACGCTTGGACATTAGTATTCCAAAGAATCCAAAAACCGTTTGTGGAAATTCCACTCGGTTCATGTTTTATTAAAATAAGTAATTATTTTAATGTAGACCCTAAGTCTAAACTAACTTAGGGAAATTAAATAATTAATGGGTATTAATAAGACAGAGTGTGAATCTTCTAGAGAACGAAGATCAAGTCAAGTTTTAATCTTAGTCATTGATTAGACTTCTAATTTGGGTCGTTAATTCATCAATGAGAAGATTATAAAAGAAGGCTTGAGGGTCATTTGGAAAGAAAGTCGGGCACACACTCAGTAACCCGAAGGAGACATTAGCAGACATTGGAAGGTCTCTTGATTCAATTTTCTAGCTCATTCTTGACATCTTGCATTATTTTCTAAGTGTTGATATAATAATTTCAAAGTCCGATATGAATTCGCAGACCTCTGAAAACAAGGTTGAAGCAGTAATAAATTGGATTAAAGGCTATAAAAATAACTAAGGGATTCACCTAATTCATAAACATTAATTGTTGATGTAATTTGGGCTTAAAGTTTGGTCAAAAGATTCATTAGTGCCTTATCATCTTTTGCATTAAGCATTTTGCATTTGAGTGCTCTTCATTTCTTTAAGAACATAATTGGAAAATCTAATTCGTAAGTGCTCTAAAAGGTTAATTGGATTGGGTCATTGCTCTAAGGAACAACATTGTTGATTAATTCCATTTCCTGTCATTTGATTGTGACATTGGTTCGAAGTGTTGATTGTTGTAGCATTGGAAAGTATTCCAAGTCTCAAATTTTGTGAGGACGCTTGGACATCAGTATTCCAAAGAATCCAAAAACCGTTTGTGGAAATTCCACTCGGTTCATGTTTTATTAAAATAATTAATTATTTTAATGCAGACCCTAAGTCTAAACTTAGGGAAATTAAATAATTAATGGGTATTAATAAGACAGAGTGTGAATCTTCTAGAGAACGAAGATCAAGTCAAGTTTTAATCTTAGCCATTGATTAGACTTTTAATTTGGGTCGTTGATTCATCAATGAGAAGATTATAAAAGAAGGCTTGAGGGTCATTTGGAAAGAAAGTCGGGCACACACTCAGTAACCCGAAGGAGATCGATTCTGAAGGAATAAAATTCGATTTCAGAGGGAGAGTTGCAGGGCAGAGTTGCAGACACAGAAGGAGAAGAGGGAGTCAGTGGTGACTGAGTACGAGGACAGAGGGACACAGAAGGCAGCGCAGAGTTGCAGTGCAATGTACCCACGTAGAGTGACGCAGGCCAACGTAGGGACAATGCAGAAAAGCACGCAGAGAGATACAGAGGGAGACAGAGGGTCTTCCGTGTGTCAGAAAATCTCTGGGAGGTTCCGGGAATTGTCTCAATTGTTTTCTAAATATATCTTCCTCTGTATTCCTTGTAAATAATTCATTTGCTGAAGAATAATATATAAACCCTCATCTGCCGCACTGTTTTCCTACATTGGGTTTTTTTGGGACAATTGTCCAAAAAAAAGTGTGTACATGTGATTGTTTCTTATGCTTATGTTTCTTACTGTTCCTTTCTCTGCATATGTAATCCTGAATGTTGTAGTAGTATTTATTTCGAAATGTACTGAT
This sequence comes from Pinus albicaulis, assembly GCA_034641835.2. Classification (NCBI taxonomy): domain Eukaryota; kingdom Viridiplantae; phylum Streptophyta; class Pinopsida; order Pinales; family Pinaceae; genus Pinus; species Pinus albicaulis. Next base: position 909,971,452 of record CM076573.1, on the reverse strand, counting down.
AGAATTCTGTAAATAACTTATCGGAGTAACAAGTAGGAGAAATAAATCTTTCACTACAATTGTATATTTCTGGATTGAATTCACACATGGTATCAAAGGCAGAGATGAGTAACAGGAACAGAGAACCGGCAAGTGAACGTAAATCTGACTTTGCTGTGGCAACTTGGAAGGGTTCACGTAGTTCTCCAGAGAGGAAGGGAAGCATGGAAGAACAGATGGATCACGATGTTTCTGTTCTGGCATCCAGACTGGAAGAAGAGTTTTCTTTTGTATCAAGCATTGCTTCTCTTGAATTCTGGTACATTGACAATGGGGCTTCTGCCCATATGACGGGAGTGTGGGAATGTTTCTCAAACTATCGAGAAGAGTAGATGAACTTTACAATCACCATGGGTAATAAAGCAACATGTAACGCTATTGGAATTTCAAATGGAAGCTGGAAATAAGCTTCGGGCCACTAATGTGCTGCATGTGCATGGTTTGGGGATGAACTTATTCTCCGTGTCTCAATTTCAAAACAAAGGTTATGACGGTTACTTCATTGGCAACAAAGTATACGTCAAACACCCAAGTTGGAAGAAGAAAGCACAAATCGGGGTCAGGAGCAATAAACTTTATAAATTACAGCTCGAATCTCCAATTGCACTTATAGGCAACACTGATGAGAAGGACTTGAATGAAATATGGCACAGAATAATGAGACATTTGCATCATGGGGTGTTAAAGATTCTCAAGAAAGATGTCACGGGAGTTCCAGCACTGAGCACCAAGTGCAACAATGTCTGCAGAGGGTACATATTGGGAAAATATGCCAAGACAATGTATCAAAGAAGCAACAATAGGGCTAAGAGTGTGTTGCGCTTGATACACTCGGATATCTGCAGACCAATGTCCACTAGAAATCTTAGTTGTGTCGAATATTTCGTCAACTTTATTGATAACCATTCTAGGAAGACCTGGATCTACTTTCTGAAGACCAAGGATGAAGTCTTTGATCGATTCAAGGAGTTTAAAGCTCTAGTAGAGAATCTGACAAGAAAGCAAATAAATACACTGCGATCAGACAATGGTGGAGAATACATCGATAAAAACTTCATAGAGTTCTATGCAAGGGAAGGCATGAGAAGAGAGTGCACGACTCGTATAATTCGTGAGAAGAATCGTAATATTCCTAATTTGCGACAACAAATTGGAATATTCCATTTTGTTTATTTTTCCGCCTATAGTTTGTAAATAAATAAAAAGTGAGTAAAGAGGGTCTAAACTCGCTTTTATGAAATAATAAATCCACCTAGTAGCACAACGTTGTGACTTAAGTGGGGGTCAAGGGGGTGACCCAACACCACGTGGAGAAGGGGGACTATGTACACTCTAGAAGTTTCTCCAAGCTTCTGGATAAGAATGTGGATAAGGATGAAGATGTGGAGGAGAGAGAGAGGCTACATTTGGTTTTGGAGGGAAACCAACACTATAAAATATGAAGGAGCCTCCTCGTTTGGGACATGTTTTGGATACTTGGATATTTGGATTATTGAGTGAGACATATTGTCTTCTCTTTGGCACGCTGGCTGTTTAGCCCGTCTGCTGCACTGTTTAGTGAAACCGAGTGTCTCCGTGCAGAGATCTCACCCTTAGCCCCGGGGGACTTCGAGTGCCTGCTCGGGCAAGGTTATTTTCTTAGCATCATCCTCCAGGACAACATTATTGCTGCAACAGTGTAATTCTGTGTTGTAGGGTGTTGCCATGGTGACTTTACGACACCACCTCCTTCTCTTATTTTTCAGAGGAAGAGTCTCTCTTTCCTTTGGAGGATTAGATTGGGATATTTTGGAGCTGATTTGTAGATCTTGGCAACAGGCAAAAGTATTTTATCCCACTACTGCGCAGTCCCTCTCAGTTTCTGCGTTATTTCATGGTATATTTGCAGTGAGGGTTTGCCGGTTGGTTTGAGGGGAAGATCTCAAGTGTAAGGATCAGCCTTCCACTTTGGAGATCTATTGGAGGAGGTCTACTTCAGTTGATCATCATATTCAGCCTTCTCTATTTGTGTTCTAATTTGGAGTTGCTGTAGCTTCCCAGCAACTCCGGCATTTTTGTCGTATTGGGTATTTCAGCCAATCCCTTGGAGGATTGCGATATTTTTGCTTATAAGGGTTAGAGCTTTGCTCCCCTATTGTATTTGAGCTATATATTTTCATATCTATGTGTTGGAGCAGAATTCTATCTTAGTCTGCGTTTTTCATAGCCTGGTTTTATGCAGAAATAGCAGTGTTCTTTCATTGCCATTGTACATGTATTAGTGAGGCTTGCAGTTCTTCTCTTGAGAGGTTGTTTCCTCAAGGCTTGTACACTTTATTGCTGCTATAGATTTTTATTGGCTATATATTCATATTCTTGTCTCACAGCTCCTGGAGAAAATGCTGAAGGGTTTCTGAATCATTCTCTTGTCTTGCGGCACCTCAATCTTGAGGCGTTTTCTATGCAAAGCGGCTGTTTAATCTTGCTTAATGCCCATGCCATATTCTTAGACCTATTATATGATTATTCATAGTGCTTTACATCTTATTCCTTCAGAAAAAACGCTGCCCTTGCTTCAGCAAAATTCTGCATACTCAAAGTCTTGGGAAATCAGGGTTTTTATTGACTTAGCCTGAAGGAGGAACCTGCTTAACTTAGTAAAATGCCTTGTTTCGAGCTGAATTCGACATGGAAGTCCTCTTAACCTATTATAACATATTCCGTAATCCTTGAGCCGTCATTTTACGTATTTTCCGATCCACTCATTTTAGGCCAAAACTCACTTTTCCCCACCTTTTTGCCCTCTTAAAATGAAAGTAAAGGTTGTCAGCCGTTATTTATTTTGGTTACAGAATTTTATTAAGGTTATATGGCATTCAAGGGGCCATGACACCTAAAGAATGCTGTGCATGATTTGCTGAAAATTCCATTCTAGGGATATTACAGTGGTATCAGAGCATAGTTCTGGCTCAGCCTGTGGAGCTAGCTATCTATGGAAAATATGAGGATCACAATGCCTACATTCTTACCTGAAGTACCGAGTCAGCATGGTCGTATACCCTTCGGAGATTATTTCCGAGAATGGCAGTCCATGGGGGAAGACTTGAAAGCAAATTTGCCTTTCAAAGATTACTGTGAGCTCAGACTGGATGGAGTAGGAAGGTACAGTGGTAACAGTGGAGTTTCTAGCATGCAAAGTTCAGAGTTGCAGCGTACTATTGGGAGGTCACCTCTTCCCATGAATAAGAAATCCACTAGTCCCTGTGAGTCTAAGCCCAAGAAGACCGGAGCGGTGAAAAAGGAGAGTTTATTCTCATCTCTTTTCGGATTCAGAGGAAAGGCATCCACCTTTGAGGAGGTCAAGAAGAATGAAGAAAAAGAAGAGGAAGTACCATGTGCTTCCAATTCTAATCGAGAAGAAGAGATCACATCACCTCTTAAGGAGGCTTGTGAAATCACTTTCACACTTGTGAAGGAGCAGCCACATGCATCGACGGTTGGGGCAGCCAACACTGTTGAGGATGGGACTCTTGCAGCTCTACAAGAAGTCCCAAATGCACATCAAGGTATGGAAAGATTTCCACATTCCATTGTTGCAGCAAATTCTTCTGATCAATGTGGAGATCTACTTTTGCATGACCCAGGGTCAAATCTCATTGGAGATGCACTTCAACACACCATGGAACGCAATGATTTGGTTCCCTTCTCACAAGAACAGATAGAAGATGGAGGACATCTTCGGATGGATAACATCTCTCATGCTTGTGTTGGACATCCCTTGAGCCATACACATCATGATGGGGGGTTTTTGCCTACCACCTATTTGATTCTTGATAGGGTCTCATTGATCCTTGAGAAGTTTATATCTCAAAATCCCATGAAGTGCAAATTCGGAAATTTGATTTTAGAGGATGGTAACCCTCATTGGAGGAGTACCAGGATGAGGAGAAGGAGGAAGCATCCACAAGTGATTGAGTGGATGTGGTTGATGAGCAAGGAGCTAGGAGGCTACTTGTAGATCTATGATACCAAGCAGCAAGAGGCTTGGCTGCGCTGGTTACTCTTGAAAGAGTTTGGCCATCTCTTGGCAAACACTCTTCCTAAGAGTCGGAGGATGGAGGAAAGATGGCTGGATACTTGCATCATTGAGCAGCATAGAGTATGGATGCATGGTGTTGATATGATACTCATATCATTCATTGTGTCTTCATCACATGATTGGTATGATGGAGGTATGGGGAGGCAACAAAATGTCTTGTTGCTTGGTTTGTTTCTGGGAGAGCAAGAGAAGATTTTCTCTCACACTTTGTATCATGTTGCAGGAGGAGGAGATGGCACTATCTCCTTGGTCTTTGATGATGATTGGGAAGCACTTCCATCTTGGGAGGTATTCCATATTTGTTGCAGCATTATTAGAGGAGTCTTTGACAAGGAGCATGTCAAAGAACAGAGCTTTGTATTGACAGGAGCTTACTTGCATGAGCTCACAACATATCACTGATAACATTATGGAGGAAGTGTGCAGCAGGTCCTGTAGAACACTTCATATTTGTTGCACTTGATGAACAAAGAGGAGGTAATGATGATAGAGATATCTATGGCATGTTTTTCTTGACTTGGGGTTCCAAGCATCTTCTTGCAGTAGATGGTTCAGTCTTCTTCATAGCATGCCAACACATTACGCAGAACTCATTCATGGATCCATGTACCATCTTACTTCCAACATATGGTGAGGAGTTTGTCTATACATTCATTGATTTGCACACTCTTGCCATTCCTATGCAGTGCATTTCTTCACAAGGGGGCAAGCTTGTCATATTGCTCCATGAGTTTTATTGGGCCAATCTACATGATCGAGGCAACCATCTCTTTTGTGGCCTTGGGAAAATGTTTTATCACTACATGTATGTTCATTTGCTGCACTATAGCATGTATCATATAAAGACATGCATGATTAACTATGTAACAAGAAACATTTTGCCTTGTACTTTCATCAACCAGCAACTTGTAAAACTGCGCTGTACTTGTTGGGGAAGCTGTTGGTACCTCTCTGCATCACTTGTAACCTTCAGCGTTTCTTTCATTTTCCTACTGATCATGTCTCCATTTGCTGATATAGATCATATTTGTATGGGAGGCTTCATTATGAGAGAGACACATGAGCTGGATGTGTCTTTGAGTATTTTCTGCACTACATGTTCTGATGGGAGCATGAGAGGAGGCATGGCCACCACTACATATGTGTTCTCTTTTGAGGTGGGCCATGAGATTGATAGTCATCCATTGTACAGCCATGGGCAAGTGTTTGGTCTTATGTTGTTGTCATATTCAGCCATTTACTATCCATTTACTATCCATTACTATCCTATTCTTCATTGATGGATTGTTTTGGGCCAGATTGTTCTTCATTGATGGAGGAACCTTCTCTGGAGGATTGTTCTTCACTTTGCCACTGGAGGGCAATGATTGTGCAACCCAGGATCAGCATACACTCTACACTTATCATGAGTGGAGAGAAGGACAGCATGGGGTAAGCTATGATGCTTGCCAAGGTCAGATTTTCAGCCCACCTTCATTACCGGAGCTCGAGGTGGAAGGAGATTTTCAGGAGTTGCCTTGTTGGGAGGTGGCTCATTTTGTTTGGATGAATGCTTGGAGATGGAGGATCCACATGAGGGAGATGTTCCTCATCATATTCCAGACTCCATGCCTTGAGTGGAGAGAGGATATGAGTTCGTACACAGTCGATGGGACAGCTTACACCGTGACAGATACATCACAGCAGGAGTCATGGTCTTCATTGGTTGACTGGTACCATGAGAGATCAGTTTGGGATCCTGGCATTGAGAGATCCCTTCATATCAGGATGATGCAGAGTTCAAGGGAGATTCAGTGGCGCATCTAGGACCCAGGCATATTTTGCAGTGTCGGTGGAGAGCATCCGCTAGGAGGAGACTTGTTCAGGCATTTGCTTGAGGGCAAGCAACATTTTGCCGGGGGGGACTGTAATATTCCTAATTTGCGACAGCAAATTGGAATATTCTATTTTGTTTATTTTGCCACCTATAGTTTGTAAATAAATAAAAAGTGAGTAAAAGGGGTCTAAACTCACTTAAAAGAAATAAGACATCCACCTAGTACCACAACGTTGTGACTTAAGTGGGAGTCAAGGGGGGACCCAACACCATGTGGAGGAGGGGGCCTATGTACACTCTAGAAGTTTCTCCAAGCTTCTGTGGAGATAAGGATGAGAATGTGGATAAGGATGAGGATGTGGAGGAGAGAGAGAGACTACGTTGGGTTTTGGAGGGAAACCAACACTATAAAAGATGAAGGAGCCTCCTCATTTCATTCATGCTTGGATATTTGGATTATTGATTATTGAGTGAGACATATTGTCTTCTCTTTGGCACGCTGGCTGTTTAGCCCGTCTGTTGCACTGTTTAGTGCAACCGAGTGTCTCCATGCGGAGATCTCACCCTTCACCCCGGGGGACTTCGAGTGCCTGCTCGGGCAAGGTTATTTTCTTAGCATCATCCTCCAGGACAGCATTATTGCTGCAGCAGCGTAATTCGGTGTTGTAGGGTGTTGCCGTGGTGACTTTACGACACCACCTCCTTCTCTTGTTTTTCAGAGGGAGAGTCTCTCTTTCCTTGGAGGATCAGATTGGGAGATTTTGGAGCTGATTTGCAGATCTTGGCATCAGGCCAACAGTTATTCTGCCCCTACTGCGCAATCCCTTTTTGCATCTGCGTTACTTTTATGGTGCAGCTGCTGTGAGGGTTTGTCGGTTGATTTGTGGGGAAGATCTCAAGTGTAAGGATCAGCCTTCCACTTTAGAGATCTATTGGAGGAGGTCTACTTCAGTTGATCATCATATTCAGCCTTCTCTATTTGTGTTCTAATTTGGAGTTGCCGTAGCTTCCCAGCAACTCCGGCATTTTTGTCGTATTGGGTATTTCAGCCAATCCCTTGGAGGATTGCGATATTTTTGCTTATAAGGGTTAGAGCTTTGCTCCCCTATTGTGTTTGAGCTATATATTGTCATATCTATGTGTTGGAGCAGAATTCTATCTTAGACTGCGTTTTTCATAGCCTGGTTTTATGCAGAAATAGCAGTGTTTTTTCATTGCCATTGTACATGTATTAGTGAGGCTTGCAGTTCTTCTCTTGAGAGGTTGTTTCCTCAAGGCTTGTACACTTTATTGCTGCTATAGATTTTTATTGGCTATATATTCATATTCTTGTCTCACAGCTTCTGGAGAAAATGCTGAAGGGTTTCTAAATCATTCTCTTGTCTTGCGGCACCTCAATCTTGAGGGGTTTTCTATGCAAAGCGGCTGTTTAATCTTGCTTAATGCCCATGCCATATTCTTAGACCTATTATCTGATTATTCATAGTGATTTACATCTTATTCCTTCAGGAAAAACGCTGCCCTTGCTTCAGCAAAATTCTGCATACTCAAAGTCTTGGGAAATCAGGGTTTTTATTGACTAGTCGGGAAGGAGGAACTGTTTAACTTAGTAAAACGCCTTTCTTTGAGCTGAAATTCGACATGGAAGTCCCTCTTAACCTATTATAACATATTCCAGAACCTTGAGCCGTCATTTTACGCAGATTTTCTGATCCACTCATTTTAGGGCCAAAATCCTCACTTTTCCCCACCTTTTTGCCCTTAAAAGCTGAGTAAAGGTTGCTGCTGTTATTTATTTTGGTTGCTAAGAATTCTCAGACATATTATATGGTATCTACAGCCATGACACCTGAAGAATGCGTTTTTCAGGCATGATCTGCTGAAAATTCCATTTTTGGGATATTACAAATATTTTTATTGGGTTCCTCTTTCGGAGAGGTGCAAGATCGATCGAAATATCATCTTGATCCAATGAGCAGAACATTTACAGGCCGGCCTTAAGGTTTTGTGCCCCAGCAATTGTGTCACACACCCTCACTGATGGATATCTATTGGTCAACGTTGGAGGACATTTTCACTCATCTCATCCTCACACACTTCTCTCTCCTCATCTGATTGGTTCGATGTCCTTGGTGGCTCTTCTCTCCACACGTGGGAAAATTCCAGCAGCAGCACATTTCTGATTTCGGTCTAGGGTTTATGCAGCAAACTTTGACCAGCGTTGACTTTGGTCAATGCAAGGTCAAGTCGACCTGAAACTCTCCCAAAAGCTCGATTTTCCTAATCCACATTTTCTGGCACTATTCCTGAGGCAAAACATTGACTTTGACTTTTCAACATTGACCTAGCTGTTGCTTCTGTTTGTGTTGACCATTGACTTTTTGGGTTGACTTTTGAGTTGACCATTTGGCTGTCCTAGAAGGTTGTGTGACATTGCTGGTTGGCTGACCATATTGAGACTTTGTTGGTTGAAGCATCCTATTGACCGTCGTAACGCACCAACGCACTTATATATTTCTGGCTTGTCTTCTGTCGATCTACTGGTATGTTCTATCAGCATTTTACTTTATTGTTTATGTGATTGTTGTCTAATATTGAAGAGAAAGTAAAGTTGCATCAAGCATACATCTATATAAATTTACATGGGAACAGAGCTGAGGTGAAGACAAAGCCCTAGTTTTTAGCAATCACTGAACAAGAGGATGGGTTCCTCAAACTACAATGGCTTTAAGGCTGATGACAAATTGAATGGGAAGGATCATTTCCATGCTTGGAAGATGACATTGGATCTTAACTTGGAAGACCAAGATGTCATGGACTATGTGCAGGGTAAAATCCAAGAGCCTCCATTCACTGCTACTGCTGCTGCCAAAACAAAGTATAAGAAAGGGGAGATCAAAGCAAAGCTGATGATCAAGGACTCAATTCACAAGAGTCTGGTTGCCTACATCTCTGAGCTGCGCACATCCAAAGAGATGTATGATAAGTTGGTCCACATGTTCAAGGCCAACAACGCGAATCAAGTCCTATTCTTCAAGAATCAATTGAAGAATCTGAAGAAAGGCGGGGATGAGTCTGTTCAATAATATTTTCTAAAGTTGACCGAGATCAGGAACAATCTGTTGGCTATTGGGGAGACAATAGTTGGTCGAGAGATGGTACTCACTGCACTTGGAGGGCTCTCATCCGAATGGCATGTGTTCAACGCTACCATTCTCAATAGCAATGTGATACCTGACTTTGACGAAGTACTATCGAGATGTGTACAAGAAGAGACAAGAATGAAGGAATATGAAAATGAAGGAAATGTTGCCTACGCTGCTCATTCTAGTTAGAAGAACTTTGGTGGTCCAAAGAACAAAGGAAGAGCAGGGGCCCAAGAAAAGAAGGGCAAGTGTTACACTTGTCATAGGCCAGGTCACTATGCTAGAGAATGTCCTTTCAAGAAGGATTCTCCTGATGATAATGACAACAAAAACAACAACAACCAGAGGAATGGCAATCAAAGGAACAACAGGTTCAAGGGAAAGAGGAAAGCTCCCTCCAGCGGAAATGGTCAACCTTTCAAAAGGTCAAGAAACTCCAGGTATGAGGAATCAAATGTTGTTGATAAAAGAAATGAATTCATTCTTGTATCTGCCCTCTCTACTGCATCTCCACCCGACACTATGGATGTCTGGTTGATAGATAGTGGTGCCTCAAGGCACATCACTGGGTCCAAGGAAGCACTTTCTGATATGGTTGAGAAGGATACTAATCTGGAAATTATCCTTGGAGATAATGCCACATATCCCATGAAATGGGCAGGGACTGTGAGCCTCCACTTGTCTCAAGGTCAAGTCCTCCGCTTACAGGATGTACTCTATGTACCTAATTTGAAGAAGAACCTTGTGTCTATATCGGCCATGGAAGACAAAGGTTTCAATCTAGCATTCATTGATGGGAAGGTGCGCATTTGGAAGAAGAGCTTCAAGGAAGCTATCACGATTGGGTTTAGAGTTGATACACTCTACCATGTTGTATGAAGTACACTGGGAGCGATGACGTGTGATACTATTCGACAGACTGAACTATGGTACCGAAGGTTTGGACACCTGACTACAAGGCCCTTCCCAAAGCAAGGAAGGTGGTAACAGGGATGCCCGAGTTTTCAAATAATCATGAAGGTGTATGTCAGGGTTGTGCCGAAGGAAAGCATACAAGGGGACCTTTTCCCTCAAGTGTCACAAAGACATCTGATGTCTTGCAATTGATACATTCTGATCTGTCTAGGATGCTTCGTGTGACATCCTTGGGAGGATGTTCTGTAATATCCCTTTTCAGGGATATTTCTCAAACACAAACAAACTCCAACCAGAGATGGACTGGGAGGGCGTTTACCAAATATGTCACCTCTGAAAAGAAGGTGAGATCTGGAGGCTACCTGGCCCTTTCCAGACTCTATCTAAGAGTATGGGAAAAACACACCAAGTGGTATACTATCTAGAATGCTCAAAGAAAGAAATAACAGTAGTGCAAGCATACAAGAGCATATGTAGAACATGTAACAGATACTCAGAAATATAGAGAGAAAGCTAAGCCATTTTATTATACTGAGAATAGAAATGAATACAATAGGTGATTAGAGTGATGGCACCTAGACTTGCACCAGGCAAGTGAAGAAAAGCTCTCAGAATGACAAAGAAATGGCTGCTCTCTGATCTGCGTCCAAGCTGCCGAAGAACTGTTGTGCTGGTGCTACTGCTGGAACCAAAATGAGTATTTGGGGCTGCTCCCCTACTCGGAAAAAGCTGAAACTCTAGAATCCACCTCTACTCACCAAACCCAGAAAAGCCCAGAGAGCGTTTCTGGAATAGCCAACCCCGAAAATCACCCCCTTGAGGATCTACGCTATCCTCCAAGGCTCTACGCTGACACTGAAGGGAATCCACCAAGATACTGCCTCAAACTCTGCCAAAATCCTCCAATAGGCAAGTGCTGGCCCCTTGCTCACTCTCAAAGCTCGAAACCTCCAGAAGAAACCCAATCCAGAGCTCGCAAGAAATGGACTGCGTCCTCCCTCTCAACCTGCGCAGTCCCTCCACGTGCTCTAGTGGGTCCCCTCTCTACGTGGTCTCTTTGCCCCCCTTGGCCCACTTAAGTTACAACGTTGTGTCTACTAGGGAGTGAACTTTATGTTTAGAGTGAGTTATGTCCCCCCTCAACTCACTTTTATTTATAATTTAACTACAATAGGCAAAATTGATCAAAATTAATATTTCCAATTAGTTGTCGCTAATTGGGGATATTACAGTCTTCCCCGGCAAAATGTTGCTTGACCCCAAGCAACTGTAGTGATGGATGCTGCAAGATTTTCTCACTCTCCCAAATGGCATCCTCATCCGGCAAATTCTTCCACCTCACTAAGAATTCTCGGATTGTCCTGCTCCGCAACTGCCTCTCCCTGGTATCAATAATGGCCTCTAGCTGCAAAACCAAATGCCCCTCATCATCCGTAGGCGGTAGCTCATCTGTCACTGTCACCTGCTGCCCCAATGCCTTCTTCAGGCATGATACATGAAAAATGTTATGAATCTTGCTGCCTTGGGGCAGCTCCAACTAATAAGCAACCTGTCCAACCCTACGTATCACCCTGTATGTTCCATAAAAACGTGGCTTGAGCTTCTCAGCTCCCTTCTGCTTCAGTGACGACTATTGGTATGGCTGCAAACGGAGGTAGACCAAGTCCCCTACCTCAAACTGTCTCTCCACCCGACCCCTGTCGGCATACATCTTCTATTGATTCTGCGCGGTAGCCATGTTATCCTTGAGAGCTCGGAGAATGTCCTGGCTCTCTTGGATCCAATCTTTGGCTCTCAGAGCCTTGCTAGCACCAAACATCACATCAGCAAAAGATAAAGAATGATATCCATATAAGGCATAGAACGGAGACATACCGATGGATATGTGATGTGTGTTGTTGTAGTAGTACTCCCCTAGATGCAGCCACTTTAGCCATGCTCTCTGCTGCCCACTAAAATAGTTACGCAAGTAGCCCTCCAGCCACTTGTTAACTATCTCTGTCTGCCCGTCTGTCTGTGGGTGGTAGCTGGTGCTCAGTGTCAACTCTGTCCCCACCAGCCGGAAAAGCTCCTGCCAGAATCCGCTCATAAAGCGACTGTACCTGTCATTGATGATGGTCTTCAGAAGACCATGTAACCTGAAGATCTCTCTGAAGAACAGCTCTGCCACCTGTGCTGCTGTATAGTGTGCGAATATGGTGAAAAAGTGTGCGTACTTCGTCAGTTGATCAACGACGACGTATATACAGTCCTTGCCCTACACCATGGGCAACCCTGTGATGAAGTCCATCAAAATGCTCTCCCATTTCCCCTCTGGAATGGGAAGAGGCTGCAACAAACCTGCGGGATGGCTCATCTCTCCCTTGTTTCTCTGGCAAACCTCGCACTCCCTGATGTGCTGGAGCACGTCCTCCTTGAGGCCCTTCCATGAGAACCTCTCTTTGATGGCCCTGTAGGTTTTGGTAAACCCCTGATGGCCGGACAATGGTGAATCATGTGATGCCTGAAGTATCTTCTTCTTGAGCTGGGAGCCCTCAATCAAGAAGATCCTATCGCTGTAGTAGATGATCTCATCTATCACCCTGTATCTATCATCTGTCACCTGACCATCCAGAACCTCACAAGCAAACCTGTCCTTAGAGTACTCCACCAAAAGTCGAGCCCTCCAATCTGTATCCAAACTCATCAGAGACAACGTGGCTGGTCTACGTGAAAGTGCATCGGCTACCAAGTTGTTCTTCCCCTTGACATACTCAATGTCAAAGTCATAAGCCTGGATCTTGCTGATCCACTTCTACTGCCTCTCCTGTAGCTGCTTCTGCTCCAAAAAGAACCTGAGGCTGTTGTGATCAGTCCTCACCCTGAACCTGTGATCCACCAGGTACTGCCAGAATTTGGCCAATGCATGCATAATGGCCAGCATCTCCTTGTCGTATATAGCATACAACTGCTCATGAGGAAGGAGCTTCCGGCTCTCATAGGCTATAGGGTGGCCTCCCTGCATCAACACTGCGCCGATCCCCTCTCCTGACGCATCACACTCCAAAACAAAAGGCTGCGTAAAATCTGGCAACGCAAGCACTGGGCAGCTACTCATAACCTCCTTGAGTCTGTCAAAGGCCCGCTGCGATGTATCTAACCAACTGAATGCCCCCTTCTTCGTCAAATCTGTAAGGGGTGCAGCAAGCTGAGAGAAACTCTTGACGAACTTCCTGTAATAAGAGGAGATACCGACAAATCCTCGAAGTTTCGTCACGTTTCTCGGCTCTGGCCAATCTCTGATGGCCCTGATCTTCTCCTCGTGGACCCTCACTCCGTCCACTCCTATGATGTGTCCCAAATACAACATCTCCGTCAACCCAAACTCACACTTGGAGAGCTTAGCATAAAACTGTTGCTCCTCCAAGATATGCAGTACTACCTCTATGTGCTAGAGATGCTCCTCCCAAGTCCTGCTATATATCAGTATATCATCGAAAAAGACCAACACAAACTTCCTCAGATGACTGCGGAAGATATGGTTCATGCATGACTGGAAAGTGGCTGGTGAGTTGGTTAGCCCGAAAGGCATAACCAAGAACTCAAAGTGGCCATAATGGCACCTGAAAGTGGTCTTGGGAATTTCCTGTTCCCTCACGTGAATCTGGTGGTACCCGGATCTCAAATCGATCTTTGAGAAGAACTGTGCTCCTCTCAACTCATCCATCAGCTCATCAATCTGCGGTATAGGGTACCTGTTCTTCATGGTCTTTTTATTCAGGGCCCTGTAATCAATGCACATTCTCAATGTGTCGTCCTTCCTCTTCACCAACACCACCGAAGAAGCAAAAGGACTGGTGCTAGGCCGAATATGTCCAAGAGCCAGCAACTCCTGGATGGCCCGCTCAATCTCATCCCGATAGGCCTTGGGGTGCTTATAGGGTGTGGTAATGACAGCCTGGATGCCCTGCTCTAGCTCAATAGTGTGCTCAGACCCCCGATCTGGTGGTTGTCCTAGCGGTATCTCCCCAAACACTGTGTCATACCTATCAAGGATGGCCTGTATATCAGGATGAACTGTCTGCCCAGTAGTCCCTGCCTCTGATGCCCGCAACTCTACTGCCCACTCTATGTCTCATTTCCGGAAGTCTGCCTCCATCCGGTGAGCTGAAATAGTCTGGGGTGGGTAAGTGTGCATCCCACGTATCTTCTCATGCTTCCCGGTCTTCTTATCATCCCACTCCATCTCCAAGGCCTCCCAATCTGTGGTGACCTTCCCTAGAGTAATCAGCCACTGTACACCCAATACCACATTGGTATCCGGTATGTTGACCACGAAAAAGTGGTTGGTCACTGTGTAGGTACCCATCGTCACAGCCAGCTCTAGAACATATCTGGCACACTGCATCGTCTGATCTCTTGGGACCAACACTGAAAATCCATCGAAGCTCTCTGTCGGTATGCCTCTGCGCTCAACCATCTATGCATCGATGAAGTTGTGGGTTGCCCCACTGTCTACCAAAATTGAAACTTGCTGCCCACGTACTGTCCCTCGGACACACACCGTCAAATACTTGGGTACTCCCTGCAATGCTGCAAGGGTCCCCCCTGTGGGTGCAAAAGCTACACCTCCTGCTCCTGGAGGTGGAGGTGGCAAATGGTGTTGCGTTGCCTAACTGTCACCTGCCTCCCCATCCTCATACTCATCCTCTTCCCCGCTGCTCTCGGAGAAGACCTCGATAAAATGTGCTTTGCCAGCAGCACATCTGTGTCCCGGTGCCCATGGCTCCTGACAGGTAAAACACAACCTCTCTTGAACTCCCGCACCTCATCTAGTCCCCTCCCCACCTGCATTCCCCACGGAGGCTAACTCACATCCTTCCCCTTTGGCTCGAAAGCCTATCTCTGGGGGTAAGGTGCCCTGGTCCAGGGTAAAGCATCCTACAAATCCCGGGTCCTGCCAACTGCGTCCTGGAGTGTGGCTGGTCTGGTGGATCTGACCAAACCTCGAAGTGGCTCTGCTAACCCCTCAATGAACATGTATATCATCCGTGCCGCGGATAGATTGGGCACCATCACTGAAAGCCTCAAGAAATCTGCAATATATGTCTCCGAGCTCCCAGTCTGTTTGAGCCTCGTCAGCTCAACAAAGTGTTATTCCGGATCCCTCCGGTCAAACCTCTCTATCAGTCTCCGGGTGAACTCGGCATATGTGGTCACTGTCGAATGCTCGAGTGTCACCATCCCATGGAACCACCAATCCTGGGCCTCACCATCCAAATGCAGCGTAGCCACCTTGATAGCCTCTGTCTCTACCATCTAGTTGAGCTGGAAATATATGTCCAGCGTCTCCACCCAAGACTTTGCCGAACTATTTGATGAACCATCAAATGTAGGCAAATGGAATCGGCTCGCTGTACGCTGGGTGTCTCCATCATGATAATGTCGGTGCCCTCTGTGATGGTCGCGGGGTCTGCTGTCCCGCTGGAGCTTAACAAAGTCTTTGAATGAAAGGGCATCCCTGAACTCCTGCCCATATGCCTGGTACTCAGCAAAGTAATCACCCATGTGGCCAAGCTCCAGCTCCTGCTGTGCTCCTGCCCCTGTGTCTGCACCCAGAAAAGTGGGCATAGTGGAACGTGTAGGTCATTGTGATGCCTGGTGCGAAGTGGCATCCCGCTCCTGCAAATGGTGGGATGTGCCCGACCCCTCACCAACATGGAAACCCCTTGGGGTTTCACGCTGTCTAGCCTCCACAACAGTGAATCTCTGACCCATCATCTCAATCTGCCTCGACAAATCCTGGACTGACTTGAGGAGTGCTTCCCCAAAACTCTTTGCATCACTATCATCTGCCATCGGTACTTCCTGCTTTGAATCTACCACAGGCCCCTCCTGTTCTGCGTCTATCACAGGCTCCTCCTATTCTGCGTCCACCACCCGAACGCAGTCACCCTCTCCGTAGGTGTTCTCCAACCTACGCTCGATATCTCTGTACTTCCTACCTCTGTAGCAAATGTAGGGTTTCTCCCCCGGTGTCATAGATAACTAGCTCCACAGGCTGAGCCAGATCTATGCTCTGATACCACTGTAATATCCCTTTTCAGGGATATATCTCAAACACAAGCAAACTCCAACCAGAGATGGACTGGGAGGGCGTTTACCAGATATGTCATCTCTGAAAAGAAGGTGAGATCTGGAGGCTACTTGGCCCTTTCCAGACTCTGTCTAAGAGTATGGGAAAAACACACCAAGTGGTATACTATCTAGAATGCTCAAAGAAAGAAATAACAGTAGTGCAAGCATACAAGAGCATATGTAGAACATGTAATAGATACTCAGAAATATAGAGAGAAAGCTAAGCCATTTTATTATACTGAGAATAGAAATGAGTACAATAGGTGATCAGAGTGATGGCACCTAGACTTGCACCAGGCAAGTGTAGAAAGGCTCTCAGAATGACAAAGAAATTGCTGCTCTCTGATCTGCGTCCAAGCTACCGAAAAACTGTTGTGCTGCTACTACTGCTGGAACCAAAATGAGTATTTGGGGCTTCTCCCCTACTCAAAAAAAGCTGAAACTCTGGAATCCACCTCTACTCACCAAACCCAGAAAAGCCCAGAGAGCATTTCTAGAATAGCCAACCCCCGAAAATCACCCCCTTGCGAATCTACGCTATCCTCCAAGGCTCTGTGCTGACACTGAAGGGAATCCACCAAGATACTACCTCAAACTCTGCCAAAATCCTCCAATAGGCAAGGGCTGGCCCCTTGCTCAATCTCAAAGCTCGAAACCTCCAGAAGAAACCCAATCCAGAGCTCCCAAGAAATGGACTGCGTCCTCCCTCTCAAGACTGCGCAGTCACTAAGTGCCAAGTTCCACCACCAAGCCTCAACTCGATCCTCCTACAAAAATACTGATGGGACTACCTCACCCAAGCAGGCACTCGAAGTCCCCTGGGGCTGAGGGTGAGATCTCCGAACAAAGACACTCGGTGCACTAAACAGTGCTACAGACTAGCTAAACAACCAGCGTGCTCAAGAAGTCGAAATGACCAGCTCAATATCATAAACATCGAATGACCAAAATGAGGAGGCTCTCCTCCTTTTATAACGTTGGCCTCTCTCTCAAACCCTAGGCCCATCATCTCCAACGTAGCCTCTCCTGGCCCCACGCTGCCAACTCATCCTGCGCAGTCCCTCCACGTGCTCTAGTGGGTCCCCTCTCTATGTGGTCTCTTTGCCCCCCTTGGCCCACTTAAGCTACAACGTTGTGTCTACTAGGGAGTGAACTTTATGTTTAGAGTGAGTTATGTCCCCCCTCAACTCACTTTTATTTAGAATTTAACTATAGTAGGCAAAATTGATCAAAATTAATATTTCCAATTCGTTGTCGCTAATTGGGAATATTACATGTTCTTATTATATGGCATTCATAGATGACTTCTCTCACAAAACCTGGATATACTTCTTGAAGAAGAAGGATGAGGCTTTCATGTGGTTTCGTACCTTCAAAGCCTTGGTGGAAAATCTAACAAGGAAGAAGATCAAGATATTGAGGACCAATAATGGCACTGAATATGAGACGAACGAGTTCAAGAACTTTTGCAAAGAAGCTGGCATCAAGAAGGAGACCACAACTGTCTATACTCCTGAGCAGAATGGCGTTGCTGAACGAAAGAACAAGACCATTGTGGAAGCTGCCCGTGCCATGCTATGTGACCAGGGTCTACCGAAGCTTCTATGGGGAGAAGCTGCGAACACTGTTGTGTACATACAAAACCGATGCCTGCATTCCGCTCTCGACTCCAAAACTCCCGAAGACGTTTTGACTGGTAAGAAACCTCACGTCTCACATTTTAGAGTTTTTGGATGTCCTATTTATTTTCATGTGCCGAAAGAGAAGAGGAGCAAGTTGGATGCTTCTGGGAAGAAGGGAATGTTTGTGGGCTACAGCGACACTTCAAAGGCCTATAGAGTCTATGTGCGTGGTCAAAGGGAAGTGGAGATATGCCACGATGTCACCTTTGACGAAGATGCTTCCCTGAGGAAAGTAGTCAATCTTCCGAGATCTGAGGAAGATCATGAAGCAAGGCCTGAAAATCAAGAAGAATCGAAGGATGAGACAATGACCAATGGACCCAATTGATCCACCTCCTTCATTGGGGAAGAGACCATCATGGCTCACGGGCACTCCCGAGGATGTCGAGGGACATATGGCCCCAAGGGGAACATTCCGTGAAAGCAAGAAGCTGAATAGATACCAAGGGTATCTAGCAGCCATGAGTACTATTGTACAATCTGAGCCTGGATCTTTTGAGAAAGCCGTAAAGCATCAAGTCTGGAAGGATGCAATGAACAAAGAATATGAGTCCATATTGAAGAATTATGTCTGAGATGTGGTTCCAAGACCAGAGGAGAAAGCAGTTGTCACCTCGAAATGGCTCTACAAGATCAAGCATGGATCTGATGGAAGTGCTGAAGAGTTCAAGGCAAGATTCGTTGCCCGTGGCTTCTCTTAAAAGGAAGGCATAGACTCTGATGACATATTTTCACCTCTGGCCCGATATACCACCATCCGATCTATCATAGCCCTTGCTGCTACGCAAGGATGGAGTCTTCATCAGATGGATGTGAAGACCGCATTTCTGCATGGTGCGATAAAGGAAGAGGTGTATGTAGAGCAACCTCTGGGATTCGAAGTCCAAGATCGGGACACCCATGTCTCCAGGTTGAAGAAAGCCCTCTATGGGTTGAAGCAAGCACCCAGAGCTTGGTACGAGAGGATAGATAGCTACTTGATGAAGCTGGGCTTCACTCATAGTAATGCTGATCCGAACCTTTACTTCAAGGTTGATAGAGAGAAGCCTCTCATTCAGGTTTTGTATGTGGACGACCTTTTCCTAACAAGTGCTGACCCTCTCATTCATCAATACAAGAGGGAGCTCGCTGCTGAGTTCGAGATGAAGGACCTAGGACTAATGCATTACTTCCTAGACCTAGAGGTCTGGCAGAGACCAAGCGAGATTTTCCTTTCTCAAGGAAAATACATTGTAAAGCTTTTGGAAAGATTTGGTATGGTGGACTGTAAGTCCGTGTCGACACCGATGGAGCTCAACTTTAAGAAGTTGAGTGGCAGCACTGCTGGGCCCATGTTAGAAAATCCTACTGAGTATCGGCAACTCGTAGGGGCCCTGATGTTCTTAGTGAACACCCGTCCGGACATATGTTTTGCAGTGAACACTTTGAGTCAACAGATGGTTGGGCCTCGTCACACTCACTGGGCTGGTGCCAAGAATCTTCTGAGATATCTTCGGGGCATGATAAACCATGGGTTGAGATACATTGTCAGGAGTGTGACACTCCTTGGATATACTGATGCCGATTCGACTGGCAGTGTGGTGGATCGTAAAAGCACATTGGGATGCTGCTTCATACTTGGATCTGCTTCGATATCATGGATGAGCAGGAAGCAGAAGTCAGTGGCTTTGAGCACCGCGGAGGCCGAATACATTACAGCGAGTATGGCCTATTGTGAAGCAGTTTGGTTGTGAAAGCTCTTCAGTGAGTTGTTCGGGCAGGTGCTAGATACCACCGTCATACTCTATGATAACCGAAGTGGAATTCGGTTGTCCGAGAATCCCGTGTTCCACAATCGATCCAAGCATATTGATATCAGGTACCACTTTATCCGGGATATGGTACAGTGATGTGCCGTAAGGCTCGATCATATAGGAACTGATGAGCAGGTCGCGGATATTCTCACAAAGCCCCTGGGGAAGGTCAAGTTCCTAACTTTCCGTGAGAGTCTTAGTATCGTGGAACGACCCTATGCTGAGGGTCCTGTTGGACGATGAGCTCTGGGAGCTCTAGGGGGCTTTGGGGATAGCTTCTCGGAGCTATAAGCAACCAAAGGGCTAGGCTTGCCGAACCGTGTTGGTGTGCTTCTGCCCCACCATTGTGATGATTGAGTTGGTTCACCTCTCATTATCTGTTCCCCGTATGCATCCTACCCATTGAGTTCAGGGCTCATGGGAAGTACCTCTCATTTGGCCAGTGAGGTGGGAAAAGTTAGAGACTAGTAGCAAAGACTGATGGACGCATCAGAGATTGTCGTACTCTCTATCTAGGATGGCATGGTCCAACCACTTGATCTGGGATCAAGTCTAGTGAAGTTTCGGACCTCCTACTGACTTCGGGTCAGATAAACCAACGTCGGGTTGGTATGAGACTCT
This sequence comes from Pinus albicaulis, assembly GCA_034641835.2. Lineage (NCBI taxonomy): Eukaryota > Viridiplantae > Streptophyta > Pinopsida > Pinales > Pinaceae > Pinus > Pinus albicaulis. The sequence continues at coordinate 909,951,245 of CM076573.1, read as the reverse complement.
TTGTGAGTCCTATAGAGGTTTCGGACCTCTGGGCTGAAGCTGTCAGTTGGGAATGATGTCTTTGTGACTGACCCACTTCTGTTCTGAAATAAAGAAGCTAGCAAAGCAAGTTACGGCAGGATGACACACGATGTTTGGATTGCACAGGTGGATGGAGTTCTTCCTAGTTGAGAGGGAGTGTTAATTTTGGACAACTAGGTCCAAACTCCATGTTGTGATGCTCAAATGAAGATACCAATATTTTTATTGGGTTCCTCTTTCGGAGAGGTGCAAGATCGATCTAAAGATCACCTTGATCCGATGAGTAGAACATTTATTTTGAATTTATTCAAGATATGTGTAGGTCGGCCTTAAGGTTTTGTGCCCCAACAGTTGTCACACACTCTCACTGATGGATATATATTGGTCAACGTTGGAGGACATTTTCACTCATCTCATCCTCCCACATTTCTCTCTCCTCATTTGATTGGTTCGGTGTCCTTGGTGGCTCTTCTCTCCACACGTGGGAAAATTCCAACAGCAGCACATTTCTAATTTCGGTTTAGGGTTTCTGCAGCAAACTTTGAACAGTGTTGACTTTGGTCAACGGAAGGTCAAATCAACCTGAAACTCTCCCAAAAGTTTGATTTTCCTAATCCACATTTTCTGGCACCATTCCCGAGGCAAAACGTTGACTTTGACTTTTCAGCATTGACCTAGCTGCTGTTGTTGTTTGTGTTGACTGTTGACTTTTTGGGTTGACTTTTGAGTTTACCGTTTGGCTGTCCTAGAGGGTTGTGTGACATTACAGGTTGGCTGACCATATTGAGACTCTGCCAGTTGAAGCATCCTATTGACCGTCGTAACGCACCAACACACTTATATATTTCTGGCTTGTCTTCTATCGATCTACTGGTATGTTCTATCAGCATTTTACTTTATTGTTTGTGTGATTGTTGTCTAATATTGAAGAGAAAGTAAAGTTGCATCAAGCATAGAACATCTACATAAATTTACAGGGTGTGACGCAGTCCTTCAGGATGGTGATGCAGGCCCACGCAGGGCTCACATAGGGGCAGCGCAATGTCTCCAATCAGAAGTCCGAAATTCTGCCGGAAGTAAGGGTTTCTGAGCCAGCAAGGCTAAAACCGAGATCCGGGAGAAGCAAATCCACGCAGAGCTAGGGTGACGCAGTCCCTCAGCCAAGACTATGCAGGCTGACCCAATGGTTGTGCAGAGCCAACTGGGGTTTCACCAGTTGCTCATCCGGATTGGCCGAGACTTGCGAGAGTGAGGTATATCTCACATTTTCTCTGACTACCGAGGTTTTCTCTGTTGGGTGAGCCGAGTTTATGGCACCCTAGATGTACTCAGAAACTATTGCTTAATAATAATAAACCTTCATATTTGCTGCACCGGTTTTCCCGCATTGGGTTTTTCCGGGGACATTTGTCCGAAAAATCTGTCATTTGTCATATGTGCGCGATGTTCAGTAAATGATCTATAATTGTGTAGGCTGCTATTTGTGTTTACTTCAAAGTTTTACTGAATATTCAGTTAAATAACTTGTGTAATAAATCAAGTAAGAGAAGTAAATCAATAGTTAGCAGTAGGATTTCTGTAATAAGGATTCATAAATTTTCACATGGTATCGGAGCATTGCAGATCAAGCTAAACCATCAACAAAGCGGCTGAAGATATTTGTTGCAGAAAGGGCAGCTGAAGCAGCACTGATCCAGAAGAAGGCAACGCAGCACCAGAGGGACAGCAGACCCTGCAAGGGTGACGCAAAGTCCTTTGCTCATGCAGAGGCTGACACAGCTCCAAAGAGCTGACGCGGAGCCAATCTGCTCACACAGAGGTTGACGCAGCACCAGGAGAGGGACGTTGAGCTAGTCTGCTCACGTAGAGGGTGACGCAGCACCAGGAGGGTGACACAGTCCGAGTTGGTGAGTTGTGCAGTTTGCCAAGGCCAGAAGTGAAGTTTCTAATCTTCAGAAGTTGCTGGTGTGGCATAGGTTCTGTCAGTGCAGAACAGTGCCTAGCAAAGGTGACAAAAGCGAGAGGAGAATAGTCGCTCAGCAGATTTGTGCCAAAGAAATCTGAGACTCGATCAGGAGGGTGATCGTAGAGGACTGATTCAGCAGATTTGGCAGAGGATTTCCAAGAGGGAAATTAGTTGTCAGAGAGAGCAGCTACTCTAGAGATTTTCTATCGCCAAGAAACCCAGATGCAGTCTTTTGTTGAGTATACCAGCAGTAGAAGGGAGACGAGTACATGCTTCGACAGATTTTGAGCTAGATGGCCCCGTATGGACTGCGTGATCAGGATAGGTTGGACGATGTGTCCAACTTCGCGATCTGGAAGGCCAAAATCCTGTCAGTCCTGGAGGAGTATGGCATCGGAGACCACGTGGAAAATGTCTTAGCTGTGCCGACCGATGCGGACACTCTGAAGAAGTTTAACGAGAATCAAGCGCGGACAAAGCGCTTGATAATGGATGCGGTGAAGGATCATGTGGTCCCACACATTGTTGAAAAGAGGACAGCACATGAGATGTGGACATCCTTAACCACATTGTATCAAGGCAGCTCCGCCCAACGGAGGATGCTTCTGGAGAACCAGATAAGGATGTTCCAAATGCATAAGGGGGAAGAGATAGATCTGTTCCTCTCCATATTGCAGACGATCCGTGATCAGCTGATTGCCATGGGATCAACTCCAGATGAGGGGCTCTTGGTAAGGACTGCCCTTAATGCAGTCACTAATGAGTGGGAGACCTTTGTCCAAATCATTTTGGGCAGAGCACAACTCACTAATTGGGGTGACGTGGGCTATCCTTCGACAGGAGGAGATCCGACAGATGACCAAGAGGGAATTCAGCAGCGGAAGTAGCAAAGTGAAGAAGGAGGAGGAGGAGGATGTGGCCCTTGCATCAAAGGGACAGCAAAAGCAAGGGAAGAAGAAGAAGGACCTATCTAAGGCCCAGTGCTTTAGATCTGGCAAACTTGGACACTTCACCAGCACTTGTCCTAAGAGGAAGGGGAAGCAATCTTTTGATTCCAAGGCATCAGCAGCTAGAGGGGACAGCGGTAGTGAGGATGATGTGGCTATGAGTGCTCATGTGCCTCGAGAGAAGAGTTGGGGCGACATTAATATGTAGAGCAGCTACAGATGGGTTGTAATATTCCGAATAGAAATAAACAACAATATAAAGCACATAAACAAAGAACTACACCAACTAGAGAGATATCACATGAACAAGAGACAATATGGAGAACGCTAAGCCATTTTATTAAATACTAAAAGATGAAATAAGTACAAAGCTGATCAAAATGATGGCACCTTGGCTTGCACTAGGCAAGCGTAGAAATACTCTCAGAATATATCATTGAATGGCTTCCCCCTCAATGACTGCGTAATCTCCAAAGCTGTTGGTGCTGTTGTTGTGTTGTTGCTACTGCTGGAATGAACTGATTATTTGGGGCTGCTCCCCACCTCAGAAAATTATGAAACTTTGGGAATGGCCTCTCCACCCAATACCCAGAAAATCCCAAAGAGCTTTTCGGAAATGGCTGACCTCCGAAAATGACCTCCCTTGAGGCTCCACGCTTTCCCAATGATAAACGCTGGCCCTGAATGATCTGGTGCAAACAATGGCCTCCAACTCTACCAAAATGATGGAATAGGGAAGCGCTGACCCCTTTTCAACTCTCCCGAGCTGAATCCCCTGATAGACCCTCAATCCGGAATCACCTCCTCCAAAGACTGCGTCCTCCCTCTCACTGACTGCGCTGTCTCTGCAAGTGAATGCTCCCAACTGTGGTTGCTACAACTCTCTCCAGCAAAATACAGATGGAACTCCTCACCTGAGCAGGCACTCAAAATCCCCCGAGGCTGAGGTTGGGATCTCCGCACGGAGACACCCGATGTGTTGAACAGCACGTGTAGACTTTGCTAAACAGCAAAAGCGTGCTCAATCTCAAGAGACAAATAACATAGATGCATAATCGAATAATCCAAATGAGGAGCCTCTCTCCCTTTTTATGCCTGGAGAGCCTTGCTCTCACCTAGGCCCCACCATCCACTGCGCTGTCTCCTTGGGCCACGCTATCCCTCTAGCTCTGCGCTAACTTGGCCCATGCTACCCATGCTAACATCTCCTCCACGCTGCCATTTCGTCCTCTAGGCCCCACGCTACCAAGTAATCATGTCCCGAAGTGACTCTAGGAAATGTTTTTATCCTAAGTGTGAGTTAAGTGTCCTTCTTCACCCATTTTATTTCTAACTTAACTTTATTAAAGTGAAATAGTCAAAATTTAAAGTTTCCAATTAGCTATTGCTAATTGGGAATATTACAGTCCTCCCCGGCAAAATGTTGCTTGTCCTCAAGCAACTGCAATGATGGATGTTGTAGAATTTTCTCACTCTCCCCAGTGACATACTCATCCGGTAGATTCCTCCATCTTACCAGATATTCCCTGACTATCTTGCTCCGCAGCTGCCTCTCCCTAGTGTCAATAATGGCCTCCGGCTGTAGCACCAAATGCCCCTCATCATATGTGGGCGGGAGCTCCTCAGTTGCAGTCACCTGTTGTCCTAGTGCCTTCTTCAGGCATGACACATGGAAAATATTATGAATCCTCCTACCTGTGGGCAGCTCCAACTCATATGCAACCTCCCCAATTCTGTGTGTCACCCTGTATGGTCCATAAAAGCGGGGCCTGAGCTTTTCAGCCCCCTTCTGCTTCAGCAAGGATTGCCGATATGGCTACCATCGTAGGTAGACCAAGTCCCCTACCTCAAATTGTCTCTCAACACGTCCCCTATCAGCATACAGCTTCTGCTAATTTTGTGTTGTAGCTATGTTATCCTTAAGAGCTCAGAGTATATCCCGACTCTCTTGGATCCAATCCTTGGCCTTAGGGGCCTTGCTAGCACCAAACATCACGTCAGCAAAAGATAAAGCATGATACCCATATAAAGCATAAAATGGAGACGTACCGATAGACATATGATGTGTGGTGTTATAACAGTACTTCCCCAAGTCCAACCATCGTAACCATGCCTTTTACTGCCTGCTGACATAGTTTTGCAAGTAGCCTTCCAGCCACTTGTTCACTATCTCCGTCTGCCCGTCCGTCTGTGGGTGATAACTAGTGCTCGAGGTCAACTCGGTGCCCACCAAACAGAAAAGTTTCTACCAAAACCCGCCCATGAAGCAGCTATCCCTGTCACTGATAATGGTCATTGGGAGACCATGCAATTTGAAAACATCCCTGAAAAATAACTCTGCCACCTGTGCTGCAGTGTAACGTGCTGATATAGCGAAGAAATGTGCATACTTTGTCAGCCAATCAATGACTACAAATATGCAATCCTTGCCCTGTAAAGTGGCCAACCCTGTGATGAAATCCATCGAAATACTCTCCCATTTCCCCTCTGGTATGGGAAGAGGCTGCTGTAAACCCGTTGGATGGTTCATCTCTCCCTTATTGCGCTGACAAACTTCGCACTCCCTGACATGTCGGAGTACGTCCTCCTTGAGGCCCTTCCATGAGAACCTCTCTCTGATGGCCCTATAGGTCTTGGTGAACCCCTGGTGGCCTGATAGTGGAGAATCATGTGAGGCGCGCAATATCTTCCCCTTGAGCTTGGAGCCCTCGGTCAAGAAGATCCTATCCCTGAAGTAGATCACCTCATCCATCACCCTATACCTATCATCCGTAACCTATCCATCCAACACCTCACAGGCAAAACAGTCCTTGGAGTACTCGACCAATCACTGTGCCCTCCAGTCCGTATCTAAACTCATCAAGGACAACGCTGTCGGTCTACGGTAAAATGCATCGGCCACCACGTTGTTCTTCCCCTTGACATAATCGATGTCAAAATCGTATGCCTGGATCTTGCTGACCCACTTCTGCTACCTCTCCTGCAACTGCTTCTGCTCTAGGAAGAATCGGAGGTTGTTGTGGTCAGTCCTCACTCTAAACCTGTTCCCGACCAGGTACTGCCGAAATTTGGCCAATGCATGCATGATAGCCAACATCTCCTTGTCGTATACAGCATACAACCTCTCATGTGGCAATAGCTTCCGGCTCTCGAAAGCTATGGGGTGGCCTCCCTGCATCAGCACTGTGCCTATCCTCTCCCCTGATGCATCGCACTCTAGGACAAAGGGTTGCGTAAAATCTGGCAATGCCAAAACTGGACAGCTGCTCATCACCTCCTTGAGCCTGTCGAAAGCCCGCTACGCTGTGTCAGTCCAACTGAATGCCCCCTTTTTGGTAAGGTCTGTAAGGGGCGCAGCAAGTTGGGAAAATCTCTTGACGAACTTCTAGTAGTAGGTGCAGATACCTACAAACCACCGAAGCTCCGTCACATTCTTCGGCTCTGGCCAATCCCTGATGGCCCTGATCTTCTCCTCGTGGACCCTCACTCCGTCCACCCCAATGATGTGCCCCAAGTAGAGCATCTCTGTCAGCCCAAACTCGCATTTGGAGAGCTTAGCATAAAATTGTTTCTCCTCCAATATGCGCAATACAACCTCAATATGTTGTAGGTGCTCCTCCCATGTCCTGATGTAAATCAAGATGTCATCGAAAAACACTAACACAAACTTCCTCAAGTGACTGCAAAAGATGTGATTCATGCATGACTGAAAAGTGGTCGGAGCATTCGTCAGCCCAAAGGGCATCACCAAGAACTCAAAGTGACCATAATGACATTTGAAAGTGGTCTTGGGAACATCCTGCTCCCTTACGCAAATCTGATGGTACCCAGATCTCAAGTCAATCTTCGAGAAGAACTTCGATCCCCTCAGCTCATCCATCAACTCATCTATCTGTGGAATGGGGTACCGGTTCTTCATGGTCTTCTTGTTGAGGGCCCGGTAGTCAATGCACATCCTCAATGTGTCGTCCTTCTTCTTCACCAATACTACTAAAAAATAAAAAGGGCTCGTGCTAGGACGGATGTGCCCAAGAGCTAAGAGCTCATGAATGGCCCTCTCAATCTCATCCCGGTAGGCCTTAGGATGCCTATAGGGTGTAGAGATGATAGCCTGGATGCCCTGCTCCAGCTCAATCGTGTGCTCAAATCCCCGATCTGGTGGCTGCCCTGGTGGTATCTCTCCAAAAACCGTGGCATATTTGTCTAAAATGGACTGTACATCTGGGTGCACGGCTTGCCCTGTCGATCTTGCCTCTGAAACACGCAGCTCCACTGCCCACTCTATGTCTCCCTTCCAAAAATCTGCCTCCATCCAGTGTGTTGAAATTGTCTGTGGTGGATATGTATGCATACCCAGAATCTTCTCATGCCTCCTAGTCTTCTTATCCGTCCACTCCATCTCCAAGGTCTCCCAATCTGTGGTGACCTTCCCTAGCATGATCAACCACTACACCCCCTGTATCACATTGGTGTCCGGAATGTCCACCACGAAGAAGTGATGTGTGAGGGTGTAAGTCCCCATAGTCACTGCCAAGGCTGGCACATACCTGGCACACTGCATGGTCCTGTCACCTGGAACCAGTACCGAAAACCTATCAAAGGTCTTTGTTGGTATGCTCCTACGCTCTACCAACTGGGCATCAATAAAATTGTGGGTGGCCCCACTATCCACTAATACTGAAACGCGTTGTCCCCGCACAGTGCTTAGGACACGCAGTGTCAAGTATTTGGGGACTCCTCGCAAAGAAGCAAGGGCTCCCCCGATAGGTGCAAATGCCGCACCTCCCGCTCCTGGTGGTTGAGGTGGCAGATGATCTCCCCTCTGCGCTGCACTGTTGCCTCCTGCCTCTATCTCCTCATACTCCTCCTCTTCCCCGCTACTGTCGGAGAAAACCTCGATGTAATGTGCCTTCCCTGCGGCACAACGGTGTCCTGGTGCCCATGGCTCCTGGCATGTGAAACATAGCCTCTTCCGCCTCAGAGCTCTCCTGGTCTCGTCATCCAAGGGCCCTCTGCTCTGGTTCCCCTTTGGAGGCAGAACCCTCATGTCCTTCCCCTTCGGCTGGAATGCCGGCCTTTGGGGAAAAGGAGCTCTAGTCCAGGGTAGTGCATCCTGCAAGTCCCGAGTCCTCCTGACTGCGTCATGGAGTGTAGCTGGCCTTGTCGATCTGACTAACTCTCGAAGAGGCTCTGCCAATTCATCGATGAACATGTAGATCATCCAGGCTGCGGATAAATCAGGCACCATCATGAAGAGTCTCAAGAACTCTGAAATGTATGTGTTCGGACTCCTCCCGGTCTGCTTGAGCTTAGTCATCTCAACAAAGTGCTCCTCTGGATCCCTCTGATCAAATCGCTCTATCAGCCTCTATGTAAACTCAGCATATGCTGTCACTCCTGAGTGCCCCAGCGTAGCCATCCCATGAAACCACCAGTCATTGGCCTCGCCCTCCAAGTGCAGCGTTGCCACCTTGATGGCCTCTATCTCTGCCATCTGGTTAAGCTGGAAATATATATCCAACTTCTCCACCCAAGCCTTTGCCGAACACTTGGTGGACCCATCAAATGTCAGTAGATAGAATCTGCCTACCGTGCATTGTACATCGCCATCCTGAGAATGCCTATTTCCCCTGTGATGGTCGCGGGGTCTGCTATCCCTCTTGAGTTGTACGAAATCATGGAATGTGAGGGCATCTCTGAACTCCTATCCGTAGGACTGATACTCGGCAAAGTAATCTCCCATGTGAGCCAGTTCCTACTCCTGCTGTGCTCCTACCCCAGTATCTGCGGCAAGGAATGTGGGCATCGTGGAACGTGGAGGTGTATGTGATGCCATCTGCTGCGCTGTGAGGTGCTCCTGTAAATGATGGGATGTGCCCGATCCCTCTTCGATATGGAAACCCCTTGGCGTTTCACGCTGTCTAGATTCTGCAGTGAACCCTTGCCCCATCTCTTCTATCCGCCTCGACAAATCCTGCACTGATTTGAGGAGAAGTTCACCTAACTCCTTCCCGGCATCTCTTTCCTCCGCCATTGGTTCCTCCTCTTCTGCGTCCACTACTGGAACGCGGTCACCTTCCTCGAAAGTGATCTCTAACCTCCGCTCTTGGTCTTTATACTTCCTCCCTCGGTAACAGATGTATGGTTTTCCTACTGGTGTCATAGACAATCTGCTCCACAGGCTGAGCCAAGTCTATGAGCTCTAATACCACTGTAATATTCCGAATAGAAATAAACAACAATATAAAGCACATAAACAAAGAACTACAGCAACTAAAGAGATATCACATGAACAAGAGACAATATGGAGAACGCTAAGCCATTTTATTAAATACTGAAAGATGAAATAAGTACAAAGGTGATCAGAGTGATGGCACCTTGGCTTGCACTAGGCAAGCATAGAAATACTCTCAGAATATATCACCAAACATCGCGTCAGCAAAAGATAAAGCATGATACCCATATAAAGCATAAAATGGAGACATACCGATAGACATATGATGCGTGGTGTTATAACAGTACTCCCCCAAGTGCAATCATCGTAACCATGCCTTTTGCTACCCGCTGACATAGTTTCACAAGTAGCCTTCCAGCCACGTGTTCACTATCTCTGTCTGCCCGTCCGTCTGTGGGTGATAACTAGTGCTCAGGGTCAACTCGGTGCCCACCAAACGGAAAAGTTCCTGCCAAAACCCGCCCATGAAGCGGCTATCCCTGTCACTGACAATGGTCTTTGGGAGACCATGCAATCTGAAAACATCCTTGAAAAATAACTCCGCCACCTGTGCTGCAGTGTAACGTGCTGATATAGCGAAGAAATGTGCATACTTTGTCAATAGATCAACGACTATAAATATGCAATCCTTGCCCTGTACAGTGGGCAACCCTGTGATGAAATCAATCGAAATACTCTCCCATTTCCCCTCTGGTATGGGAAGAGGCTGCTGTAAACCCGCCGGATGGTTAATCTCTCCCTTATTGCGCTGGCAAACTTCGCACTCCCTAACATGTCGGAGTACATCCTCCTTGAGGCCCTTCCATGAGAACCTCTCTCTGATGGCCCTATAAGTCTTGGTTAACCCCTGGTGGCCTGATAGTGGTGAATCATGTGAGGCGCGCAATATCTTCCCCTTGATCTTGGAGCCCTCGGTCAAGACGATCCTGTCCCTGAAGTAGATCACCTCATCCATCACCCTGTACCTGTCATCCATAACCTGTCCATCCAACTCCAACACCTCACAGGCAAAACGGTCTCTGGAGTACTCAACCAATAGTTGAGCCCTCCAGTCTGTATCTAAACTCATCAAGGACAACGTTGTCGGTCTACGCGAAAATGCATCGGCCACCACGTTGTTCTTCCCCTTGACATACTCGATGTCAAAATCATATGCCTGGATCTTTGTAATATTCCTAATTAGCACCGCTAATTGGAATATTTCATTTTTGTATAGTTTTGCCGCCTTTAGTTAAATTAATAAATAAAGTGAGAAATAGGGGGTCAACTCACTTAATAAAATAAAGTGCTTCCTAGTTGATGAACGTTGTAACTTAAAGGGGAAGGCCTTGGGGGTCCACATACACATGAGGGGAGGCCTCGCGTAGGCTCCTAAGGTAACTGCGCGGGTCAAGGAGGAGGTCAAGGACGCAGTTAGGGTTTTTGAGGGAGCTAGCACTATAAAAGGAGGGGTTTTCACTCTATTTGGCATTATTGATATGTTGATGATATTGAGAGCTAGACTTCTGTCTACTTCAGCACGCCGGTTGTTTAGTCGGTCTGCAGCACTGTTTAGTGCGAACTGAGTGTCTCCGGTCGGAGATCTCGCCCTTGGCTCCGGGGGACTTCGAGTGCCTGCTCGAGCAAGGTATTTCCTTCAGTTTCAGTAGGTGATTTGCAGTGGATTTTGGGTGGACGTTTGGCAGAGGAGCTGACCCTTGGAGTGACTGCGCAGTCCAGGAGAGAGGACACAGTTTTAGCAGGGAGGACGCAGTCAGTGTTGTGCAGCGTTGTTATGAGGTGATTTGGTGGTGGTTTCAGCGTATTTCAGCCTTGGGAGATTGTTGTTTCAGCCGGAGGTTTTGCAAGAGGATTTAGGCCCCTTTTCCAGCGTATTTCTTGAGCTTCTGCGCTGTTCCTGGGAGAGACGGCGTTTTCATTGAGGAGGGCTTATTTGGTGGATTTTCGGAGGTGGAGCATTTGCTTCACGGTTTCTGGGTTTTGTCCGGAGGGTTGAGTACAGATAGCCTTCCGATTTCCAGCTCATTCCGGTGAGGGGATCAGCCCCTAGTTCCAGTACATTGCAGCAGCAGCTTTCTACGGCAGTTTTCTCCAGCAGCTAGGACGCAGTCTCTGTTGTAGCCATTTCTCATTCTGAGAGGGTCTTCAATTGCCTAGAGCAAGGATAGGTGCACTCATTCTGATTATCTCTTGTACCCATATACATGTATTCTCAGATTAATAAAATGGCTTAGCGTTCTGGTATTTTATGTGTATTGGTTCCATATTCTAGTTCCGGCATTTTGTTCTATATAGCTGCTTGTTGTTTTGCTGTGTATTACTGTTTATTTCTCGTTGGGGATATTACAGTGGTATCAAAGCATAGTTCTGGCTCAGCCTATGGAACTGGCAGTCTATGACGCCCGGGGATAATCCCTACTTTGATCAGAGGATACACAGAGACGTTGAGAGTAGGTGGGAGTTTCCCTTCGGAGAGAGGGATTATGATCAGGAGCCACCTGAGACAGATTCAGAGGAGGAGCAGCGTGCGGGGGACACAGAGCAGCGGAACCCGATGGCAAACAATGAGGGTTCAAGGAGATGGGATACACTCCTCCATCACATGCAGGAGATGACACAGAGACTCACAGCATTAGAGGTCAGGCAGAGGGAACCCCCCAGGGTTTTCCAGATCGGTTAGGGATCGGGTATGTCCCACCACGTGCCAGTGCATGATGTTATCCCCATTGTGGCATCGCATGCACCCACGCGATCCACTATGCCCACTTTCTTGCCAGAGGACACAGGGGCAAGAGTACAGAGGGGTGCACAGAGGGATATTCCAGCACCCACGCGATCCACCATGCCTACCTTCCTGGCAGAGGACGCAGGGGCAGCAGCACAGCGAGAGATAGAGCCGGGTCTGATGGGTGACCTTTTTACAGAGTACCAGGCATACGAACCGGCATTCCGAGATTCTATCACATTCAGAGACTTTGTCCAGGTCCAGCATGACATTAGACCCCGTGATCATCACCGAGGGCACAGGCACCACCGTGATGACCAGCGCGCAGCTAGTAGATTTCATTTGCCCACGTTTGATGGCTCATCAAACAGTTCGGCAAAGTCTTGGGTGGAGAAGCTGGACATCTATTTCCAGCTTAACTCGATGTCGCAGTCAGAGGCCATTAAGGGTGGCAACATTACATCTGGACGGTGAGGCCCAGGACTGGTGGTTCCATGGGATGACGACACTCGGACATTCTGCAGTGACGACATATGCCGAGTTTACCCGGAGGGTGATAGAGCGCTTTGACAGGAGGGATCCGGAGCATCACTTTGTTGAGCTGACAAAGCTCAAACAGTCTGGGAGCGCAGAGACATACATTTCAGACTTCTTGAGGATTTCAGTGATGGTACCTGATGTGTCTGCGGCTCGGATGGTTTACATGTTTGTGGAGGGATTGTCAGAGCCACTTCGTGGACTAGTCCGGTCGACCAGACCAGCTACCCTTCAGGATGCCATCAGCAGGACTCGGGACTTACAGGATGTCTTACCCAGGACTCGGACACCTTATCCCCAGAGACAGGCCTTCCAGCCTAAGGGGAAGGACATGAGGGTTCCGCCTCCCAAGGCAAATCCTGGACGAGGGCAGTTTGATGACGAGGCCAGGAGAGAGTTGAGGAGGAAGCGGTTGTGCTTCACTTGCCAGGAGCCATGGGCACTGGGACATAGGTGTGCTGCAGGGAAAGCACATTTCATTGAGGTCTTCTCCGAGAGCAGTGGAGAAGAGGATGAGGGGGATGACGTGGAGGCAGGAGATTGTTATGCAGTGCAGGGTACCTTACCACCTCCACCACCCGCAGCAGGTGGGGCATCATTTGCACCCACTGGGGGAGCTCTAGCCGCATTGCGGGGAGTTCCCAAGTACCTGACACTGCGCGTACGAGGGACAGTGCGCGGGCAGCGGGTTTCAGTCTTAGTTGATAGTGGGGCCACCCACAACTTCATTGATGCCCAGATGGTTGAGCGGAGAGGCATACAGACAGAGGGTTTTGATGGATTTTCCGTCTTGGTCCCAGGAGATCAGACCATGGCATGTGCTCGGTATGTCCCGGAGCTATCAGTGACGATGGGCACGTATACATTGACAGATCACTTCTTTGTGGTGGATATTCCGGACACCAACCTGATATTAGGTGTTCAGTGGCTCATTACTCTAGGGAAGGTCACGACAGATTGGAAGGCCCTAGAGATGGAGTGGGATGATCCCAAGACGGGGAGGCATGAGAAGATACGGGGACAGCACACATACCCGCCTCAGACGGTGTCGGCACACAGGATGGAGGCGACCTTCCGCAAGGAAGACATAGAGTGGGCGGTAGAGTTGCGGGCTTCAGAGGCAGTGGATACAGGGCAGACAGTGCATCCTGAGCTACAGTCTATTCTCGACAGGTATGCAGTGTCTTTCGGGGATATTCCACCAGGGCAGCCACCGGATCGGGGGTTTGAGCATACGATCGAGCTTGAGCAGGGGATACAGGCCGTGATTACCACACCGTATAGGCATCCCAAGGCCTATCGGGACGAGATAGAGCGGGCTATTTAGGAGTTGCCGGCCCTTGGTCACATTCGGCCTAGCACGAGTCCTTTCGCTTCTTCTGTAGTGCTGGTGAAGAAGAAGGACGGCACATTGCGCATGTGCATTGACTACAGGGCTCTGAATAAGAAAACCCTGAAGAACAAGTACCCCATCCCCAGGATCGATGAGCTGATGGATGAGTTGAGAGGAGCACGATTCTTCTCGAATATTGACTTGAGATCCGGGTACCATCAGATACGCGTGAGGGAACAGGACATTCCCAAGACCGCTTTCAGGTGTCACTATGGGCACTTTGAGTTTCTGGTCATGCCATTCGCGCTGACCAATGCACCTGCTACCTTCCAGTCGTGCATGAACCACATTTTCAGGGGTCATCTGAGGAAGTTTGTGCTGGTCTTCTTTGACGACATACTTATATATAGCAGGACATGGGAGGAGCATCTCCAGCATATTGAGACAGTTTTGCACATCTTGGAGGAGCAGCAGTTCTATGCCAAGCTCTCCAAGTGTGAGTTCGGGTTGACAGAGATGCTGTATCTGGGGCACATTATAGGAGTGGACGGGGTGAGAGTCCACGAGGAGAAGATCAGGGCCATCAGGGATTGGCCAGAGCCGCGGAATGTGACAGAGCTTCGGGGATTTATTGGCATTTGCACGTACTACAGGAAGTTCGTCAAGGGCTTCTCACAGCTTGCTGCACCCCTCAAAGATTTGACGAGGAAGGGGGCATTCAGTTGGTCGGACACAGCACAGCGAGCTTTTGACAAGCTCAAGGAGGTGATGAGCAGTTGCCCTGTGCTGGCATTGCCAGATTTTACACAGCCTTTTGTCCTTGAGTGTGATGCATCAGGAGAGGGGATTGGTGCAGTTTTGATGCAGGGCGGACACCCGATAGCTTTTGAGAGCCGGAAGCTCCTTCCACACGAGAGGTTGTATCCCATATACGACAAGGAGATGTTGGCCATCATGCATGCGTTGGCCAAATACCGGCAGTACCTAGTGGGTAGCAGATTCAGGGTGAGGACAGATCATAACAGCCTGAGGTACTTTCTGGAGCAGAAGCAGTTGCAGGAGAGGTAGCAGAAGTGGATCAGCAAGATCCAAGCCTATGACTTTGACATAGAGTATGTCAAAGGCAAGAATAACGTGGTAGCTGATGCCCTTTCTCGTAGACCGGCCACGTTATCACTTATGAGCTTGGACGCTGATTGGAGGGCTCGACTGCTGGTTGAGTACTCCAAGGACAGGTTTGCATGTGAGGTCCTGGACGGGCAGGTAGCAGATGACAGGTACAGGGTGGTCGATGAGATCATCTATTACAGGGACAGGATCTTCTTGACCGAGGGATCTCAGCTCAAGAAGAAGATACTCCAGGCTTCACACGATTCTCCATTGGCGGGCCATCAGGGGTTCACCAAGACCTACCGGGCCATTCGGGAGAGGTTCTCATGGAAGGGCCTCAAGGAGGACGTACTCCAGCATGTCAGGGAGTGCGATGTTTGCCAGCGAAACAAGGGAGAGATGAGCCATCCTGCAGGGTTATTGCAGCCTCTTCCCATTCCGGAGGGGAAATGGGAGAGCATATCGATGGACTTTATCACAGGGTTGCCCATGGTGCAGGGCAAGGACTGCATCTTCGTAGTCGTTGACCGGCCGACGAAGTATGCCCATTTTTTTGCCATATCCGCACATCACACAGCAGTGCAAGTGGCTGAGCTGTTCTTCAGGGAGATTTTCAGATTACATGGTCTACCCAAGACCATCGTCAGTGACAGGGACAGTCGCTTCATGGGCGGATTCTGGCAGGAGCTCTTCCGACTAGTGGGGACCGAGTTGACACCGAGCACTAGTTATCACCCCCAGACGGACGGGCAGACCGAGATAGTTAACAAGTGGCTGGAGGGCTACTTGCGTAACTACGTCAGTGGACAGCAGAGGGCATGGATGAAGTGGCTGCATTTGGGCGAGTACTGCTACAACACGACGCATCATATGTCTATTGGTATGTCACCTTTCTATGCTTTGTATGGATATCATTCCTTATCTTTTGTGGACATGATGTTTGGTGTTAGTAGGGCTCCGAGAGCCAAGTTATTGATCCAAGAGAGCCAAGATATCCTCCGAGCTCTCAAGGACAACATAGCCACAGCACAGAATCAGCAGAAGTTGTATGCTGATAAGGGTTGGGTGGAGAGACACTTCGAGGTAGGGGACTTGGTCTACCTACGACTACAGCCATACCGACAGTCTTCACTCAAGCAGAAGGGGGCGGAGAAGCTTAAGCCCCGCTTTTATGGGCCATACAGGATGATACGCAGGATTGGGCAGGTTGCATATGAGTTAGAGCTGCCCCAAGGCAGCAAGATTCATAACATCTTTCATGTATCATGCCTGAAGAAGGCGCTGGGCCAGCAGGTGACAGTCACAGAGGAGCTACCACCTACGGATGATGAGGGACATCTGGTGTTGCAGCCGGAGGCTATTATTGACACTAGGGAGAGGCAGCTGCGGAGCAGGAAGATCAGGGAGTTCTTGGTGAGATGGAAGAACTTGCCGGATGAGGATGCCACTTGGGAGGATGAGAGGATATTGCAGCATCCATCACTTCAGTTGCTTAAGGACAAGCAACGTTCTGCCGGGGGAGACTGTAATATTCCTAATTAGCACCGCTAATTGGAATATTTCATTTTTGTATAGTTTTGCCGCCTTTAGTTAAATTAATAAATAAAGTGAGAAATAGGGGGTCAACTCACTTAATAAAATAAAGTGCTTCCTAGTTGATGAACGTTGTAACTTAAAGGGGAAGGCCTGGGGGTCCACATACACATGAGGGGAGGCCTCACGTAGGCTCCTAAGGTAACTGCGCAGGTCAAGGAGGAGGTCAAGGACGCAGTTAGGGTTTTTGAGGGAGCTAGCACTATAAAAGGTGGGGTTTTCACTCCATTTGGCATTATTGATATGTTGATGATATTGAGAGCTAGACTTCTGTCTACTTCAGCACGCCGGTTGTTTAGTCGGTCTGCAGCATTGTTTAGTGCGAACTGAGTGTCTCCGGTCGGAGATCTCGCCCTTGGCTCCGGGGGACTTCGAGTGCCTGCTCGAGCAAGGTATTTCCTTCAGTTTCAGTAGGTGATTTGCAGTGGATTTTGGGTGGACGTTTGGCAGAGGAGCTGACCCTTGGAGTGACTGCGCAGTCCAGGAGAGAGGACACAGTTTTAGCAGGGAGGACGCAGTCAGTGTTGTGCAGCGTTGTTATGAGGTGATTTGGTGGTGGTTTCAGCGTATTTCAGCCTTGGGAGATTGTTGTTTCAGCCGGAGGTTTTGCAAGAGGATTTAGGCCCCTTTTCCAGCGTATTTCTTGAGCTTCTGCGCTGTTCCTGGGAGAGACGGCGTTTTCATTGAGGAGGGCTTATTTGGTGGATTTTCGGAGGTGGAGCATTTGCTTCACGGTTTCTGGGTTTTGTCCGGAGGGTTGAGTACAGATAGCCTTCCGATTTCCAGCTCATTCCGGTGAGGGGATCAGCCCCTAGTTCCAGTACATTGCAGCAGCAGCTTTCTACGGCAGTTTTCTCCAGCAGCTAGGACGCAGTCTCTGTTGTAGCCATTTCTCATTCTGAGAGGGTCTTCACTTGCCTAGAGCAAGGATAGGTGCACTCATTCTGATTATCTCTTGTACCCATATATATGTATTCTCAGATTAATAAAATGGCTTAGCGTTCTGGTATTTTATGTGTATTGGTTCCATATTCTAATTCCGGCTTTTTGTTCTATATAGCTGCTTGTTGTTTTGCTGTGTATTACTGTTTATTTCCCGTTGGGGATATTACAATCTTGCTGACCCACTTCTACTGCCTCTCCTGCAACTGCTTCTGCTCTAGGAAGAATCGGAGGATGTTGTGGTCAGTCCTCACTCTGAACCTGTTCCCCACCAGGTACTGCCGAAATTTGGCCAATGCATGCATGATGGCCAACATCTCCTTGTCGTATATAGCATACAACCTCTCCTGTGGCAATATCTTCCGGCGCTCGAAAGCTATGGGGTGGCCTCCCTGCATCAGCACTGCGCCTATCCCCTCCCCTGATGCATCACACTCTAGGACAAAGGGTTGCGTAAAATCTGGCAATGCAAAAACTGGACAGTTGCTCATCACCTCCTTGAGCCTGTCGAGAGCCCGCTACGCTGTGTCAGTCCAACTGAATGCCCCCTTTTTGGTAAGGTCTGCAAGGGGCGCAGCAAGTTAGGAAAATCCCTTGACGAACTTCCGATAGTAGGTGCAGATACCTATAAACCCCCGAAGCTCCGTCACATTCTTCAACTCTGGTCAATCCCTGATAGCCCTGATCTTCTCCTCGTGGACCCTCACTCCGTCCACCCTAATGATGTGCCCCAAGTACAGCATCTCTGTCAGCCCAAACTCGCATTTCGAGAGCTTAGCATAAAATTGTTGCTCCTCCAATATGCGCAATACAGCCTCAATATGTTGTAGGTTCTCCTCCCATGTCCTGCTGTAAATCAAGATGTCATCGAAAATGTAATATTCCCATTTTTGGTATCACCCATGACAGGGCTAGGAGGGACTTCCAGAGTTAGGAGCAGACAGGTCACATGTACAGATTAGTGCTATCAGTGGGCTCAGGAGCTTTTCGGAGGAGTTTTCATGGTGTTCGGAGGCATTCGCTTGATATACTCCATCATCCGAGCAGTTTGGCTTTTGCTCCGATGCATTCCGATAACTTTCGGAATTTTGAGTTATTTATGGGCTTAACTCAGCTAATTATGCTCAAGGTGGCATTCCGAGAGGAATACATGATGGAACACCGTAGTGTAATAGCTCATTGGAACCAGGACGAGGAGACCTACACGATGGGACAGTTAGACACAAATTTCAGTGACCGAAGAAGGCGTGGTAGCTGATTTACCCTTTTCTGCATTAAAAAGGAATATTTTATAATATTTTAATAAAAGGGAAAAGTGCTCCATGACTAAAATAATAATAAAATAATGCTCTAGAAGGCTCCAAGGGATCTATAAAAGAGAGGGAGGAGGCCATTGGGAGACATCTTTGGAGTAGATCATTTGCTTGTATTGAGAGGTTTGAGGACGTGGTTCTCTACTTCATGCAGTAGCCCCAGGACAGAAACCCTCGGGTGATTTGTGAGTATTGGACGGAAACCCAATACTTTTGAGGAGACTTCACTTAGGAGTTTCACAGAGCTTCAGAGTTTGGTGTGAGGATCATTCAGATCTTCAACTTGGGCTTCATCATTTTAGTGGGTTCAGTGTCAGCTGTTGCCGGAGGGAGAGTGCAGCAGTTCAGTTTGTGGCCAGTGCCGTTCAGCAGCTTATCTTGGTGGCCAGTTTTCTATCTCAGCTCTTTCTGGGACAGATCTATATGTAAACCCCTGTTTATTATCTATAATAAAAGCTGAGATTTTTCTTCTGTTCTATATGGTATTGGATTGCAGTGTTTACTGTCTTCTTTATTTTACATGGCAATCTTTTGTTGAGTGAATGTTTATTTCACGGCAAATTGTGGTATTCAGTATTTTTCTGCATTTTTAGTTAAAATATCCCATCCGGGATATTACAGTGGTATCAGAGCCTTGGTCTTGGCTCTGCCTGCGGGTTGTTAGTTGTTCAAGGGTTTCGAAGGTGCCAAATTTCCAAAAAATCAAAGTTCAAGGATTTTACTGCAGGTCAATACTGAGGGTTTCAGATTGTTGTAGTTATTTCTAAAACTTCCGAAGAGAAAGATATTCGCCAAAGTATTATTTGCTGGTGTTGGAAATCGAGTTCATTTTCCACATTTCCAAGAGCCACTGTCTTTGGGAGGCTAAGGAATATGACGTGCATGTGTGGGCCACCGTTGGTATGCATATGCATTTTCGAAGAACTGATGCACCATTGTTGAAACCCATCTGTAGGATTGCAAGAGCCGCCTTCGAACCGAAATAGAAGAACTGCATCAATAAGACCAATTGCATGATGGCCATGTGTGGATTAACTCCTGAAACTGCCAGTGGTGGAATTTGAGCTTTAGACTTTGGTTGAGGATCGGTCAATGCACTGTTGACGATGGATCATAGTAGGCAGAGACCGCATTTTTTTCCGTGGTGGGCCAATCTTTGGTGCTAGCCGCATCAGATAGAAACTGCTGGAAGACCAAATAGGAACCGGATTACAGATCTGTGGGCGTTTGCGAATGCAACTTGGGTGTCGGTCATGATAAGGTGAAACATGAAGATCAGTATTGAATTCGAACCAATTTTATGAGCCGCCGCGCAGGCCGAGCGAGCATTTTATACCCAATTGAGTTGGAAGCTGTCGTTCAAATGAGATGAGCTGCCGAGCAGCCAAGTCAGCGAACTGCGGAGACACGGGCTATACCACAGATGACCAGCATGAGGGGTGATGTGTGTGGAGCTGGGCGCTTAAACGTTATTCACACTGATATGCCAGAGGAGTGTGCTTCATGAAGCGACGGTCGATACGAGAACAAGTCACCATCAAATTATTGAAGGAGCCAGCTTCATGTTTTACGCAAGCAAGGGGTGTTTACTAAGAATTTGTGACGGCAAATTTATAGGGTATGATGAAGCCGTGAAACAAAATGAAATTGCATACAACTGTTGTGGAGGTTGGACGATTCAGTGTGAAGCCGCCAATATTCATCTGAATCCAAGTGACGTCGAGCTCGTGGTCAGTATGATCGAGAGTTGGGCAGAGCATACGAAACCTTTGTGATTTGTTCCACGTTATTAACCACCGCCCTTTCACAGCGGGATTACAATTGACGGTGGTAGCCCTTGTGAGAATTCAAAAGAGTCATATAATTGATGCCGAGGGAGTGGATTTAAAGGTACTGTCCACAGAACCATCAGCCAATTTTACAGAACCATCAGCCAAATTTTTTTTACAAGTGGGTATTTTCCAGAATTTGTTGGAGAGAAAGCTAATTTGGGCAGAGACCAAATTGTTGTTTTGAAGCCATAAGCACCTACAGGAGTTGCAGAACCGTCAAGTGCCAAAATTGAAAAAAAAATAAAAATAAATAAATAAATAAATATTTCAGGTTCCAGCTATTCATCACGGAACCCATTCAGAAAACTGGGGAGTAAGCGACACTGGATATTTTATGGACTCTGACAATCCAACTTATATAGCAACCATTCAGTTTCAGATTACACGGACATTAGATGCAGGACTGCATTAGACAGCACATTTATCTCCCCGTTCACTTCGATATTATGGTTTAGGATTCGTGAATGGACTCTAAACAGTAAATTTACAGTTTGCAGAGACAGTGATTTTAGATACACCAGTCTGGAATAGTGTTGGAAGACGCATTTTTGATGTTTATGTTCAAGGGCAGAAAGTATTAACAGATTTTGACATCCGAGAGGCGGCAGGAGGCTCCAATGCACCTTATGTTAAAGTTTTGTCCAACATCAATGTAACAGCAAACTTCCTTGAAATTCATTTTTTTTCCTGGACTTGTTAGCTGTGCCAATATCCTCCAATATTTAGAAGGCTGCTACCAATGGGTTTTGCGCTCTAAGATGGACAAATTCTGCCTCAAGGAAAACAAATTTACGGTAGCTAAAGCAGAGATTGAACTGCAGAGTCAATGAGTGTGGGTTTCTTTTGAAGGGTGTGGGCGTTGGAAGAGAATATCAGTCTCTGTGTTGAATGCTGAAGATTGTCTGAGGGTTGAGAATCATATTGAAGACTCAACACTGTGCACTAACCCAGGTTTCAACACTTTAATTGCTCATTGTTTATTCGAATGTAGAAAATGGGTAGTCTATGTTGCCTAATATTATCAGCTGAATATTATTTTCTGAGTAGTATGAAGTTATTTTGAAGTCTGCTGCGTGTGTGGAATGTTGTAAATAATTTTGGGAATAAATAATGTCAGTCACCTACAGCAAGTTTGCTACCTAACAGCTTGAAAATACTTCTCAAAGAAATTACACCCAAAACACACTCAGAAGAACAGCGACCACATCATTGGTCGAACCATGGAGGGACTTCTAAACAGATTGATGAAAATAAAAACAAAAGTTGGTTTCTTGAACCACCGTGCATCAGAAGACCAGAAAACAAAACAGAACAGTAGACCCTTCTCCAAGAAGGTAAATAATTTGCTCCAACAAAGGCATCCAAGGAATTTGCAAAAGGAGGAAGAAGTGGGAAATTGGCTTTATGCACTTGGGATGGACTTGAAGAGTGGAAGATCAGAAAATGACTTTCCCATGTTGGAGGAACTAGAATCCTGTCTTCCAAAGGTAGAGCAATCAAATTGGAGTTTAAATTGGGCTTTGGAGCCATCTATGTTTACATTGGTACAAGCCAGATTCTTGGAACATCCAAGTGAGAGAGTCCAACTTATAGTCGCCTCTTGTTTCAGTGATATCTTGAGGATAACAGCACCCTTCCCTCCCTACAATGATGATATTATGAGAAGAATTTTCAGATTGATAGTAAGAACCTTTAGGGATTTGGACAACTGTGCAGGCTCAACATTTAGGAGGAAGCTTAAGGTTTTAGAAGTCATGGCCATGACCCGGACTCATGAGATCATGTTTGACCTTGAGTGTGATGGCTTGATTCTGCAGATGTTCCAATGTTTCTTCAGCATTAGGAGACATCATTCTGACACAGCCATAGCACAGATGCAGTCCATCCTGTCGTCATGTATGGGAATCGTGAGGCCATTTGCCGGGAGTTGCAGACTAGGTTGCTGAGCATTTGGAGGAGAGAGTAGTTGGTCTCACCTGCTACATATGAGCTAGCCCAAGGGCTAGTTGAGCAGAACATTGAGTTTCTCAGAAGACAGTTGACCAGGGAGGAGCGGCTCCAGTTTGGTAGGTCACGCAGCAGAAATGAGCTGAGGAGGAAGGGACTTTGCTTCATTTGTAAAGAACCTTGGGGGCCTGATCACTCATGTTTGAGTGATGCAGATGAGGTGGCAGAGCTAGAGCAGGTAGACATTCCTTCTATATGCCAGGGTGAGGGCTCTTCTTCAGATGAGTCCATGGGATCAGTTGAGGATGCTTCCGTGGAGCGAGAGCAGTGATGCAGAGATGATGACAGTAGACCGGAGCTGTATTCTAGTGTGCAGGGTGAGCAGTCAAGGGACTGTATAGGAGATACTCTGGGTGATGAGTCCCTTGTGATGATTCAGTCAGAGTAGCATATGATGGAGCCTAAGTTAGCAGAGGAGGATATTATTCACATCAGGCATGATATTCCTTTGGGGGAGATCCAGATGGGTGCCCACATTGAGCCTATGATGGATATGCGGCTAACATTGGGGTCAGCCTTTGAGGAGGAGCAGTCAGATGCACAGACACCAAGTACAGTGACGGCAGTTGCAGATCCATATTCTCTAGAGATGTTGGGGGTCGATGGGATAGTTCTGCAGGAAGCTAGGGGACAGCAGGAGTTTTACATTCCCGATGAGAGGGATGAGTTGTTAGAGATGGTGGAGCATCCATCTTTGGGCCGACACATCGATGAGGTACAGATAGATGTACATACAGTCGGCCGAGCTGCAGTACTTTCAGTGAGTAGTACTCTCCAGGAGTACATCGATGGGGCTTGCAACATGTCTTGCCCACTTTGGCCCACTATAGAGAGAGGGGCTTCCTTCTACAGGCAGTTTCCATTGGTAGACAGGGCAGAGCAGTGGGAGTTGATTACGGGCTGGCGACAACACCCTGGGCATGTTCCATGTGTAGTTGTTGCTACATTGGATTCTTCTTCCAGGATGGACTGGCGGGAGATCATGAGTTGGTACCCTCTTGATGGTACAATATTTTTCGTGGGGAGCACATCAGAGCAGGGGCCCTTAGACATAGTAGATGTTACAGATTCCAGTTGGCAGGAGGGCACCGGTTGTCGTTACTTCAGGACTCCTTCCCGATTTCAGGAGAGTAGGATCAGCATGGGATTGAGTTAGGACTTGGATTGGAGAGAGGTGATGAGTTGGTATGCAGTTGGTGGGGCAGCATATGCAGTTACAGGTACAGCACAGCAGGAGCCCGGGAGCATTGATGCTTGCTGGTGGGCTTCACCTCTGAGAGCATCAGCTATAGCCAGAGACAGTGCGCAGCCTGAGCTGTGGGACTTGGGCGATGATTGGCCATGGTGGCATTGGGATCCGGGAGGATTGTTTGTTGACTGGGACAGAGAGAGATCAGTTTGGGATCCCGGCATTGAGGGATCTGTTCCAAGAGGTTTGACACAGGTGCATAGCAGCACCCAGAGGTTGGTATGGGATCCAGGCATTGGGTCTGAGATGCGACGGGCCAAAAGAGTGGCCCACATATTTCGATTGCTTGAGGGCAAGCAATCTTGGGGCGGGAGGTCTGTAATATTCCCATTTTTGGTATCACCCATGACAGGGCTAGGAGGGACTTCCAAAGTTAGGAGCAGACAGGTCACATGTACAGATTGGTGCTATCAGTGGGCTCAGGAGCTTTTCGGAGGAGTTTTGAGGAGTTTTCATGGTGTTCGAAGGCATTCGCTTGATATACTCCACCATCCGAGCAGTTTGGCTTTCGTTCCGATGCATTCCGATAACTTTCGGAATTTTGAGTTATTTATGGGCTTAACTCAGCTGATTATGCTCAAGGTGGCATTCCGGGAGGAATACATGATGGAACACCTTAGTGTAATAGCTCATTGGAACCGGGATGAGGAGACCTACACGATGGGATAGTTAGACACAGATTTCAGTGACCGGAGAAGGCGTGGTAGCTGATTTACCCTTTTCTGCATTAAAAAGGAATATTTTATAATATTTTAATAAAAGGGAAAAGTGCTCCATGAATAAAATAATAATAAAATAATGCTCTAGAAGGCTCCAAGGGATCTATAAAAGAGAGGGAGGAGGCCATTGGGAGACATCTTTGGAGTAGATCATTTGCTTGTATATGAGAGGTTTGAGGACGTGGTTCTCTACTTCATGCAGTAGCCCCAGGACAGAAACCCTCGGGTGATTTGTGAGTATTGGACGGAAACCCAATACTTTTGAGGAGGCTTCACTTAGGAGTTTCACAGAGCTTCAGAGTTTGGTGTGAGGATCATTCAGATCTTCAGCTTGGGCTTCATCATTTTCAGTAGGTTCAGTGTCAGCTGTTGCCGGAGGGAGAGTGCAGAAGTTCAGTTTGTGGCCAGCACCGTTCAGCAGCTTATCTTGGTGGCCAGTTTTCTATCTCAGCTCTTTCTGGGTCAGATCTATATGTAAACCCCTGTTTATTATCTATAATAAAAGCTGAGATTTTTCTTCTGTTCTATATGGTATTGGATTGCAGTGTTTACTGTCTTTTTTATTTTACATGGCAATCTTCTGTTAAGTGAATGTTTATTTCACGGCAAATTGTGGTATTCAGTATTTTTCTGCATTTTTAGTTAAAATATCCCATCTGGGATATTACAGAAAAACGCTAACACAAACTTCCTCAAGTGACTGCAGAAGATATGATTCATGCATGACTGAAAAGTGGTCGGAGCATTGGTCAGCCCAAAGGGCATCACCAAGAACTCAAAGTGACCGTCATGACATCTGAAAGCGGTCTTGGGAACATCCTGCTCCCTCACGCGAATCTGATGGTACCTGGATCTCAAGTCAATCTTCGAGAAGAACTTCGATCCCCTCAGCTCATCCATCAACTCATCTATCCGTGGAATGGGGTACTGGTTCTTCATGGTCTTCTTGTTGAGCGCCAGGTAGTCAATGCACATCCTCAATGTGTCGTCCTTCTTCTTCACCAATACTACTGAAGAAGAAAAAGGGCTCGTGCTAGGACAAATGTGCCCAAGAGTTAAGAGCTCATGAATGGCCCTCTCAATCTCATTCCGATAGACCTTAGGATGCCTATAGGGTGTAGTGATGACAGCCTGGATGCCCTGCTCCAGCTCAATCGTGTGCTCAAATCCCCGATCTGGTGGTTGCCCTAGTGGTATCTCTCCAAAAACGGTGGCATAGCCGTCTAAAATGGACTATACATCTGGGTGCATGGCCTGCCCTATCGATCCTGCCTCTGAAACACGCAGCTCCACTGCCCACTCTATGTCTCCCTTCCGGAAATCTGCCTCCATCCGATGTGTTGAAACTGTCTGTGGTGGAAAGCTGTGCATACCCCGAATCTTCTCGTGCCTCCTAGTCTTCTTATCCATCCACTCCATCTCCAAGGTCTCCCAATCTGTGGTGACCTTCCCCAGCGTGATCAACCATTGCACCCCCAGTATCACATTGGTGTCCGGAATGTCCACCACGAAGAAGTGATCTGTCAAGGTGTAAGTCCCCATAGTCACTGCCAAGGCTGGCACATACCTGGCACACTGCATGGTCCTGTCACCTGGAACCAGTATCGAAAACCCATCAAAGGTCTCTATTGGTATGCTCCTCCGCTCTACCAACTAGGCATCAATAAAATTGTGGGTGGCCCCACTATCCACTAACACTGAAACGCGTTGTCCCCGCACAGTGCCTAGGACACGCAGTGTCAAGTATTTGGGGACTCCTCGCAAAGAAGCAAAGGCTCCCTCGGTAGGTGCAAATGCCGCACCTCCCACTCCTGGTGGTGGAGGTGGCAGATGATCTCCCCTCTGCGCTGCACTGCTACCTCCTGCCTCTATCTCCTCATACTCCTCTTCCCCGCTACTGTCGGAGAAAACTTCGATGTAATGTGCCTTCCCCGCTGCACAACGATGTCCTGGTGCCCATGGCTCCTGGCATGTGAAACATAGCCTCTTCCGCCTCAGATCTCTCCTGGTCTCGTCATCCAAGGGCCCTCTGCTCTAGTTCCCCTTTGGAGGCGGAACCCTCATGTCCTTCCCCTTCGGCCGAAATGCCAGTATTTGGGGAAAAGGAGCTCTAGTCCGGGGTAGTTCATCGTGCAAGTCCCGAGTCCTCCCGACTGTGTCATGGAGTGTAGCTGGCCTGGTCGATCTGACTAACCCTCGAAGAGGCTCTTCCAATTCATCGATGAACATATAGATCATCCGGGCTGCGGATAAATTAGGCACCATCACGGAGAGTCTCAAGAACTCTGAAATGTATGTGTCCGGACTCCCGGTCTGCTTGAGCTTAGTCAGCTCAACAAAGTGCTCCTCTGGATCCCTCCGATCAAATCCCTCTATCACCCTCCGTGTAAACTCAGCATATACTGTCACTCCTGAGTGCCCCAGCGTAGCCATCTCGTGGAACCACCAGTCATGAGCCTCGCCCTCCAAGGGTAGCATTGCCACCTTGATGGCCTCTGTCTTTGCCATCTGGTTAAGCTGGAAATATATATCCAACTTCTCCACCCAAGCCTTTGCCAAACACTTGGTGGACCCATCAAATGTCGGTAGATAGAATCTGCCTACCGTGCACTGTACATCCCCATCCTGAGAATGCCTGTTTCCCCTATGATGGTCGCGGGGTCTGCTATCCCTCTTGAGTTGTATGAAATCATGGAATGTGAGGGCATCTCTGAACTCCTATACATAGCACTGATACTTGGCAAAGTAATCTCCCATGTGAGCCGGTTCCTGCTCCTGCTGTGCTCCTGCCCTAGTATCTGCGGCAAGGAATGTGGGCATCGTGGAACATGGAGGTGTATGTGATGCCATCTGTTGCGCTGTGAGGTGCTCCTGCAAATGATGGGATGTGCCTGATCCCTCTCCGATATGGAAACCCCTTGGGGTTTCACGCTGTCTAGATTCTGCAGTGAACCCTTGCCCCATCTCTTCTATCCGCCTCGACAAATGTTGCACTGGTTTGAGGAGAAGTTCACCGAACTCCTTCCCAGCATCTCTTTCCTCCGCCATTGATTCCTCCTCTTCTGCGTCCACTACCGAAACGCAGTCACCTTCCCCAAAAGTGATCTCTAACCTCCACTCTTGGTCTTTATACTTCCTCCATCGGTAACAGATGTATGGTTTTCCTGCTGGTGTCAGACAATCTGCTCCACAGGCTGAGCCAAGTCTATGAGCTTCGATACCACTGTAATAGTCCAAATAGAAATAAACAGCAATATAAAGCACATAAACAAAGAACTACAGAACTACAGCAACTAGAGAGATATCACATGAACAAGAGACATTATGGAGAACGTTGAGCCATTTTATTAAATACTGAAAGATGAAATAAGTACAAAGGTGATCAGAATGATGGCACCTTGGCTTGCACTAGGCAAGCGTAGAAATACTCTCAGAATATATATCACTAAATGGTTGTTCCCTCAATGACTGCGTAATCTCCAAAGCTGTTGGTGCTGCTGCTGTGTTGCTGCTACTGCTGGAATGAAGTGACTATTTGGGGCTGCTCCCCACCTGAGAAAATTATGAAACTTTGGGAATGGCCTCTCCACCCAATACCTAGAAAAGCCCAGAGAGCTTTTCGGAAATGGCTGACCTCCAAAAATGACCTCCCTTGAGGCTCCACGCTTTCCTAATGATAAACGTTGGCCCTGAATGATCTTCTGCAAACAATGGCCTCCAACTCTACCAAAATGATGGAATAGGGAAGGGCTGACCCCTTTCCAACTCTCCCGGGCTGAATCCCCTGATAGACCCTCAATTCGGAATCACCTCCTCCAAAGACTGTGTCCTCCCTCTCACTGACTGCGTTGTCTCTGCAAGTGAATGCTCCCAACTATGGTTGCTGCAACTCTCTCCAGCAAAATAAGGATGGAACTCCTCACCCGAGCAGGCACTCGAAGTCCCCCTGGGCTGAGGTTGGGATCTCTGCACAGAAACACCCGATGTGCTGAACAGCACGTGCAGACTTTGCTAAACAGCAAAAGCGTGCTCAATGTCAAGAGACAAATAACATAGATGCATAATCGAATCATCCAAATGAGGAGCCTCTCTCCCTTTTTATGCTTGGAGAGCCTTGCTCTCACCTAGGCCCCACCATCCACTGCGCTGTCTCCTTGGGCCACTCTGTCCCTCTAGCTCTGCACTGACTTGGGCCCATGCTAACATCTCCTCCACACTGCCACTTCGTCCTCTAGGCCCCACGCTGCGAA
Source organism: Pinus albicaulis (assembly GCA_034641835.2). NCBI lineage: Eukaryota > Viridiplantae > Streptophyta > Pinopsida > Pinales > Pinaceae > Pinus > Pinus albicaulis. The sequence continues at coordinate 909,922,466 of CM076573.1, read as the reverse complement.
GTAATCATGTCTCCAAGTGACTTTAGGAAATGTTTTTATCCTAAGTGTGAGTTAAGTGTCCCTCTTCACCCACTTTATTTCTAACTTAACTTTATTAAAGTGAAATAGTCAAAATTTAATATTTCCAATTAGCTATTGCTAATTGGGAATATTACATGGGAGGCAGGATCCTTGAGGTGCCCAAACTCTTGGATCACATACGAGCTACAGGAGCCTTAAGACAGTAGCAGGATGACTGGAGTGGTGGGTGCAGAAGATCATAGTAAAGAAGAGGCAGTGTTGGGACGCTGGAGGACAGAGCAGCGTTGTGCAGTGGCAGCAGCAGCGCAGAGGCTGATGGGACTTCAGCAGCGCAAAGTGGCAGTGCTTACGCAGTGCAGAGCAGCAGCAGCGCAGTGGCTCTAGAGAGACATCGCAGCGCAGCAGCCGAGGGAGCTTTAGTGATGAGATGCAACCCGACTGACTTGTCTGTCAATGATTGGGCAGGGGTCCTTCAAGTGCTTACTTCTCAGCAACTGAGTTGCAGTGCAGTAGTTGGTAGCATGATGCAGCAATTTGAGAGGGCGCTGCAGTACAAATGCGGCAGGGTCAGTGCCAGTGACATGGGCAGTAGTACAGAGAGCAACAGCACAGTGGATGAAGGGTAGCAGGCCAATCATCAGCGCGGAGACCAATGCCATAGATCAGGGAAATGCTTCAGTGTGGAAGTATTGCTAGAGCACACTCCTCGCTAAGAGGGAGTGTTGAGATTTTGGGGTAGCATCGGATGTGCTCTAGCTCCAAAAATTTGTGGAGGGGTTGGAACACATGAGATCTCCAAGATCCAGAAAGCATTTGGAGAAATTCCATCTGGTGTAATAGTTATTCAAATAATTAAATTTTTTAATGAGGACCCTAAGTCTAACTTAGGGAAATTAAAAAATTGAAGTGAATTGATTTACACATGTGATGAGAACATTCTAAGTGGCGTGGATCAAGCATTCTTTCAATCTTAGCAGTCGATTAGAGATTAGATCACAGTCGTTGATGTGTCAACGAGAAAAGTATAAAGGAAGGGCTTGAGGTCAGTTGGAGGAGACACACAGAGTCTAAGAGATTGAATTCTTCTGACGGAGTAGTGCTCGGACGAAGATCAAATCTAAGTGACTCAGAGTTACAGTGAGAGGACAGATGCAGTGATTGGCCAAGAGGGCCAACAGTTAGCGCAGAGCAAGGGCAGCAGAGATGCAATGGAGGCAACACAGCCATCAGAGGGTGTAATGCAATCCCTTAGGAGGGTGACGCAAGCCCACGCAGGGTTCACACAGGGGCAACACAGTGTCTCCAAGCAGAAGTCTGAAATTCTGCCGGAAGCAAGGGTTTCTAAGCCAACAGGGCTGAAATGGAGATCCGGGAGAAGCATATCCACACAAAGCTAGGGTGACGCAATCCCTTAGCCAAGGTTACGCAGGCTAATGCAGTAGCTGCGCAGAGCCAGCTGGGGTTTCACCAGTTGCTCATCTGGATCAGTCGAGACTTGCGAGAGTTAGGTATATCTCACATTTTCTCTAATTGTCGAGGTTTTCTCTATTGGGTGAGCCGCGTTTATGGCACCCTAGATGTACTCAGAAATTGTTGCTTAATAATAATAAACCCTCATATCTGTTGCACCGGTTTTCCCGCATTGGGTTTTTCCAAGGACATTTGTCCAAAAAATTTGTGTCATTTGTCATATGTGCGTGATGTTCAGTAAATGATCTGTATTTGTGTAGGCTGTTATTTGTGTTTACTTCGAAGTTTTACTGAATATCAGTTAAATAACTTGTGTAATAAATCAAGTAGGAGAAGTAAATCAATAGTTAGCAATAGGATTTCTGTAATAAGGATTCAGAAATTTTCACACATACACCCCTGCATACCACCAAGCATCCATGTACTCCTCGGCATGCCACTGTACATTGCGTCCTACCCCTATACACCGCTGGATACCCCCTACTAATGTTGTACCATCCTGTACTGTCTCGTGCTTTGCCTGTGTCACTGTACCTGACACTCCTCACAGGTACTCAATGCGATGAGAGTCACTTCTACACCACAGTGTAAACCAACATGCTATGGCACACCACCATGCATCTCCATGCTCCTCTGCAGGCCACTGCTCGTCGTTGCATAGCCCCGCACACCACTGGATGTTATGGTCTAAAAGTGGGTTTGTATGCATCAGGCCACATCCCTTAGTATAATACTGGACCCTACGACATAAAACTGTCCAGTCTTGTGTACCACTGCCTACTGTCGTACCACCCTGTAACATATGGTATCCCACATGTGCCAAAGTATTTATCACTCTACTAGTGAACCCACCATGACACCCGTGTCTCCTCATCCATCCTAGTACACCTGAGCGGCCTAACTCCAAAACTGCTAGAGGGGATATCTCTGTTGTGTCGATCCTCGGTGACCCTTGAGCCTAGTACCTCAATGGGAGAACAACGTCTCCATACAATGCCTGGTATGGTGGCCTACCCATGCCACCTCCTCCAACCAGCTCTTGCCAAAGAATGTTAATCATCCTGCGACCCCATGCGAAACCAACATGCCAAAACAACCCATGGAGTCTGCTCACAAACTGCCTGGCCACTAGTGTCGACTGAAACTCCTCTAAAGAATGCATGCACTCAATCACTGGGTCGACTACCTCATTGATGCCATAGCCATCCTGCATGTCTAATATCGGATAGGAAGCCCCACCTGGATCCCAATGCCAACATGGGCCTCCAGTACCCTCGATCTCTGAGAGCTCCCGCTGAGCTTCGCTCCGGACTACGACCATCTCCATGAGTCCATCCCACTCCACCGAGTACCAACTCAAAATCTCTCGCCATCCAACCGCAAGAGAGGGATTGAATGCACGAACTTCCGCACATAGAACAAGCCCTCCGTCTTGCAAGTGTTGCACCCTGTGCAGCTCATCTCACCATCCCGGTCAACACATAAACTCTGTCGTGGTGACTCTGCATCTCTCTCTCCGTTGTGCAAGGGTAGCCTAGCAATGCTACAAGCCCTATCTATAGAAGCCCAAAGAGAGCTATTGTCTGGAAGTACTAAAACTCTGTTGGCATTATGTGCATCTATCTGCTCTAAATCAATGGTTGGCCCAAAAGATGACTGCTCGTCCTCCACCATGGGCTCAACATGAGTCATAGGCTGCTCCTCCACTGACAACCCATCATATAAAACATCCTCACCGATCAGCGGTAGGTGACTATTGTTCGGCAACTCTGTGATAGATTTGGATGCCTTTGTACCTAACGGCTCCTCATCAACGGTGGAGAAGTCTCCCAGTACCTTGTCAACCTGTGGTGCACTACTATCCCCTGAAAACTCAGTCACAACATTGGCTTCCTCATTAACTGTCAACATCTCATCAACGAGTGTATGCTCAACTGTCTCCTTGCCAATCATGGCCCCTTCAACCACTTTCTCATCTTCTCCCTTGATCCTCCTCGTCATCCCTACATAATTCCACTGAATTCCCACTGATTTGTGCATGTCTCTTAGTTCCAAAAACTCCAAAAAGGAAAGGGACGCCTGAATGTCATGTCCCAATGATTGGTATGCCCTCAAATTTGCTGCCAATAACTCCACATCAGTTGCAATCATGTCTTGCCATCTTGATGCATTATCCATAATTTGGGGCATAGTGGATTTGTTGTGTATTTGAGAATGGTCTTGATTCCCAATTGTGGTATGAATTAGTTGCTCCCTCAAATCAATCATCATTTCATGCACCCTAATCATCTCATTCAAGGTTACTGCCATGTTGTTTGATTTTAACCTTTCTTTGGATCCCATGATTTCTTAGCTTTTTATTTTGGCCTTGCCATAACTAGGCTTAAGGTCCATAGCTGGCAAAGATCATGGCTCTGATACGTGTTGACCACTAGAGTGGCACCTAATGATAATGAGAAGACTCCATGCCCAAGGATGAACCAAAAGACATTTGTACCATCAGATATCATCAGTTCAACAGAGTTTTTCAACTCTTCTTCTATTTCTCATCATCTTTCTCTTATACCCAGATTCCACGCCATACGGGGAATTGTAATAAGTGACGCTAGTAATGACGAATTTGAGTTAGTATTGAGTCTGTAACAGGCCTAGGATGTTGGGACTCGATCAGCAAGCGAGTACACCTTGGAGTGTTTTTTTTACTTGGTTAATTATTCCTTCTTTTTAGCGGCGAATAATTTTCTAGCTTTTTTCACTCATTGCATTACCCCAAAGCTGGGGTGACGACCTGAAGGTTGAGCCCCTAATGCATCTTAATATTGAGATTTTGTATAGTTGGTGTAGCATCGGGTGTGCTCTAGCCCTGAAATTTTGTGTAGGGGCTAAGACACACTTGAACTCCAAAACCCAGAAAGTGTTTTGCGAAATTTCAGCTGGTGTTCAAGTTATTCAAATAATTAATTATTTCAATGGATTTCCTAAGTTTAAACTTAGGAAAATTAAATAATTAAAGTGAATTAATTAACACGTGCTGAAATGTTCTAAAAGGTACGGATCAAGCAGTCTTTTAATCTCAGTCGTTGATGAATGTTTTAATCTCGGTCGTTGAAGGGTTCAACAAAAAAGTATAAGAGAAAGGCTTGAGGGTCAGTTGGAGACACGCACACAGGCAAAGCTGAGAGAATAGATCTGGAATTCTAGGGCAGGGTTTGCTAAGAATTTCCGGAAGAGTTTTTCTGCAACGAGGAGTAGTATTGGCTGAGGGGATGATCTGATCCCGGAGCCAAGAGTCAGTAAGAGGCAGAGGAGCAGCAAACAAGGACAGCGCAGAGGAACAGAGAGCAGTAGCAGCAGGTACGCAAGATAGCGTTGCAGCTCCAAAGGGTTTCAAAATTACGCAGAGGGTCTCCAGGGCTAGCGTAAGGCCTGCGTCACCCTCTCTGGGGTTACGCAGTCCCTCTCTGGGCAACGCAGTGGCACTCGGAGCTTAGAAGGGCTGACGTTAGGGCTTCAGGGGCAGCGTTGGGGTTTCTAGGGCCAGATCTGGGTTGAGTCTTGTAAATCTCGTTGAGAGTGTGGATCAATCAGATATTTGGTCCTGGAACAACAGGTTAGCTGCAGATTTATTTTATTCTCTGTCGTGTTTTCCAGATCTGGAACCTAGATTTACTGTACTCAGGATCTACTTAACAAAATAAACCCTCATATCTGTTGCACCGGTTTTCCCGCTTTGGGTTTTTCCGGGGACTTATGTCCAAAAATCCAAGTGTCACTTTGATTGAATGAGCTTAATTTTCAGTAAATGATCTGCATGTGTAGACTGTAGTTGTGTTTACTACGATATTTTCTGAATCTAATTTCTGAAGATAACTTGTATAATTTTAATCAAGCAGGAGAAGTAAACCATGATACTGCAGTAGAATTTTCACACTTAGTGTCTAGAGTCAGTGTATATTACCATACTAGATCATATAAAAAATTTCGTGGAATTTGGTTAGGTCTAGGTAGTGATTTTTTAATTTTTTAGATTTCCCGCAGATCAAAAATTGCAATAAAAATTGTAATTGGATTGTAATAAGTGTTGTCTAGAGAAGTTGTATGGGGTATGAGTAATCAAAACTACACCTCTCACCCTCAACTTTCTACTATGACACACTTTGAGGGGTTAATAATGAGTTTTGGACCCTCAAAACCCACATTTCCTAAGTTTAGTGGAAATTGTGGCATTTAATTAGGCTAGAATTAAATAAAATAGAGAAACAAATTATTCCATGTGACAAAATGACGTGGAAATTATTCTAAGTCAAAGAGTTGAGTCAATGGACATGTGGAGGACGACTGAGCACATTGCATCATTAATTCACATTTATTTATTTAAAATCGAATTTTCCAGAGATAAAACGGCAGTTACACACAAGGAAAATCGAATTTATTAAAGGCAGTTGAGCATAAAAGGAATATTCTACAAGATTAGTTGACAGAAGACACCTCTTCTCACGAGCTATCTAGAGTGCAACAACACTCAACACTTCACTCACAGGATTTACGTTATTCCTTGAGATTACACTGCGCAGTCACTCAGAGGAAACACGCAGTTCTCAGGGATCTACGCAGAAGATCACTAGGGTCATCTACAGGTACGGTTTCTGTTGGTTCGAGTTTGCAATGGTGGACTTGGTGTAGCACGGGACTTCGTTTGGCTTATGGATGAGTTCACTAGATCATATGGGAATTTGATTTCCCTTGGTGCGCACAAAGAAATTCGATTTTTCTCTGGGTGTCTCAGTCTTCTCCATATGGAACTTGGCTTACTTTTACTTGGGATTTGCTCCAAGTTCACTTCTGACATGCATTCGTCCTTGGGAATTGCTCTCGAATCTCTATATAACAAAGTTGTGGGCTATTGTATTGTATCATGTTATGAGCTATTGGGCTTGAGCAAACTCTGTCATTTTTGCATATCAATAAAATCAAGACTTTGGGGCTATTTAGCAGATGTTCTCTTGGCGTTATGAGGTGATTTCTTTCCATACTATTGTTATTGTGTTTGAATTCGTTTACATGTTTGACCAGTATTAGTTTATATTTGCCATCTAGCTTGGATTGATACATGCAAGCTATCTTGCATGCATCATTGATTTAGAGTAGCATTCTAGAAATAGGTTTTCCAAGTCATTTTCGGAGGAATGTTTGGTTTATCTTACTCATTATGATGCTCTAATCCTTTTGCAAACTGATATTTGTTCAATTGTGTAGGAAAGATCTATTTGTATTGTGTGCAGGAAATCCATTCAAGCGTGGGAGAAGTCTCACATAGGCCAACTCACACCCAGATTCAAAGTGATCCAAGACTCATTTATTTTCAAGCCCAAGCCTTTCATCAAAGGAAGACCAAGAGAGAGTTTTCTCGTTCTCTAGATACTTGATCATCTACTTCAAATTTTAAAATCTAAAAATTTCCCCTTGTAGAGCATTTTAAAGTCATATTTGCTACTTCCTAAGGACATTGTTCACATTAATTATTTAATTTTCCTAAGTTTAAACTTAAGAAATCCATTAAAATAATTAATTATTTGAATAACTTGAACACCAACTGAAATTTCTCAAAACATTTCTAGGTTTTGGAGTTCAAGTGTGTCCTAGCCCCTCCACAAAATTTTAGGGCTAGAGCACACCCGATGTTGTCTATAGATGCTCTACAGATCCATGTCACCCCACCTCTTCTCTCGAGATACATGAGCACTCATGGTTGCATCATCATCAGAGCCATCATCCTTTGCTGCTACAGCCTTGGAATCAGAAGCTCCTTTGTCCTTCTTAGGACAAGTGCTGGCGAAGTGTCCAAGATCGCCACAGTTAAAGCACCGAACCTTGGAAAGGTCCTTCTTCTTCCCTTGTTGCTTCTTTTCCTTCGATGAAAGGGCTGTATCATCCTCCTCCTCTTTGACTTTGGCTTTTCCGCTTCCACCACTGATATTCTGCCTCTTGGTGACCCTCCTGATCTCCTCTTGGCGGAGGATAGCCTACATGTCTGCCCATGATGGTAACGCTGCCCTTCCCAGAATGCTCTGGACAAACGTTTCCCATTCTTCGGAAACTGCATTCAGGGCAGTCATCACTAAGAGCCCCTCATCCGGAGTAGCACCTATGCCAATCAGTTGATCTCGGATAGCCTGAAGCTTGAAGAGAAATGGATCTATCACTTCACCCTTCATCATTTGGAACAACTGCATCTGGTTCTCTAGAAGCATTCTTCTTTGGACAGAGCCTCCTTGGTACATCATGTCCAAGGCTACCCACATGTCATTTGTTGTAGTCTTTCTAGCAATATGAGGTATAACGTGGTCCTTGACTCCATCTATGATCAAACACTTAGTCCCCGCTTGATTTTCTTCATACTTCTTTAGAGGATTTGCATCTGTTGGTACAGCAAGAACCTTCTCTGTATGATCTTTGAGCCCATACTCATCCAAAACTAACAGGATTCTGGCCTTCCAAATAACATAGTTGCACATGTCGTCCAACCTATCTTGATCTCTCAGTCCATATCGCGCCATCTTGCTCAGATCTGACAGAAACAGTACTTCTTCTCCCTCTTTCCGTGGCTACAGAAACTCTGGATCTAGGTTTCTTGGTGAGTAGAAACCCTCTAGTAACTGCTTCTGCTGAAGATTGATTTCCCTCTGGAAATCTTTCACCCAAACACAATCGAACAACACTCTCTGATCCTCCTGATGGAATCTCAGATCTGTTTGGCTCAGATCTGTTGAGTAACTATCTTCCTCCTGCCTTTCTTGACTTATCTAGGCACAATTTTGCACATGCAGAATCTCCACCGCACCAGCACTGCTGAAGATCTGAAGCACAACTTCCGGATAATATGGAATACTTCCCAAGATGGAAGTGCTTCCCAATCAAAGACCATGGAGATAGTGCCATCTCCTCCTCCTGCAACATCATGCAAAGTGTGGGAGCAAATCTGCCCTTGCTCTCCCAAGCAAAGCAACAAGAAATTGTGTTGCCTCCCCATACCTCCATCATGCAACTCATGTGATGACGACACAATGAATGATATGAGTAACACATCAACACCGTGCATCCATACTCTCTGCTGCTCAATGATGCAAGTATCCATCCATCTTCTCCCCATCCTCCTACTCTTAGGAAGAGTGTTTGCCAAGTGATGGCCAAACTCTTTCAAGAGTAACCAGCGCAGCCAAGCCTTCTGCTGCCTGGTGTCATAGATCTGCAAGTAGCCTCCTAGCTCCTTGCTCATCATCCCCATCCACTCAATCACTTGTGGATGCCTCCATCTCCTCATCCCGGTACTACCATCCTCCCAAATCAAATTTCTGATTTTGCACTTCATGGAATTTTGGGATATAAACTTCTCAAGGATCAATGAGACCCTATCAAGACTCAAATAGGTGGTAGGCAAAAACCTCCCATCATGGTGTGTATGGCTCAAGGGATGTCCAACCCAAGCATGAGAGACGTTATCCATCCGGAGATGTCCCCCATCTTCTATCTGCTCTTGTGAGAAGGGAAGAAAGTCATTGCACCCCATGGTGTGTCGAAGTGCATCTCCAGTAAGATCTCTCCTTGAGACCTCCCCTTCATCCATAGTCTGCTCCACCGAGTACCAACTCAAAATCTCACGCCATCCAATCTCAACACGTGGCTGCTGTACCCTGTGCAACTCTGATCGTCTCATACCACTATCCAAGTCAACATATGAGACCTGACTAGGTGGCTCTGCCTCTCTCTCTCCATCGAGAAGAGATGACTCAACAGCACCGCCAGTCCCATCCATGCATACCTGAAGGGGAATGATCTGACGCTCCAATGTGCCCTCTGGTTGTACCATCAGGGAATCCAGCTGTTCCCCAATGTGGACCAACTTGGCCGCCGACTTGGCACAAGTCGCTCTCATACCCTCCAGCTCCTGGTCCTGCAACAAAAGGGTCTCCCGTACTGATGCGGTCTTCTCCCTCAAAGCTCGAAGGTCCGTCCGAAGCCGATGATACCGCTGTCTGCGACCATCATCCAATATCTCTGTATCTCCTAGTGCCTCATCGATAGTGGATATATCTCCTGATACCTCACCCATCTGTCGTGTGCTGCTACCACCCGAAGACTCGGGCATGGCTCTAGTCATCTCCTCAGTGGATGGCTCTACTGGGGTAGGCTCTACCTCCTCCACTACGATATCAACCGGCACGGTCAAGGAGGTCTCCAATGATGGTGAGTCCTGTGTCACACTAGGTGTAACCTCAGGCTCCCTGCAATCCTGTGTGTCCTCTTCCTCCAAGTGTGTGGTAACCATTTTAATGGTTTCCCTCTCCGATACTCGGTCAAGCTGGAAAGAGGTATCCAACTTGTCCATTGTGCGCTGTAGGTCCCTATCATGTGAGTGCTTGTTCCCTCTCTGAAAGTTGTGAGGTCTACTATCACGCTGGAGCTGATCATAATCTCTGCTAGCTGTGCGGTGGTGGTCTCCACCATGATGATGCCGGTGCCCCTGGTGTTGATCATGGAGTCTAATGCCATAACAGATCTGGATATATTCCTAGAAGGGGAGAGCATCCATGAATGCCTGTCTTAGAGCATGATAGTTTGCAAGAATGTCAGCCATCCGAGCCGGATCTACCTCTCGCTGTACTAAAGTTATTCCTATGTCCTCTGGCAAGAATGTGGGCATAGTGGGACGTGTGGGTGTACATGAATCTATATGCCGAGTGGCATCATACCGAACGATCTGAAAACTCCTAGGGAGTTCTCTCTGACTGACCTCTACGGCTGCAAATCTCTTGGTTACATCCTGCATGAATGTATCCATCTTCTCCGCCAACTTCACAATCATGTCCTCCATTGGATTCTGCTGATCTGTCTTTCTAAATCTCCTCTTATCCACATCACCTGCCATCAGCTCTTTCTGCTATGTGTCTACAGGCTCCTCAGAAACTGCACGGTTGCTGCAAAACCATACTGTTGCTTAACTTCGGCCTCCGATTTACCCACTGAAAACTACTCGGAAAATTCTAGGAATTTGGGAAAGTGATCCTCACCCAAAACCCAGAAAAACCCAGAAAACGTTTTTCCTAATTCCAAACTTCAAAATTTGACCCTTTTTATTTTGGCCCTTTTTCCAACTGCGTTTCTGGTATTGCACTGCTATTGATCTGTATGATCTCTTTTCTGATGTCATAGACCACAGGCTGAGCCAGAATTATGCTCTGATACCACTGTAATATCCCCAAAGGGAAATAACCAGTAATAAACAGAAATATGCCAGACAGATATAGAAAACACAATGCTGAACCAGATCATGAAACCAATACACATAGAATGCCAGAAAACTGAGCCATTTTATTAATCTGAAAGTACATAGAGAGGAGTACAAGAAAATCAGAATGAGGGCACCTATCCTTGCTCAAGGCAAGTACAGAATCCTCTCAGAAAAATAGGAAATGGCTGCTACAGGAACTGCATCCCAGCTGCTGGAAGAAACTGAAGCTAGGGGCTGATCCCCTTGCCGGAATGAGCTAAAAATCTACAGATCACCTATACTCACTGCTCCGGACAAAACCCCGAAACCATTTACCAAACGGACCACCTCAATCGCCCCCGAAACCCTCCTCCTATGGCAGCCAGGCCTCCGGAAGGCACGAAGCTCAAGAAATATCTTTGAAAAGGAAATTTGAATCCTCAAATCCTCCAGGATAAGATAACCAAGCTCCTCGGGTGAAACAGCGCGCAAAACCCGCATGCTCTGCTCATCGGATCGGCGTCCTCCCCAGATGAATCGGCGTCCCATATGCTCGGGTCTAGCTGGATGCGAAGCCTCGATCCAGATCTGCGTCCTCCTATATCAGATCTACTGCTATCTCCTCAGATCTATGCTAGATCTGCCAATATCTCCTCAGATCTGCAACCTCAAAGGCTGGATCTGATGTTATCTCTTCAGATCTAGGCTGGATCTGCCAATATCTCCTCAGATCTGCAAGCTCCCAAGCTGGATCTAATGCTATACTTCCAGGTCTGCACCATACCAAACTAGATCTGCAATTATCTGCTCAGATCTATCATCACCAAGGCTGGATCTATCACTGTGACCCCCAGATCTGCGTCCTCCTCTTCAGAACTGGACAGCGTCCTCACTTCCAAGGCTAATCAGCGTTTTCTCTGCTCCAACACACAAGAAACGCGTCCCTTCACAAAGTGACTGCCAGCGACCACAAAGGGGGCTCCTCCCCTTCTCAAAGCGCACCGAAGCTGGCGCTGCTGCGCTCACCCAAGAGCGAAAGGTGAACTCGAGAACAAAACCTTACCCCAGTAGGGCACTCGAAGTCCCCGAAGCTAAGGGTGAAACCAGAAATAACCTTACCAGGGCAGGCACTCGAAGTCCCCCGAGGCTAAGGGTGAGATCTCCGACCGGAGACACTCGTGCACTAAACAGTGCTGCAGACCGACTAAACAACCGGCGTGCTGAAGCAGACAAAAGTCTAGCTCTTAATATCAATATCAAAATATGCATGATCCAAATGAGGTGAGAACCTCTCCTTTTATAATGCCAAACTCCCTCCAAAACTTAACTCTCCTTTGACCTGCGCAGTTTACCTTGGGTCAGCCTGATGCCTCCCCCATCATACTCATGTGGACCCCCAAGGCCCCCTCTCTAAGTTGCAACGTCAATCTACTAGGAAAAAGAACACTTTATTATAAAGTGAGGTGACCCCTCTTATTTCTCACTTTATTTATTATGTCTAGCTGAAGCGGCAAAATAAAACAAAAATGAAATATTCCAATTAGCAAGGCTAATTGGGAATATTACAGTCTCCCCCGGCAAAACGTTGCTTGTCCTCAAGCAACTGAAGTGATGGATGCTGTAAAGTCTGCTCGCTCTCCCAAGTGGCATCCTCATCCGGCAAAAATTGCTTGTCCTCAAGCAATGCTTGAACAAGCCTACTCTCTAGCTGATGCTCCCTGCCGATACTGCAAAATGTGCCTGGGTCCCACTGAAACCTCTCTGTCTCCTGCATCACCCTGACATGAAGGGATATCTCAATGCCAGGATCCCAAACTGGCCTCTCATGGTACCAGCCAATCAATAGTCCTCCCGGATCCCATCGCCACTGTGGCCAATAATCGTACGAGCCCCATGGCTCGGACTGCTCACTGCCTCTAGCTATGACTGAAGACCATGACCGCTGCTGCTCTGCATCTATGGCTGTGTAAGTTGTCCCATCGACTGTGCACCAACTCATCATCTCTCTCCCATCAAGGCATGGAGTCGAAAATATAATGAGGAATATCTCCCTCCTGTGGATCCTCCATCTCCAAGCAATCATCCAGACCAAATGAGCCACCTCCCAACAAGGCAACTCCCAAAAATCTCCTTCCACCTCAATCTCTGGTAATGAAGGTGGGCTGAAAATATGAACTTGGCAAGCACCATAGCTTACCTCATGCTGTCCTTCTCTCCACTCATGACAAGTGTAGAGTCTATGCTGATCCTGGGCTGCAAAATCATTGCCCTCAAATGGCAAAGTGAAAAACAATCCACCATAGAAGGTTCCTCCATCAATGAAGAACAAGCTGGCCCAAAACAAACCATCCATGAAGAATATGACATGGTCATCATGGATCACCCTAATGAGATGTTTGCTGAAGGTTCTATATGAGGATACATAGTGCAAACAATCTCTCACAAGGATACAGCGCAGTCTCATCCACTGCAACCTCAGAAAATCACATGGCAAGCAACGTACAAGATCCATCACATCTACTAATGGATAGTAAATGGCTGAATATGATAGCAACATAGGTCCAAACACTTGCCCATGGCTGTACAATGGATGAACATCTATCTCATGGCCCATATCAAAAGAGAACGCATACATAGTAGTGGTGGCCATGCCTCCTCCCGTGCTCCCGTTAGAACATGTAGTGCAGAAAATACTCAAAGGCACATTCAGCTCATGTGTCTCTCTCATAATCAAGCCTCCCATACAAATCTGACCATATGCTGGAAGTAAGATGGCACATGGATCCATACATGAGTCCTCCATAGTGTTTTGGCATGTTATGAAGAAGAATGAACCATGTGCTGCAAGAAGATAATCCTCCTCATGCTTGGAAACCCAAGTCAAGAAGAATATGCCATAGATGTCTCTATCATCATTACCTCCTCTTTGTGCAACAAATATGAAGTGATCCTGGGACCTATGGGTTATATATCCACCATATCTCTGCTGCGCACACTCCATCCATAATGTTCTGCTCCAAGGTGACAACGTTGTGAGCTCATGCAAATAAGCTCCTGTCAATACAAGACTCTGTTCTTTGACATGCTCCTTGTCAAAGACTCCTCTAATAATGCTGCAACAAATATGGAATACCTCCCAAGATGGAAGTGCTTCCCGATCAAAGACCAAGGAGATAGTGCCATCTCCTCCTCCTGCAACATCATGCAAAGTGTGGGAGCAAATCTGCCCTTGCTCTCCCAAGCAAAGCAACAAGAAATTGTGTTGCCTCCCCATACCTCCATCATGCAACTCATGTGATGACGATACAATGAATGATATGAGTAACACATCAACACCGTGCATCCATACTCTATGCTGCTCAATGATGCAAGTATCCATCCATCTTCTCCCCATCCTCCTACTCTTAGGAAGAGTGTTTGCCAAGTGATGGCCAAACTCTTTCAAGAGTAACCAGTGCAGCCAAGCCTCCTGCTGCCTGGTGTCATAGATCTGCAAGTAGCCTCCTAGCTCCTTGCTCATCATCCCCATCCACTCAATCACTTGTGGATGCCTCCTTCTCCTCCTCCCGGTACTACCATCCTCCCAAATCAAATTTCTGATTTTGCACTTCATGGGATTTTGGAATATAAACTTCTCAAGGATCAATGAGACCCTATCAAGACTCAAATAGGTGGTAGGCAAAAACCTCCCATCATGGTGTGTATGGCTCAAGGGATGTCCAACACAAGCATGAGAGACGTTATCCATCCGAAGATGTCCCCCATCTTCTATCTGCTCTTGTGAGAAAGGAAGAAAGTCATGGCACCCCATGGTGTGTCGAAGTGCATCTCCAGCGAGATTTCTCCTCGAGACCTCCCCTTCATCCATAGCCCGCTCCACCGAGCACCAACTCAAAACCTCTCGCCATCCAACCTCAACACGTGGCTGCTGTACCCTGTGCAACTCTGATCGCCTCATACCACTATCCAAGTCAACATCTGAGACCTGACTAGGTGGCTCTGCCTCTCTCTCTCCAATGGGAAGAGATGACCCAACAACTCTGCTAGTCCCATCCGTGCATACCTGAAGGGGAATGATCTGATGCTGCAATGTGCTCTCGGGTTGTACCATCAGGGAATCCAGCTGTTCCCCAATGTGGACCAACTTGGCCGCCGACTTGGCACAAGTCACTCTCATACCCTCCAGCTCCTGGTCCTGCAACAAAATGGTCTCCCGTACTGACGCGGCCTTCTCCCTCAAAACTCGCAGGTCCGTCCGAAGCCGATGATACCGCTGTCTGCGATCATCGTCCAATACCTCTGTATCTCCTAGTGCCTCATCGATAGTGGATATATCTCCTGATACCTCACCCATCTGTCGTGTGCTGCTACCACCCGAAGACTCGGGCATGGCTCTAGTCATCTCCTCAGTGGATGGCTCTACCGGGGTAGGCTCTACCTCCTCCACTACGATATCAACCGGCACAGTCAAGGAGGTCTCCAATGATGGTGAGTCCTGTGTCACACTAGGTGTAACCTCAGGCTCCCTGCAATCCTGTGTGTCCTCTTCCTCCAAGTGTGAGGTAACCATTTTAATGGTTTCCCTCTCTGATACTCGGTCAAGCTGGAAGGAGGTATCCAACTTGTCCACTGTGCGCTGTAGGTCCCTATCACGTGAGTGCTTGTTCCCTCTCTGAAAGTTGTGAGGTCTACTATCACGCTGGAGCTGATCATAATCTCTGCTAGCTGTGCGGTGGTGGTCTCCACCATGATGATGCCGGTGTCTCTTGTGTTGATCATGGAGTCTAATGCCATAACAGATCTGGGTATATTCCTCGAAGGGGAGAGCATCCATGAATGCCTGTCCGAGAGCATGATAGTTTGCAAGAATGTCAGCCATCCGAGCCGGATCTACCTCTCGCTGTACTGTTATTCCTGTGTCCTCTGGCAAGAATGTGGGCATAGTGGGACGTGTGGGTGTACACGATGCCATATGCCGAGTGGCATTATGATGAACGATCTGAAAACCCCTAGGGAGTTCTCTCTGACTGATCTCTATGGTCAAGAGCCTCTGTGATGCCTCCTGCAGCTGATGGAGGATTGCATCCAGTTTCCTATCTACGTCTGCCATCGGGCCCCACTGCTCTGGGTCCCTCACAGGCTCCTCAGAAACTGCACGGCTGCTGCAAAACCATACCGCTACTTAACTTTGACCTCCGATTTACCCATTGAAAACTACTCAGAAGATTCCAGGAATTTGGGAAGGTGATCCTTGTCCAAAACCCAGAAAAACCCAGAAAACGTTTTTCCTAATTCCAAACTTCAAAATTTGACCTTTTTATTTTGGCCCTTTTCCCAACTGCGTTTCTGGTATTGCAACTGCTATTGCTCTGTATGATCTCTTTTCTGATGTCATAGACCACAGGCTGAGCCAGAATTATGCTCTGACACCACTGTAATATCCCCAAAGGGAGATAACCAGTAATAAACAGAAATATGCCAGACAGATATAGAAAACACAATGCTGAACCAGATCATGGAACCAATACACATAGAATGCCAGAAAACTGAGCCATTTTATTAATCTGAAAGTACATAGAGAGGAGTACAAGAAAATCAGAGTGAGTGCACCTATCCTTGCTCAAGGCAAGTACAGAATCCTCTCAGAAAGATAGGAAATGGCTGCTACAGAAACTGCATCCCAGCTGCTGGAAGAAACTGAAGCTAGGGGCTGATCCCCTTGCCGGAATGAGCTAAAAATCTACAGATCACCTATACTCACTGCTCCGGACAAAACCCAGAAACCATTTACCAAACGGACCACCTCCGAAAATTGCCCCCAGAAACCCTCCTCCTACAAAAACGCTGGGCCTCCAGGAAAGGCACAAAAGCTCAAGAAATATGCTGAGAAAAGGGGCTGAATCCTCCTGCAAATCCTCCAGATAAGATAACCAAACTCTCAGGGCTGAAAACACTGAAAAACGCTGCCAAAACCCACACACATGCTCCTGCTCATCAGATCAGCGTCCTCCTAGATGAATCAACGTCCTATATGCTCAGATCTGCTGGATCTGAAGCCTCCAATCCAGATCTGCGTCCTATCCCTCCAGATCTGCGTCCTCCTATATCAGATCTACTGCTATCTCCTCAGATCTATGCTAGATCTGCCAATATCTCCTCAGATCTGCAACCTCACAGGCTGGATCTGATGTTATCTCTTCAGATCTAGGCTGGATCTGCCAATATCTCCTCAGATCTGCAATCTCCCAAGCTGGATCTAATGCTATACTTCCAGATCTGCACCATACCAAACTAGATCTGCAATTATCTGCTCAGATCTATCATCACCAAGGCTGGATCTATCACTGTAACCCTCAGATCTGCGTCCTCCTCTTCAGAACTGGACAACGTCCTCACTTCCAAGGCTAATCAGCGTTTTCTCTGCTCCTGAAACAACGTCCTTCCTCCTCTGAACTGCACAGCCACAAGAGGGCTCCTCCTTCTCCAAAACTGCACCAGAAACTGCTGCTACTCTGCTACTGAAACTGAAAGGTAAACTCAGAACAAAACCTTACTAGGGCGACAATCTATGACAATTTAAGTTTGAAGTTGGCAATTATAAGTTTATAAGTCATTATGAATTATGAATATGATGCTTCATGAAAGTGGAAAGTTGTTTCATTTCGTTTCATTTTATAACATTTCATTTCATGTTAAATATTCTTTGTTGTAATGGTTACTGTAGAAATTTCTGAATCTTGATTCTTATGTAGAAATTATTACTGTTAATCTGTTTAAGCTTCTCCTACTTATACAAGTTATCAACTGAATAAATTCAAGTTAACATAAAAGCAAAACACATAACAGATCTCTACCAATTCAGATCTAGAATAAGCACATGCACACATTGACAAAGTGACATAGATATTTTTGGACAAACTGTCCCCGGAAAAAACCCAAGGTGGGAAAACTAGTCTCTGGCTATTGGAGGGCTCTATTATTAAGAATATTTCTGAATACACAGCTCTGGGTTCTAGATTTGGAAAACCCTACAGAGAAAACTCTAGATCTACAACATCTGGTTGATCTAAGACCAAAAATACTGACTGATCTACACCCTCAAACGAGATTTATAGAACTCAGCCAAATCTAGGCCTAGAAACCCCAGCGTTGCCCCTGAAAGACACTGTTGTTGTTGCTGCTGCTGCTGTCGTCTGTTGCTACTGCTGCTGCTGTTTGCTGCTGTCGTCTGCTGCTACTGCTGTCGTCTCTGTTGTTGTTTGCTGCTGCCTTTCTCTGTGCTATCCTTGTTGATCTCTTCTCTGCTTCTTGTGTATTCTAGACCCCGGGATCAGATCATCCCCTTGATAAAAATTCCCCTCTCTCCAACTGAAACACTTCTGAGAATTCTTAGCAACCCCGCCCTAGAATCTCAGCTTAGATTCAGTGTTCTGCCTCTGTGTGTGTTACAAATGACCCCAAGCCTTTCCTTCATACTTTTCTCGTTGAAAAATCAACGACCAAGATTAAATCTTTAATCAAGGGCTAATATTAAAAGAAATCTTGATCCGTGTGACTTAAGACAATTTCATTACATGTTTAATTAAATTCACTTATTTTATTTTCCTAAGTTTTAACTTTGGAAATACATTAAAATAATTAATTAATTTAATATCTCCTAAATCAGATGAAATTTCCCAAATCCATTTCTGGGTCTTGTAGATCAGGTGAACTCTAGTCCTTCCTCAAAATTTGGGAACTAGAGCATAACTGATGCTACCCCAAATACACAAAATCTCAACACTCCCTCTTAGCATCAAGGGTGTGCTCGAGCAATACATCACACTTTATGCATTACATGATTTTGGGCACTGGTTCTGTGCTGCTGAAGCTTGGCCTCCTGCCACTCAACTTTGCACCATTGCTGCCATTCTGTACTGCTGCCCATGACTCTACCATTGCCACTGCAACCACTGTACTGCAGCTCCCTCTAAATATGTTGCATCTGTGTTGCTCATAGCACTGCCACTGCTGATCTGCTGCACTGCAACTTCAGTTGTTGAGAGTAACAACTGAATCTCCTGCCCAATCTTTGACAGACAAGTCAGATGGGCTGCATCCTCATCACTGAAGCTCCATAAGCTACAGATCTATGCTGGCATCTAAAGAACGATGCACAGCTACAGCTCTGCCTGCGTAATCAGACTCTCTCTGCACCACTGAAGTCACATCAGCTCCTTGTGTTGAAATCTATCACGCTGTTGCTGCACTGCGCTATCCCTCTGAAGCTCTCTGCACTGTTGCAACTCTGCACTATGCTGCTGAAGTCACATTAGCCTCTACGCTGCTACTGCTTCTACGTTGTTGCTGCTTGCTCTGCGCTGCTCCTCCCAGCCTCCAGATCTGCCTCTGCTTATGCCTCATCTGTGATCTATGTACCCACTGCTCCACTTGTCCCGCTACTGTCTTAAGGCTGTCGTAGCTCGCTTGTGATACAAGACATGAGCTGCTCAAGGATCCCGCCTTACTTCCATGTAGCTTCTCTACATGTCCATGTCACCCCATCTCCGTCGTTCACAAGCACTCATGGCTACATCATCTCTGGACCCATCATCTGCCACCACTGCTTTGGAAGAAGATGCTTCCTTGTCCTTCTTCTTTTCTGGACAATGGCTGGCAAAATGTCCCATTTCGCCATGCTGGAAGCACTTGATCTTAGAAGGATCCTTCTTCTTCTTCGGCTGCTTCTTTGATGCCAAGGCTACATCTTCCTCCTCTTCCTCTTATAGTAAAGGTTGTGCTACTATTGGTAGACATCGTAGTTCTTCTTTGCAGTAGGATAAACCCTGAAGATTGTCCCAATACGAGGAGGTAAAAACTGCTGCCAAAGATACTTTGGACAAAGGTTTCCCACTCATCCGTGACTGCATTGAGGGCAATCCTGACTATTACTGCATCATCTACGGTTGCACCCGTTGTAGTCAGCTGATCCCAGATTGACTGCAATCTGAAGAGGAAATGCTTGATGTCTTCTCCCTTGGTCATCATGAATGACCTCATTTGGGTCTCCAACAACATCTTTCTTTGGACTGATTTTCCCTCATATAGTGAAGTCAAGGCCTTCCACATCTCATTAGCTATCTTCTTCTCAGCTATGTGTTGTACAATATGGTCCTTGATACTGTCCATTATCAGCTGCTTGGCATGCCCAACAACTTCTCTATGCTTCCGTAGGAGATCCGCATCTGTCGGTGTGGCCAGGGTCTGCTCTGCATGGTCTCTTAGACCACATGCCTCTAGGACAATCAGGATCCTAGCTTTCCATATCGAAAAGTTTGAGAGGCCCTCTAGCCTATCCTGATCATGTAGTCCATGAGGAGCCATCTGCTCAGAGTGTGTCGGATCTCCTCTTCTCTATGCTAGAGATCTTGGATCTAGGGTCCTTTTCGAACTGGGAACCCTCTGCTCCCTCTGACACTTCATTTCCCTCCTTGGAAATCTACCAAATCAACTATGATTCAGCTTCTTCTTTGATCCTATTACCAAACTGCAAGTTTACTTTGGCAAGAAACTCTCTGAGAAGCTGATCTCTTCCCAAACTTTGTCACTTGTGCTAAGGTTAAAAATCTGAAAACTTCGGAAGTTTAACTCCACCAGATCTTCTAAATTTCTGCAAACTTTTTTTGGATCTGACAGATTCAGATCTGAATCACACTGGCTGTCTTCAGACCCAACCAGTGTTGTTTCTGAGTTGCTTCTGTGCAGTAATTGCGTGGGCTTGCTAGGACACAGCGCTGGACAGTGTCACCCTTCCCTTTGCTTGAATCTTCTCCTAAAAAATGCGCTGTCCCTTCAGATTTGCTTTTATGTTGCCTTTCCAGTTGCTTTCTGTAGCTAGATCCTTCAGATGCTTCAGCTGGTGACCCTTTTAGATCTGCAATTGCTCTGATACCATGTAGGAATTTTTGAATCTTAATTCTTATGCAGAAATTATTTATGTTAATCAAGTTAAGCTTCTCCTACTTATACAAGTTATCAACTGATTAAATTCAAGTTAACATCAAAGAAAAACACATAACAGATCTCTACCAATTCAGATCTAGAATAAGCACATGCACACATTGACGAAGTGACACAGATATTTTTGGACAAACTGTCCCCGAAAAAACCCAAGGTGGGAAGACCGGTCTCTGGCTGTTGGAGGGCTCTATTATTAAGAATATTTCTGAATACACAACTCTGGGTTCAGGATACGGAAAACCCCTACGGAAAACTCTGGTCTGTGACACACAAGAACGATCTAAGACCCAAAATAATGATGATCCACACCCTCCAAACGGGATTTATTACGAAACTCGACGGTCTGAGCCTAGAAACCGAAAAGCGCACAACGGAGAAAGACACTCTGCTGCTGCACTTTATTTCTTTATTCTTTCTTGTGTCTATTCTTCTTTATTTCAAATGCTAGCAATGCTGGCTAACCTTTCTGCCGCTGTCATGGAGTCTTCTGCTTCTTGTGTATTCGTTCCCGGAATCGGAATCATCCCCTTGGTCTAAATTCCCCTCTCTGCAACTGAAACACTTCTGAGAATTCTTAGCAACCCCACCCTAGAATCTCAGCTTAGCTTTAGTGCTCTGCCTCTGTGTGTGTTACAAATGACCCCAAGCCTTTCCATTATAATTTTCTCGTTGACAAATCAACGACCAAAATTAAATCTTTAATCAATGGCTAAGATTAAAATAAAGCTTGATCTGTGTGACTTAAGACAATTTCATCACATGTTTAATTAAATTCACTTATTTTATTTTCCTAAGTTTTAACTTAGGAAATACATGAAAATAATTAATTAATTTAATATCTCTTAAGCCAGATGAAATTTCCCAAATCCATTTCTGGGTCTTGTAGATCAGGTGAACTCTAGTCCTTCCTCAAAATTTGGGATCTAGAGCACAACTAATGCTACCCCACATACACAAAATCTCAACAGTTACATTTAGCGTACAAGTACAACTATGGTGATCAATGAATCAATGATGATAAATGTTATATATTGAATTTTGAAAGCTTGAAACTTTAAGATTGATGAATCATGAGACTCAAGAGTCAATATGTTGTATGTTTCTAACTTGTGGACGTGGTTGATGAAGATTATAACTTCTAGATGATTGATGTTATATGGTTCAATCTAGTTTTTTATGTTTTTTATGTCTAGTTCATCATTCTACGTGCTTTTGTTGACATATATGCATGAAAATATAAAATATAAATAAAAAATTTATATATTAAAAAAAAACACTCCCGGACCAGGAGCTTTTGAAAATGTTGCTCCCGCTCTCGCTCCCCGCTTTCGCTTCCGCTCCCAAATAACCTTGGAACACACACACGGAGGCAGAGCATTGAGACTAAGATGGAACTCTAGGGCTTGGTTTGCTAAGAATTTCCATAAGTGTTTCAGTTGCAGCGAGGGGTAGTATTGGCTAAGGGGATGATCTGATCCCAGAGCCAAGAGTCAGCAAGAGGCAAAGAAGCAGCAGTTAGAGCAGTGTAGAGGGGGCAACAAATACATAGTAGTTACGCAGCAGCTGCGCAACGCAGAGGGCTTCAGTGTTACGCAAGTGCTACGCAGGCCCAGAAAGGGCAGCGCAGACGCAACAGGAGGCCATCAGGGCTTACGTAGGCCCAACTAGGGCAGTGCAGGGACTGCATCATCCAGTTTGGGGTTATGCAGGCCTCTCTTGAGCAGCGGAGGGACTGCATCACCCAGTTTGGGGTTATGCAGGCCTCTCTTGAGCAGCGCAAGGGCACCAGGAGGCTAGCATAACTGACGCAGAGGGCTTTAGAGCAGCGCTGGGGTTTCTGAAGACAGAAAGGGGCTGAGTTTTGTAAATTCCGTTTGAGGGTGTGAATCAGTGCAGTTTTCCGTCTCCGGAACTGAGGTATTGCTACAGATTTTTGTTTTTCTCTGTCGGGTTAACCATTAAGGTGCCCAGATTTGTTGTATTTAGAATCTACTTAATAATATAAACCCTCCAACAGCCAGAAGACCGGTTTTCCCGAATTGGGTTTTTCCGGGGACAGTTGTCCAGAAAATCTTGTGTGTCACTTTGTCTATGTGCATGTATTCAGTTTAGATCTTTATCTATGAAGACTGTTAATGTGTTTACTTCTATGTTAATGTTGAAATTTTAGATTAATAACTTGATTAAGTAGGAGAAGTGTAACCAGATTTAACAGTAGGGTTTCTGCATAAGTAATATTCAGAAATTTTCACAGATCCGAGTCTCTAGCATAGAGAGGAGGATTCGTTCCGACATAGTTTTTGAGCAGATGGCACCCCATGGACTACGTGATCAGGATAGGTTGGACGACATGTCCAAATTTACAATCTGGAAGGCCAAAACCCTGGTAGTCATGGAGGCATACGGCTTGAGGGAGCATGCAGAGAAAGTCCTAGCCACACTAACCAATGCTCTTCTCCTAGCGAAGCATAATGAAGCAGCGGCACATGCCAAGCGCTTCATATTGGACAGGGTCAAAGATCATGTGGTTCACACATAGTTGAGAAGGCAGCGACTCATGAGATGCGGGTAGCTCTAACCACACTATATGAAGGAAGATCCATCCAGAGGAAGATGCTTCTGGAGAACCAGCTGAGGTTATTCATGGTGTCCAAGGGAGAGGAGATCGATCCTTTTCTATCAAGACTGCAATCGATCCGGGATTAATTCACTGACATGGGAGTCAAGGTAGATGACGATGGCATGGTGAGAACTACTCTCAATGCAGTCACAGAGGTCTGGGAAACTTTTGTCCAAAGTCTCTTGGGTAGAGCAAACCTTCCCAACTAGGACAACATGTGGGCTATCCTCCGACAAGAGGAAATTCATCAGATGACGAAAAGACAGTACAACACCGATTCGAGTAAAGTGAAGAAGGAAGAAGAGCAAGATGCAGCCTTTGCATCAAAGAGGCAGCAAGGGAGAAAGAAGTAAGATCTGTCGAAGATCAAGTGTTTCGAGTGCGAAAAACTAGGACATTATGCCAACAATTGTCCTCAGAAGAAAAAGGAGAAGGAAGCTTCTAGCTCCAAGGTTGCTGTGGCGGACGATGGCTCCGAAGATGATGTAGCCATGAGCGCTCATGAAACACAAAACTGGGGCGACATGGATTTGTAGAGCAGTTACAGAGTGGGGGCAGGATCCTTGAGTAGCCCAACTCTTGGATCACATACGAGCTACGGGAGCCTTAAGACGGTAGCGAGACAAGTGGAGCAGTGGGTGCAGAAGATCACAGATGGAGCAGAGCCAAAGCTGGATGCTGAGAGGGAGCAACATAGTGCAGATGCAGTAGCAGTAGTGCACAGGAGCTGATGTGACTTCAATAGCGTAGAGCAGGCTTGCTTACGCAGTGCAGAGCTGCAACAACACAGAGGCTTTAGGAGGACAATGTAGGGGACTTCAGCGCAGAGGAGGTCTGGTTACGCAGTGTAGATCTTCAACAACGCAACAACCTCCAGATGATAGCATAGAGCAGTAGCCTATGGAGCTTCAATGATTATATGCAGCCCAGCTGACTTGTTTGTCAAAGTTTGGGTAGGATTACTTCAGTTTCTTACTCTCAGCAACTGAGTTGCAGTGCAGTAGTTGGCAGCACGAGGCAGCAGATTGAGAGGGAGATGCAGTATGGATGTAGCAGTGGTGGTGGCAGTGTCATGGGCAGCAGTGCATAAGAGCAGCAGCAGCGCAGTGATGAAGGGTAGCAGGTCAAACATCAGTGCAAAGACCCACACTAGAGATCAGTGCAGAACTTTGGGGTGAAGTATTGTTGCTAGAGCACATTCCTCGCTAAGAGGAAGTGTTGAGATTTTGAGGTGTTGGGGTAGCATCGGATCTGCTTTAGCGCCAAAACTTTATGGAGGGACTAGAGTACATGAGATCTCCAAGAGCCAGAAAGCGATTTAAGAAATTCCATCTTGTTTAAGAGATATTTAATTAATTAATCTTTTTAATTAAGGACTCTAAGTCTAACTTAGGAAAATTAAAAGATTAATGTTAATTAAATTAAACATGTGATGAAAATGACTTAAGTCACACGGATCAAGCTTTCTGTTAATCTTAGCCGTCGATAAGAGATTAGATCACGGCCGTTGGTTTCCCAACGAGAAAATTATAAAGGAAAGGCTTGGGGTCAGTTGGAGAACACACATAGTGGCAGAGCACTGAGACTAAGCTGAAATTATAGGGCGTGGTTTGCTAAGAATTTCAGAAGTGTTTCAGCTGCAGCGAGGGGTAGTATTGGCGAGAGGGATGGTTTGATCCCAGGCCAAGAGTGTAACAAGAGGCAGAGAAGCAGCAAACTGAGTAGTGCAAAGAGGGCAGCAACTACGCAGTAGCTACGTAGAGCAGCTACAACTCAGCAGTGGCAACGCAGAGGCTTTAGGGGCTACGCAATGCTGACGCAGGTAGAAAGGGCAACGCAGGGGCAACAGGAGGCCAGTAGGGCTAACGCAGGCCTAGCCAGGGCAGCGCAGGGGCAGCGTAACCTAGTCTTGGGTGATGCAGGCCCTTCCTAAGCAATGCAGGGGCTGACGCAGGCTAGCAGAGCTGATGCAGAGGGCTTCACAGCAACGCTGGGGTTTCTGAAGACTAAAAAGGGTTGAGTTCTGTAAATCCCGTTTTATTTCTCTGTCGGGTTAACCAGTTTGGCGCACAGATTTGTTGTACTTAGATTCTACTTAATAATAAAACCCTCCTGCAGCCAGAAGACCGGTTTTCCCGCATTGGGTTTTTCCGGGGACAGTCGTCTAGAAAATCCTTGTGTGTTACTTTGTCATTGAGCATGTTATTCAATTTAGATCTGTATGTGTAGGTTGTTAATATGTTTACTTCAATGTTAATGCTGAATATTTCACATTAATAACTAAATTTAAGTAGGAGAAGTAAATCTGAAAATTAACAGTAGGGTTTTCGTTTGAGATATTCATAAATTTTCACAGATGTACAATTTATCCTCATTTTTAAATGCACAGAGGGAAAGACCACATCTTATCTCTTTTTCTTTCTGTTTGATAACATGAACATTGGTGGATCCATCTTTCTTTGGTCTTATGATATCATATGTTTGTCTTCCATGTTGTCTTTGGTGATTCATTGATCTGTTCTTGCATTCTTTTTCTACATGCCCAAACATGTTACAAGAATAACATCTTATGTGACCAGAAAAGGGAGCAAAGGAATCATAATATGATTGTCTTATGTTCCTTCTATTGCATTCAACAACTTTATGACCAAAATTGTTCCACGAAAAACAATATCCCTTAAAGAAACCTGATTACCTGGGAGATGATGGTCTATCTATGTAGTGTCTATTTGTCTGCGGTCGAAACAATATGGTTTTGCAATTGGCTGCAACATGTCCATAATTATGACATATAAAGCATTCAATATTATTGATCAGAGGAGAGAATCGATTGATACTTCTATATTTAGGTGCGAATGATTTCCTTTGAGGATTCATGATCCTTGGGTGATTATCATGTTGACTTTTTGTCTCTTTAAACATTTCAGGTTTTGCATTGATATCCTTTGAATCTTTAGCACTGGCTTGTGAATTAGATTTTCCTTTAACAGTTTCATGAAAACCAAGACCAAATTTAATAAGAGACCTTTGACTACTAAGAATATTATCCAAACTCTTAGTACTATTTTGAAATCTCAAATGTTTATCTTTTTCTTCTAATTTACCTTTTAAAATGTTTACCTCAACCTTTATTCCTTGGTACTTCTTCTTCATATCTTCTTCGACCCTTCTTCCTTCTTCTACTTGATCTTTTAATTTGAGAATCTCTTCTTTCAGCCCATTTTCTTGTTCTTCAAATGTTTGAAGTAGTTCTTCATTCCTCTTATTTGATTTTTCCAAATTTGATTTGAGAGAGATTATTTCTGCTTCAAGTCCTTCACTGTGATTGGTTACTTCATCCTGCAGCTTTTGACATTGGTCTATCTTTTCTTTGTTCATCTGCTCAATTGAGTTTCTTTCCTATAACTGATTATTCAATCTAGTAATCACATCTTTTTAGATACATTCTCTTTCATTAAATAGAATTTGCTGATCTTCAATTTCATTTTTGAGCTTTGAAACTTCTACTTCTAGATCCATAACATTACTTTCACTTTCATATTCACTATCTTCAATATTGCATGAACAAGGAAGTGGATCACAAGAACAACAATCAATACTTGTTTTATCTTTTCATTTATTGCTGCACACGTTTTCTGAGTTGTCTTCTTCCTTTGAGTGGCTTTCTTCTTTTGCTTCCTTCCCATTGTGACAGATCTCCTTCAAGCGATCAAGCTTCTTTAGAAGGACCTGCTCTGATTCCAATTGTTGGGAAAAATACTGAGGGGGGGGGGGGTGGGGGGTGAATAAGTATTTAAAAACTCACACAAATTATTCTTTTTCTTTTTTGAATTCTGTATGCGACTTTACTGAAGCCAACTAGAGTATGTACGCGATTGTTATTAAGGAAGATAGCGTATGCCCAGAAAACTTATAATTCAGATATCTCTTCAATTACTTGACTTAGACCAGTGCATCATTGATTCATCATATATGTAGTAAGCAGTAAACATGTGCAGTAAGAACAGATTAAACCATCACATATAAGCAACACATGAACACTAGGATTTAAGGTGGAAACCCAATGTGGGAGAAAACAATCCTTGTTGTCGTCTCTGTCTTCAATATTTATTATATAGAAAAATTCTTACAATCTTGTAATGACGCAGACTTGTACCAGCACGCAGGCAACCACCTGCAAAAGGCTACAACTTTCACTTGTTCGCCAACACCCACTGGAAGGGAGCTCCAACCCTCTAATCTCGTTTACTAGCACCTACTGGAAGGGAGCTACGACCCCCTGATCTCGTTTACCAACACCCACTAGAAGCGAGCTACGACCCCCTCACTGAAGGCTCCAACCCTCAACACCACCATGGACCACGTTTCATAAATTCACACTGGATCCACTACACTCATTTAAGCCAAATACCAAACATCAAAACTGAAACATATCACTGTACCAAAGGTCCAAATCAATCACTAAATCACCAATCAACCAACCAATCACTGATCTTCAATCACATACAACTAGCAGCATCATCAATATTCTAAAACAACCTAGATCTATATGAAGACATCATTGACAGACAACAGAAACACAACAGTAATGAATGAACTGGTCAGACATGTTCTTCAACAAAACCCTGGCTTGCATACGCGCCTTCCACAAGGCTTTTCCGCGTACATACGCGCTTATCTAGAACACAACCCGTGTACAGATCTCAACATACATTAGAATACATATGCGACTTTGCAGAACAAAACCCACGTGTATACGCACCTTCCATGTGTCGAACTTGCGTACAGATCTGCAACTAGTTCATGACTCTGCAACACTTCAGAACTTCAGACATACTTAGATCATAACCTTTATTGCAACAAACATGCACCAATCCATAGATCTAAACAACTCATAAACATATCATGCAATACATAGTCATTTCAGGTCGAATGATCCTCATCAATCATTGTATTCACGAGTGCATCATTATTTCAGATCTACTAATCAATTATAGCCGATACCATGCAAATATACTTCATATTGAAGTATTCATTCATTACCCTCACTCATGAACCTTTAGCTCTTTGATCTTCGCCTCCTTATATAGTTTGAGCCTTAGCCAATACCATGAGCCAAAACCACACTATTGCTGGTGGTAATCTTTGATGGGATCAAATAGTCATTACTACGCTCAATATTGTGAGGTTACCATGGTAAAGACCCTTGGTATTAAGAAAATAGTGCGCTAGCATGTACGCGACTTTGCTTCTTAATACCCGCGTGTGTATGTGTCTTTTCTTCACCAAACCTGCGTATACATTACTTTGCTTCATTAAACCTGCGCATATTTCTTCGTATAAGCGAGTTAGTTTCATCAAACTTGCGTATATTTCTTCAAACTTTACCTTCATAATTCTTCTGACCTAAAACCTGTGTCTCATCATTCTGTCATTCTGTTCCATCACTTTGTCACCTCTGAACTGATTTGTGAACTCATCTAGTTACCATATACTTGTTCTGTTACAAGTGGGTTGCCATCAAGGACAAAACATACATCATAATTCCAACACTAGTTTTTGGTCAAGCTGACCCTAGAAAAACCCCACAGCCTCTTGGGGAATATTGATCTTCAAAGGAGGATTTTATTGCTTGAGAAATTTAGAATAAGTACATAAAACAAACCACTGTTGCAAAAATCACGATAAAATCGTAAAAATCGCCAAAAAATCATAAAAATCTCCAAAATATCATGAAAAAATCGTATAAAAATCATAAAAATTGTGATAAAATCGTAAAATTCGCTTAAAAATCGTAAAAATGGTCAAAAAATAGTGGATGTTTTAGATACTTAAAAAATTGAAAAAAAAACCCTGCTGCGCTGCGTGACCTAGCAGCTGCCGCAACCATCAGCTTTTCTGGAGCAGGGCTTTCGCCCTCATGGCCTCCCCGGAGCCAGATCCGGGGCCGCTTTCTCCCAACGCTAGTGCCTCTTCCACAAACAATGCTCTGCGTGATGCAGTAGTGGCTGCCTTCGCCTCTTTGATCGATTCTTTGGGCCCTCAACGGGCAAGACCGGCTATCTCCAAGTTCGTAAAAAAATTGGACTTTATCCCTGAGATCTCTTTGCCGCCTACTCTGCCCAGGAAAGCTGCGATCTCTCTTGCCGAAAAAGGTCTGGTTGGCTAGTTCACAGGCTTGTGGCCTTCCCCCAAAACCGTTCAGAAATGGGTGGAAAGGAATTCGGCTCAGTTCACCCAAGGGAAAATATCCATTCGCTTCTGTGGCAGAGGCTATTATACCTTCCACTTTGAATCCAAGAGCGATTAGGATCTCATTTTTCGTAGTGGATGATACTTCATGGACACCAGAGGACTGTATCTAAATCGCTGGACTCTTGATTTTGATCCAGAATTGGACGTCCCAAATGTTGTTCCAGTTTGGGTCAGATTACCTCACCTCCTGCTGCACTGTTGGGGAGATGAATCTGTGCGCACAATAGGAAATACAGTCGGCAAATATATAGACAGGAGCGAACCCAAAGATAATATGTAGACTTGTGCAAGGATCTGCGTCGAGGTGGATCTTGGAAGGGGCCTCCCGGAAGCCGTCAAGCTCAAGGTCGACAACTGGACACACATACAACAGCTGGATTACGAGAAAATCCCCTTCAAATGCAAGGTATGTCACGAGTACGACCATTTTGCAAATAGATGTAGTAAGAAAGAAGAAACTAAAAAATCTGCAGAAGAAAACCCGGATCCGAAATGGGAACAAGTGAAAAAAAAGAAGACGACCACAAAATCTCAACCAGCCTCCCAGCCTCCACCTCCGCCTGGCCCCCCCTCCCCAACCTCAAAACCCTCCTCTCAGCCCTCCTCCTCAATCCTTGATTCCTTCTTAGGGGCCAATCCCTTTGATATCTTATCCAATGCCCTCATTCCAACTGAGCCTCCTATATCTACCATCTCCCCAAACCCCACCCCTCTAACCTCTCATTCCCCTCCCCCTCCTGGCTTACCCCCCTCAAGGCTTCTTCTCTCAGTAGGAGGATCCTCTCTCCCTCTCCAACCCTCTCCCCTACATTCTGGATCGAGTCCTCACTCGGAATCAAACCAAAGAAACACCTCTTCACGTTGAAAACACAAAGAAAGTTGGAAGGAGATCAAATAAGGAAATAAGGGATGAGGCAGCAGTTAAAGTTATATCTTTGGGAATGCAACAGGGTCTTGAAAGCTTCCTTGGAAAAGGTCCAAAGAACCAAGAGAAAGCACAACAGGCACACAAAGGGAAGGGTCCCTCAGCCACCATCAATTGTAAATAATGATAGTTGTCTCTTGGAATTGTAGAGGGCTCAGTCACCCCTCCAAAGTAAACTTCCTAAATGACCTCATAAAAACTGAAAAACCAGACATCCTTTTAATCCAAGAGACAAAAATCAGTAGTCAAGAAGTGGACACAATAATAGCAAAATAAAAAATCTACGAAGGGCAAGCGATCTCAGCAAATGGAGCTTCAGGAGGAATTTGTACTATATGGAAAAAAGGAAAATGGCACATGCACCATCTCACAAAAAAAGAGCATTGGATAAATACAATTTTAGAAAATACAGAAAATGGAAAAAAAAGTAGCATTTACAATATATATTCTCCTAATCACTACAGGGACAAAGAGACGTGCTGGCAAACACTAAGAGAAAACACAATGGAGGATTTCGAAGAAAACCTCATTGTAGAAGGAGATCTCAACCTTATTCTCAAGGCGGAGGAAAAAAGAGGAGGCACCTTTCTGCCTGACCCAAACCAATAGACGTTAGAAGAAATAATGGAGCAATGCAACCTCCTGGATATCCCTCCAAAAAATGGAAAATACACATGGGACAATAGAAGAATAGGGAAGGCAAATATCAAAGAAAGGCTGGATAGGATTCTCATCCGGGACAAAATGGTGGCCAGCTATAGTAGAGTATCCTCAAGAATCATTCCTTCGGCAACTTCAGACCATAAATCGGTTCTAATCGAACTTGGAATGGCTAAAAACTATGGCCCCCTTCCTTTTATATATAATCAGCTTTGGGGCAGCCATGAAGAAGCTAAACAAGAGGTGGAAAATGTTTGGAGGAAAAATATTAGCAGTTCACCAACTTACATATGGGAAACAAAGCTTAAAGCAACCAAAGCCAAATTGAAAGATTGGGCTAAGACCAGCTACAAGGAGCCACACAAAGAGAAAGAGACCCTAAAGAATGAACTTACAAAAATCCAAGAGGAACTTGAAAGCAATGACAGTACAGTTGAGAAGAAGGCAAAGGAAAAAGAAATCCAATGGAAAATCTACAGGAACAATAGACAAGAGGAAGAAACATGGAGGCTGAAATCTAGGCAGCTTTGGATACAAGCTGGAGATAAGAACACCTCCTTCTTCCATAACTCAGCTAGAACAAGAATGATAAAGAACAACATAGAAAAAATAATTGGAGAAGAAGGACAAGAAATAAAGGGTCAAGAAGAAATAAAAAATGAGGTCTTTAGACATTTCAAAACCCTCTTAACAACAGTGGATAGTCAAGCAAACTCAGAAGATTTCTTAAAGCATATTCAAAAGGTAATTGATATGGAAACAAACAAATCTCTCGTTAAAGAAGTCATCGAAGAAGAAGTCAAGGCAGCTGTCTAGGAATTGCAGTCGGACAAGGCACCAGGTCCAGATGGCTTTCCCATTGCTTTCTACCTCACCTTCTGGCATCTCATCAAAAAGGATTTAATGAAGATGATAAGATATGTTACCAAGAAGAAAAAAATTGGGGGATTCACCAACTCCACATTTCTAGCCCTCATCCCTAAAGACCCTCGACCTTCTTTCCTTAACCGATTTCGGCCAATTTCCCTCTGCATTGCCTCTTATAAGATCATCTCCAAAATTATTGCTGGTAGGCTCAAACCCCCTCTCCCCTCCCTTATCTTTGAAATCAAGGCGGTTTTGTCCCCAACCGGCAGATTGTTGACAATATTATCCTAGTGCAAGAAGTTCTCCACACTAGCCTCTCTAGAAATGAAAAAGGATTCATTCTCAAAATGGATATGGCGAATGCTTTTGACAAAGTAAATCTCTCTTTCCTTACAGTTGTTCTAAAAAGATTTGGTTTTTCTGATGACTTCGTTAACTTAATCTATGCTTGCACAACAGGCCCCTGGATAGCCCCCCTTGTTAATGGCAGACCTTGTGATTTTTTTCAAAGCTCAAGGGGTCTAAGGCAGGGCTGTCCCTTGTCCCCTTTTCTCTATATTCTCATGGCTGACTCTCTAAGTTGAAAACTGGAGCACAGTAGAAGAAATTCCACCTTAACTGGCCTCTCTATCAATAGTGGAACCAAAAGAATAAACCACTCCTTTTTCGCTGATGACACTCTCCTTTTGGGTGGAGCTTCCTGCATCGTTGCTAGAAGATTCAAAACCATCCTTGACAACTTCTTGGATGTCTCAGGTGGATTGGTCAACAATGGCAAAAGCTGCATCTACAGTTGGAATACTCCCATTAGAATTCTTTAGCGGATTTCCCAAATTATGAAAATTATTTATCAGAATAATTGGGATCATTTCCAATACCTTGGGCTGCCCATTACCAAGAAAAACATGAAGACTGAAATTTGGAGTAAATAAATGAAAGCGAAAATTCAAGCTTGGGGCATGCTTTGGTTAAACCAAGCAAGGCGAATTATCCTCATCAAATCCATTCTTGCAGCATTGCCTTTATATCAATTTGCTCTCATTACTGCTCCAAGCATTCACAAGAAAATAGAAATAATAATCAGAAGCTTCCTATGGCAAGGCGGGAAAAGAGAAAGAAAAAAATTCAGCCTAGTAAACTGGAAACAAGTTACAGCTCCTTACAAAAATGGAGGACTCTCCATAAAAATCCCTGGAATTATGAATATGGCCTTGGGAAATAAGATTGCATGGAGGTTCCTAACATGGGAAAAAATCTGGTGGAAAGCAGCACTAGAGGCAAAATACTTCAATGCACCAAGAATTTCAATTCTGGAAAAAAGTCCTCCAACTAGACCCTGCACTCAAATTTGGAAAGTAATCTCCGGAGCAATCCATTTAATCAAGGATCACATCTCTATGAGACCAGGAAATGGGGAACAAATAAATTTATGGAAGGACAGCGTAATGGGACATCCTCCCTTAGACAGTAACCTAAACATTAAGGATATAAAGAGATGGATGACAAGGGAAGGATACAAAAAATTGGAAGATATTTCCAATTGGGAGTTAGATGGTGAATGGAAACAATGGGCCAAACCCAATTTTCCCAATGATCTAGCAAACCAATGGAATCTCATGACTTCTCTTCTTGCTAGTGCGTCACCAATCGACAAAAACACCAAAGATGCCTTCTATTGGATACCAACGGGAGGAGAGTATTCAGTTAAGACCGGATATAAAAAAATTCAAGAGCATCAGAGGCAGCAAGATTGGCAATATTGGAGGCAGGCCTGGAAGGTGGAAACCCTTCCTAAGATAAAAATCTTTCTATGGACACTGTTGCACAACAAATCATTAACAACAGAGAATCTAAAGAGAAGTGGAATCTGTGGACCATCACAATGTCCTCTCTGTATGAAGGCAGAGGAAACAATCCAACATCTTTTCTTAGAGTGTCCCTTTTCTAGAAATTGTTGGGAGGCGATGGTGGCACCTATTGAAGCAAACTTGAACTATAATCTCCCTATAAGTCAGTTTGTTAGAAAATGGAAAAGTAGCTTTCCTCGCTCATTAAAAAACAAATCAACCATACAGAGATTCTAGAGTAGCCTTCTATCTTTTCTCTGTTGGCAAATATGGCTAGCCATAAATGGGAAAATTTCTAAAAACAAAATCCCCACAATAAATACAATAACATCAAAAGCATGGGGATTGATGATTGAATTTCTCTTGGCCAAAGGGCTCTATGGAATAGACATGGCTCAATTCCAAGATGACGAAAGAAGTTGGATCAGTTTTGCTATCAATAAGATCAGCTACTGTCCTCAACAAAAGAACACAAGGGTGCAACAAATCTGGAAAATTAGAAAGACAGAGGCAGAGTTTCAAAGCTGGGTTCATTCTCTCAACAGAGCCTACCTTTTCTTTGACGGAGCGTCAAAGGAAAATCCAGGCAAAGCAGGATCAGGGGGCCTCATCATCCCTCAGGATAAAACTAATTAGATAGCTTACAATTGGGGATTGGGACAAATGTCAAATAACAAAGCAGAGGCTTATGGATTACTTTTAGGCCTCAAAATCCTAAGGGATAAGAAAATAAATAATGCAATTATTTTTGGAGACTCTTCTCTCATCATCCAAGCAATGGTGAGCACGTCCCCACCAAAAAACGCAGCTCTCAATCAAATCCTGCACAAAGCAAAAAATTTAGCAAAGTATATAGGAAAGATTGAATAATTTCACATCCCGAGAATAAACAACAAGCAAGCAGATCTTCAAGCAATGAGGGAGTACAGAGAAATATAGGACAAGTCATAATTGGTGGCACCATATCTCATATCCCTATCCCATGATTTCTCCTCCCCCCTCTCTGACTTCAAAGTATCCCCATCTTTTCATTGATCAGAAAATCAGCAGATATCTCATGATCATATTCAATCTAATAACCCAGCTAATGTCCAAAAATCATATCAAGCATGATCCCTTTAAGATCCACCATATCTCTGCATTCAGTACTCTCTCCTTACATATAACACTGTCTCTTGTGACTTCCCTTTGTAGAGATTCCTCTCTGGTGGGTTATAAAAATCGTGCCATGGTTTGGTTCATCATAATGTATGTCTCAGCAACGCCTTCATCACAGCTCAGACAACGTCTCCCTTTCTCCCTTCCACAGAGCCTTCACCCCCGTTTTTTTGCAGCGTCCTCCCTCCATCCAACACCTCCTTTCTTTTGCTCGAAGCATAGGCCATCCTCGCACTTCTTCTGCGCCCTCTTACTCCTTCCCTCCCCTCACTTCTTTCCTTTTTTCCCTCACAGTCCCATCTTCTGGAGCCCCTTCTCTCCTTTCTTTATGCCTCTCTTACTCTGCTCTTTCCTCATTTCATCAAATAGGCTTTTCTCTTCCAATAAGGAAGAAGCGCAACATAAAAAAAACTGAGAATCTTCTTCTTAGAATCCGGAAAAGCATGCAGCAACAACTAAAACAATAGAAACAACAAACAGAAAGGAGCTCAATGCAAGTTCCCACACTCTTCTTCATCAAATGGACCCCTTAGAAGACAGGCAGCACCCATGTCCATTCTGCAAATCCCACAGAGTGGTGATTGAAAGCTTGAGAAGCCAAATCCAGCAAGATAAGGCTCGAACTAAAGCAGAGATGGCCGTCATTTGCTCTCAATGGGACACTTGCAACAAATATGTAATGTTAGTCAAGAATCGTTGCAATCATCTGGAAGAATCTCTCAAATTCATAAAGGAAGCTCTCAGCAAAAAATCAGAACAAGGCTCCACCTCTTAGGATCAAGGAAGCAGATACAAAGGCAGTGAGAACACTGTGAACAAATGATCCTTCAGATCATCTGATCTTTTCTGTTTATGTCTAAAATTGCAATAGTAAATCTAGTTTTAAAATGAATGTTAAATGTATTTTGCTCTTAGATCAGTTTGTTCGGCAATATAGCACAAATGTAATAGCCTCTACCTCAAAGAGGAGGAAAAAAAATAGCAGCTCTAGTAGCACTCATGATGTAATGATCCCCAGCAGATAAAATCACTTTGTATCAAGAATGGGAAATTTTGTAATGAGGAACTTCTTCTCCTCATTCTTTTCAGATAATATAATAAAACCGAATTTGTGCGAAAAAAATAAATAAATTGAAAAAAATGTTTTTTTAAATATTTTTTTAATGTTGCTGATGTTTCGCTGATTTTTACTGATTTCTTCCTGATTTTTACGATTTTTTCATTTTTCGGACCCTTGCTGAATTTATCCCGATTGCAATTTTCTCAACATTGAAACAAACACAATACTTATCTCCCTTTTCTGCTATAGCATTAAATACTCTTTTCTTGAAATATGTGCCCACTGCAAAATCAAATTTTCACTAATATTTATGCTCATAATTTTCTGCATTAAATTCTCTTCCCAACTCAAA
The DNA here is from genome assembly GCA_034641835.2 of Pinus albicaulis. NCBI lineage: Eukaryota > Viridiplantae > Streptophyta > Pinopsida > Pinales > Pinaceae > Pinus > Pinus albicaulis. Next base: position 909,885,964 of record CM076573.1, on the reverse strand, counting down.
ATTCCTGCATAGAATTCTTCCTCAAAATTTGTGCTGGAAGGTGCCTCGATTTCTGCTGAAGGTGATTGTTTTGCCTTGAAAATCATGCCTGGCAGCTCCTTGATTTGTGTGCTACCTCTGACTGTTGTCTCGAAATTCGTGCCTGAAATTTCAGGCTTGGCAGCAGCAAAATCTTCCTCGAAATTCGAGTTGTCTGCTCCTTAAATTCGTGCTACAGTTCCTCGAAATTTGTGCCTCATTTCCTCGAAATTCGTGCATGTTGTAGCTGCTGTCTCCTCGATTTCTGTGTTGTTGTACGATCTCCCTCCTCTAGAAATCCATTCCTCCTTCTGCTAGATACAATCTCTCCTCCTTCATGAAGTTTCTCTTCATGCTCTCTTTCAAGTGTGAAGTGAAGAATAAACCTCCCTTTTTCTCTTTTGTCTCCTTGAAAAAGATTGAATCCCTAAACCTAGGATCCAATGGTTGAGATTTCATCCTCAAATATCAAGATGTGTGGTTGAGATCAATTCTCCCAAATGACCCCCCTCATACATTGGTCCCATTACTTAAAAGTCTCCTAGTACCTTTTTCAAGTTGTGTACCTTTTCTATTATTTCTCATAAAGTGATTTTTCACTTCACTTTAATATCAAAAAAATAAACTAAGTACTTACAAATAAAGGCACTTTATAAAGTACAAGTGACTTTAATATTAGAAAAAATACATGGTACAACACTTCTAAGTACCTTTTCCACCCATGACATTAATATAACTCATAAATATCATGGAGACAAAAGTAATTAATGTGCTCACTAGGCTAAAAGGGATAAAAGCCTAGTAACACCTCTCCTTGGTACTATTTTCAAGAACCCTTGACCTCATGTAGGATTATTCGCCTCGCCTTGGCATCTTCCTTCTTGTGTGCAATAAGCTATGCTACATCTACCGACACGGCTACAACACTAGTCGCATATTCCCTGAGACCATTCTCTCCCAGCAACAACTAAATCTTGGCTTTCCAGACACCAAAATTAGATGCACCATCCAATATGTCCTGATATCTCAATCTAGTTGAAGCCATTTTGTAACCATCAGAAAATAATATTTGCAAACCCCAAATAAATCTGAAGAAATTGATCAACTTTTATAAACCCTCTTTTTTTAGTAGAATACTTGTTGAAAATACTGAATAAAACACTACTGCAACTTCACTGAAAAATAAATAACCATAGGAACTAAGAAAATTATGCACACATACACAAATAATGGACACCAATATTTTTGGGCAAATGTCCCTAGAAAAACCCTAGTGTGGGGAAAACCAGTTCTATAGATGAGTACTTTTATTATTCTTCAACAAATTTGTGATGGAGAAGATTACAAAATCGTTTGCCAAAAATTAGCAAACCTCTGGAAAATTATTTTGATCACTTTTGCAAATCAATATCACCTCTAGGAACCAGCTTGACCTCCTCTGAGCAACTTGGCCTCCCTTTAGCTACTACTTGGTTCACAACTGCGACCCTCACAATGGAAAACTTGCACTGCTAAGGAACAACTCGGGCTCTCTCTAGAAATTCGACCTCAATTGGCAAATCGATCCTCTTATGCAAATCGATCTCTCCTGCAAATTCTTCTTTCTCTGACACTCGACCTCTCTAAGAAATTCACACTACTACTAGAGTAAATTCACACCCTTTTTTGGAGCTATTTGCACCACTGGAAATCGACCACTCTCTGCAAAAAAATCGATCTCCAATTGTCACTAGAAATCATTGTGAAGAATCTCTGCAGTAATCTCATCTCCAACTATTGTTGATCTTTCTCTATTGATGCCCTTGCGCTACCTTTGCGCCGTTGCTATCACGGAAATATTGTGTCTTGATGTGTGTTCTCCAAGTTCCCTTCGATTTCCACTTATAATCTCTCATTGACGAATCAACGACCATGATCTAATCTCAATCGATGGCTAAGATCATCCTCACCTCTTCTCATGACATTTCTGAAAGTCTCTAGAGGAAAATCGATTTACCCCAATTAATACTGATTAATTAAGCTATTCCCTAAGTTAGACTTAAAAAAATTAATTAACTGGCTAATTAATTATAATCAAGGCCTTTTCTTGCGAAACCTTTCTTGGGTATTGGAGAGAATGTGTTCCTTAGCCTCATAGACACAATTTGAGACTAGAACACTTGTCCGAGCTACACAAACTAACAAAGCAACTGTTGGTCGAACCAGTGAAAAGACAGAAGTCAATGCTAGTCAATGTCCTTGACAAACTTCCTTGTGGTCAAACTCGGCCCTGTGGTAAGCAGTTTGCAATCAAACTGTGGCTGGTCACACCCTCACACGTATAGCCTTCCTGCGGTCAACTCTTGGTCAAAGCTCGGTCAAACAACAATTAACTCAGTCAACTTACTGTGGTCAAGCTCAGTCAACATCTCACACATGTGGCCTCCAAGAATCTGGTCAAACTCAGTCAAACAGATTCACACGTGCGGCCTAAAGAAGAGAGATAAGAACACCCTAAAATGAGTGTATAAGAACATCTGCGTAAAATGACGTCTCAAGGTTCTAGGATATGTTAGAATAGGTCAAGAGGGACTTCCATGTCAAATTTCAGCTCAAACAAAGGCGTTTTGCTAAGTTAAACAGTTCCTCCTTCCCGACTAGTCATTAAAAACCCTGATTTCCCAAGACTTTGAATATGCAGAAATTTGTTGAAGCAAGGGCAACGTATTTTCTGAAGGAATATGATGTATAACACTATAAATAATCAGAGAATGAGTTTGAGAACAAGGCATAGGCTTTCAGCAAGGTTAAACAGCAGTTTTATATAGAAAACCCCTCAAGATAGAGGTGCCGCAAGACAAAGATTGATCCAGAAACCCTTCAGCGTTTTCTCCAGGAGGCTGAAGCTTATATTTATTATATTACAGATATGAAACTGATAAATACATGAAAACAAAGATCTATAATGAGACAAAATGCCCAAAGGGCTCTTTATTACTTTCCCCTTGGGGATTTCAACAATACATGAAAATGCCGGAGCAGATCTGAGTTTTACTGCAGCAGATCTGAAGAATGATTCAGAATTTCTGAAGCAAACTTCAGTATCAGATCAGAAATATACTTGGATTGGTTGGCCAATCCAAGGATCACCCTCAATCAGAGATCTAACTCAAAAATGATGCCAAAACCCTTGGAACACTGCTCCCTCAGCAATAACGCAGATCTGGGGAAAGAACTGCGCAGTATACCATGAAGAACATATAGGCCTGATGCCAAGATCTGATAATAAGCTCCAATATCTCTCAATCTGATCCTCCAAAGGAAAGAGAGACTCTCCCTCTGAAAAACAAGAGAAGGAGGTGGTGTCGTAAAGTCACCACGGCAACACCCTGCAACACAGTATTACGCTGCTGCAGCAATAACATTGTCCTTGAGGATGATGCTAAGAAAATAACCTTGCCCGAGCAGGCACTCGAAGTCCCCCTGGGCTAAGGGTGAGATCTCCGCATGGAGACACTCGGTTGCACTAAACAGTGCAGCAGACGGGCTAAACAGCCAGCGTGCCAAAGAAGACAATAAGTCTCACTCAACAATCCATAATCCAAGCATGAATGAAATGAGGAGGCTCCTTCATCTTTTATAGTGTTGGTTTCCCTCCAAAACCCAACGTAGTCTCTCTCTCTCCTCCACGTGGTGTTGGGTCCCCCCCCTTGACTCCCACTTAAGTCACAACGTTGTGTTACTAGGTGGATGTCTTATTTCATTTAAGTGAGTTTAGACCCTCTTTACTCACTTTTTATTTATTTACAAACTATAGGTGGAAAAATAAACAAAATAGAATATTCCAATTTGCTGTCGCAAATTAGGAATATTACACAATCCGGACCATCCACATGTCCGGATCGGACAATCCAAAACCACCTCGCCTTATTTCTTCTCCCCGCTCTCCTTTTGCCTTTTTTCGCCGATCTCCACCGTTGGATGCTTTCATCCAACGGCTACGCTCCTTTCCCCGCCATCTGAAGCAGTCTAAACCTAAAAATGCAAGATTTCTTAATTGTTTTTGTGTTTTGCAGGTGTTTTAATGGTTTTCCATTGTATGATGAAGGAAAGCCGAGGGTTGGGAAAGACGTTTCCTGCGCCTTCGAGCTATTAAAGAGAACCTTTCACAGGGCTCCGTTCAAACGTTTTATCAATGATTCATGAACATTGATAACATAAAAGGCCTGCGCGGCCTGCACATCGACAAGACACTGTGATTAAATCACATTTAAAAAGAGTATAAGTATTGAAGAGCAGAGCGTAGCAGAAAAGAAGATTAAATATAGATCTGGGGAATTACGGCTAGGAATGATTATTAAAAGCCTAATTCCCTAGGTTAAAACACAATTAAAAGAACATTATAAGTGTTTAACAGATAGAAAGGCCTCCACCGCCTTATTTGAGGCGAATTGATTCCTCAGCTACCATAGAGCCACCTGTTGCCTCAAACCTTTCAAAATAGAGACCAAAGTTATTGAAGAAGATCAGATTTTGCCTCAGCGCAGCCAGGGAGTTACTTCTGCAAGGAAATCAATGCAGAAAATATCTGCGGAGTAACTCCAGACATAACACAGAGCCTCAAAGGTCAACAAAAGCTCCCTCCGAGCTTAATCTTTATGTAAAAACATTTAATACAGAAGGCACCTATGTAAGTTTCTCATTGAGCCCCTCAAAGGCCCAGAAACCATTTAATTCTGTATTAATTGTAGTTGAGATCTTTTATCAGATCTCACCTCCTCTTTCCTTCTATAAATACTTCTGAAGAAGATGAGTATTTGTTGGTTGGTTGTTGTTTGATCACAAGCTGTAATATTGAAACTCTCTGAAATCAATACATAGTCCTTTGAAGTTGAAGAACAAATTGAAGTCTTGGAGATCTTGATGAAGTTGTTGCATGTTTGTTCCTGAGAAGGCTCTATCATTGGATTCATGAGCTTGGCTGTTGGTGAAGTATTCTGAACTATTTAATGTTTATCTCTGTTTTCATTATGTTCCATAATTTCTCACTATAGTAGGATAGAAAATATTAGGCTAAGAAATGACTTCTGGAAGCACCTTAGACCTGTTCATCCTTCACTGTTTTATGTTTTCTTCTGCTGAATTATTTTAGAGGATTTAATCTTTCTCTTTAGTCTTCATGCTTGTTTATTTCCTTAATAGTTTGAACAGTTGGTTTCAGCATGATTTATGGTTCTCCCTGCTTGTATGTTGCCACTTAAAAACTGTTATTGAAGTCTCCCTTGGAAGTTCTTTGCTTATAGTGGATCAGAGAGGTCTGTTTTGATCTTGCCCTTTGTCCTCACTTAAACAGTTGGCTTTAAGGTCGTTATAATTATGATCATAGATGTTTTTAGGTGTTCCCTCTTCTATGATTGTGATTATCAGTAAATCTTATATGTTTTCTAAAGTCCTTTCGAATAAAATCTTTGAGGAAATAGGGTGTTCCCCGAATCTTAGATTTTACTTTGAAAGTTGTTTTGAAATCATTGTTTGCTTAAAGGTGTGATTTGTAGAATTTATGGTTAGCCCTGTCTATCAAAGAACTCTTTATTGTTTCAAATTCCCTTTGTTGAGAATTAAAACTCTCTTTCCAATCATTAATGTTCATTCCATTCCAAAAACAAAAGGATCCTGTGGCCATGTTAGATTTGCCCTTTGATATCCCATATCCTTTGATAAGTGTGTTATGACCTTTTTTTGACTCCATTGCCCAATGAAACAAATATTTTACTGTCCTATATATCTTTCCTAAACCTTTTATGTTCTGCTGTATCAATTCAATCCAACCAAACAAACAAATACCTGCACTTAATAACTAGTCTAAAACCAATACTCTAAGCACACAAGATAAACCTTTGCAAACAAACTTTGAGAGATCCCTCTCTGAGAGCAGGAGGACTAGATCCTATAACTCTAAAGATTGGTTCTGATGTTGCCTTGTCTTTCGATTTTCCAAACTATCAAAACACGGGACCCCAACAGAATGTATGCTTCCTCCAAGATGTATCAAAGTTCATCTTCTTCAAATACATAGAAATATGGTGCTAACAGGCAACCTTTTCCGATGGACATCTGCAGAGAAATTAACTTCAGACAGGTTTCCACTCAAATAGGTTCCTTGGATGCATGGTATTGAATTTCAGTAATTGATGATTCAAAATAATTTATCAATCTCACAAATTTACAACTATTTTTCACAATAAGCACCCAAATAAAAATCATTTTCTTTTTTGCATGGGAAAACCTTAGTGGTATAGCAAGAATTTCTCAAATGTTCACTGCTATTTGAAAGGCATCAAAATCTAATACATGTATTAGAGAATTTGAAGAATCTGTACGAAGTTCAGCTGTAAATACAGATTAGACCCAACAAAGAGAAACTTGTTGGTTTTGAGTGTAATTAGTTGAAAATTGAAATCTGTTAAAGAGCATGTCCAGTATCTGGGGCATTCTATTTTTATGAATAATAAAGTTTTTGTTCTGATTTTAGTGTGTTTGATCTTTCCCTTCAATGCATTAGAGTTTTGACTGTTCTTTATCTGCTTATTCTATTTTGACACCTGTTCTACTCGGTAAGAGGAATGTTTTTTGGGAATCATAATCTTTTTATTTAGTCCGTCTGTTAACAAAAAGAACAAATGGGTCTTTTATTCTAATGGGTGATGGTTATGAGTAGAACTTATATTCCAATATTGATAAGACTTCGTTTCTTTCAAAGATATGAACATTATAATTTCTAGGCTCTCTACTTATTTCTGTTCTTCGTTTATGGATTTATTTCAGTTAAGATACCTCCCAAATGCACCACTTGTATTGAAGGATGTTACATTCTCTGTTAATGGAGGGGAAAAACTTGGAGTAGTGGGAAGGACAGGCAGTGGAAAATCTTCTCTTGTCTTGGCTCTTTTTCGAATAGTTGAGGCTGCTGCAGGAAAAATAATCATTGATGGGATAGATATTAGTATGGTTGGCCTAAATGTATTGCGGTTGAAGCTCAGCATCATTCCTCAAGAACCGGCTCTATTTGAAGGAACAATCAGACATAACTTAGATCCACTAAGTGTGCACACAGATCAAGAGATATGGGAGGTTTGTTCCCATCACTTTTTTATTTATTTTCATGCTTCATTTAACAGTTCTAAACCTCAAACCTATGCTAAACATATATGGTGTTGACTGTATTAGATTTGGATTAAAAATTGCTCATATGTAACTGTATGACATCGTAAAATGGATTTGGTGGACATGCAGTCAGAGTCAAAATCATTAATTTTGTCTTATTTATGTTAATTTAATAAAAATGCTGTATCAATGATAGCTCAAACCCTTATTTCAAACCTCGAGTATTATTTAACCCATATTTCATATATTGCACAATCAGTGCAACTGATAGACTACAATACTATTTTGAAAAAAGAAGATACATTGTAGCAAAAGAGAAAGATATGGACAATTCAAGTGATTTGGAAGATGCAGTATTATGAACAAACTTGTTCGATAACTATAAAAACATTCCATCGAAATAGGAGAGTATAAGGAAATCCACAAAGGATAATATATCTATCTATGTATCTATTCATCTATCTATCTATATATTTGTAATAATGAATGTGATGATTGACAAGACCTTTTGTGATGGGATATATATCATTCACTAGCCACAAGGGTGATAGGTTATGACCTTTTGTGATTGGATGTTATCATTTTCTATTATTCTTATTATTGTGTAATGTATTAGTATATAATGTATACTTAAGTACATTACAACCTTAGATACTTCCACAATGATGCTCCACATTTGGAAGGATATCTTCAACTTGCAGCCCAACAGTCTAGGGTATTTCTCCACAGTGAAATCACAACTTGCAAATGAGAAGCATGTTGATATTTTTTGAGTGTTGGGGTAGCATCGAATGTGCTCTAGCTCCCAAACTTTGTGGAGGGACTAGAATACATGAGATCTCCAAGATCCAGAAAAGGATTTGAGAAATTCCATCTTCTTTAAGAGATATTTAATTAATTAATCTTTTTAATTAATGACCCTAAGTCTAACTTAGGAAAATTAAAAGATTAAAGTTAATTAAATTAAACATGTGATGAAAATGATTAAAGTCACACGGATCAAGCTTTCTTTTAATCTTAGCCTTCGATTCAAGATTAGATCACAGTCGTTGGTTTCCCAAAGAGAAAAGTATAAAGGAAAGATTTGGGGTCAGTTGGAGAACACACACAGAGGCAAAGCACTGAGACTAAGCTGCAATTCTAGGGCGTGGTTTGCTAAGAATTTCCAGAAGTGTTTCAACTGCAACGAGGGGAAGTATTGGCAGAAAGGATGATTTGATCCTAGGCCAAGAGTGCAACAAGAGGCAGAGAAGCAGCAGACTAAGTAGCAGCTGCGCAACGCAGTGGCTTCAGGTGCTACACATGCCCAGAAAGGGTAGCGCGGGGGCAACAAGAGGCCAGCAAGGTTGATGCAGGCCTAGCCAGTGCAGCGCAGGGGCAACGTAACCCAGTCTGGGGTGACGTAGGCCCTTCCTAAGCAGCGCAGGGGATGACGCAAGCTAGCAGGGATGACGCAGTGGGCTTTAGAGCAACGCTGGGGTTTTTGAAGACTAAAAAGGGCTGAGTTCTGTAAATCCCGTTTGAGGGTGTGAATCAGTCAGTTTTTCTGTCTCTAGAACAGAGGTATAGCTGCAGTTTTATTTCTCTGTCGGGTTAACCATTTTGGTGCCCAGATTTTTTGTACTTAGACTCTAGTTAATAATAAAACCCTCCAGTACCCAGAAGATCGGTTTTCCTGCATTGGGTTTTTCCGGGGACTGTTGTCCAGAAAATCTTGTGTGTCACTTTGTCATTGTGCATGTATTTAGTTTAGATTTGTATGCGTGTAGACTGTTAATGTATTTACTTCGATGTTAATGATGAATAATTCAGATTAATAACTTGTCTAAGCAGGAGAAGTAAATCAAGGTTTAACAGTAGAGTTTCTGCATAAGTGATATTCAGAAATTTTCACTTGGTATCGGAGCAATTGCAGATGTAGCCTGGATCACCAGCAAGAAGACTGAAGAATCCTTGTTGCAAAAAGCAGCAGCAGCCGCTGAAAGCTGAACCAGAGAGGGCAGCGTAGCAGTAGAAGGAAGCAGAGCCACGCAGAGGCTGTTGAGATTTTGTGTATTTGGGGTAGCATCAATTGTGATCTAGCTCCCAAACTTTGTGGAGGGACTAGAGTTCACCTGATCTACAAGACCCATAAATGGATTTGGGAAATTTCATCTGGTTTAGGAGAGATATTAAATTAATTAATTATTTTAATGTATTTCCTAAGTTAAAACTTAGGAAAATAAAATAATTAAAGTGAATTTAATTAAACATGTGATGAAATTGTCTTAAGTCACACAGATCAAGCTTTCTTTTAATCTTAGCCATTGATTAAAGATTTGATTATGGCTGTTGATTTGTCAACGAGAAAAGTATAAAGGAAAGGTTCGGGGTCATTTGTAACACACACAGAGGTAGAGCACTGAAGCTAAGTTGAGATTCTAGGGCAAGGTTGGCTAAGAATACTCAGAAGTGCTTCAGTTGCAAAGAGGGAAATTTAGACCAAGGGGATGATCTGATCCTAGGGTCTAGAATACACAAAGAGGTAGAGAAGAGATCAGCTCAAGGACAACATAGAGGAAGGCAGCAGCAACAGCAGCAGCAGTAGCAAGGACAATGCCATTTTCAGGAAACCCTTCAGGGGTTATGCAGAGACCCTTCAGGGGCAGCGTAGTGACTGCGTCACCCATTCTGGGGTAACGCAGTCCCTTCCAGGAGCAGTGATGAGGGTTTGGAGGCCATCCAAGGCTGACGCAGAGGCTTTCAGGGGCTTCAGAGGCTGACGCAGAGCCTTTCAGGGGCAACGCTGGGGTTTCTAGGCCTAGATTTGACTGAGTTCTATAAATCCCGTTTGAGGGTGTGGATCAGTTAGTATTTTTGGTCCTAGATCAGCCAGGAGCTGTAGATCTAGAGTTTTCTCTGTCGGGTTTTCCAGATCTGGAACCCAGAGTTGTGTATTCAGAAATATTCTTAATAATAGAACCCTCCAGTAGCCAAAGACCGATTTTCCCACATTGGGTTTTTCCGGGGACAGTTTGTCCAGAAATAACTGTGTCACTTTGTCAATGTGTGCATGTGCTTATTCTAGATCTGAATTGGTAGAGATCTGTTATGTGTTTTGATTCAATGTTGAATTTATTCATTTGATAACTTATATAAGTAGGAGGAGCTTAACCAGAATAATAGTAATAATTTCTGCATAAGTGTTAAGATTCAGAAAGTTCTACAGAGGCCAGAGTGACGCAGTCTCCACGCAGGCCCACGTACTTACTACGTAGAGGTAGCGCAGAAGCCGTGTTGAGGCTATCTACTCACGCAGAGACTAGCTAGGGTGACACATTCCTAAAGTTGTTAGCTGATTCAGAGTGTCAGAAGTCGTGCTGCAGACCTTCAGTAGTTGTTGGTGGGGTTAAAATTATTTCGGTGCGGAATTTAGCCGAAGTGAAGTTGATAAAGAGCGGGAGGAGAACAACTTCTCAGAAAATTTCCAGCCAAAGAAGTCTGAAGATCGATCACAGGATCGAAGAGAGCTGATTCGTTTTGATTCGACAGACTTCCAAGAGAGGAAGTTAGTTGTCAGAGGGAGCAGAGGGTGCCTGTTTCGCCAAGGACCCTAGATCCAAGTCTCTAGCATAGAGAGGAGGATTCGTTTCGACAGATTTTCTGAGCAGATGGCACCTCACGGACTACGTGATCAGGATAGGTTGGACGGCCTGTCCAACTTGGAATCTGGAAGGCCATAATCCTGGTAGTCATGGAGGCATACGGCTTGAGGGAGTACTCAAAGAAAGTCCTGGCCACACCAACCGATGCTATCCTCCTAGCGAAGCATGATGAAATAGCGACACATGCCAAGCGTTTCATAATGGACGGGGTCAAAGATCATGTGGTTCCACACATAGCTGATAAGAAAACGACTCATGAGATGTGGGTAGCTCTAACCACATTATATGAAGGAAGATCCGTCTAGAGGAAGATGCTTCTGGAGAATCAGTTGAGGTTATTCATGATGGCCAAGGGAGAGGAGATCGATCCTTTTCTATCCAGAATTCAAGCAATCCGAGATCAACTAACTGGCATGGAGGTGAAGGTGGAGGACATTGTTATGGTGAGGACGTCTCTAAATGCTGTCACAGAGGACTGGGAAACTTTTGTCCAAAGTCTCTTTGGGCAGAGCGGACCTTCTCAACTTGGACAATATGTGGGCTATCCTCCGACAAGAAGAAATCTATTGAATCACCAAGAGACAATACAACACCGGGTCAAGTAAAGTAAAGAAGGAAGAAGAGGAAGATGCAGCCTTGGCATCAAAGAGGCAGCAAGGGAGAAAGAAGAGGGATCTGTTGAAGATCAAGTGTTTCCAGTGTGGGGAACTAGGACATTTCGCCAGCAATTGTCCTCAGAAGAAAAAGGACAAGGAAGCTTCTAGCTCCAAGGCTGTTCTGGAAGATGATGGCTCCAAAGATGATGTAGCCATGAGCGCTCATGAACCATGAAAGTGGGGCGACATAGGTTTGTAGAGCGACTACAGAGTGATGGCGAGATCCTTGAGTAGCCAAACTCTTTTATCACATCCGTGCTACGGGAGCCTTAAGATGGTAGCGAGGCAAGTGGAGCAATGGGTGCAGAGAATAACAGATGGAGCAGAGGAAAAACTGGATGCTGAGAGGGAGCAGCATAGTTCAGATGCAGCAACAGCAGCGTAGAGGGGCTGATGTGACTTCAACAACGCAGAGCAGGCTTGCTTACGCAGAGCAGAGCAGCAACAACGCAGAGGCTTTAGGAGGACAACGCAGCGCAGGGGACTTTAGCGCAGAGGAAACGCAGTGCAGGGGACTTCAGCGCAGAGGCAATGCAGAGGAGGTCTTCTTACGCAGTGCAGAGCTGTAGCTGTGCAACAGCCTCTAGATGACAGCACAGAGCAACAACATATGGAGCTTCAGTGATGAGATGCAGCCCAATTGACTTGTCTGTCAAAGATTGGGTAGGAGATTCAATTGCTTCTCTCAACAACTGAGTTGCAGTGCAGCAGTTGGCAGCATGATGTAGCAGATTGAGAGGGAGCTGTAGTACAGATGTGGCAGTGGCAGTGGCAATGTCATGGGCAGCAGTACGGGAGAGAAGCAACGACGCAGTTATGAAGGGCAGCAAGACAATCAACGCAGAAACCCACACCAAAGATCAGTGCAGAACTTCGGGGTGAAGTGTTGTGCTAGAGCACATTCCTCGCTAATAGGGAGTGTTGAGATTTTTTGAGTGTTGGGGTAGCATTGAATGTGCTCTAGCTCCCAAAATTTGTGGAGGGACTAGAGTACATGAGATCTCCAAGACCCAGAAAGGGATTTGAGAAATTCCATCCTATTTAAGAGATATTTAATTAATTAATATTTTTAATTAAGGACCCTAAGTCTAACTTAGGAAAATTAAAAAGATTAAAGTTAATTAAATTAAACATGTGATGAAAATGACTTAAGTCATATGGATCAATCTTTCTTTTAATCTTAGTCGTAAATTCAAGATTAGATCAGAGAGGGCAACAACTGTGCAGCGCAGGGGAAACTTCATCTACGCTGGTGCACGTAGTCCCTTCTGGGGCAACGCTGGTCAGCTGGGGACCTAGCTGGGTTATGCAGAGACCCTCAGGGGCAGCGTAGGGTCTGCGTCACACATTCTGGGGTTACGCAGCCGTCTCCAGGCTAGCGCAGAGGCTGATGCATGAGCTTCAGGGACAACACTAGGGTTTTGAGGGCCAAGATCTGGTTGAGTCTTGTAAATCCCGTTTGAGGGTGTGGATCAGTCAACGTTTTGGATTCAAAACAACATGTTAGTTGCAGATCTATATTTTTCTCTATCGGGTTTACCAGTGTGGTACCCAGATTTGTTGTATTCAGAAAACTCTTAATAATACAAACCCTCCAGTAGCCAGAAGACCGGTTTTCCTGCATTTGGTTTTTCCAGGGACTATTGTCCAGAAAATCTTGTGTCACTTTGTCTACGTGTGCATTTACTTTTTCTGTTTTAGATCTGAATCGGTGAAATTCTGTTATGTGTTTACTTCGATGTTAATCTGAAGATTTCAACATTAATAACTTGTTTAAGTAGAAGAAGTATAACCAGATCTAACAGTAGATTTCTGCATAAGTAACATTCCGAAAATTTCACATGGTATCGGAGCGATTGCAGATCTAGCAGTCACCAGCAGAAGACTGAATGATCTTGCTGCAGAAAGCAACATAGAGAGCAGCATAAAGTCAAATCTGAAGGGACAATGCAGTTTCAGAAGGAGCAGAGTCACGAAGAGGCCAAGGTGATGCAGTCTTACGTTGTCTCCACGCAGGCCCACGTACTTACTACGCAGAGGCAGCACTGGGACTGTCTTCTCACGTAGAGGCCAACTAAAGTGACGCAGATCTAAAGCTGTCTGATTTAGAAGTGTCGGAAGCAGAGCTGCAGAACTTTAGAAGGTGTTGGTGGGGTTAAATTTCTGAAGTTCTCAGAATTTAGCCTAAGCACTAGTAACAAAGAGCAGGAGGATGTAATATTCCTAATTTGCGACAGCAAATTGGAATATTCTATTTTGTTTATTTTTCCACCTATAGTTTGTAAATAAATAAAAAGTGAGTAAATAGGGTCTAAACTCACTTAAATGAAATAAGACATCCAGAAGCAGTGTGTCTAGCACTAAGTGAGCCAGGCGGGGGACCCAACACCACGGAGGAAGGGGCCTATGTACACTCTAGAAGTTTCTCCAAGCTTCTGCGCAGATAAGGATGAGAATGTGGATAAGGATGAGGATGTGGAGGAGAGAGAGAGGCTACATTGGGTTTTGGAGGGAAACCAACACTATAAAAGATGGAGGAGCCTCCTCATTTGAGGCATGCTTGGATTCTTGGATTTTTGATTATTGAGTGAGACATTTGTCTTTCTTTGGCACGCTGGCTGTTTAGCCCGTCTGCTGCACTGTTTAGTGCACCGAGTGTTTCAGTGCGGAGATCTCACCCTTAGCCCCGGGGGACTTCGAGTGCCTGCTCGGGCAAGGTTATTTTCTTAGCATCATCATCCAGGACAGCGTTATTGCTGCAGCAGCGTAATATTGTGTTGTAGGGTGTTGCCGTGGTGACTTTACGACACCACTTCCTTCTCTTGTTTTTCAGAGGGAGAGTTTCTCTTTCCTTTGGAGGATCAGATTGGGAGATATTGGAGTTGATTTTTATATCTTGGCATCAGGCCAATAGTTATTCTGCCTCTACTGCGCAGTCCCTCTCAGTATTTGCGTTATTTTCATGGTATATTTGCAGTGAGGGTTTGCAGGTTGGTTTGTGAGTGAGATCTCAAGTGTAAGGATCAGCCTTCCACTTTGGAGATCTATTGGAGGAGGTCTATTTCAGTTGCTCATCATCTTCAGCCTTCTCTATTTGGTTTCAGTTTGGAGTTGCAGTAGCTGCCTAGCAACTCTGGCATTTTTGTCGTATTGTGTATTTTAGCCAATCCCTTGGAGGATTGAGTTATTCTTGCTTATAAGGGTTAGAGCTTTGCTCCCCTATTGTATTTGAGCTATATATTTTCATTGGAGCAGCATTCTATCTTAGACTGCGTTTTTCATAGCCTGGGGTTTATGCAAAAATAGCAGTGCATTTCATGTTTATGTACATGTGTTGTGGAGGCTGGCATTTCTTCTCTTGAGAGGTTGTTTCCTCAATATTTGTACTCTCTCTTGCTGCTATATATATTATTGGCTATATATTCATCTTCTTGCCTCACATCTTCTGGAGAAAACGCTGAAAGGGTTTCTGCATCAATCTTTGTCTTGCGGCACCTCTATTTTGAGGGGTTTTTCTATATAAACTGCTGTTTAACCTCGCTGAAAGCCTATGCCTTGTTATCAAACTCATTCTCTGATTATTCATAGTTATTTTCATCTCATACCTTCATAAAATACGCTGCCCTTGCTTCAGCAAATTTCTGCATACTCAAAGTCTTGGGAAATCAGGGTTTTTCTTGACTAGTCGGGAAGGAGGAACTGTTTAACATAGCAAAACGCCTTTTTTTGAGCTGAAATTCAACATGGAAGTCCCTCTTGACCTATTCTAACATATTCCAGAACCTTGACCCGTCATTTTACGCAGATTTCCTTATTCACTCATTTTAGGGCCAAAATCCTCACTTTTCCCCACCTGTTTTCCCTTAAAAGCTGAGTAAAGGTTGTTGCTGCTATTTATTTTGGTTGTTGAACATTTTTAGAGATATGATATGATAGCTGAAGCCCTCATACCTGAAGAATGCGTTTTTCAGGCATGATCTGTTGAAGAATCCATTTTCGGGATATTACAGTGGTATCAGAGCATAATTCTGGCTCAGCCTGTGGAGCTAGCTATCTATGGCAAATATGAGGATCACAATGCCTACATTCTTACCTCTAGTACCAAGTGAGAAAGGGAGGCAACATGGTCATATACCCTTTGGAGATTATCTCCGAGAATGGAAGTCCATGGGGGAAGACTTCAAAGCAGCTTTGCCTTTCAAAGATTACTGTGAGCTCAGACTGGATGAAGGAGGAAGGTACTATGGTAACAGAGGAGTTTCTAGCATGCAGAGTTCAGATTTGCAGCGTACTACTGGGAGATCACCTCTTCCCATGCATGAGGGATCCACTAGTCCCTGTGAATCTAAGCCCAAGAAGACCGGAACGGTGAAAAAGGAGAGTTTATTCTTTTTCAGATCCATAAAAGATGCATCCACTGTTGAGGAGGTCAAGAAGGTTGAAGAAAAAGAAGAGGAAGTACCATGCGCTTCCAATTCTAATCGAGAAGAAGAGATCACATCACCTCTTGAGGAGGCTTGTGAAAACGCTGTCACACTCACGGAGGAGCAGCCACATGCATCAACAGTTGGGGCAGCCAACACTTTTGAGGATGGGACTCTTGTAGCCCTACAAGAAGCTCCAAATGCACATCAAGGCATGAAAATATTTCCACATTCCATTGTTGTAGCAAATTCTTCTGATCAATGTGGAGATCTACTTTTGCAGGACCAAGGGTCAAATCTCAGTGCTACTATAGAGCAGCTTGGTTGCACTGCGCTGTGCAACATGGAAACACTCAAGAAGGAATCAAACACTCATTCTCATGAGCCATTGTTGGATTGTACATCACAATGGAGAGTGGGGTTTGAAGACTTGAAGGTTGATGGTAGACATCTTGGAGTAAGAAATCTTTTCTCCCTTCAAGATGACACTTTCTCAATGAGCTCCTCTCAGCTCAAAGAGAAACTTCTACTTTCAGATCCAAGACCTCATTGGTTTTGGAAGACTATGGATGAGAGGGAGGTCTCAAGGAGAGATCTCACTGAAGAGGCACTTCGACACACC
Organism: Pinus albicaulis; assembly: GCA_034641835.2. Classification (NCBI taxonomy): domain Eukaryota; kingdom Viridiplantae; phylum Streptophyta; class Pinopsida; order Pinales; family Pinaceae; genus Pinus; species Pinus albicaulis. Next base: position 909,869,457 of record CM076573.1, on the reverse strand, counting down.
ATGGGGTGCAATGACTTTCTTCCCTTCTCACAAGAGCAGATAGAAGATGGAGGACATCTTCAGATGGATAACATCTCTCATGCTTGTGTTGGACATCTCTTGAGCCATACACATCATGATGGGAGGTTTTTGCCTACCACCTATTTGATTCTTGATAGGGTCTCGTTGATCCTTGAGAAGTTTACATTTCAAAATCCCATGAAGTGCAAAGTCAGAAATTTGATTTGGAAGGATGGTAGCCCTCATGGGAGGAGTACCAAGATGAGGAGAAGAAGGAGGCATCCACAAGTGATTAAGTGGATGTGGTTGATGAGCAAGGAGCTAGGAGGCTACTTGCAGATCTATGATACCGGGCAGCAGGAGGCTTGGCTGCGCTGGTTACTCTTGAAAGAGTTTGGCCATCTCTTGGCAAACACTCTTCCTAAGAGTCGGAGGATGAAGGAAAGATGGCTGGATACTTGCATCATTGAGCAGCATAGAGTATGGATGCATGGTGTTGATATGATACTCATATCATTCATTGCGTCTTCATCACATGATTGGTATGATGGAGGTATGGGGAGGCAGCACAATGTCTTGTTGCTTGGTTTGTTTCTGGGAGAGCAAGGGCAGATTTGCTCTCACACTTTGTATGATGTTGCAGGAGGAGGAGATGGCACTATCTCCTTGGTCTTTGATGATGATTGGGAAGCACTTCCATCTTGGGAGGTATTCCATATTTGTTGCAGCATTATTAGAGGAGTCTTGGACAAGGAGCATGTCAAAGAACAAAGCTTTGTATTGACAGGAGCTTACTTGCATGAGCTCACAGCATTGTCACCTTGGAGCAGATATTTATGGATGAAGTGTGCCCAACAGAGATATGGTGGATCTATAACCCATAGGTCCCAGGATCACCTCATATTTGTTGAACTTAGAGGAGGTAATGATGATAGAGACATTTATCACTATGGCATATTCTTCTTAACTTGGATTTCCAAGCATAAGGAGGATTATCTTCTTGTAGCACATGGTTCATTCTTCTTCATAGCATGCCAAAACACTATGGAGGACTCATTTATGGATACATGTACCATCTTACTTCCAGCATATGGTGAGGAGTTTGTCTCTACATTCATTGATTTGCACACTCTTGCTATTCCTATGCAGTGCATTGCTTCACAAGGGGGCAAGCTTGTCATATTGCTCCATGAGTTTTATTGGGCCAATCTACATGATGGAGGCAACCATCTCTTTTGTAGCTTTGGGAAAATGTTTTATCACCTCATGCATGTTCATTTGCAGCACTATATCATGTATCATATGAAGACATGCATGGTTAACATAAACATTTTGCCTTGTACTTTTATCAAGCAGCAACTTGTAAAACTGCGCTGTACTTGTTGGGGAAGCTGTTGGTACCTCTTTTCATCACATGTAACCTTCAGCGTTTCCTTCATTTTGCTGCTGATCATGTCTCCATTTGCTGATATAGATCAGATTTGTATGGGAGGCTTGATTATGAGGGAGACACATGAGTTGGATGTGTCTTTGAGTGGGAAGAATTCTCACAATTTCTGCACTACATGTTCTAATGGGAGCATGGGAGGAGGCATGGCCACCACTACCACATATGTGTTCTCTTTTGAGGTGGGCCATGAGATTGATATTCATCCATTGTACAGCCATGGGCAAGTGTTTGGTCTTATGTTGTTGTCATATTCAGCCATTTACTATCCATTAGTAGATGTGATGATTCTTGTACATTGCTTGCCATGTAATTTTCTAAAGTTGCAGTGGATGAGACTACGTTGTATCCTTGTGAGAGATTGTTTGCATTATGTATCCTCATGTAACACCTTCAGTAAACATCTCATTAGGATGATCCATGATGCACATGTCCTATTCTTCATGGATGAATTGTTTTGGGCTAGTCGGTTCTTCATTGTTGGAGGAACCTTCTTTGGAGGATTGTTCTTCACTTTGCCATTGGAGGGCAATGATTTTGCAGCCCAAGATTAGCATACACTCTACACTTGTCATGAGTGGAGAGAAGGACAGCATGGGGTAAGCTATGATGCTTGCCAAGATCAGATTTTCAGCCCACCTTCATTACCGAAGCTTGAGGTGGAAGGAGATTTTCAGGAGTTGCCTTGTCGAGAGGTGGCTCATTTTGTTTGGATGATTGCTTGGGGATGGAGGATCCACATGAGAGAGATGTTCCTCACTTCATGCCTTGAGTGGAGAGAGGTGATGAGCTGGTACACAGTCGATGGGACAGCTTACACCATGACAGATATAGCATAGCCGGAGTCATGGTCTTCATCAGTCATAGCTAGAGGCAGTGCACAGTCCGAGCCATGGAACTTGGGCTATTATTGGCCATTGTGGTGATGGGATCCGGGAGGATTGTTGGTTGGCTGGTACCATGAGAGATCAGTTTGGGATCCTGGCATTGAGAGATCCCTTCATATCAGGATGATGCAGAGTACAGGGGAGATTCAGTGGCGCATCTGGGACCCAGGCATATTTTGCAGTATCGGTGGAGAGTTTTTCAGGCAGTTGCTTGAAGGGCAAGCAACATTTTGCCGGGGGGGACTGTAATATTCCTAATTTGCGACAACAAATTGGAATATTCTATTTTGTTTATTTTTCCACCTATAGTTTGTAAATAAATAAAAAGTGAGTAAATAGGGTCTAAACTCACTTAAATGAAATAAGACATCCACCTAGTAGCACAACGTTGTAACTTAAGTGGGAGTCAAGGGGGGACCCAACACCACGTGGAGGAAGGGGCCTATGTACATTCTAGAAGTTTCTCCAAGCTTCTGCGCAGATAAGGATGAGAATGTGGATAAGGATGAGGATGTGGAGGAGAGAGAGAGGCCACATTTGGTTTTGGAGGGAAACCAACACTATAAAAGATGGAGGAGCCTCCTCATTTGGGGCATGTTTTGATGCTTGGATTCTTGGATTATTGATTATTGAGTGAGACATTTGTCTTTCTTTGGCACGCTGGCTGTTTAGCCCGTCTGCTGCACTGTTTAGTGCACCGAGTGTCTCCGTGCGGAGATCTCACCCTTAGCCCCGGGGGACTTCGAGTGCCTGCTCGGGCGAGGTTATTTTCTTAGCATCATCCTCCAGGACAGCGTTATTGCTGTAGCAGCGTAATACTGTGTTGTAGGGTGTTGCCGTGGTGACTTTACGACACCACCTCTTCTTGTTTTTCAGAGGGAGAGTCTTTCTTTCCTTTGGAGGATCAGGTTGGAGGATATTGGAGCTGATTTGCAGATCTTGGCACTTGGCCAAAGTGTTTATTTACACTACTGCGCAGTCCCTCTCAGTTTCTGCGTTATCTTCATGGTGTATTTGCAGTGAGGGTTTGCCGGTTGATTTGAGGGGAAGATCTCAAGTGTAAGGATCAACCTTCCACTTTGGAGATCTATTGGAGGAGGTCTATTTCAGTTTCTTATCATCTTCAGCCTTCTCTATTTGGTTTCAGTTTGGAGTTGCAGTAGCTACCCAGCAACTCCGGCATTTTTGTCGTATTGTGTATTTCAGCCAATCCCTTGGAGGATTGAGTTATTCTTGCTTATAAGGGTTAGAGATTTGCTCCCCTATTGTATTTGAGTTATATATTGTCATTGGAGCAACATTCTATCTTAGACTGCGTTTTTCATAGCCTGGGGTTTATGTAGAAATAGCAGTGCATTTCATGTTTATGTACATGTGTTGTGGAGGCTGGCATTTCTTCTCTTGAGAGGTTGTTTCCTCAATATTTGTACTCTCTCTTGCTGCTATATATATTATTTGCTATATATTCATCTTCTTGTCTCACATCTTCTGGAGAAAACGCTGAAAGGGTTTCTGCATCAATCTTTGTCTTGCGGCACCTCTATTTTGAGGGGTTTTTCTATATAAACTGTTGTTTAACCTTGCTGAAAGCCTATGCCTTGTTATCAAACTCATTCTCTGATTATTCATAGTTATGTTCATCTCATACCTTCATAAAATACGCTGCCCTTGCTTCAGCAAATTTCTGCATACTCAAAGTCTTGGGAAATCAGGGTTTTTCTTGACTAGTCGGGAAGGAGGAACTGTTTAACATAGCAAAATGCCTTTTTTTGAGCTGAAATTCGACATGGAAGTCCCTCTTGACCTATTCTAACATGTTCCAGAACCTTGACCCGTCATTTTACGCAGATTTCCTTATTCACTCATTTTAGGGCCAAAATCCTCACTTTTCCCCACCTTTTTGCCCTTAAAAGCTGAGTAAAGGTTGCTGCTGCTATTTATTTTGGTTGCTGAACATTTTTAGAGATATGATATGATAGCTGAAGCCCTCATACCTGAAGAATGCGTTTTTCAGGCATGATCTGCTGAAGAATCCATTTTTGGGGAATATTACAGAGGAGATCAACTTCTCAGAAGGTTTATAGCCAAAGAAACCTACAAATCGATCAGTGGATCGAAGAGGGTTGTTTCGTTGATTGATTTGGCAGATTTCCAAGAGAGGAAATCAGTTCTCAGAGGGAGCAGAGGGTGTCTGTTTCGCCAAGGACCCTAGATCCAGATCTCTAGCGTAGAGAGGAGGAGCTCCGACAGATTTTCTGATCAAATGGCACCTCACGGACTACGTGATAAGGATAGGTTGGATGGCCTGTTCAACTTTGCATTCTGGAAGGCAATAATCATAGTAGTCTTGGAGACATATCGTCTAAGAGACCATGCAGAACGAGTCTTGGCCATGTCGACCGATGCAGATCTCCTGAAGAAGCATGAGGAAGCCGCGGCACATGTCAAGCGGCTCATAATGGATGGAGTTAAGGACCATATTGTTCCACATTTAGCTGAGAAGAAAAAAACTAATGAGATGTGGAAGGCCTTAACAACCCTATATGAGGGGAAGTCCGCCTAGAGGAAGATGTTTCTGTAGACTTAGCTGCAGTCATTCATGATGACCAAGGGGGAAGAGAAGAACAACTTGTGGGAAATCTCGTCAAGAAGAACTCCGCAAAATCACCAAGAAACAGTACAACACGGGATCGAGTAAAGTGAAGAAGGAAGATGAAGATGATGCAACCTTGGCATCAAAGAGGCAGCAAGGGAAGAAGAAGTGTGATCTTTCCAAGATCAAATGTTTCCAGTGTGGCGAACTAGGACATTTCACCAGCAATTGTCCACAGAAGAAGGACAAGGAAGCCTCTACTTCCAAGGCTGTTGTGGCAGACAATGGGTCAGATGACAATGCAGCCATGAGCACTTATGAACCACGAAAGTGGGGCAACATGGATCTTTAGAGTAGCTACAGAAGGAGGGTGGGATCCTTGAGCAACTCATCTCTTGGATCACATCCAAGCTATGGGAGCCTTAAGACAGTAGCAGGACAACTGGAGCAGTTGGTGCAGAGAATCACAGATGGAGCAGAGGTGGATTTGGAGGTTGAAGGGAGTAGCGTAGTGCAGATGCAGCAGCAACAGTGTAGGGGCTGATGTGACTTTAGCAGCGCAGAGCAGAGCTGCAACAACGTGGAGGCTTCAAGAGGACAGCGTAGCGCAACAACAGCGTGAGAGATTTCAGCACAAGGGGCTGATGTGGCTTCAGCAGTGCAGAGGGAGTCTGCTTACGCAGTGTAGAGTTGTAGTTGTGCATCATCCTCCAGATGACAGCACAGATCAGCAACCGATGGAGCTTCAGTGATGAGGTTGCAGCCCAACTGACTTGTTTGTCAAAGATTGGGTAGGAGATTCAGTTGCTTCTCTCAGCAACTGAAGATGCAGTGCAACAGATGGTAGCACGGATGCAGCAGATTGAGAGGGAGCTGCAGTACAAATGTAGCAGTGGCAGTGGCAGCGTCATGGGTAGTAGTAAAGAATGGCAGCAACAACACAGTGATGAAGGACAATAGGTCCAGCATCAGTGCAGAGACCCACACCAGAGATCAGTGTAGAGCTTCAGTGTGAAGCAGAGTTTATACTAGAGCACATTCCTTGCTAAGAGGGAATGTTGAGTTTGCTTGTGTGATCGGGTAGCATCGGATGTGCTCTAGCTCCCAAAATTTGTGGAGGGACTAGAGTACATGAGATCTCCAATACCCAGAAAGGGATTTGGGAAATTTCATCCAGTTTGGGAGATAATTAATTAATTAATAATTTTAATTAAGGTCCCTAAGTCTAATTTAGGAAAATTAAATTAATAAAGGTAATTAATTAAAAAATTTGATAAAATTGTCTTAAGTCACACGGATCAAGCTTTCTTTTAATCTTAGCCATTGATTCAAGATCTGATCATGGCCATTGCTTTCCCATTGAGAAAAGTATAAAGTTAAGGCTTGGGGTCATTTGGAGAAAACACATGGAGGCAGAGCACTGAAGCTAAGCTGGAATTCTAGGGCGTGGTTTGCTAAGAATTTCCAGAAGTGTTTCAGCTGTTGGCAATATGATGCAGAGTGTTGTCCTTGATGGCAACCTACTTGATAAAGTTGATGGCAACCTGCTTGATAAAGTTGTCCTTGATAGAAACTGACTTGATGAATTTGTTAATGATGTACATCTGATGTATCTACAGAGCAGCTCAGAAGTAACATTGAAAGAAATTCCAGTAAGTGCCAGAATAATGATAAAAATGGTATGTCACAAAGCATACGCAGGTTTGTATAGGCGAAGTAGCGTATGTACGCGGAAATGTACGTGACAAGTAGCGTATGCCTATTTGCGCTCTAAATTTATAAAACCAGGGGACATAACCATGGTATTGGCCCACTGTATTGAGCGCTGGATTATCTATTCGATCCTGTCTAGGAATACCATCAACGGTTGAGTGGTTTTGACTCATGGTATTGACAAAGGCTAAATCTATATAAGGAGAAGAAAATCATAGTGCAAGAGGGTGCATAGGTCTGGGCTTGAATGAATACTTCACTCTGAAGTATATCTGCATGGAATGGGAAACAGTTCATTGATTGATCTGAATTAATAATGCACCTATGAAGAAAATGATGAAGAGGGATCTCTAGATCTGAAATGACTATGTATTTTCTAGATCTGTTTATGGAATGTTTAGATCTGTGATCTGGCGAATCTTTGCTGAAGTAAAGAATGAAATCTGAGTTGTTTATCTGATCTGAAGAGCTGCACAGTCCTGAAAAGTTTCAGATCTATACGCAGGTTCGTTTCATGAAGAGTGCGTGTATACGCGTGTCCGCTTAAAGAAAAGCGCGTATGGCAGTTAGGATTTCTGAAGAATAAAATGCACTGAAGTATACGCAGGTTTGTCTCTATGAAAGAGCGTATGTACGCAGGTTCAGTAAAGTAAAAGCGCGTATGGAATCTAGGGTTTTGTTGAAGTAAGTGGAATGAAATGTCTGATCTGTTTTGCTGTTTTGCTGCTATCTGTCAATGATATATTCACATAGATCTGGGTTGTTTGAATGTTGATTAAGCTGCTGATTATGTTGATTAAAGATCAAGTTGTTGGTTGATTGGTTGATGATTCAATAAATGAATTGATGGGGTTATAAGTTTCAGTTTGATGTATGATTGAGCTTAAATGTGTGGAGTGGGTCTAGTATGAAAATTGATGAAACGTGGTCCGCAATGGTGCTGAGAGTCAAAGCCTTCAGTGAGGGGGTTGTAGCTCCTTTCCAGTAGTAGCTGGTAAACGAGAGCAGGGGGCAGTAGCTCCCTTCCAGGAGACGCTGGTAAACGAGAGCAGGGGGTAGTAGCTCCCTTCCATGAGACGCTGGTAAACGAGATCAGGGGGTTGGAGCTCCCTTCCAGGAGAGGATGGTAAACGAGAGAAGGTTGCAGCCTTCTGCAGATGGGTGCTTGCGTGCTGGTATGAGTCTGCGCCAGTACAAAATTGTAAGAAGTTTTCTTTATAATAAATATTGAAGACTGAGATGACAGCAGCGGTGGTTTTCTCCCGAATTGGGTTTCCACCTTAAATACTGGTGTTCATGTGTGTTGCTTATGTGTGATGGTTTATTCTGTTATCACTGCACATGCTTACTGCTTACTAAACATCTGATGAATGAATGATGCAATGATCTAAGTAAAGAATTAAATGCATAATAAGATCTCTGGACATACGCAAGTTTTATGAAGGATATCCACGTGTATATGCGAGTTTGGTTCAGTAAAGTAGCGTATGGGTTTAAGAGAAAGAAAAAGTGAAAAGTTTTCAGTCAGCTCTAAATACTGATTCACCCCCCCCCCCTCTCAGTTTTTTTCCCAACATCAGCTGCAGAGAGGGGAGTTTAGGCAAAGGGGATGGTCTGATCCCAGTGCCTATAATCAACAAGAGGCAGAGAGCAACTTCCAGAGGTAGTGCAAAGAAGCAGAGGCAGCAGCAGCAAAGAGGGAAACAACTGCACAGCGCAGGGGCAACTTCAGCTACGAAGGTGATACGCAGTCCCTTCTGGGGCAGTGCTGGTCAGCCGGGGACCCAGCTAGGTTATGCAGAGACCCTCAGGGGCAGCGTAGGGTCTGCGTCACCCATTCTAGGGTTATGCAACCCTCTCCAGGGCAGTGCAGAGGACTGCAGACGCTGCGAAGGCTGATGGAGGAGCTTCAGGGGTAGTGTTGGGGTTTCTAGGGCCAAGATCTGGCTGTGTCTTGTAAATCCCATTTGAGGGTGTGGATCAGTCAATGTTTTGGCTTCAGAACAATAGTGTAGCTGCAGATTCATATTTTTCTCTGTCGAGTTTACAAGTGTGGTACCCAGATTTTTTGTATTCAGAAAACTCTTAATAATACAAACCCTCCAGCAACCAGAAGATCAATTTTCCAGCATTGGGTTTTTCCGGGGACTATTGTCCATAAAATCTTGTGTCACTTTGTCTATGTGTGCATGTACTTTTTCTGTTTTAGATCTGAATCGGTGAAAGTCTATTATGTGTTTACTTCGATGTTAATCTGAAAATTTCAGCATTAATAACTTGTTTAAGTAGGAGAAGTATAACCAGATCTAACAGTAGATTTTTGCATAAGTAACATTCAGTAATTTTCACAAAGGTTGCAGTGTGTTTATTTCAATATTTTCCGTATGTAATATTCCCAAATGGGGATGCAGCAATATATGAACATAAAACTGGAAATAGCAGTGAACAACATTACACCAAAATGTATGAAAACCATAGAGCCATTTTATTATGTAAATCAGCAGCAAATAAGTACAATAGAAGTGGACATAACTCAAATATTCAAGGAAAACAAGCCTCCCATGAATACATATGCCAAAGATGGAATGCTGCTACATTGCAGAATGCTTATGAACAAGTACAGTGCAGTCATAGATGGTACACTGCTACTGGAAATGTGCAATAATATAGATCTGCAAATATATGGCTCATACAATGCCAGGAGTGAAGACCTAAACCCCCAGACACAATTTCAAGACAACCCGGGAAGGATATCCTGAAGTATGCAAAAGTGCAAAAATGTCGGAATGCAGTCCTAGGATTGAATAGCATCTGCAACTCAAGAACTGGATGAAGATGGTTGTAGATGATACATGTGATGAATGAATCTCATCCAATAGATCCTTCAGGTGAAACACTGATCCAATCACTGAAGATCTCACCCTCCAATCTAACACTGCAACCCCTCACTGCAATTGCTCACTGAAATAACGCAGTCATAGAGGGATACTGTGCTATAAGAGATGGAAAATGTGTTGGCCAAGTGCCAAGATGTGAAATCAGCTCAAGAATCTTCCTTACTAATCTCCCAAAGGGAAGAATGCTTCCTCCTCTGAAAAATTAGCTCCGAAAGTGGTGTTCTCAACCCTCCACTGCAACACCCTACAACACAACCCAACTCTAAATAGAAACTGCGCTGTAGTTGAAGGAGGTAGCTTGGCCTCAAGCCTGAATGTGGAGAAATGAAGTGCAAAGCTCCCCCAAGAGACCTCTCAAGAAACGAGATGGAATTCCTAAACATGAATACCTTGTGCTAAGCAGCACGATAATCTCAACTAACAACTGAAGAATGCATAACAGTCATGCAGACCATAAAATCAATAATCAATAACATGCCTCACTAAGGCTGCCTTGCTCTCCTTATAAACAAGTGTGAGCCTTCTTACCTTGGGTCCCACTCATTAGGGTTTCCTTCACCAAGGAATCTTCCTCCTACTATTACTGCGTTGTCTTCATAGATGATCTCCACCATTCATTCCAGCACTGTTGACTTGGTCAAACTTGACCTTGTCCACATGTATTTTCCCCTGTTCACACATGAGGGTGTAAGATCCAGCTATTATTATGATCCCTTTTCACATTATGAGGGATTTTATTTCTGTTTTAGAAATGTATGGGCCTTCTTACCCATTTATTCATCTACTAGGTGTCAAAAGGAAAAATTAATATTCCTATTAGCTGCATGCTAATTTAGGAATATTACAGTCCTCCCTTCCCAAATGTTGCTCGTCCTCAAGCAACTGCAAGGATAGAACTGAAGAGCCTCCTCTCCTCCTCCTGTAGCATCCTCATATGATAAACTCCTCCAAGGAATAAGATGTTGTCTCATCAATAAATCTCCATATTGCCCCTCCCAAGCATGCAAGCTAGCTTTTGGTGGCCATCCCAAATAGCTATCATCATGAAGAAGTAAAATACTCAAGGAGGCAACAAGGTGCTATCTAGAGGTCCCTTTGAGGTATGGGATCTGAAATGCATTGGGAACCATCATTCACATCTGGGTCCTCCATCCCCAAACTATCATCCATACAAAATGAGCCACCCTCCAAAATGGTAACTCATGAAAATTCTCCTCCACCTTTGGCTCCTGCAAAGTAGGTGGGCTGAATAATTGATCATGGTAGACAAAATAGCCTACCTCACGCTGTCCCTCTCTCCACTTATGATAAGTGTAGAGTAGTTGTTGATCTTGGGCTGCAATAATGTTGCCTTCAAATGGCAAGAAGAAGACTAGATCTCCAAAGATCCTCTCTCCAGTGTCATAAATCAATCTGGCCCAAACCATCCCATATATTATGAATAGGACATGATCACTATATGGCATCCAAATGAGAAAAATATTGAAGGTTTCATGTAGTGCTGAAAGGTACCAACAATTTCCCAAGTGGTCACAACGCAGTTTTCCTAACTGTTGTTTCAGAAAATAACATGGCAAGCTGTTTCTTGACAAATTGCTAGTTGTGTATGTCATCACATCTACTAGTGAATAGTAAATGGCTTGGTATATCAACTGAGCATACATAAAATAATAAAACACTTGCCCAAGGCCACACAAAAGATGGTTGTCTCCATCATAGAATTTGGCCCAAATTGACCATGGAGCCCAATGAGAGGCTTGCCCTCTTGTGGAGCAATGCACTGTATAGAAATGGTAAGAGTATGCAAATACTGTGTTAGATAATCAATAAATGCAAAAACAAAATTCTTACCATGTATTGAAAGTAAGATGATACATAGATCCATGAATAAGTCCTCCATAGTGGTATGACATACTCCCATGAAGAGGAATGAACCATATGCTGCATGAAGATCTTTCTTCTCATGCTTGGAAATCCAATTTAAGAAGATCATATCACTGTAATAGATGTCTCCATCCACTACTCCATCACTCTCACCTCCTCCTTGTCCACCAAGTGCATTATAAGTGAAGTGATCTTGGGAACACTCCATCAATAAACCCAAGCTCCCAAGTGACAGTGTTGTCGCACAGATTGTCAAGGCACCGCAACAACGGCTCAGATTGGGGGCTGTCACCCTTATCCCCAATCTCTCTATTTAAACTGTCTTCTTGCAAGCTAAGGGAGGTAGACCCTCTTAGAAATGAAGGACAAATCCAGGAGACACAGCTAAAACACCAAATACTTGATAAAATTAACAGGATTTCACAGATCTAGATTAGATTTCACGTTTAAGACTAGTGCCTTATGGAGTCAAACAGAATCCCGTTATGCGATTATAAACAAGTAAGTGATGATTAACTGCTGCTTATTAAAACACGATTGATCACAATGATATTTAATTGAAAATGCCACAACCATGAATAACAATAACATGAGAATGCCAAATGCTTGAAAGATTTCCAAAAAATAAGATATTCCAATTATAACCCAGTTCCAAAATCAAAATGTTCCACAGTCAAACTTTAGATAGAAAAAATTTAGCACATTTGACCATTGAAAATTTGAATTTTTTTTTTTTTTTATAGTTTTGTATTTTCTAAATTTTTTTTTTCAAAATTTTTGGAATTTTTTTATTTTTTTATTATTTTATTATTTTTATTTTTTAATCTAAAACAAGTTAAAAAATCTAAATCTAAATTAAAATACAACTAGAATTAAAACTAAATGAAACTTAAACAAATTAAAATCTAAAAGCTAAAACTAGACAAAACAAATTTGAAATCTAAATTAAACAAAACTAAGTTAAAACTTAAAACTAAACTTAAACTAAAACAAAAACAAAACTAAACGAAAATGAAATTAAAATTGCAATCTAACTAAAATCTAAATGAATTAACGCTAACACTAAAATTAAAATCTAAAGATAACAATAAAATTTAACAAAATAATTAAAACCAACTATTAAAATCCTAAAGTTAAACTAAACTATAACTAAATCGAAATCTAAAGTTAGATCTAGCCTAAAATAAATTCAATTTGAAACTACAACTAAACTACCTACGCTAACACAACCGAATTAAAATCTAAATCGAAAAATAAATGAAATTTAAAGTCTACACTATGAAAAATTCTAAAACGAAATCCTACGACTAATCAAACGCAACCAAACTTCAGAAACTTAACGCGTTTTTTCTTTGTGTGTGTATTGATCGCTTTGTGTTGCAGGTCGACAGGAACAGAGATGGCGTGAGGAACGATGGTCAGGTCGAAGGGAGCAGGAAAGGTGCAGCGTGAGGATGGACGATGGAAAAAAGGAGCAAACTTGGACGAGGTGAAAGGGAAAGAGGACGGCTCTGCAAGGGAAGTTTCGAATTGCAGATCAGTTGGACGGAGTCTTAATGCAAGTCGAGGGTTTGATGGAACGATAAGTGAAACCGACAGCTAGGAAGAAGATTGATGAGCGGATAGAAGAAATAAACGATGGTGAAGTCGGAGGGCATAGAAGAAAGGAATGGACAGGCAGGCAGAGGGATTAATGCAGATCGATGGCAGAGGAAGCTGGATGGTGAGAGATGTGAAAAATGGGAGCAGCGCAGGAGCAGAAGCAGTATGGGTGCCCAATGCAAATCGAAAAATGTCTGCAGGATGCTGGCTGTGGAGGAAAACGATAAGAAAACCCAGTACATGCTAATACGTTAACCTCAGAGCTTAAAATTTCTTCCGTCAAAATCTGATTTCAATGCTCCTTTAATCGTATGATATTCAGATTTTGCCCACAGTAGCAGTTTGAGGCCAGATCTGGCCCTTGGAGGCTGGATCTGCCTCAAATCTTAAAAAAAATTCTGATTTAAACCCACAATCTGCAATAAACCAGCCAAATCTGAAAATACACACCAAGAAACGATTAAACCCTTACAATCATAATTTTTTTTACAAATTTACAACTAGTTTACAGATTTAAAACCCTCATGGTCAGATTGGAATTCATTTTGGCACAACTTTCAGAGATTTAAAATGTTTGGGAGAGGCACAAGCCTTAGAAAACCCTGCAAAACCACCAATTTCGTAAGATAGACTTGGAATTCAACAAATAATGAGCTTTTCAGACTTATGTTTATTGAGAGTCGGCTGGTCCAACCGAAGACTTCCTCAGACGCTCAATCTTAAAAATACTTCCCTGCACACTTAGATCTGAACCTTAGATCGATAGACATTTAAGAAAACAACATGAGACCCTTAGAAAAATCAGAATGTTATTTTATAAACCCAGAAAACTGCACAAGATACCTGTATGCAGATTAATCCATGAAGACCATCAACTATAAAATGCAAGAAACCAAGTAGCAGAGTTTAGAGACAATTCACCACATAAATTTGAGAAGGAACATCAAGATTTGTAACCCCAAAGTCTTTATGCTTTATTCCTCAAAAATTTACAAGAGCTTCTAAGAACAAGTGCACGATCCTGAGATCGGATGACTCAAGAATGACAAAGACCTCTAAATTTATAGGACAAAATCTCTAACGGCTAGTTTGGATGATCCTCGTCAAAATAATCTCAACCGTCCAAAAGATTTAATTATCTTTTAATCCGGAGCGTTGAAATTAAAATTTTGGGGGAAAAACGAATTTATCATTTAATTCAATTTTAATTAACTCAAAAATATTATTTTTGAGTTAATTACCCCAAAATTTTGACTTTGACTTAACCACCAAGGCCCAAAAGTCCAAAATTTCTCAAAATTCTCAATATTCCCTTGGCCCGGGGCTTTCAAAATCATTTTCCAAGGACCCATAAATTTTGTCTTTAAAGATTTAATCCTAACTTAGGACCCTAAATTAATTAAATTTCTGGTTTAAGATTTTTTTAAATTAATTGACCAGAAAATTTAATTAATTGACTGAGAGGGGATTATAATTATTTTTCCAACCCTCTTTTACATGAGATAATACATTTACATACATGAAGGGGGAATACCCATTCGTATAGACCCTCAAATAAATACCCAATTCTGTGACTCAAAACATGATTTAGTAGACCAAGTAGCTCAAACTACTTTTACAAGGACTCGATAGAAACACTAGGACTCACTAAGTATGCTGATGATAAAATCCACCCTAGCTTTGGGGTGAGGCTGGAGGGAAAATCTCTGCCGATCACTTACGTGAATCAGTGAGACAAAAAACCTCCTAGGATGGAGATCATCAACAACATACTAGGCTTACCTAGGTTGTTACATACACCGACGGTCTTACTTAGATCATTTACATCATAACATGCAGAATGGGTTTACATCATTTATAAAAACTGTCGTCTGTTGATGAAATCTGGATGACATGATCCTCAAACATGCTAGGTCCCATTTGAAAAAATGGGGGTGTACTGCTATGGGGTCGTTGACAAAGTGTGGTCAATGTAGCAGCGGAAGCTGTAGGTTTGAATACTGTAGCAGAAGACTTGCAGATTTGTAGATTTAATAGCAAAAGGCTTTAATTATAAAAATACACAAGAGGTATTTATAATAATAAATATTTTATTAATAAGATATGACATGATAGAATGATTACAAGGAGGTCCCGCTTTTATACCCATGCAGGTACCTTTTCACGAATGGGCATGTCTTTTAGACATGCCTTTTCATTAAACTAATGATTATTTAACCTAAGCCTAATTGATTAGTTAGTAATTACATTTATTCTATTTATTCTATTAATAATTATATGTATTACTTTAGTTATGAATTAGATTCATAACATTGCCTCCTTCTTCGAAAAGCTTTGTCCTCAAAGCTTAACTTTTCGACACTTCTCTTTACTTGAATTTATCTGCTAAGCATGTCTTAAATCACTGGTACCTTCCTTGTATTTTTCAATAATGTTCCTTGAAACTGAACTCTCCTTTTTTTTTTCTTTTTTTTTTTTCATTAATTTAATTAATTAAATAGTAATTTTAATTAATTAAATTAATATTTTTATTTATTTATTTATAATAATTTATTATAAATATAAACTATATATGTGTTATATTAGTTGTAACTATATGTTATATATAATACATATATCGATCAAAAACTTCCGTCCCTTTTTTTTTTTAAACCGTTACACGACACACCGTTCCATAATCTCTTCTTCATATATCTGATTTTCATGGCCGCTATTGCTCAAGGTGGCCTCATCAGTGGAAGCTACCTGCAGGTCACGAAAATGGGAAATGCAAATAATTACAACCATCACGACGGCTTCAACATAATCCTGCATATTGATGCTATCAAGTTCTTTCGCAGAGCTGGAAATGTTCTTCCATCTACTGGAGGTAACATCTGGTGATATTCTCTGTATTTTTCTGCACACACGATAGATACTATCCCCGTCGAATGGAAATTGTTCGGATAGAATAAAATATAGCACCACTCCCACGCTCCATATATCCGCCTCTTTTGAATAACTGTCGTTCAGTTTTTCGGGCGATGCATAATAGAGGCTGCCAACGCGATCCTTACTGATCATCTCCCCTTCTTTATATTCGTCAGCGTGATTAAAATCTGCGAGCTTAACATTCCATGCGGAAGAGGAATTGCGATTATTCAAATCCCAAGATAGCAATATATTTTCAGATTTTACGTCTCCATGTATAATGTTGTTGGCGTGTGAGTAGTCGAGAGCCTCTAGCAGAGATTTGATTATTTTGGCGGCTTCTCTCTCACAACGAAAACCCTTTTGGTCGATCACACTACGCAAATCTCCGCCATTACAGAGCTCCGTAATCATGTAAGTAAATTGCGCATCTTTGTATACAGATGCGAGATGGGGAATTCGTGGGTGGCCTGATAGACGTCGGAGAAACGATATCTCGCGTTGTGCAGCTTCCTTGTTGCGTATAGCTTTGCAAGCATACTCTCCTCCTGTTTTCTTGCAGATACACTTCTTCACAACTCCCTGATGTCCTTCACAGCGAACATCATCGCATACTGTAAAATCGTTCTTGATACATTCATAAGTGGGTTCCGGCTCACTCCTACAGCATAGAGTCACGATGGCTTCTACTGCGCGCAGCATTGCTCCAACACTTGGTACTGAAATATAATCACGTAAATATTCACCAGTAAATTTGTTATCGCTGATATATAATGGTGAACGGTAATTTGATACTATATAGCAATGGCTTGTTTTCAGTTCCTCAACCTTCTCCCAAGTAATGCTCCCAACATGACGAGGATATTCAAGAGAAAGAAGTCGTTTCATGTAGTCAGTTATGTGGTATCCACCAATGTTAATTCTGGAACATGCTTCCCTAACAGGCTCACCCTTTAGAACAGGAATAACATGGCTCGTGGTAAAGCCTGCACATACAACTAGACCATCACTATCACAATTTCCCAATTGCTGATTGTACTTATAGCTGAATGCAGCATCGACTCCAAAAGCTAAATAAGGTATACCATATGTCTCAAAAGAAGCTCTGCCATCTTGCTACGAGACTGGAGTGGATTATAGGGGCACTCAATTGCTATTCTCGGATTCATTGCAGCAAGGTGACTTTGCCAATTCTTTTCATCATCCTTCTTTAAACAATCATCTACCTTCCGATTATTACCAGCAGCCTCCAAAGAAGCTATATCAGGTAAAGTTGTAAGAACACTGTCAATTTTTCTCTCAGACACATATTTTTGAACTCCAGCAAAAGAAACAGCAGCTAGTGTCTGTTCTTTGTAATTTTCTTTCAAAATTGAAGATGAAATACTTTTCTGTTCATAACTGCAATTTTCTGGGTTACAGTTCATTCTTTTGGACCACTGCACAGCGTTTCCCCTTATAATTTTTTCAGTACTAGACATTTGTACAGCTGAAGAGTCTTCAGACATGTAATCAGTCCTTTTGAGATCCTGAATTTCGAGCATGGTGCTTCCTTCACTACTTGATGAATCTGCCTGTCTCTGATCTTTATTGTTCAGCAAACCCTGCTTATCCACCGACCCATCAGATAAGGCATGTGAAGAGCGATGATTCTCCTTTGGCAAACTAACTGCCTTTTCATTATCTGAATGAGTAGGATGAATAATTTTTTTAGTAGGCAGCAAATCGCAATTTTTTTCTGAATTTCTGGCCAATGTGTTTTCTGTATAAAATGCACATTCATGTCCTACGAAATATTTGTCTCCACATTTCCAACATTTCCCTTCTTCTTTACTTTTATTACGCATTGGTGGAGGGATATATTTAGTTGACTTTTCCATGGATTTTTTACTTGATTTCCCTTTAGAAAAACTAACTGTTTTATTACTATTACTGCATTTTTCATCCTTTTTATTATGGTCTACTGCAGGATATTTTGCAAGTAACTTCTCAAGCTTTTCTATCATTTTTCCAATTATTTCAATTCTTTTGGGATCTTGAGGTAAATAATGTGCTCGAGCTTGTAAACTATGTTCGTAGGCTTGTAGAACGACGCTGTGTGCCATTCCTTCAACCTGTCCACAAGATGGCTCCGATACCACTGTAGCAGCGGAAGCTGTAGGTTTGAATACTGTAGCAGAAGACTTGCAGATTTGTAGATTTAATAGCAAAAGGCTTTAATTATAAAAATACACAAGAGGTATTTATAATAATAAATATTTTATTAATAAGATATGACATGATAGAATGATTACAAGGAGGTCCCGCTTTTATACCCATGCAGGTACCTTTTCACGAATGGGCATGTCTTTTAGACATGCCTTTTCATTAAACTAATGATTATTTAACCTAAGCCTAATTGATTAGTTAGTAATTACATTTATTCTATTTATTCTATTAATAATTATATGTATTACTTTAGTTATGAATTAGATTCATAACAGTCAACAGACAACATTGTTGGTCTTTGTAATAAGGCACATGTCATCTCATAGCTCCATTCTTTGACATGTCCCATGTCAAAGTCATCTACCATAATGCTGCAATATATGGGAGATTCCTTCCAACGTGGAAGTACCTCCAGATCTTCCAAGGCTAAGGAGTAGCCCCTTTGCACCATGATAGTGCCATCACCTACTCCTGCAACATCATGCAAAGCTGGGGCAAATCTGCCCATGCTCTCCCAAGAGCAACCAAAGCAACAATAATTCTTGCTGCCCCCTCACATCTCCATCATACAAATCATGAGGTGAAAACATAATGATTGATATGAAGAATGTCATATCAACACAATGCATCCATACTCCTTGCTGCCATATGATGCAAGTGCCCTGCTAAGTTTCCTCCACCCACATACCCTTTGAAAGAGGATATGTCACATGATGGCCAAACTCCTTCAAGAGTAGCCAATGCAACCAAGCCTCCTATTGCCCAGTGTCATAGATATGTAGGTGACTCACCAACCTCTTGCTCAACATCCACACCCATTCATCCAAATGTGGGTGCCTCCCACCATCTATCTTAGTACTCCTCCAATGAAGACTACCATTCTCCCAAATCAGATTTTTACCTTTGCATTCCATGAGATGTTGAAATGCAACCTCTTGGAGATCTCCTAGAGAAGATCTCACACCAATGACCATCTTGAATCCATAAAGATCCAAGTGTGTTGGAGGCAAAACCTCCTCACTGTTGCTTAATGACAGCGCTATTAATCTCCTCAATGGTGTATTTGCTGTCTCATGCTCCAACTCAAGGATGAACATAGAGTTTTGCATAGGATTGTTTAGGACAAAGTTCATCCTATCCTTCAAAAATCCACACCCCAACCTCAAGTGTTGTGTGCAACTCAACAATGGCACATTAGGATGATGGTTCATCCCTTCCTTGAGCAATTCAAGGTTGCACAATGCAGTGAAATCCTGCTGCTCCAAATCAACAATATGTGTTGACCCTTGGTCATGCAAAGGCAGATTTCCACAACTCTCCATAAGATTTGCTGAAATAACAGAAAGTGGAGATTTAAGCATACCTTGGTGGAACTTGGGAGCATCTTGTATGGCTGAAAGAGTTCCTTCCTCCAATGTGTTGGCTCCCCTAACTGCTGATGATAATGGCTGCTCCTCCATAGTTGTATCAATGCTGGTACAAGTCTCCTCCAGTGGTGGTGAAGGTCTTCCCTCATTTGATCTCTTCTTATCAAATTTTTTGATCAACCTTTGTGTGAAATCTGCAAAAGCAGTCACTCTTGCATGACTCCAATGGCTGAACCACCAAATGATTTCTTCACCCTCCAAGTGCAGTGCTGCAATCTCAACAACCTCTCTTTCCACTCCTAGATGTAGTAGGAAGAATGCATCTAGCTTCCCCGCCCAAGCCTTTGCTGTACATGTGGATGATCCATCAAAAGTAGACAATAGAAATATATTGCCCTTTATCCTCCTATTGTTGCAAGGTCTCCTTTCTTCTTCAAGTTGAATAAACTGTGGAAGAGTTAGAGTTTCCTTGAAAGTTCTAGGTTGAGACTTATATTCTGCCAGGTATCCACTTAGGATATCATGTTCCAAGTGCCCTCCATCTCCATGCTTCTTGTCTTCTTCAAAAGAAAAGGGCAGAGTGGAATGCTTTGGAGCTCTCTGCAACACTGGTTCTCTTTTCTGATCATAGGAAGTACATGGGCCTTTCTCTTGAAACCCTCTAGAGGTCACACTGCAAATTTCCTTTTTCATTTGCTTAACCTCCTTGGAGAAGTTCTTCATAGATCTGAAAAATGATGAGACAAAGCTCATTCTTTCCATCATTCTGATCTTCTCTTTCTTCTTCCTATTCTCCTGATAGCATAATGGCTGAGATCCATAGGCTGAGCCAAGATTATGCTCTGATACCACTGTAATATTCCCAAATGGGGATGCAGTAATATATGAACATAAAACTAGAAATAGCAGTGAATAACATTACACCAAAATGTATGAAAACCATAGAGTCATTTTATTATGTAAATCAGCAGCAAATAAGTACAATAGAAGTGGAAATTACTCAAATAGTCAAGGGAAACAAGCCTCCCATGATTACATATGCCAAAGATGGAATGCTGCTACATTGTAGAATGCTCATGAACAAGCACAACACAGTCATAGATGGTACACTGCTATTGGAAATGTGCAATAATATAAATATGCAAATATATGGCTCATACAATGCTGGGAGTGAAGCTCTAAACCCCAAAACAAAATTTCAAGACAACCCGGGAAGGATTTCCTGAAATATGCAAAAGTGCAAAAATGCCGGAATGTAGTCCTAGGACTGAATAGCAGCTACAACTCAAGAACTGGATGAAGATGGCTATAGATGATACATGTGATGGATGAATCTCATCCAATAGATCCTTTAGGTGAAAGGCTGATCCAATCACTGAAGATCTCACCCTCCAATCTAACACTGCAACCCCTCACTGCAATTGCTCACTTAAATAACGCAGTCATAGAGGGATACTACATGGTAGGCGATGGAAAATGTGTTGGCCAAGTTCCAAGATGTGAAATCAGCTACAGAATCTTCCTTACTAATCTCCCAAGGGGAAGAATGCTTCCTCCTCTGAAAAACTAGTTCCGGAAGTGGTGTTCTCAACCCTCCACTGCAACACCCTGCAACACAACCCAGCTCTAAACAGAAACTGCGCTGTAGCTGAAGGAGGTAGCTTGGCCTCAAGCCTGAATGTGGAGAAATGAAGTGCAAAGCTCCCCCAAGAGGCCTCTCAAGAAAGGAGATGGAATTCCTAAACAGGAATACCTTGTGCTAAGCAGCACAACAATCTCAACTAACAGCTGAAGAATGCACAACAGTCGTGCAGACCATAAAATCAATAATCAATAACATGCCTCAGTATGGCTGCCTTGCTCTCCTTATAAACAAGTGTGAGCCTTTTTAATATTCCAAAATTGGGAAATGCAGCAATATATAAACAATTATGCAGAGAAATAACGCAGATCATCTAAGTAAGAGCAGGAGGCCAATATGGAGGCTCTTTATTTACATTTACATCAGCAAAATATATGCACAAGAGAGCCCATGAAATGTACGACAAGAAATAGAAGACTTTTATGGAAGAAAGTCCTCAAAATGAGGTGCTGCAACCATGTATTAAGACAGAAAAGAGCTTGACAACGTTATTTTATTGGCTGCAACTGCTGTAGATTACACTTCAGATCTAGAGAAGATTTGTGTATAAAAATTTAGATCTATATCAGATCCATACACTAGATAGGCTCTTCTTCAATTTCCCCTTGGGGTTTTTAGCAAAAGATGAAGTACAAGGAGTAGATCTGAGATCTAATGCTGCAGATTTGCAAAAATATTCAGAAATTCAGTGACATACAGATCTGATCTAAAATATACAATATGAAGATCCCCTCCAATGGATCTCAAATGTGAAGGGCAGATCCCCAACACATGAAAACCAATCCTCCAAAAAGTGTGCCAAAAGACCCTGCAACAGTACCCACACAAATAACGCAGTTCTGGAAGCAAGACTGCACTGTAGGCTTTAGAAAATGATTGGCCTAATGCCAAGATTTGAAAATGTAGCTCCAATCATCCAATACTCTCTTGCCAATGGGATAGAAGCCTTCCCCACTAAAAAGGAGCACTAGAATCGCCTAGATCTGAGTAGATATAGCCTCCACTTGCTGCAGCTTTCAAAGACAACCAAACCCTCAACAGGATCTGCGTTGTAGTTGGAAGAAGAAGCTTGGCCTTCAGCGAGATAGTGGACAAGAAATGAAATGCTCTTCCAAGAGGCCTCTCAAGGAAAGAGGTGGGATTCCCAATCAGGAACACCCAATGCTAAACAACACTATTCTCTGCTAAATAGTAAGGAGAATGATATATGTCTAAACAGACAATATACTCTGAAAATACAATATCATCAACAACCCTCTCATGCTGCCATCCTCTTCCTTTTATAAGTTTGAGAGCTTGCAAAACCCTAAACCATATCAATGAAATAGCTCCTTTCACATGAACCACCTCCAACTAAAACTGTGTTGTGCCTCATTGATGGCCACTCCTCCAAGACAACGCTGTTGATTTGGTCATGGTTGACCCAGTCAAAAGATTCAGCCCCTTTCACACCTAAGGGTGCTTATTTAAATAGCCCAGATTTAGCCTTGTTCACATGTGGCATTGATTTATTTACTGTTTTAGGAGTTTTATGATCCTCCTTTACACATTTATTCATGAAACAGAAAAATAAAACAAAAATGAATATTCCCATTAGCTTAGGACTAATTGAGAATATTACAGTCCTCCCCTCCACAATGTTGTTTGTCCTCAAGCAACTGATAAGGTGAGTGCTGCAACTCTTCTCCTCCTCCATTGGTGACACAAACATGTGATAAGCTCCCTCCATAAGCTAAGTGTTCACCAACCCATCCCTCCATGAATTTCTCCTCCAAAGTTCTCATGAGATGCAAATAGTCCATCCCATAAGGAGACAATAGATCACATGAAACAAACATGGTTTGCCGAATGTTCTCCCTGAAATATGTAGCATAAGGTACATGGAGAATATCCATCCCATAGGGCACATACATACCTTCCCTCCTTCCTCCATACATCCCCATAAAAAGTACAAGTACATCATTAATGTAGGGGATCGAAACAATGTATATGCAAAAAGAAATTTGTGCATATGGAGGTGGGTCATAGTCCCACATGTGGAACCAGCGCAGTGCATCTCTTGCCTGCATCAAATCTAGATGTGGTAAGTGGTTTTCCCACCACTTGCTGCCCATACCCTCTCACCATGGCTGAAAGTGTGAGATATATTTGGTGCCTTAGGGAAGCACCCATCATGCTGCAAAATCTCCCTTTGTTCATCACGGGAGTGGCCAAATTCAGAAATTTTTGTGGCCCAATATTGGCCATGAAGTTTACTAGATATAGTACTCCTCCTTGGAGCCATGACCTGCATAAACATGGTGTAAGAATGCATACAATCAAAATATAAAACATGTTTTACATGAGCATGTTCTACACCCACAATCCTCCTCATATAAAGGGAGTGGTGCATAGATCTATTCCCTTCCTCCAAAAGAGAAAGGGAGGGCTGATTTAACTCTTCCAAAGAGTTATGTTGCTGCTCCAACTCCACATGGTACATGCATCTTTGACAATGCTGATATGGTTCTTCTTCAAAGCCCTCCCAATAGTAGCTCCTCGATATGATGTTTTTGAGCTTCATGGAATATGTGTGGCTGAAACAGAACTCTTCATAGGCCCTTTGTAGTAACTTCTTGAGCTTGGAGGCTCTAGACAAGAAGATCCTACCATAATCATAGATGACTCCATCTTGGATTGAATAGCCTTCATCATGTAACAAGTCATCAAGAATCATGCATGTGTGAAGATCCTTGGAATATTCCACCAATAGTTGGGATTTCCAATATGGATCTAATCTACCCAACAATGACAACACTGATAATGTGTCAACTGAAATGGCTGCCATGCTGCTTCTCTTCTCCTTGACATCTCCCATGCCAAAGGTGTATGTTGGAAGGCCATGCTTCCCATTTCTCTCCTCCTTGACATCTCCCATGCCAAAGGTATAAGATGGAAGGTTGCTATTCCTCCCTTGTTACCCTTCTTGCATATGCACATGCTCAAAAGAAAATGGAATTTCTTGGAGGTTAGTCTCCCATGGAAGGCTATCATCTATCCAAAAACTCCTTGGTCTTGCCAAAGTATGCATGTGTGACCACCATCTCCTATCATGTATGGAAGACTGCTCTCTAATTGAGATTGTCTTCTGATTATTCATAATCAAGGATTGCCTTCCTTGCTCCATGATGGTGTCATTATTCATCCTTGCAACATCTTTTCTTAGTGCAGTATGAGATGAGAGAATGGATAATGGTGATTAGGGAAAAATATTTCCCCTCTCCTTGAGTTTTCCCACTACTCTCAGCACTGTAGTATGGTCTTCTAATGCTCCCTTCCTTCTTGGATATATGAATGGAGCATCAATGCATGAAACATTTTTCACCAAATCTGAATTAGGTGGTCTCCCAGGTGGTTTACCACAAGATAATGATGTCTCATGGCTCATTCCCATGTGCATAACAGATGGGATCATCATATCATTGCTTCCACTGCGCAAATCCATCTCTGATTTTTGTGTGGAAGTCCCATGATAAGGGGGTATCACTCTTAAGGATGCAAGAGTGCTTCTGGTTGGAGCAACTTCCCCATATTTTCCTCCATATAATAGTGGATCACCTCCTGTCATGTCAGCGCTGTGATCCTTCCTCTGCTCTTCTTCTCCTACCTTCTGCAAGATTTCACAGTCTAAGGTGTTTCCTTCAGATTTAGTTGACTCAGGAATACCCAACATCTCCTTGGTGTCAAAAGTCTTGATCACAAAGGACTGATCTGTGATGGTGTGTGTTCCCCAAACTATATGCAATGTTCGAACACATTCCCTCCATTGTTTTGTCTCATTGTCTATCATCATAAACACATGTTGTCCATTCTCTTCATGTGTAAGATCCATGGGAGCTTCTTGCAAAGACACAAGAGCCCTCCTAGTGGAAGCAATTGCTTCACCTCCATCTCTCAATAAAAGTAGATCTTCTCTTGCTGTCACAGCGCTGGAAGATATTTCCAGCTCTTCATCTTCCTTCTCCTCATCCATGGAGAATGCATTATCATTAAGAGATCCTTCCTCTTGATATCCGCATGAAAAAGGAACCCTCATGTCTTCTTCTTGAGAAGAATGTTCTTGCTGAAATGGGGCCTTTGCCCTTGGAAAATCATGTAGCAAATCTTTAACCCCCTCAACAATGTTCTGAAATGGAGTTATCTTCATGGATCCTTCCATCTCATGTAAAGATTCTGAATTCTTGGGCTTGGTTTGCTCACTCAAGGAAGTTTCAGATGGCTTAAAATCAAATCTTTTCACTAACCTCCTAGTGAACTTTGCATAAGTAGAGATGTTTACATTTTTCAATGAAGAAGATTCAAATAACCACCAGGCATAAGCCTTACCTTGGAGATGCAGCGCTGCTACTCTTATGGATTTTTCTTCTGAAACTTGATGCAGCTGGAAATATGTGTCTAGCTTCTTTACCCAAGACTTGGCTGAGCTTTCGGGTGATCCATCAAAAGTAGGTAGAAATATCCTACCCAAAGTGTGCTGCATGCACCCTATTCTTCTCTTGTATTTGCTGGATCTTCTTTCTTCTTGAAGTTGACAAAACTTCGGGAAGCTTAGATGCTCCTTGAATCTTTTAGATTGAGATTCATATTCTTGGAGATAGTCACCAAGAGTCTCCTCTTTTGGTGTTGTTGTCGCACAGATTGTTCAGGCACCGCGACAACGGCTCAGATTGGGGGTTGTCACCTTTATCCCCAATCTCTCTATTTAAGTTGTCTCCTTGCAAGCTTAAGGGAGGTAGACCCTTTTAGAAATGAGGATGAAGAATCTAGGAGACACAGTTGAAACATCAATTACTTGATAGAAATGAACGAGATTCCACAGATCTAAATTAGATTTCACGTTTAAGACCAGTGCCTTATGGAGTCAAACAAGATCCCGTTATGCAATTATAAACAAGTAAATGACGATTAACTGTTGCTTATTAAAACATGATTGATCACAATTATATTCAATTGAAAAACATCACAACCATGCATTAAAATTATCTTAAACCCACAACAATATTATCACAAGATGAAAATGCCCGAGATTTGCAATATTTCCAGATTTATGATGCTTCAATTAATTTTGATCCAGAAAATGTTTCTATAGTCAAAACCTTAGATAGAAAAATTTAGCACACTTGACTATAAAAAATTTTAAATTTTTTATATTTTTGTATTTTCCAGATTTTTAAAATTTTAAAATTTTGATTTTTTTTTTTTTTTAAGAATTTTATTATTTTTTAAAACAAACTAAAAATCTGCATCTAAATAAAAGTTCTAACAAAAGTTAAGTCTAAAGAAAACTAAAATTAAAATCTAGCTAATTTAAAACTAAGTTAGAAATAGGCTAACTTTAAATCTAAATTAAAATAAATCTAAAACTAAAAAAACTAAAAATTAAACTGGGTTAAACTAAACTAAAAAAAAAAAAAATCCTAACAAAATCCTAAACTAAATCTAAAATCTAACTTATGCTAAAACTAAAACAAAATTAAAACTAAAATTTAAAACTATGATCAAACGTAACGCTAATCTAAATTCCATAAAATCTAAAATACAAAAAACAAAAGAAAATCCAAAACTTGTCAAATCGAAATAAAAAAAATACGCCTAACTCATAAAAATCAAATTTAAAAAAAAAATGAAAACATAAATCGAATACAATTTATCACAAAGCTAAACTAACCACTACAAAAAAAAACCATAAGTCCATACTCTAAAAATTAACGCATGTGTTTTGGCTTTTATTTTTCATGATGTGCGTTTGTAGCTGCAGGTCGGACGGCAGAAAGGATGGAGGACGACGTGAAGATAACGCACAAGAGAAACCGAATGTCAGCCCTCTATGCTTGTGTTTGTTGTTTTTGTTAGCTTGTGCAGGTAGGACGGAGCTGATCTAGACGGCAAGGAGAATTTGAGGGAGCAGCACAAAGGCAGAGAGGAAATCTGAGCGTAGATGAAGCTGAGACAAGGTTTGATAAAATCGAAAATGAGGGCAGAGAAAGAAGGACGGCGGGATTCGATGAGTGCTGGGCTAAGGAGAAAACGGCTGGTAGAAAGAAATCAGTGATCGAAGTCTTAATGCAGGTCGAGGCTATGAAGAAATCGATTGTGAAGGATTCGATGGGAAAGATTTGTAGATTGGACGATGGAGGGAGATGGAAAACGCAGATCGGATCAATTGGAGCGAAGGAGGTCTTGCAGAGATAGACGATTGCTGGAACGAAGGAAGCTGGAAGCAACTCAAATGGAAATCGATGGCAAGAGGGGAAACAACGATGAGAATGGCAAGAAAATTGGATGGAAAGGGACAGCAGAATGAACGCTGGGCAGCTTAAGGAAATCGATGGCAGCATTTGCAAATGGATAAACCCAGTACGTCCAACAAAAATTTAAATTTTATTTTCAAAACTCAGATTTTCAAAATTCTCTGAACCAATAACGCCCAGATTTGCCCACAGTAGGAAATTGAAGGCAGATCTGGCCTTTGGAAGCTAGATCTGCCTTAGATCTAAAAAAAAAAAATTCTGATTTGAACCCTGAACCTGCGAGAAACCAGCCAGATCTGAAGATACACACACCAAGAAATGATTAAACCCTTACAGTCTTGAAAAATTTACAAATTTACAAACTAGTTTACAAATTTAAAACCCTCATGGTCAGATCTGAATCCGTTTTAGCACGATTTAGAAATTAAAATTTTTAAATGAGAGGCACAAGCCTTCGAAACCCTGCAAAATCACAAATATCGTAAGATAGACCTGGAATTTAACAAATAAAGAGCTTATCAGATTTATGTTTATTGAGAGTCGGCTGGTCCAACCGAAGACTTCCCCAGACGCTCAATCTTAAGAATAATTTCCCTGCACACTTAGATCTGAATCTTAGATCGATAGAGATTTAAGAAAACAACATGAGACCTTTGCAAAAAAAATCAGAATGTTATTTTATAAACCCAGAAAACTGCACAAGATACATGTATGCAGATTAATCCATGAAGGCCATCAACCATAAAATACAAGAAACAAAGTAGCAGAGTTTAGAGACAATTCACCACATAGATCTGAGAAGGAACATCCAGATTTGTAACCCCAAAGTCTTTATGCTTTATTTTCGAGTTAATTACCCCAAAATTTTGACCTTGAATTAACCACCAAGGCCCAAAGGTCCAATATTTCTTAAAATTCTCAATATTCCCTTGGCCTGGGGCTGTCAAAATCATTTTCCAAGGACCCACAAATTTTGCCTTTAAAGATTTAATCATAATTTAGGACCCTAAATTAATTAAATTTCTGGTTTAAGATTTTATTAATTAATTGACCAGAAAATTTAATTAATTGACTGAGAGGGGATTTTAATTATTTTTCCAACCCTCTTTACATGAGATAATACATTTACATACATGAAGGGGGAATACCCATTCGTATAGACCCTCAAATAAATACCCAATTCTGCGACTCAAAACATGATCTAGTAGACCAAGTAGTTGAAACTACTTTTACAAGGACTCGATAGAAACACTAGGACTCACTTAGTATGCTGATGACAAAATCCACCCTAGCTTTGGGGTGAGGCTGGAGGGAAAAACTCTGCCGATCACTTTCGTGAATCAATGAGACAAAAAACCTCCTAGGATAGAGATCATCAACAACATACTAGGCTTACCTAGGTTGTTACATACATTGACGGTCTTACTTAGATCATTTACATCATAACATGCAGAATGGGTTTACATCATTTGCAAAACTGTCGACTGATGATTGATGATGGAAATTGAATGGCGCAACCACGTCGAACATGACGAATCCCATTTGAAAAAATGGGGGTGTACTGCTATAGGGTAGTTGACAAAGTGCGGTCAACATCTGGCTCTACTTGGGGACACGTTGCTTCATTGAAGGAATGTGAGAATCCAAAATCTGCATCCAAGCAACACACAAGATTACATAAGTAGCGTCCATCCAAATATCATCATATAACATTAAGCTCATGAAAAATAGAAGCTCTTCTTTTATTTATTATTCTACTTAACATGAAAAATAAATCTACTCTAACTGCAAAATGAAATGCTGAAAAAACGAAGTGTAAGGTTAGAGATACAATACAGAGGATGCCCTGTGGCATCAGATGTGCTCAATATAGTGTATGCTAGCATTTGCCTGCTTTCAGGCAAGTCTGTAGGCTGCTTTTCAGATGTGCCATGGCCGATCTTGCATAATGTAGGACTCTGTCTTATCCAAATGTCAAGCTGCTCTCGACCATTAGACGAATCAAACCACCCACTTCTTTTTTTCTGCTTCTTTCTCTTATTTTGAGTGGGTTGTGATGTCAGCAATGAGACCACTATAAACTCCTTGTCCTCATCTTGAAGATGTTTGTACAAAATATCGAAAGAACCTGGAGCGTGACCAATATTATTCTGGATATACTCTGTCAATGGTGACACATAAGCTTGGTCTTTCTCAACATCCTTTGAAACCATAGTGAAATCCTCCATGTGATGAGATGGGAATGGCTTTAGTAGACAAGAAGTCTTATGATCTGTTGATGAATCTTCATAATCAAATTTCGGTTGAAATTTTTGTAATTCTTCCATTTTTTCCAATTTCTTTTGTATGGAACTCATCTCCCTGGCATGCCTTACTATTAATTTCGTCTGATTTGCCTCCATATTTTTTATTTCCAACAAGTGATTTTCCTTCATGGCAGTCATTTCCTGGGTATGTCTTGCTTCCATTGCAATCATATGATTCTGTGTAATGGACATCTGATTAATCATTATCTTTAACCTGTTTTCCATGATATTTATTTCCTTAACATGACTTTCTTCCATGGAAGTTATCTTATTTTGAAGACTGATTTGGTTAGATTCCATGTTTTGAATTATTTGCGTATGATTGGGTTGCACATCCTTAATCATCTGAGCTGGTTCCTGACTTTCATGATCTTCTATATGCATGTGATAGTCCTTACCAACAACATTAATTTGATGGCTCGACCCTGCCATTCTACTAGCTATGATTCTTTTGACAACATGGCAAGTAACCTCTTCATGAAGAGCATTACAGGCTCTACAATAAGGCAGAGCTTTATCCACAAGATTAGTAGATTCAAGCGGATTGGGAGGTCTCTGCTCACTCGACTGACCCTTTCTCTGCCAAATATTATTATTCCGATTATTAGTATTATGATTCCTAGGTTGGGAATTATGCATTTGAGCCCTTTCCAATTGGACCAACCTAGCCTGTAAGACACTTATTTCCTTAGCATGATTAAGCTCCATGCTTTCAAGATTTTGCATTAACCTTTTCATAGGGTCATCATCATCTTCTAGAGTATTTGTCAAAGACCTATCAAAATCTGGAGTTTTGGACATTCCAGATGCTTTCTTATCCTTTTCAATCTCCTCAGCTAAAGATTGACAAGCCTTATAATTTGCAGTTTTAGCCCGCCTTAACTCATATGAAGTATCAGAATCAAAAGCATCAATGTAAAAATTCAGAAGAGATCCATCAGGAGGTTTATGAGTTTGAGATATTTCTCTGAGGATTCCATTAAATCTCCTGTTAAATTCTTCAGTCGTTTCATTTTCTTTCTTTTTTATCGTACTGATCTCTCTTACCAAATGCCTATCTTCCCTTTTATCACCATATTTTTCCTTAAAGGCAGTTACAATTGATTCAAAAGTATTGAATGAATTATCAGGCTTTTCCATAAACCATTCAGCAACATCCTCGCCAAAAGTAAGAACAAAATTTTTCATCTTTACATCATCGAAATTATTATTTGCAACTACAAATCTATTCCACCAGTTAGTGAAAGTAAATAAATGAGATTTAACACTAACTGCATCATTTCCTTGAAAGATAGGTAATTTATCCATTTGAGGGAGATTATGGGGATAACGCTGAATATTAGCAAAATTACACGGGGAAAAAACATCCATGATATCGTTTTTAGGATTTTAGAAATAGATCCGTGTTCAAGAATAGTCAAAAGGTCCTCAAGAAGTGAATTTCTTAGCAGGAACTCTTGTAAGAGATGAAAGAACTGGAGTCACCACTTGAACATGAAACTAATTCTAAAACAGAAGAAACAATCGAGAGATAGCAGATGGATATCAAAGGGGGGGTTCTTGTCTGGGAGTAAATAGAATAAGTGGAGTCGCCACCCAAACAAGAAGCCAACCGAAATGTCCAGGTGCTAAAGATACGATGATGAAATGATTAGTGATATGACGAAAGATAAGACGATGAAAATATGCAGAGATGAAAAGTCGCCAGGAAATGTGATCCCTTACGACAGACTAATGAATGGCGATGCAAGATCAGAAGATTATAAAATGTCGCTAAGACCAAGGACAGAAAAACTCTATCCTCGGCAACGGCGCCAAAAAATGTTGTCGCACAGATTGTCCAGGCACCGCGACAACGGCTCACAACGGCTCAGATTGGGGGTTGTCACCTTTATCCCCAATCTCTCTATTTAAGCTGTCTCCTTGCAAGCTAAGGGAGGTAGACCCTTTTAGAAATGAGGATGAAGAATCCAGGAGACAGTTGAAACATCAAATACTTGATAGAAATGAACGAGATTCCACAGATCTAAATTAGATTTCACGTTTAAGACCAGTGCCTTATGGAGTCAAACAAGATCCCATTCTGCAATTATAAACAAGTAAATGACGATTAATTGTTGCTTATTAAAACACGATTGATCACAATGATATTCAATTGAAAAACATCACAACCATGCATTAAAATTATCTTAAACCCACAGCAATATTATCACAAGATGAAAATGCCCGAGATTTGCAATATTTCCAGATTTATGATGCTTCAATTAATTTTGATCCAGAAAATGTTTCTATAGTCAAAACCTTAGATAGAAAAATTTAGCACACTTGACTATAAAAAATTTGAAATTTTTTATATTTTTGTATTTTCCAGATTTTTAAAATTTTGAAATTTTGAATTTTTTTTTTTTTAAGAATTTTATTATTTTTTAAAACAAACTAAAAATCTACATCTAAATAAAAATTCTAACAAAAGTTAAGTCTAAACAAAACTAAAATTAAAATCTAGCTAATTTAAAACTAAGTGAGAAATAGGCTAACTTTAAATCTAAATTAAAATAAATCTAAAACTAAAAAAACTAAAAATTAAACTGGGTTAAACTAAACTAAAAAAAAATTAAATCCTAACAAAATCCTAAACTAAATCTAAAATCTAACTTATGCTAAAACTAAAACAAAATTAAATTAAAACTAAATTAAAACTAAAATTTAAAACTATGATCAAACGTAACGCTAATCTAAATTCCATAAAATCTAAAATACAAAAAACAAAAGAAAATCCAAAACTTGTCGAATTGAAATAAAAAAAATACGCCTAACTCATAAAAATCGAATTTAAAAAAAAAATGAAAACATAAATCGAATACAATTTATCACAAAGCTAAACTAACCACTACAAAAAAAAAACATAAGTCCATACTCTAAAAATTAACGCATGTGTTTTGGCTTTTATTTTTCATGATGTGCGTTTGTAGCTGCAGGTCGGACGGCAGAAAGGATGGAGGACGGCGTGAAGATAACGCACAAGAGAAACCGAATGTCAGCCCTCTATGCTTGTGTTTGTCGTTTTTGTTAGCTTGTGCAGGTAGGACGGAGCTGATCTAGACGGCAAGGAGAATTTGAGGGAGCAGCACAAAGGCAGAGAGGAAATCTGAGCGTAGATGAAGCTGAGACAAGGTTTGATAAAATCGAAAATGAGGGCAGAGAAAGAAGGACGGCGGGATTCGATGAGTGTTGGGCTAAGGAGACAACGGCTGGTAGAAAGAAATCAGTAATCGAAGTCTTAATGCAGGTCGAGGCTATGAAGAAATCGATTGTGAAGGATTCGATGGGAAAGATTTGTAGATTGGACGATGGAGGGAGATGGAAAACGTAGATCGGATCAATTGGAGCGAAGGAGGTCTTGCAGAGATAGACGATTGCTGGAACGAAGGAAGCTGGAAGCAACTCAAATGGAAATCGATGGCAAGAGGGGAAACAACGATGAGAATGGCAAGCAAATTGGATGGAAAGGGACAGCAGAATGAACGCTGGGCAGCTTAAGGAAATCGATGGCAGCGTTTGCAAATGGATAAACCCAGAACGTCCAACAAAAATTTAAAATTTATTTTCAAAACTCAGATTTTCAAAATTCTCTGAACCAATAACGCCCAGATTTGCCCACAGTAGGAAATTGAAGGCAGATCTGGCCTTTGGAAGCTAGATCTGCCTTAGATCTTAAAAAAAAAAAATTCTGATTTGAACCCTGAACCTGCGAGAAACCAGCCAGATCTGAAGATACACACACCAAGAAACGATTAAACCCTTACAGTCTTGAAAAATTTACGAATATACAAACTAGTTTACAAATTTAAAACCCTCATGGTTAGATCTGAATCCGTTTTAGCACGATTTAGAAATTAAAATTTTTAAATGAGAGGCACAAGCCTTCGAAACCCTGCAAAATCACAAATATCTTAAGATAGACCTGGAATTTAACAAATAAAGAGCTTATCAGATTTATGTTTATTGAGAGTCGGCTGGTCCAACCGAAGACCTCCCCAGACGCCCAATCTTAAAAAAAATTGCCCTGCACACTTAGATCTGAATCTTAGATCGATAGAGATTTAAGAAAACAACATGAGACCTTTGCAGAAAAATCAGAATGTTATTTTATAAACCCAGAAAACTGCATAAGATACCTATATGCAGATTAATCCATGAAGGCCATCAACCATAAAATGCAAGAAACCAAGTAGCAGAGTTTAGAGACAATTCACCACATAGATCTGAGAAGGAACATCTAGATTTGTAACCCTAGAGTCTTTATGCTTTATTCCTCAAAAGTTTACAAGAGCTTCTAAGAGCAAGTGCACGATCCTCAGATCGGATGATTCAATACTGACAAAGACCTCTAAATTTATAGGACAAGATCTCTAACGGCTAGTTTGGATGATCCTCGTCAAAATAATCTCAACCGTCCAAAAGATTTAATTATCTTTTAATCCGGAGCGTTGAAATTAAAATTTTGGGGAAAAAACGAATTTATTCTCAATATTCCCTTGGCCTGGGGCTTTCAAAATCATTTTCCAAGGACCCACAAATTTTGCCTTTAAAGATTTAATCCTAACTTAGGACCCTAAATTAATTAAATTTCTGGTTTAAGATTTTATTAATTAATTGACTAGAAAATTTAATTAATTGACTAAGAGGGGATTATAATTATTTTTCCAACCCTCTTTTACATGAGATAATACATTTACATACATGAAGGGGGGAAAACCCATTCGTATAGACCCTGAAATAAATACCCAATTCTGCGACTCAAATATGATCTAGTAGACCAAGTAGCTCAAACTATTTTTACAAGGACTCGATAGAAACACTAGGACTCACTTAGTATGCTGATGACAAAATCCACCCTAGCTTTGGGGTGAGGCTGGAGGGAAAAACTCTGCCGATCACTTTCGAGAATCAGTGAGACAAAAAACCTCCTAGGATAGAGATCATCACAACATACTAGGCTTACCTAGGTTATTACATACATTGACGGTCTTACTTAGATCATTTACATCATAACATGCAGAATGGGTTTACATCATTTTTCAAAACTGTCGACTGATGACTGATGATGGAATCTGAATGGCGCAACCACGTCGAACATGAAGAATCCCATTTGAAAAAATGGGGGTGTACTGCTATGGGGTAGTTGACAAAGTGCGGTCAACAGGTGTCTCTCCTTCTGCTTCTTCTCTTGCTAGGAATGTAGGCATGCTACAACATTGTAGATCTGGTTGTGTGGCTGAATGCTCACACACATAATATAAAGAACTATGGCTTTCTTCATGTACAATTCTCCTTGAGGGATCTGCATGTCTTTCCCTCCTCATTCCCCTGATTTCTGTTTTCATTTCACGCATAGTTTGGAATAGAGTTTTTGAGAACTCTTTCCCTTTCATTCTTCCAGATAAAAGGGTTTCACCTTTGTCTTCTTTGTCTTCAGTGTAATCAATCTTTTTCTTCTGTCTTTTCTTTTCTTGGAAAGACATATTAGTTTCTTAGAATGCACAGGCTGTGCCAAGATGATGCTCTGATACCACTGTAATATTCCAAAATTGGGAAATGTAGCAATATATAAACAATTATGCAGAGAAATAACACAGATCATTTAAGTAAGAGCAGGAGGCCAATATGGAGGCTCTTTATTTACATTTACATCAGCAAAATATATGCACAAGAGAGCCCATGAGATGTATAACAGGAAATAGAAGACTTTTATGGAAGAAAGTCCTCAAAATGAGGTGATGCAACCATGTATTAAGACAAAAAAGAGCTTGACAACATTATTTTATTGGCCGCAACTGCTGTAGATTACACTTTAGATCTATAGCAGATATGTGTATAAAAAGTTAGATCTATATCAAATCCATACACTAGATAGGCTCTTCTTCAATTTCCCCTTGGGGTTTTTAGCAAGAGATGAAGTACAAGGAGTAGATCTGAGATCTAATGCTGCAGATCTAGAGAAATATTCAGAAATTCAGTGACATACAGATCTGATCTAAAATATACAATATGAAGATCCCCTCCAATGGATCTCAAATGTGAAGGGCAGATCCCCAACACATGAAAACCAATCCTCCAAAAAGTGTGCCAAAAGACCCTGCAACAGTACCCACACAAATAACGCTGTTCTGGAAGAAAGACTGCGCTGTAGGCTTTAGAACCTGATTGGCCTGATGCCAAGATCTGAAAATGTAGCTCCAATCATCCAATACTCTCTTGCCAATGGAATAGAAGCCTTACCCACTGAAAAGGAGCACTAGAATGGCCTAGATCTGAGTAGATCTAGCCTCCAATTGTTGTAGCTTTCAAAGACAACCAAACCCTCAATAGGATCTGCATTGTAGTTGGAAGAAGAAGCTTGGCCTTCAGCTAGATAGTGGACAAGAAATGCAATGCTCTTCCAAGAGGCCTCTCAAGGAAAGAGGTGGGATTCCCGATCAGGAACACCCAGTGCTAAACAACACTATTCTCTTCTAAACAACAAGGAGAATGAGATATGTCTAAACAAACAACATACTCTGAAAATACAATATCATCAACAACCCTCTCATGCTGCCATCCTCTTCCTTTTATAAGTTTGAGAGCTTGCAAAACCCTAAACCATATCAATGAAATAGCTCCTTTCACATGAACCATCTCCAACTAAAACTGTGCTGTGCATCATTGATGGCCACTCCTCCAAGATAGCGTTGTTGGTTTGGTCATGGTTGACCCAGTCAAAAGATTCAGCCCCTTTCACACCTAAGGGTGCTTATTTAAATAGCCCAGATTTAGCCTTGTTCACATGTGGCATTGATTTATTTACTGTTTTAGGAGTTTTATGATCCTCCTTTACACATTTATTCATGAAACAGAAAAATAAAACAAAAAAGAATATTCCCATTAGCTTAGGACTAATTGGGAATATTACAGCCTTCTTACCTTGGGTCCCATTCATTAGGGTTTCCTTCACCAAGGAATCTTCCTCCTATTACTGCGCTGTCTTCATAGATTATCTCCACCATTGATTCCAGCGCTATTGACTTGGTCAAACTTGACCTTGACCACATGTATTTGCCCCTGTTCACACATGAGGGTGTAAGATCCAGCTATTATTATGATCTCTTTTCACATTATGAGGGATTTTATTCTGTTTTAGTAATGTATGGGGCTCCTTACCCATTTATTCATCTACTAGGTGTCAAAAGCAAAAATTAATATTCCTATTCGCTACATGCTAATTTAGGAATATTACACCATAACAGTTAAATTTTTAAATTAATTAACAACTAGGAGAAATAATACCAGTTGCTGGAATAAGATTCCAGTTTTAGGAATTTTCACAACTCAGTAGACAGTGCAGAGACTAGTTGCAGTTAGAGACCTAGGAGATAGTTGCAGAGCCATTACAGAGACAATGGATCTGTAGTTTATTTCTCATTTGTAGTAGTTGCAGCAACCGCAGTAGTATGAGATCAGATCCAACGCAGGCAAAGTTGGAAGCAGTGCAGTAGCAGCGCAAATGCAGGATTGTACAACTATAGGGTTAGCGGATGAATTAGAGTATGCACAGTGGCTTGATGGATAGTGACAGGATTTTATAGGTGTTAGACATCGACAGTGTGAGGTATGATGTTATGGGAGATAACACCTTCCTCACTAAGAGAGTGTTAGTTTTTGTAGCATCAGATTGTTGTTCTAGTCTCAATTTGTGTCTAAGAGACTTAGGAACACGAGATCTTTAAGACCCAGAAAAGGTTTCGTGAGATAAGCTTGTGAAACGCCTTAATTAAATTAATTAGCCATCATTTAATTTTTTCCTAAGTCTAGCTTAGGAAAACTTGTTAATTAATAGGAATTAATTAAGGAAAGTTGAGAAATATCTAGAAACTAACATGGATTGAGTTTGAGATGATCTTAGCCATTGATAATGATTTAATCATGGTCGTTTGTGATCCAATGAGAGGTTATAAGAGCAGGACGACGAGGATGAAGAAGACACACTTGAGCATAGCAATGAGACATAGGGAGAGCGAGTTCCTTGGAAAATTGAGTTTTCCAGTTGCAGAGTTCGAGCTAGAAGGAAGCAGATCAATGATTTCCGATGGAGTTCTGGTGTCAGAGAGTCAGGAGTAAGAGGGCTGCATTATTTCCTCAGTGAGGTTGCACAGAGGCAATGCAAGAGCTTCAAAGGTCAAATCGATTCAGCTGAAGAGGTCGATTTAGGTGCTAGAGGACAGGAAAATTTCCAAGAGGCCAAGTGAGTCATCTCTAGAGGCAGAGTCAGGTAGAAAAATAGTTTCCGAGCAGATCGACAAGAAGTGCGAGTAGAGCTTGCGAAAGGCTTGTGTAGAGGCTGACGTAGGGGCTTTTGAGTGGCCCAAACAAAGCCGTATTTTGGAGCAGGATTAGTTGTCGGGTGAGACAAATTGTCTCACAAATATTTTGGCCAGAATATTTTGCTGGAGAATAGCTAGATTAACATGCAGATTTACGTACTCAGATTTTGTTGCTGCGTAATAAAAATAAACCCTTATCTAC
The DNA here is from genome assembly GCA_034641835.2 of Pinus albicaulis. Taxonomy (NCBI): domain Eukaryota; kingdom Viridiplantae; phylum Streptophyta; class Pinopsida; order Pinales; family Pinaceae; genus Pinus; species Pinus albicaulis. The sequence continues at coordinate 909,831,149 of CM076573.1, read as the reverse complement.
TGCACCGGTTTTTCCTTTGGGGTTTTTCTGGGGACTTTTGTCCAATAATATTGGTGTCACTTTTATTGCGTGTGCATCTATTTTCTCAGTTCCAATTTATTTTCCGTAGCGTAATTTTATTGTGAAGAATTGTAGTTTGATTTATTCATTATTTTCCGTAACAAATAAATATCATAATTAATCCGTTAGAAGAAAAAATTTCCAATTGCTGCAATTTAAGGAAATTTCACATCTTTGGTATCTGATCATCTTAACCAATGGCATGATCATTGTTCTCTTCGAGGCTTTCAACACTTCTTTCAGAAACGTGATGCAGGATGCTTGCGTACAAGGGTTGTGCCTGCATACAGGGGAGTGGTTTGACCAAACTTTGATTGATGATTCTCGTTGCCTCATAACAACCTGGGCATGAATGAAGCAACACACCACCATCTTATGCTGTTAATTTTGAGCAACTAGGTCCAAACTCCATGTTGTGATGCTCAGATAACGATGCCAATATTTTTATTAGATTCCTCTTTTGGAGAGGTGCAAGATCTATCTAAAGATCACCTTGATCGGATGAGCAGAACATGTATTCTGAATTTATTCCACATGTGCAAGGTCGGCCTGATTTATTCCACATGCATAAGAGATGTGTCACACACCCCCACAGATGCCTATATATTGGAGAGACTTGGAGTTCATTTTACACACACAATTTTGTGGAGGCATTTTTCTTCTTTCTTGGATGGTGATGGAGCAGCATTCCTGGTTCTGCATTTAGGGCTTCTTGGTGCAACGCCTTGGTGGAGTATTCTTCATGAGACGTCTTGGGGTTGTGTGACACATTGGGTTGGCCGACCTTATGGAGACTTTGCTGGTTGAAGCATCCTGTTGTCCATCGTAACACCGCCCTTCTTTATCTCTATCTTTGGCTTGTCTTCCATCGATCTATTGATATGTTCTATCTGCATCTTACTTTAATTAAGCCCTAGAAGTTTAAAGTATATTTTCATCTAACATAGAACATCTTTGGAATTTAACATGATATCAGAGCTAAGGAGAAGACAAAGCCCATCTTGTTCAGAATCTAGGGCAGTAAGATAAGGACTATTTGATGCAGTCGAAATACATGTGCCCTACCCTTCAATGAAATTCATATGCCATAATCTTCAGCGTGGAAAAGCCTTCTATAAACAGCGTGAAGAGATCTATGTCTGAGGCTGCCGAGGGTTTCAACAAGGACGAAGGATGGTTAGTTTCTGGGTTTACTTCTGTAGGTGGGATTGCTGAGTGCGGTCCAAAATCGAAGACAAAGTGAAATCACATTCTCACACTGGCCACGCGCATGGATTAAGTTTTGAAATTTCTGGCGGAATAATTTGAGCTTCATACTTCGGATCGAGTGCGGTCAGTGAATTTTTGGTGGTGATCAATAGAAGGTGAATTAGTTGACGGAGACCAAATATTTTCTGGTGGTGGGTCGATTTCTTTGCATTTGTGCCGGCCAAATCAAACAGTGATTGTCGAGAGAATGAAGTGGAGCCGAATTTGCTGACCAAATCAGAGGTTGAGCCTGGGAAATTTCCGAGGGCAATTAGCGCGATCACAGGTGTGGGATATTTTTGGACGTCAATCTCGCCGAGGCTGCTGGATTCATGTGGTCGAGTTGCGTTTGTGTGTCAATGAGAGCACTGTCGAAATCGTTGAATTCAGTAGGCGAATCAAACTTTGCATAAATATATTTAATCGGAGGAAGTCTATGTTTGAAATGTAGAGGGGCAACGATTGTTTATCACCGAGCCCACCCGTGCCTATGCATGGTGCCTATGCGTGACAGAGTGAAGGTCGATCGGAAATGTCTTATGAGTTCAAATACAGTGGACAAATTCCATGTAAAATATATATTAATAAATCAAGTCGGCAAAATTCCGTGTGTTGTGAGGCAGAGGAGTCACCCAAATCCACCTGTGGGTTGAACTTTAAAGCATTTCGTATGTTGTTCGGTGTTGTCGTTTCTCGACTGTTCGGAATTATGCGTGGCAAATAATTCTACATTTGAATCTTGAGAGCTTAAGACACCGAGTTACAGAAACGGAAAAGAAAAGATCAGAGGATTGAAATATTAAATGTATATTGATATAACTTAGATTTGAGAATTAGCGTCGTGGAGGAAGACTCTGTAAAATCATTTGTTGTAAGCTAGTTTCAATTTTTTGGAGTAATGAGAATGTGTTGAAGGCTATGTACAGTCACCCTGGAGCATGTAAAGTGACTGTGAGATGCTGGATGATTGGTGCCTATGTACAGTGAAACTTGGAGAAGTAATTCACTGTTGGAAGATAGATTCGTGGAGTCTAAGATCAGTGACTCAGTAGCAGCTGAGTTATTGTATTCAGGAAGTTTGTTGAAGACCCTATGAACAGTGCTTTTGATGTGGAACACCACTTTTAGAGGGAAAAATAATATTGGCCTATGTTTAGTGACCTTGGTGGAGCTTTGTCATTTATAGAATGTAGATTGAAGAGCTGGTTGTGCTAATGTATCTGAAGTAGCGGAGGACCCTGTGAATAGCTGAGTCAGAGGTATTGGAGAAGCATATTCTCTGTATAGGTGGCAAAGGACCTACCTGGTGTTCAAGGGAAGTGGACGCAAAGGACAAGAGACCAAAGGGATGTAAGTGGAGTGCATCTTCAAGAAAGTAAGTCATTGTATTTGTTCTTGTTCTATGGGAAGATATGGACAATGACATATGGCAGAATCTATATAATTATGTTGTATACATACTAGTCACATCAACGAGCTGGGGTATTTCTGTAAGATACAGTCACGTTGCTGCATTGTTCCAGGTTTATTTCTGGACTTGAAAAGACTTGTATTTATGCCTTATAGAATGTGTTCATTAATTTTCTGCTCAGCCCAGTCTTATAATTCTGGTCATAAGTTGACATACTGTTGTTGTAAGCAATATCATGGTCACGAAAGTTGTCTCAAGTTGTCTGTGTGGGAAAATGGTCATGATACCATCTATGCAATCGAAATGTAGCTTTGCATTATGCCACATGTTTTTATATGTTATGAACATTATTGTTGTATGTTGAGATATGATGAGTTTATTGTTGAATGTGAGATATTTTGAGTCAGCCGGTCATATCACTACCAATCAAAGTCATACATAAAAAAACTTCTTCAGTACTGTATGGCAGTATGTCAATAATGAATATGATAGCGATGTGTAGGGTAATATATGATACCTGTCAAGATGTATAGCAGATATATGGCAGTATATGGCTATGATTCTTGTATGGCCTTGACAGTGGGTGAGTAAGATTCAGGTCTATGATTACAAAGCCCTTTTTGAGGAAAGGAAGTTGGTGTTTGGGACACCCAAATTCAAAATAATCATGAAGGCATATATCAGATTTGTGCCGCAGGAAAGCATAAAAAGGGTGACTTTCTTTTTCCCTCAAGTATCACAAAGACATCTGATATCTGGCAGTTGATACATTCTGATTTATCTGATATGCTAGATATATTTCTTGAAGAAGAAAATCAAGATTCTAAGGACTGATAATGGCACCTTTGCAGAGGAGCTGGCATTAAGAGGGAGACCACAACTGTGTATGCTCCTGAGAAAATGACGTTGCTAGAAAAGGCCCTCATGGCTCAGGGGTACTCTCGAGGATGCCGAGAGACATATGGCCCCAAAAAGGGGGACATTCTGGGAAAGCAAGAAGCCATATAGATACCAAGGGTATCTAGCAGCCACGAGTACAATATGAGCCTGGATCATTTGAAGAAATCGGAAAGCATCAAGTCTGGAAGGATGCTAGTCCACTATGAAGGATGATGTCTGGGATATGGTCCCGAGACCAGAGGACAAAGATGTTGTCACCTCGATATGGCTCTATAAGATCAAGCATGGATTTGCTGGGAGTGCTAAAAAGTAGAAGGCAAGATTTGTTGCCCAAGGCTTCTCTTTAAAGGAAGGCATAGACTAGGATGATATACGTGCATCTGTGGTTCGATATACTACCATCCGATCTATTATTGCCCTTACGCAAGGATAGAGTCTACATCAGATGGATGCGAAGATTGTTTTTCTGCATGGTCCGATATAGGAAGAGGTGTATGAGGAGCAACCTTTGGGGTTCGAAGTCAAAGATAGAGACTCTCATGCATGCAGGTTGAAGAAAGGCCTCTATGGGTTGAAGCAAGCCCCCAGGGCTTGGTACGAGAGGACAGAGAGTGTAATATCCCCAACGGGAAATAGACAGTAATACACAACAATACAACTATATAGAAAAATGTCGGAAACAGAATATAAGCAAGTACACATAAAATGCCAGGAATGCTAAGCCATTTTATTAATCTGAGAATATAAATGGGTACAATGGATAATCAGAATAAGAGCACCTATCCTTGCACCAAGCAAGTGAAGAACCCTCTCAGAAACAGGAAATGGCTGCTACAGAAACTGCTTCCCAGCTGCTGGAAGAAACTGCCATAAACTGCTGCTCCTGGAAAGAACTGGAACTAGAGGCTGATCCCCTCGCCGGAATGAGCTGAAAATCTATAGATCACCTGTACTCGCTGCTCCGGACAAAACCCAGAAACCATATACAAAATGGACCACCTCCGAAAATCACCCCAGAAACCCTCCTCCTAGAAAAACGTTGTCCCTCCAGGACCAGCGCAGACACCAACTGAAATAGACTGAAATGGGGCCACAACTCCTCAAGAAACTCACCCAATGATAAACGCTGAACTTCCACACCGGAATAGGCCTGAATCTCCTGCAGAAATCTCTACCACTGAACAGCTCCAACTCAAACTGCGTCCTCCCTCCAAGGACTGCGCAGTCACCCAATGAAGCTCAGCTCCTCAGCAAAACTCCCAAACAAAACACCTGCAAATATCCTGCTAAAGACTGAAGAAAAACCTTGCCCGAGCAGGCACTCGAAGTCCCCTGGGGCTAAGGGTGAGATCTCCGACCGGAGACACTCAGTCGCACTAAACAGTGCTGCAGACCGACTAAACAGCCAGTGTGCTCAAGTAGACAGAAGTCTAGCTCAATATCATCAACAATATCAATAATGCCCAAATGAGGAGGCTCCTCCCCCTTTTATAGCATTGGTTTCCCTCCAAAACCAACGTCCTCTCTCTCATTGGCTCCTCCACGTGGTGTGTGGCCCCCCTTGGCTCCCCCCTTAAGTTACAACGTTGCATCTACTAGGGAAACACTTTATTTATTTAAGTGAGTTAGACCCCTTTTCTCACTTTTATTTATTAATAAACTATAGTCGGCAAAACTATACAAAAATCAAATATTCCAATTAGCGGTGCTAATTAGGAATATTACAGTCTCCCCCGGCAAAACGTTGCTTGTCCTCAAGCAACTGAAGTGATGGATGCTGTAAAGTCTGCTCGCTCTCCCAAGTGGCATCCTCATTCGGCAAAAATTGCTTGTTCTCAAACAGCATCCCGAACAAGCATATAAACTGCATCTCCCCATGGAAATCTCTTGCCAAAAAATGTGCGATTTACTGAAACCTCTCTTCCTCCTGCATCACCCTGATACGAAGGGATATCTCAATGCCAGGATCCCAAACTGGCCTCTCACAGTACCAGTCGACCAATAATTCCCCCGGATCCCATCGCCACATGGCCAATAATCGCCCAAGTCCCATGGCTCAGACTGTGCACTGCCTCTGGCTATGACTAATGCTCTAAGAGGTGGAGACCACCAATAAGCATCAATGCTCCTGGGCTCCTGCTGCGCTGTACCTGTAGCTGCATATGCTACCCCTCCAACTGCATACCAACTCATCACCTCTCTCCAATCCAAGTTATGACTCAACCCCATGCTGATCCCGCTCTCCTGAAATCGGGATGGGGTGCTGAAGAAATGATGACCTGTGTTCCCCTGCCAGCTGGAATCTAGAACATGTGCTATGTCCATGGGCCCCTGCTCCGCTGTGCTCCCTCCGACGAATACCCTAACATCAAGAGGGTACCAACTCATGATCTCCCGCCAGTCCGTCATGGAAGAAGAACCTGATGTGGCGATAACAACTGCATATGGAACATGCCGGGAGTGCTGTCGCCAACTCGTAATCAACTCCCACTGCTCTGCCTTGTCTGCCAGTGAAAGCTGCCTGTAGAAGGAAGCCCCTCTCTCTATAATGGGCCAAAGTGGCCAAGATATGTTGCAAGCTCCATCGATGTACTCCTGGAGAGTGCTACACACTAAAAACACTGCAGCTCTGCTGACTGTGTGTGCACCTATCTGCGTCTCATCCCTGTGTCGACCCACAGATGGATGCTCCACCATACCTAACAACTCCCACTCCTGATCAGGAATGTCATGCTCCCGCTGTCTACTGGTCCCCTGCAGAACAATCCCATCGACCTCCAAAACCTCTAGAGAATATGGATCTGCAGTTGCTGTCACCGTACTCGATGTCAGTGCATATGACTGTCCCACCTCGATGGCTGACCCCAATGTTTGCCGCATATCCCTCATCGACTCAATGTGGGCACCCATCTGGCTCTCTCTCAAAGGAATATCATGCCTGATGTAAGTAGTGTCCTCCTCTGTCGACTGAGGCTCCATCACCTGTTGCTCTAGCTGAATTGTCACAAGTGACTCTTCACCCAGAGTATCTCCCGCAGAGTCCCATGACTGCTCACCCTGGACACTAGAATATAGCTCCGGTCTACTGTCACCATCCACGCATGACTGCTCTCTCTCCCCAGAAGCGTCCTCAACTGATCCTATGGACTCATACGAAAAAGAGTCCTCACCCTGGTATACAGAAGGAATGCCCTCCTGTTCTACCTCCGCCATCTCATCTACAACGAACATGCCACCCATCCTCTCGATAAAGTGTCGATACAGTGTCTGGAGCCCAAACACATACTGGGATGTTACCTCTGCTGTACCCAGTATCCTCTGCCCATGCATGTTCTCGACATGCCGTGAGGGAAAAGTGATGCATGTCTCCCTCATGACCTGCTCCCCAAGCGTAGGCTCAGTGATGACTGATGCACCACCTCTGCAAAGGATCATCTCATCCCCCAACCTGTGGCTGTCAACTAGCACACCAACCCAGTGCCACTGCTGAGAAGTCTCTCGCCTAGTGTACTGAGTGTTATCCAAATATCTAGGGTGAACCTCGCGTACCCTGCTGCTCACGCCCAAAGTGCCAAAGGTCAAAAACATAATCAGCTGTACCTGTGAGTGATGTCGAAGCGAGTCAGGTGTGTGAGTCCCCACGTATACCGCCAAGTATCGCTCCTTTGTCTCTCCATCGATCCTGGGTGAACTACTACCAAAGGTAAGCCCGATGTCCCTGTCCATGAGTCTCTCTGGAAGAAATGCTCTAAGACCCTGCTGTGCAGTACCGTGTGCCCTCGCATACCACTGATCATCCATATACTCCTCAACATGCCACTGCACACTGAGACATACCTCGGTATGCTGCTGGATACCGTGTGCTACGGCTGTAGCACCCTGTACCGTCTCGTGCCCTGACTGTGTCCAGGCATCGGTCACTCTCCGCATGCTCTCAATGTGATGTAGGGTACTCCTACTCCACAATGCAGTCCCACACACTATGGTACACCACCATGCTACTCCATGTCCACCGGCAATCCACCGCTCAATGCTAGAGGCTCCCACACATCCCTGGATGTGATGACCTAGAGCTGTGCCCCTACATGTCGAACTACCACCAATTGGTAACATCGTCTCCACCGTCGTATCACTATACCTGCCGTCGAAAGGATCATCACTCCAAATCCTCCTCAAGGGGTCCGAGAAGTGAATCTCCCTGTGTGTCAGTAGTGTTACCACCACTGCTCGGATCCGCTGCGTCCTCTGTGCCCCACACAAAGGTGAAGAATCCTTGGCCCCATACAAGGTGCCCTCTGGTGCCACCTCCTCCGACAAGCTCCTGCCAAGGTGTGCTAACCACCCCGTGATCCCGTGTATGAATGTCATGCCAAGACAACCTAGGGAGTCTGCCCATAAACTGGTTGGCCACTAGAGCTGACCGAAACTGCACATGCTCTACTACTAGGCCAACTGTACTCTCCAAGACATAGTCAGCCGACCTGCCTGGGAAACGATAGGTGATCCCACCTGGATCCCAATGCCAATCTGGTGTTCCTGTATTCCCCATGCATAGAAAATCCTGCTGAGCTACACTCGGATCCTTCACTATCTCCATAGCCCGCTCCACCGAGTACCAACTCAGAATCTCTCGCCATCCAACCTCAACATGTGGATGTTGTACCCTATGCAACTCTGATCGTCTCATACCGCTATCCAAGTCAACATATGAGATCTGACTAGGTGGCTCTGCCTCTCTCTCTCCAACGGGAAGAGATGACCCAACAACACTGCTAGTCCCATCCATGCATGCCTCAAGGGGAATGATCTGACGCTCCAACGTGCCCTCTGATTGTACCATCAAGGAATCCAGTCGTTCCCCAATGCGGACCAACTTGGCCGCCGACTTGGCACAAGTCACTCTCATACCCTCCAGCTCCTGGTCCTGCAACAAAATGGCCTCCCGTATTGACGTGGCCTTCTCTCTCAAAACTCGAAGGTCCGTCCGAAGCCGATGATACCGCTGTCTGCGACCATCATCCAATACCTCTGTACCTGCTAGTGCCTCATCGAAGGTAGATACATCTCCTGACACTGCACCCATCTGTGTGCTGCTACCACCCGAAGACTCGGACGTGACTCCGGTCATCACCTCAATGGATGGCTCTACTGGGGTAGGCTCTACCTTCTCCACTACCACATCAACCGACATGGCCGAGGAGGTCTCCAATGAGGATGAATCCTGTGTCACGCTAGGTGTAACCTCGGACTCCCTGCAACCCTGTGTTCCCTCATCCTCCAAGTGCGAGGTAACCATTTTAATGGTTTCCCTCTCCGATACTCGGTCAAGCTGGAAAGAGGTATCCAACTTGTCCACCCAAGCTTTTTCTGAGCGCTTGGATGACCCGTCAAATGTCAGTAGATGGAATCTGTCCACTGTGCGCTGTAAGCCCCCATCATGTGAGCCCCTGTTCCCTCTGCGAAAGTTGTGAGGTCTACTATCACGCCGGAGCTGAACAAAGTCTCTGAACGAGAGAGCCTCCATGAACTCCTGCCCGTATGCCTGGTACTCTGCAAAATAGTCACCCATGTGGCCCGGCTCCGGCTCTCGCTGTGCTCCTGCCCCTATGTCTTCATCCAGAAAAGTGGGCATGGTAGGACGTGTGGGTATATGTGATGCCATATGCTGAGTGGCATCATGCTCTGGCAAATGGTGGGATGTGCCCGATCCCTCACCAATCTGAAAACCCCTTGGGGTTTCCCACTGCCTAACCTCCAGCGCAGTGAGTCTCTGTGACAAATCCTGCATGTGTTGGAGCGCCTCTCTAAATCTCCTCTCATCATCATCACTTGCCATCGGCTCTTTCTGCTATGTGTCTACAGGCTCCTCAGAAACTGCACGGCTGCTACAAAACCATACTACTGCTTAATTTCGACCTCCGATTTACCCACCGAAAACTACTTAGAAAATTCTAGGAATTTGGGAAGGTGATCCTTGCCCAAAACCCAGAAAAACCCAGAAAACGTTTCTCCTAATTCCAACCTTCAAAATTTGACCCTTTATATTTTGGCCCTCTTCCCAATTTCATTTTTGGTACTGCAACTGCTATTGCTCTCCAAAATTCCAGCAAACCTCTATGATCTCTTTCCCAATGTCATAGACCACAGGCTGAGCCAGATCTATGCTCTGATACCACTGTAATATCCCCAACGGGAAATAGACAGTAATACACAGCAATACAACTATATAGAAAAATGTCGGAAACAGAATATAAGCAAGTACACATAAAATGCTAGGAATGCTAAGCCATTTTATTAATCTGAGAATATAAATGGGTCGAATGGATAATCAGAATAAGAGCACCTATCCTTGCACCAGGCAAGTGAAGAACCCTCTCAGAAACAGGAAATGGCTGCTACAGAAACTGCTTCCCAGCTGCTGGAAGAAACTGCCGTAAACTGCTGCTCCTGGAAAGAACTGGAACTAGAGGCTGATCCCCTCGCCGGAATGAGCTAAAAATCTACAGATCACCTGTACTCGCTGCTCCGGACAAAACCCAGAAATCATAGACAAAATGGACCACCTCCGAAAATCACCCCCAGAAACCCTCCTCCTAGAAAAACGCTGTCCCTCCAGGACCAGCGCAGACACCAACTGAAATAGACTGAAATGGGGCCACAACTCCTCAGGAAACTCACCAAATGATAAACGCTGAACCTCCACACCGGAATAGGCCTGAATCTCCTGCAGAAAACTCTACCACTGAACAGCTCCAACTCAAACTGTGTCCTCCCTCCAAGGACTGCGCAGTCACCCAATGAAGCTCAGCTCCTCAGCAAAACTCCCAACAAAACACCTGCAAATCTCCTGCTAAAGACTGAAGAAAAACCTTGCCCGACCAGGCACTCGAAGTCCCCGGGGCCAAGGGTGAGATCTCCGACCGGAGACACTCAGTCGCACTACTTGATCTTTAACGAAACAGAGTAAACAACCGGCGTGCTCAGTAGTCAGTCTAGCTCAATATCATCAACAATATCAATAATGCCCAGATGAGAGCTCCTCCCTTTTAAAACGTGGTTCCCTCCAGAAACCAACGTCCTCTCTCTCATTGGCTCCTCCCGTGGTGTGGACCCCCAAGGCTCCCCCTTAAGTTACAACGTTGCCTCTACTAGGGAAACACTTTATTTTATTTAAGTGAGTTAGACCCCTTTTCTCACTTTTATTTATTAATAAACTATAGTCGGCAAAACTATACAAAAATCAAATATTCCAATTAGCGGTGCTAATTAGGAATATTTAGTCGGCAAAACTATACAAAAATCAAATATTCCAATTAGCGGTGCTAATTAGGAATATTACAGAGAGCTACTTGATGAAGTTGGGCTTCACTCGAAGTAATTTTGATCCGAACCTTTACTTCAAGGTTGATAGAGAAAAGCCTCTCATTTTGGTTCTCTATGTGGACGATCTCTTCCTGACAGGTGCCGACCCTCTCATTCATCAGTATATGAGGGAGCTCGCTTCCGATGTAATATTCCCAATTAGCAATAGCTAATTGGAAATATTAATTTTGACTATTTTTCCTTTATAAAGTTAAAATATAAATAAAGTGGGTGAAGGGGACACTTAGCTCACACTTAGGATAAAAATTATTTCCTAAAGTCACTTAAGAGACATGTCTATTTGGCAATGTGGGGCCTAGTGGTCAAGTGGCAGCGTAGAGAGAGCAGGGCCAAGCCAGCGCAGAGTGAGTTGGACAGCGTGGGCCAAGGGGGACAGCGTAGAGATTGGTGGGGCCTAGGTGAGGGAAGGCTCACCAAGCATAAAAGGAGGAAGGGTCTCCTCATTCTGATTCATTCGGATTATGCATCTTTGAGATTTGTCTTCTGACATTGACCATGCTTGCTGTTTAGCAAAGTCTACACGTACTGTTCAGTACATTGGGTGTCTTCGTTCGGAGATCCCAACCTCAGCCCCGGGGGACTTCGAGTCCCTGCTCAGGTGAGGAGTTTCATCCTTGTTTTTTCGGAGACAGTTGCAACTAACACAGGAGGAGAATCCACTCAAAGAGACAGCGCAGTTAGTGAGAGGGAGGACGCAGTCTTGAGAGGAGGTGGTTCCGGATTGGGGATTTGTTGGTGGATTCAGCCCGGGATAGTGGGTAAGGGACCAGCCCTTCCCTATTCTAGCATTTTGGAGGAGTTAGGGGCCATTATTTGGAGCAGATCATTCAGAGCCAGCGTCCCTCCTTGAGGAATAACGTAGTGCCTCAAGGGAGCCATTTTCGGGGGTCGGCCATTTCTGAAAATTTTTCTAGGCTTTTCTAGGTATTGGGAGTAGAGGCCATTCCCAAAGTTTCAGAATTTTCTGAAGTGGGGAGCAGCCCCAAAGATTTAGTTCATTCCACCAGTGGCAGCAGCACAGTAGCAGTACCAGCACCTTTGGAGATAACGCAGTCCAGAGGGAGCAACCATTCTGGGTCATTTCCTAAGTGTCTTTCTACGCTTGCCTAGTGCAAGCCGAGGTGCCATCATTCTGATCCCCTCTATACTCATTTCCATTTATCAGTATTAATAAAATGGTTCAGCGTTCTCCAAATTGTTTGTTTCCCTTATGATTTGGGATATTACAGTGGTATCAGAGCTCATAGACTTGGCTCAGCCTGTGGAGCAAACTGTCTGTGACACCAGCAGGAAAAACATACATCACTTACCGGGGAAGAAAATATAAAGACCAAGAGCGGAGGTTAGAGCTCACCTTCGGGAAAGGTGACAGCGTTCCAGTGGTGGACGTAGAGGAAGAGGGACCAATGGCGAAGGAAAGAAATGTCGATAAGGAGTTTGGGAACTTCTTCTCAAATCAGTACATGATTTGTCGAGACAGATAGAGGAGATGGGGCAGAGATTCACGACAGAGTCTAGACAATGCGAGACCCCAAGGGATTTCCATGTTGGAGAGGGCTCAGTCACATCTCATCATTTACAGGAGCTACCTCACAGCGCAGTAGATGGCATCACACACACACACCCCCGTTCCACGATGCCTAAATTTCTTGCCGCAGACATTGGTGCGGCAGAAGCACATCAGGAGCAGGAACCGACACACATGGGAGATTACTTTGCTGAGTACCAGTCATACGGCCAAGAGTTCAGAGATGCCCTCACTTTCCATGATTTTGTTCAGCTCAAGCAGGACAACAAACCCCGCAACCATCACAGAGGGAACAGGCACTCACATGACAGGGACTTACAGCGCACGGTGGGCAGATTCCATTTACCGACATTTGATGGATCATCCAAGTGTTCGGCAAAAGCTTGGGTGGAGAAGTTGGATATATATTTCCAGCTTAATCAGATGGCAGAGCTAGAGGCCATCAAAGTGGCAGCGCTGCACCTAGACGAGGAGGCCCAGGATTGGTGGTTTCACGGGACGGTTACGCTGGGACACTCAAGAGTGACAGCATATGCTAAGTTTACGCGGAGGCTGGTGGAGCGTTTTGATCGTAGGGATCCAAAGGAGCATTTTGTTGAGCTAACAAATCTCAAGCAGACCAGGAGGTCGGACACATACATCTCCGAGTTTTTGAGACTCTCCGTGATGGTACCTGATTTATCCACAGCTCGGATGATCTATATGTTCATAGATGGGTTGGCAGAGCCTCTACGAGGATTAGTCAAATCGACGAGGCCTGCGGCACTCCATGATGCAGTTAAGAGGACTCGGGACTTGCAGGATGCACTTCCCAGGACTAGAGCTCCTTTTCCCCAGAGACTGGCATTCCAGCCGAAGGGAAAGGACGAGAGGGTTCCACCTGCCAAGGGGAACAAGGGCAGAGGGTTTGGAGATGATGAGGTCAGGAGAGACCTGAAGCGGAGGAGGTTATGCTTCACGTGCCAAGATCCATGGGCACCAGGACACTGTTGTGCCGGGGGGGAGGCACATTACATCGAGGTCTTCTTCGATAGTAGTGGGGAAGAAGAGGAGTATGAGGGGATGGAGGCCGGAGGCAGCAGTATAGTGCAGGGAGGGGATCATCTGCCACCACCACCACCTGGAGTAGGAGGTGCAGCTTTTGCACCTACCAGGGGAGCCCTTGCAGCCTTGCAGGGAGTGCCCAAGTACTTGACACTGCGTGTCCGAGGCACGGTACGAGGGCAGTGCGTGTCGGTGTTGGTAGACAGTGGGGCTACCCACAATTTCATTGATGCCCAGCTGGTAGAGTGGAGGGGCATACAAACGGAGACTTTTGATGGGTTTTCGGTATTGGTTCCAGGGGACCGGACCATGCAGTGTGCCAGGTATGTGCCAGCCTTGGCAGTGACGATGGGGATGTACACCCTAACAGATCATTTCTTCGTGGTGGACATTCCGGACACCAACGTGATACTTGGGGTACAGTGGCTTATCACACTGGGGAAGGTCACCACTGACTGGGAGACCTTGGAGATGGAGTGGACGGACAAGAAGATTGGGAGGCATGAGAAGATTCGGGGTATGCACACCTATCCACCACAGACAGTTTCGGCACACCGGATGGAGGTAGATTTCCGGAAGGGGGATATAGAGTGGGCAGTGGAGTTGTGTGTGTCGGAGACAGGATCTACAGGGCAGGCCGTACACCCATATGTACAGTCCATTCTCGACAGGTATGCTACGGTATTTGGGGAGATACCACCAGGACAGCCACCAGATCAGGGGTTTGAGCACACGATCGAGCTAGAGCAGGGCATCCAAGCTATTATCACTACACCCTATAGGCATCCCAAAGCCTATCAGGATGAGATTGAGAGGGCTATCCATGAGCTCCTAGCTCTTGGACACATCCGTCCCAGCACTAGCCCCTTTGCTTCTTCAATAGTACTTGTGAAGAAGAAGGACGACACGTTGAGGATGTTCATTGACTACAGGGCCCTGAACAAGAAGACCATGAAGAACTGGTACCCCATCCCACGGATTGATGAGCTGATGGATGAGCTGAGGGGGGCCAAGTTCTTCTCAAAGATTGATTTGAGATCCGGGTACCATTAGATTCACGTGAGGGAGCAGGACATTCCCAAGACCGCTTTCAGGTGTTATTATGGCCATTTTGAGTTTTTGGTGATGCCTTTTGGGCTGACCAATGCCCCGGCCACTTTCCAGTCATGCATGAATCACATCTTCCGCAGTCATTTGAGGAAGTGTGTATTAGTGTTCTTTGACGACATTTTGATTTACAGCAGGACATGGGAGGAGCACCTCTTACATATAGAGGCTATATTGCGCATTTTGGAAGAGCAGCAATTTTATGCTAAGCTCTCCAAATGTGAGTTGGGGTTGACAAAGATGCTCTATTTGGGGCACATCATCGGGGTGGACGGAGTGAGGGTCCACGAGGAAAAGATTAGGGCCATTAGGGATTGGCCAGAGCCGAAGAACGTGACGGAACTTCGGGGATTTGTAGGGATCTGCACCTACTACCGGAAGTTCGTTAAGTGATTTTCCCAGCTTGCTGCACCCCTTACAAACCTTACCAAAAAGGGGTCATTCAGTTGGACGGATACAACGCAGAGGGCTTTTGACAAGCTCAAGGAGGTTATGAGCAGCTGTCCGGTGTTAGCATTGCCAGATTTTACACAACCTTTTGTCTTGGAGTGTGATGCATCAGGGGAGGGGATCGGCGTATTTTTGATGCAGGGAGGCCACCCGATAGCTTTCGAGAGCCGGAAACTATTGCCACATGAGAGGTTATATGCTATATACAACAAGGAGATGTTGTCCATCATGCATGCATTGGCCAAGTTTCGACAGTACCTGGTAGGGAACAGGTTCAGGGTGAGGACGGATCACAACAGCCTCTGATTCTTCTTAGAGCAAAAACAGTTGCAGGAGAGGCAACAGAAGTGGGTCAACAAGATCCAAGATTATGACTTTGACATCGAGTATGTCAAGGGGAAGAACAACGTTGTGGCAGATGCACTTTCCCGCAGACCGACAGCGTTGTCCTTGATGAGTTTGGACACGGACTGGAGGGCTCAACTGTTGGTAGAGTACTCCAAGGACCGTTTTGCTTGTGAGATTTTGGATGGACAAGTGACAGATGACAGGTACAGAGTGATGGACGAGGTGATCTATTACAGGGACAGGATCTTCTTGACTGAGGGCTCCCAGCTCAAGAAGAAGATATTGCACGCCTTGCATGATTCTCCATTATCAGGCCACCAGGGGTTTACCAAAACCTATAGGGCCATCAGGGAGAGGTTCTCTTGGAAGGGCCTCAAGGAGGACGTGCTCCAACATATCAGGGAGTGCGAAGTTTGCTAGCGTAACAAGGGGGAGATGAACCATCTGGCAAGATTATTGCAGCATTTTCCCATACCTGAGGGGAAATGGGAGAGTATTTTGATGGACTTCATTATAGGGTTGCCCACGATACAGGGCAAGGATTGCATATTTGTAGTCGTTGATCGGCTGACCAAATATGCTCATTTTTTCGCCATATAGGCATATTACATTGCAACACAAGTAGCAGAGTTGTTCTTCAGGGACGTTTTCAGATTGCATGGTCTCCCAAAGACCATTGTCAGTGACAGGGACAACCACTTCATGGGCAGATTTTGGCAAGAGCTTTTCTGTTTGGTGGGCACTAAGTTGACTCCGAGTACTAGCTACCACCCCCAGACGGATGGACAGACCGAGATAGTGAACAAGTGCCTGGAGGGCTACTTGTGTAACTATGTCAGCGAACAGCAGAAGGCATGGTTGAGATGGTTTCACTTGGGGGAGTACTGCTACAACAACACTCATCATATGTCCATTGGTATGTCTCCGTTTTATGCATTGTATGGATATCATGCTTTATCTTTTGCAGACATGATGTTTGGTGCTAACAAGGCTCCTAGAGCCAAGGATTGGATCCAAGAGAGTCAGGATATATTCCGAGCTCTCAAGGATAACATGGCTACAACGTAGAATCAGTAGAAGTTGTACACCGACGGAGGACGAGTTGAGAGGCAATTTGAGGTAGGGGACTTGGTCTACCTACGCTTGCAGCCATATCGGCAGTCCACGCTGAAGCAGAAGGGGGCTGAAAAGCTCCAGCCTCGCTTCTATGGACGTTACAGGGTGATATGTAGAGTGGGACAGGTTGCATATGAGTTGGAGCTACCCAAGGGTAGCGAGATTCACAACGTTTTTCACGTATTATGCCTGAAGAAGGCACTGGGGCAGCAGGTGACTGTAACAGAGGAGCTTCCGCCCACAGATGATGAGGGGCATTTGGTGCTACAACCAGAGGCCATTATTGACACTAGGGAGAGGCAGCTACGGAGCAGGACAGTCAGGGAGTACCTAGTGAGATGGAGGAATTTACCGGATGAGGATGCCACTTGGGAGAGTGAGAAGATTCTGCAGCATCCATCATTACAGTTGTTTGAGGACAAGCAGCATTTTCCCGGGGGAGACTGTAATATTCCCAATTAGCAATAGCTAATTGGAAATATTAATTTTGACTATTTTGCCTTTATAAAGTTAAAATATAAATAAAGTGGGCGAAGGGGACACTTAGCTCACACTTAGGATAAAAAGTATTTCCTAAAGTCACTTAAGAGACATGTCTATTTGGCAACGTGGGGCCTAGTGGTCAAGTGGTAGCGTAGGAAAAGGAGCAACGTAGACAGCGTGGGGCCAAGCCAACGCAGAGTGAGTTGGACAGCGTGGGCCAAGGGGGACAACGTAGAGATTAGTGGGGCCTAGGTGAGGGAAGGCTCACCGAGCATAAAAAGAGGAAGGGTCTCCTCATTCTGATTCATTCGGATTATGCATCTTTGAGATTTGTCTTCTGACATTGAGCATGCTTGCTGTTTAGCAAAGTCTGCACGTACTATTCAGTACATCGGGTGTCTCTGTTCGGAGATCCCAACCTCAGCCCCGGGGGACTTCGAGTGCCTGCTCGGGTGAGGAGTTTCATCCTTGTTTTTCCGGAGAGAGTTGCAGCTACCACAGGAGGAGCATCCACTCAGAGAGACAATGCAGTCAATGAGAGGGAGGACGCAGTCTTGAGAGGAGGTGGTTCCGAATTGGGGATTTGTTGGTGGATTCAGCTCGGGATAGTGGGTAAGGGACCAGCCCTTCCCTATTCCAGCATTTTGGAGGAGTTAGGGGCCATTATTTGGAGTAAATCATTCAGAGCCAGCATCCCTCCTTGAGGAATAGTATAGTGCCTCAAGGGAGCCATTTTCGGGGGTCGGCCATTTATGAAAAGCTTTCTGGGCTTTTCTGGGTATTGGGAGTAGAGTCCATTCTCGAAGTTTCATAATTTTCTGAGGTGGGGAGCAGCCCCAAATATTCAGTTCATTCCAGCAGTAGCAGCAACATAGTAGCAGTACCAGCAGCTTTGGAGATAATGCAGTCCAGAGGGAGCGTCCATTCTAGGTCATTTCCTGAGAGTCTTTCTACGCTTGCCTAGTGCAAGCTGAGGTGCCATCATTCTGATCACCTCTGTACTCATTTCCATTTCTTAGTATTAATAAAATGGCTCAGCGTTCTCCATATTGTTTGTTTCCCTTATGATTTGTCTCTAGTTACTGTATGTCTTTGTTTATGTGCTTATATTGCTGTTTATCTCCATTTGGGATATTACATCCGAGTTCGAGATGGGACCTAGGACTGATGCATTACTTCCTAGGCCTGAAGATCTGGTAGAGACCTGGCGAAATTTTCCTCCCTCAATGAAAATACATTCTGAAGCTGCTGGAAAGATTTGGAAAGGTGGACTGTAAGTCCGTGTCGACACCGATGGAGCTCAACTTTAAGAAGTTGAGTGGAAGCGCTCTGGGCCCGTGCTAGCAAATCCTACTGAGTATCGTCAACTCATGTTGACGATATTTTGTGCAGTGAACACTTTGAGTCAACACATGGGGGCCCTGATGTTCTTAGTGAACATCCGTCTGGACATATGTTGTGCAGTGAACACTTTGAGTCAACACATGGTTGATCCTCATAACATTCACTGGGTTGGTGCCAATAAAATCTTGAGATATCTCTGAGGCACGATAGACCATGGGCTGAGATACACTGTCGAGAGTTTGAGACTCCATGGATATACTGATGCCGATTTGGATGGCAGTGTGGTGGACTGCAAGAGCACATTTTGATGCTGCTTCACTCTTGGGTCTGCTTCGAGCAGGAACTAGAAGTCGATAACCTTGAGCACCGCTGAGGCCGAATACATTACAATATGTATGGCCTGTTGTGAAGCCACTTGGTTGCGAAAGTTCTTCAGTGAGTTGTTCGAGCATGTGCTAGATGCCACCGTTATCCTTTGTGATAACCAGAGGGGGATTCGTTTGTCAGAGAATCCCATGTTCCACGATCGATCCAAGCCTGTTGATGTCTGGTACCACTTTATCCGGGATATGGTACAACGAGGCGCCGTAAGGCTCGATCATATAGGAACTGATGAGCAGGTCGCGGATATTCTCACAAGCCCTTGGTGAAGGTCATGTTCCTAACCTTCCGTGACAATCTTGGAATCGTGGATCGACCCTATTTGGAGGGTCATGTTGGACGATGAGCTCTAGGAGCTCCAGGGGGGCTTTGGGGATAGCTTCTTGGAGCTATAAGCAACCATAGGGCTAGGCTTGCCGAACCTTGTTGGTGTGCTTCCGCCCCACCGTGATGATATTGAGTTGGTTTACCTCTCTCTGATCTGTACCCCGTATGCATCCTACCCATGGAGTTTCGGACTCATTGGAAGTACCTCTCATTTGGCCAATGAGGTGGGAAATGTGAATAGATACCATAGAAAGACCGATGAACGCATCAGAGATTTCCGTACTCTCTATGTCTAGGATGGCACGTGTCCAACCACTTGATCTGGGATCAAGTCTAGTGAGGTTTCGGACCTCTAAGCCGACTTCGGGTTAGCCGAGTGTGATGTCTTTGTGACTCACCTTTTGTTTTGAAATAAAGAAGCCAACGAAGCAAGTTACGGCAAGATGACGCACGATGTTTGGATGGCACTGGTGGATGGAGTTCTCCCTAGTTGAGAGGGAGTGTTAATTTTGGGCAACTAGGTCCAAAATCCATGTTGTGATGCTCAGATGACTATGCCAATATTTTTATTGGATTCCTCTTTCGGAGAGGTGCAAGATCGATCTAAAGATCACCTTGATCGGATGAGCAGAACATGTATTTTGAATTTATTCCACATGTGCAAGGTTGGCCTGATTTATCCCACATGCATAAGAAATGTGTCACACACCCCCACAGATGCCTATATATTGGAGAGACTTGGAGTTCATTTTACACACACAATTTTGTGGAGGCATTTTTCTTCTTTCTTGGATGATAATGGAGCAACATTCCTGGTTCTGCGTTTAGGGATTTTTGGTGCAACATCTTGGTGGAGTATTCTTGATGAGACGTCTTGGGGTTGTGTGACAGATTGGGTTGGCCAACCTTATGGAGACTTTGCTGGTTGAAGCATCCTGATGACCACCGTAACGCCACCATTCTTTATCTCTGTTTTTGTCTTGTCTTCCATCGATCTATTGGTATGTTCTATCTGCATATTACTTTTATTAAGCCCTAGAAGTTTAAAGTATATTTGCATCTAGCATAGAACATCTTCGGAATTTAACATATGCCCTTCTATCCTCAAAACCCATGTGCTCAATCTGCACCACAACGTCAAAAGTATGATAAATATTAACTACTTGATCCAGAACCAAACTTGGGTAGCTCGAATTAAACTGTGTGAGCAGGAAACCTTTAGTTGACACAGGAACATTGCTCTCTTTGACATCAATGCGAACTCTGCTTGTAATATACCCCTTTGGAATCTATGGCAACATTGAATTTGGCCCTCCCCATTCTATTCTCAGAGTTATTTCTCCTTTGAGATCAATGACAAGGGGTTAGTTTCTAAAATAATTTCGGCTTTCCTCCAACTTTCATACGTTCTTTGGCATCCTTGATTTCATCTATGGCTTTTGCTTTTGATTACCTAGAAAATGGTCTATATGCACATGTCTGTACACTCTAGATACCTCAGTTCTATGACATCTCTGATATCATTGGCATCGGTTTTTGAGTCCCTGGTATATCTTGTGTAACTACTTTGGTCACGCTCTTTCAATCCTCAACGCATAATGTAATTGTTGTTTGTTCACCAACATATATCCTATGCATATTGTGTGCACTAACTCATAGCACGCCTCAATGTATAACACTTCGTATAACATTCCTGGCATTAATTTGTATAGCATTCCCACGACTAGGTTCTGTTGACCACTATGTGTCAACTACCTTATAGCAGTACACTTTTTCGCAAAGGGATTCCATCACGTTCGAGCATTCAGATTATTTGGGATTCATCATCATCAGTCGTCAGTTTGTCAGAGTTGTAAACTCATTCTGCAAAATGTGAATGTAAATGATCTTAGGAAGACCATAAATCTATGTAACAACCTAGGGAAGCCTATTATTTTGGTGACAATTTTCATCCTAGGAAGTTTTTTGTCTCATTGATTCATCTGTGTTTCTAAA
This sequence comes from Pinus albicaulis, assembly GCA_034641835.2. Classification (NCBI taxonomy): domain Eukaryota; kingdom Viridiplantae; phylum Streptophyta; class Pinopsida; order Pinales; family Pinaceae; genus Pinus; species Pinus albicaulis. The sequence continues at coordinate 909,810,024 of CM076573.1, read as the reverse complement.
CATAGATGATCAACATAGTTTTTCCCTCCAACCTCACCCCAAAGCTAGGGTGGATTTTGTCGTCAAGATCTTAGGTAAGTCCTAGTGTTCTAATCGAGTTTTTTGTAAAAGTGATTTGGGAATAATTGTAGCTAATTGGCTAAATTATTTTATTACAAATCACTTGGTCTACTAGATCATATTGAGTCGCAGAATTGGGTAAAATATTGAGGGTCTGAGCAAACGAGTGTTCCCCCTTTGAGGGTTGAAATGTAATTATCTTATGTAAATAATATTTTAGCACCATGGCTAAAATATTAGAGGGCGGAAAAAATTATTAATCCCCTCATGTGTCAATTAATTAAATTTTTTGGCAAAAATAAATTAAAAATCCTAAGCCAGAAATTTTATTAATTAGAGTCAAAATTAAAATCCTAGGGAAAATAAATTCTCCAAAAGGAAAAATCTGTGGGTCCTAGAGAAATTAATTTTTGGAGGTCCCCCACCAAGGGAATATTGAAAATATCAAGAAAATTTGGACCCTTGGGCCTTGGTGGTTAAGTCAGAGTCAATTTTTTGAGGAAATTAGCTCAAAATAATTAATTTTGAGCTAATTAAAATAAATTAAAAGAGAAATTCGAAAATTCCTCAAAAATACAACCTTTGCAAAAGGATGATTTTTAGTTCAAAGTTCCTAACTTCATAATGAGATGGCATATAACTCTAGAGTTTTAAACAAACAATCAAGTTGGAAATTCATGCATAATATCCATGGCTCCTTTTGCTATGTATATCACAAAAATTTAGGCTGATAGTTAGTTCAATGTTCCTACCTTCACTATGAGCTGGCATACAACTCTAGAGTTTTAAACAAACCAACAAAAAATCACGTTGGAAATTCATACCTAATAGCCAAGGCTCCTTATTCTATGTATATAAGAGCAATTTAGGTTAATAGTTAGTTCAATGTTCCTACCTTCACAATGAGATGGCATACAACTCTAAAGTTTTAAACAAACAATGGAGTTGAAAATTCATACTTAATAGGCATTGCTCCTTATCCTATGTATATGACAACAATATAAGTTACATAGTCACATATAAACTTTTTATCCATGCAACTTAATTTGCACAAAACATTGGAAACATTGCAATCATATCTCTTACCTTAGAGGGCTTGTCCTAGCATGGAGAAAGTACACATGTGATGTAGATGAACATGCCCCATCTATATCATGCCCCATCAGATCTATATCATGTTTCATGAAGGGTGTTAGCACCAATGAAGCATGACCTTTATAAGACCCTTCAAGGCTCGCGGGTCTTGACGAGTCCTATGCCGATACAAGTCACTCTCATAGAACCCTGCGCATAAGACACTTACCCACGCTGACTCGGATAAGACTCACGTTGACTTGTTGACTCACATACGACTCATATCCAACTCGTATAAGATCCATCCCTGGGAGCAAATTTCGATTTTTTTTTCTTTTTTTTTTCTGTATTTTGCCAAGTCTTGTATGAGTCTTATAAGGGTCGTTCCCAATTCTTATACGAGTTTCCAAGTCAATTGTGAGACGAGTCTTATACGAGTATGAGTCGTGCAACATTGGTTAGCACCATCATCAACACCTGTATCTTAAGAAGTTGTTATTTTTCCCATAACAGCCTACAATGATTTCATCAAAGTTACCATCCTTGGTCAAATCAGAATGCAAGCCAACACTTGGCATTGTTATTACTAAAAACCCTTCAATTAGTTGTATTGAGAAAATATTGTCCTAAGTAGCATTTAATGCTCCCTTCCCCCCAATGGTTTTTGTGATTGGGAAATTCTTCAAATTGGAAATGTCCTAGAGGTGGACATGTAAATTTATGAAACATCTCTTCAACGTCATTTTCTGAAAACTCGTGTTGTGTATATAATGTATTTATGAACCTAGCTTATATTTTATACCATTTCTAGCCTCAAAAATATTGGTTGCATGTGATTCTGGGTCCTAAAGTCCCCCACAAATGACAAGAAAATTGAAGTCCCTGGGAAAAATAAACACAAATATTTTATATTTTCCCTTGAAATCAATGCTCTTTTTCTCTCTTCAAATCATCTGTAATGAATTGATTTTAATAAATCTCAATAATTCCTAGTTTCTGAATTGTTGCCTTAAAATTAGCTCATGTCATAACTTGTATTGGTAATTTCCACGTGAATTTGATTTGTAGGGCATATTTAGTATTCTGAATCTTGATGATCAATCTGATTTTAGTATCACAAAACATTGTTTAGGCATTCAAGGGGTGTTTGAGTTTCCCCCATTCCTTTCTAAGTGTAGTGTTCAAATTTGTTCTACAGCTGGTATCTTTTCTAGTCTTTTCCTCGATTTAATAGTTCAGGCAGATTCTTGCTTTTCTATGTCATTTATTTTTCTTGGCTATTTTCTTAAAGGAGAGATGGAAAAAATGTTTGTGCAACTTTTTGCATTAATCATTATGACTTTTTCCCTTATTTTTCATGATTAATTTGAACAATTCCTAATTCTTTTGTAGTCATTGGAGAAATGCCTGCTAGCTGATGTGATTTCTCAGAAGGAAGAAAAGCTGGATACCCTTGGTATGTATGGTAATAACACGCATTGCATGATTTTTTTATTAAAAGTAGTGTATTTGCATTCTTTGCAGTGCCTATTTAAATAATTGAATTGAAATTGTAAAGCAAATTTATTTGAAAATTTGAGAATGAAGGGGAATTTTATTGTTTTAAATTATGCGTTGAAGTATTTTTTGTCATCTTGCAGTTTCTGAAAAGGGAGAGAACTGGAGTATGGGACAAAGGCAACTTATTTGTCTTGGTCGGGTTATTTTAAGAAGGAATCGTATCCTCATTCTTGATGAGGCAACTGCATCAGTTGATACTCAAACAGATTTATTGTTGCAGAATACAATCAAGACTGATTTTGCAGACTGTACAGTTATAAGTATTGCACATAGAATACCAACCGTAATGGGATGTGACAAAGTTGTTGTCTTGGATGCAGGTTAGTACAACTTGTATGATGGGTTTTATGTTTGCTTAATATTTTTATTGATATTTCCTTTGTAACACCATAGGTACCATCAAAATTCTAGTCCAAGACTTAAAATATGTTTACAAGAAGTAAATGAATATTTTATGCAGTTAGCGTAGGAAAATATAGAATATGCAAATTGGGGGTGGGCGGTTCATTATGGACTCCAAAGGAAATCAGGAAGTAAAGTGTGCAGGGGGAATTGGGATTATGACAAATAATGAAGTAGAAGCTCCTTAAAGGTCAACAGGAGGGGGTTCATTATGGACTCCAGAGGAAATCAGGGAGTAAAATGTGCATGGGTAATTGGGATTATGACGAATAATGAAGTAGGTTCTCTAGCTCTGCTCAAAGGCATTATACTTCTTAAAGCTGAAGGGGAAAAGGAAGCATTCATGGTGGGAAACTCATTGACAGTTCTTTAAGAAATTCAATACTAAACTCTTCCTTGATGACCCCTACTAGCTCATCTAGTTAATAGAGTACTTAAAGTGAAAAAGTTTTGATCAGGTTGATATATTTTATGTTCTCTACTGAAAAATCCTGGGATGATCATCAAGCAAATTCGAGTGTTGGTTCAAATATTGGGGTTACTAATATAAATGGGGGCTCATCCTTTCACCTACCCCCATAGTGAGTATATGGATACAATGGGAGATAGCATTAGTAACTTGTTAAGTGTACCCTTTATGAAACAACAAGCATTTAAGAACTGACTACATCTTATTACTTCACATCTCATCACACCTATGCAAAGCATTAAGTTGGGAATTTAATGTGGGTTATTTGGCTGGGACAAGTGCCAGCTTCAGATTTACGGGGTTTGGTTCATTTGGCTTTTTGTTTCGACCACTTCTCTATATTTGATAGCATTGCACCTTGGAGGGGGTCCTTATCCCTTGTCTTTGAGTTTGTGTTCCTACATTCTTGAGTACCTTGGTTTCACTTTGGTATTGTCCTGGCTATGTCCTAGTCATGTTCTGGCCTTGTGCTTAGTTAGGAGGATGGCGAGTGTCATTGTAGTAAAGGGTGTCACATCCCTTGCAAATTGGTGGAATTCAAGAGTGGCCTCAAACAATGTATGAAGGATATTGGAGAAGCCCAATGTGGAATTGTCAATGCAATGATCATATGTAAGATATGGAAAGCATAATTGGAGCAAAAACATTATTAAAACAATATAGCAAGAGATAGTTGTGCTATTGATACGATCAGGCATGCAGTTTATTTGAGGAATTGGCATAAGTGAAAGTGCTTCTGGGCATCCAACACAATAGAAATATGGAGATATCTATTTAGATAGATGTAGTCAAGTAGCTCATGGTAGGTGTCATTGTACATCTTGGCATTCTGAATAGTGTGGTGAACTCTCATTCTTAGGAAGACTTCTCACATACAGTAGAATTTTCTTGGGTGTCTAGGGACTCTTCCTCCCCCGCTATACTATAATTAGAACAAGGAAATGTCTTTCAAGTTGCTGATGGAATTTAGTAGAGAAAGAAGGCCCCAATTGAGGTTGCAATGAAAACACATGGATTACAAGATGCCTAGTAGAGGACAAGTATTTGGTATTTCCTTACTTTTATATGTCTTAATTTGTTTTCTCAAGTAGTATGTTTGCCACAACAATATGTAAAGTAGTATATCTGAAAAGGTAGATAGGGTTCTTTGGATGGTTATCCCTTCTATGTAGAACTTGGTACAATTTTACATTTTGAACTTATGGCTCTAGCCCAATTTTGTATTTTGTTCTAGTTACTAGGTTCTGTTGCAATCTTTTTTATGCAAACCCTATATATATGCATGTGTGCTTGCAAACAAAAATAATAAACAAATTAGAGTCGAGATAATCATCATATATATATGTGTGTATGTATATATGTATGTATGTATGTATGTATGTGTGTGTGTGTGTATGCAAACATAAGTAATAAACAAATAAGAGTTGCGATAATCATCATATAAATATGTGTGTGTGTGTGTGTGTGTGTGCATACAAACAAAAATAATAAACAAATAAGAGTTGAGATAATCATCCCCAAGGGTTAGCGCAGTCAGTGGAACCATCTTCGCAAGGCATGTTTTTGATAGGGAGTCCATAGGTCATAGGTTTAAAGCTGGTTAAGTCCCTTGAGGCTACCAACCCCTATTGTAGTTGGTAGTTGAGCCATCTTCCATTCAGAGATATTTTGAGGAAGGGGAAGGGATCCCATGAGGTTTTCCTTCAAAAAAGGATAGGAGAATTTAACATGTATTAAGTTGCATTAAGTTACGTTACAATAGGTTAGCCCAAGATAGTCCACCCATATAGATACACTACCATTCTTAGAAAATATATTTATTCTTGATATGTTATTTATTGCATCACAAGCCTGCTATGGTTGTTTGATCACTTAACATTAATATTAATATAGTAGTCACATGTTGATCATGTACCAATGAAATTAAAAATGATATATATGATTGCATAAAATACAGTAGTTCACATGCTAATATATGTTTGGGCTTGTTATTTGGTCCTCCAACACACCCCTTCAAATGAGAGCCCTAGTAAGTTGATAAAGCTCTTTACATTTGATGTGCATGTCTTTGTCTTCAATATCATTAACTGTATCCACAAAATCATTGTCTTTGAATGCTTGATGTCTTTTATTGGAATCCCTCACTAGAAGATAGATGCAATTGCAAAACTTGATCCTTGATCTAAAACCAAGTGTCACAACCATTTTCAAACACTTCCCCATGAAATCTTCCCATAAAGTAAGGATGAAAATAAGTCATTGATCTAACTCCTATGCAAGTACACCTAACTACAGTTGCATATGCCTAGTGGTCAAAACCACAAGTTGGAAAATTGTTGGAACCTCAATCTCTCATGATCAACTACATTTGATAACATGAAATATTTGCAAGTTCCTTAGACATACCCAAAATAGATAGGTAACCTATCACATAAATTTGAACCATTTTAAATAGTATAGACTATCGATAGGAATGCCCAATTGTCATCTACACAATTTTGTCTTTGAATAGGCATAATTCTACAAACTGGAAATTATCATGCCAATGTAAGTTCTTAATGTGAAAATTTCTGAATGTTACTTATGCAGAAATCCACTGTTAGATCTGGTTATACTTCTCCTACTTATCAACTTATTAATGCTAAAATCTTCAAATTAACATCGAAGTAAACACATAATAGACTTTCACCGATTCAGATCTCAAACAGAAAAAAAGCATGCACACATAGACAAAGTGACACAAGATTTTCAAGACAATAGTCCCTAGAAAAACTAGTCTTTTGGATGTTGGAGGGTGTTTATTATTAAGTAGTTTTCCGAATACAACAAATCTGGGCACTAGATTGGTTAAACCGACAGAGAAAAATGTAATATTCCCAATTAGCTTTGCTAATTGGAATATTGCATTTTTGTGTTATTTTGCTGCTTTAGATAGAAATAATAAATAAAGTGAGAAATAAGAGGGGTTACCTCACTTTAGTCACCTCACTTTATAATAAAGTGTTCTTTTTCCTAGTAGCTTGACGTTGTAACTTAGAGAGGGGGGCCTTGGGGGTCCACGTGGATATGGTGGAGGAGACATAAGGTTAACCCAAGGTAAACTGCGCAGATCCAGGGTGAGTTGAGTTTTGGAGGGAGATTGGTGTTATAAAAGGAGAGGCTCTCACCTCATTTGATCATCCATGATTTTGATATTCTTATTGATAGCTAGACTTTGTCTGCTTCAGCACGCCGGTTGTTTAGTCGGTCTGCAGCACTGCTTAGTGCACGAGTGTCTCCGTTCGGAGATCTCACCCTTAGCCTCGGGGGACTTCGAGTGCCTGCCCTGGTAAGGTTTTTCTGGTTTCACCCTTAGCTTCGGGGGACTTCGAGTGCCCGCCCTAGCAAGGTTTTTCAGTAGCAAAGCAGCAGCAGTTCTGAAGCATATCTGAGGAGGAGAAAGCCCTCTTGTGGCTGCGCAGAGCAAGAGAAGGAGGGACGCTGATTCTTGAAGGAGAAGGACGCTGTCTCATCTGGAGAGAGGACGCTGATCCTTTAGGAGGAGGAGGACGCTGTCCAAGGAGGACGCAGTTCCAGACTGACAAGAGAAAACGCTGTTTGAGAGGCAGGAGGACGCTGTCTGGCCCTAGAGTGAGAACGCTGTCCATTTCTGGAGGTAAGGGTTGCAGATCTGAAGGGTTATTGTTAGATCCAGCTTGGGAAAGGATAGATCTTGCAGATCTAGTCCTGTATGTTGCAGATCTAGTCTTGTATGTTGCAGATCTGAAGGCTTTGCACTAGATCCAGTTGGAGGAGTGACAGATCTGAGGAAATACTAATAGATCTAGTCCAGATCTGAAGGGGAAACACCAGATCTAGCCCTAGAGGCTGTAGATCTGAAGAGATAGTTCCAGATCTAGCATAGATTTGAGGGTTTGGCAGCAGATCTGATATTGGAGGACGCAGTTCAGGGAGTGAAGGACGCAGATCTGATTGGGGGCTTCAGATCCATCAGGGGGGACGCAGATCTGAGGAGCAGGCTATTGTGAGAAGGGCTCATCAGCGTTTCCAGCATTCTGTAGCAGGTTCATCTCTCTGGAGGGTTGAGGACTTGTGCTTCACCTGTTTCTGCGCTGTCACTAGCAGAGACAGCGTTTCCCATCTGTGAGGGTTTGCAGCTTGAGATCAGCCCAGTATTCAGCGCAGTTCATCTCCAGTCTTCAGAGCAGCCAGGACGCTGTCCTTATTGCAGCTATTTTCTTGTATGGGAGGGTCATCACTTGCCTAGGGCAAGGATAGGTGCACTGACTCTGATTTCTTGTACTCCTCTCTATGTACTTTCTGATTAATAAAATGGCTCAGATTTTGGTATTACATGTGTCATGATTCAGTGATCTGGTTCAGTTTATATTTGTATTGGTGCATTTCTGTTTATTACTGGTTATTCCCCTTTGGGGATATTACGAAAAAATATAGATCTGCAGTTGACCTGCTATTCTGAAGCCAAAATACTGACTGATCCACAACCCTCAAACAAGATTTACAAGACTAAGCAAAATTCTGGCTTTAGAAACCCCAACGCTACCCCTGAAGCCCCTACGTCAGTCTCTTCAGCCCCTGCGTGCCTCTGCGCTGGCCTGGAGAGGGTTGCGTAACCCCAGAATGGGTGACGCAGACCCTACGTTGCCCCTGGGGTCTCTGCGTAACCCAAATGGGTCTCTTGCTGCCCAACGTTGCCCTAAGAGGGATTGCGTAGCACCTGCGTAGCTCAAGTTGCCCCTGCACTACGCAACTGCTGCCCTATCTACTGCTAATGCCTCTGCTTCTCTGTGTTGCCTCTGGAAGCTGCTCTCTGCCTCTTGTTGATTCTAGGCACTGGGATCAGACCATCCCCTTTGCCTAAACTACCCCTCTCTGTAGCTGAAACACTTTTGAAAGTCCTTAGCAAACCCTACCTTAGAACTTCAACTTAGTCTCAATGCTCTGCCTCCGTGTGTGTTCTCCAAATGACCCCAAGCCTTTCCTTTATACTTTTCTCGTTGGGAAACCAACAACCATGATCAGATCTTGAATCAATGGCTAAGATTAAAAGAAAGAGATCCGTGTGACTTAAGATAATTTCATCACATGTTTTAATTAATTACCTTTAATAATTTAATTTTACTAAGTTAGATTTAGGGTCCATAATTAAAATTATTAATTAATTAATCATCTCCCAAACAGGATGAAATTTCCCAAATCCCTTTCTAGGTATTGGAGATTTCATGTACTCTTGTGCCTCCACAAATTTTGGGAGCTAGAGCATATCTGATCCTACCCCATCACTCAAGAAAACTCAACACTCCCTCTTAGTGAGGAATGTGCTCTAGTACAAACTCTGCACTTATCTTTGGTGTGGGTCTCTACACTGATGTTGGACTTGTTGCCCTTCATCACTATGCTACTGTTGCCATTCTGTATTGCTTCCCATGACACTGCCACCGCCACTGCTACATCTGTACTGAAACTCCCTCTCAGTCTGCTGCCATCTGCTGCACTGCATCTTCAGTTGCTTAGAGAACCAATTGAATCTCCTGCCCAATCTTTGACAGACAAGTCAGTTTGGCTGCATCCTCATCACTGAAGCTCCATCGGCTGTTGATCTGTGCTGTCATCTGGAGGATGATGCACAACTACAACTTTGCACTGCGTAATCAGACTCCCTCTGCACTGCTGAAGTCACATCAACTCTTTGTGCTGAAATCTTTCACGTTGCTGCTGCACTGCGCTGTCCTCCTGAAGCCTCTACACTGCTGCAGCTCTGCTCTGCACTGTTGAAGTCACACCAACCCCTACGTTGTTGCTGCATCTGCACTGCAGTGCTCGCTTCAGCCTTCAGATCTGCCTCTGCTTCATCCATGATTCTTTGCACCAACTGCTCCACTTGTCTCTCTAATGTCTTAAGGCTCCCGTAGCTCGGATGTGATCCAAGAGATGAGCTGCTCAAGGATCTGCCCCATTCTGTAGCTGCTCTACAGATCCATATCGCCCCACTTTCGTGGTTCATGAGCGCTCATGGCTGCATCGTCTTCTGACCCATCGTCCGCCACAATAGCCTTGGAAGTAGAAGCTTCCTTGTCCTTCTTTTGTGGACAATTGTTGGCAAAATATCCTAGTTCATCGTACTGGAAACATTTGATCTTGGAAAGATCACGCTTCTTCTTCCCTTGTTGCCTCTTTGATGTCAAGGCTACATCATCTTCATCTTCCTTCTTCACCTTACTGGATCCCGTGTTGTACTGCTTCTTGGTGAATCTGCGGAGTTCTTCTTGACGTAATATTGCGCACAAGTTGTCCCAGTCGGGAAGGTCCACTCTGCCCAAAACACTTTGGACAAAGGTTTCCCACTCTTCTGTGACCACATTGAGTGCAGTCCTTACCATCAAATCATCCTCCACCTTTGCCCCCATGGCAGTCAACTGATCTCTGATTGTCTGTAATCTGAAGAGGAAATGCTCCATCTCTTCCCCCTTGGTCATCATGAATGACTGCAGTTGATTCTCCAGAAGCATATTCCTCTGGACGAACTTCCCCTCATATAGGGATGTTAAGGCCTTCCACATCTCATTAGCTGTTTTCTTCTCAGCTATATGTTGAACAATATGGTCCTTAACCCCATCCATTATGAGCCACTTGGCATGTGCCGCAGCTTCCTCATGCTTCTTCAGGAGATCTGCATCAGTCGGTGTGGCCAAGACCTGTTCTGCATGGTCCCTTAGACGGTATGCTTCCAAGACTACCAGGATTTTTTCCTTCCAGACTGCAAAGCTGGACAGACCATCTAACCTATCCTCATCACGTAGTCCGTGAGGTGCCATCTGCTCCGCAAATCTGTCGTAACTCCTTCTCTCTTTGCTAGAGATATAGATCTAGGGTCCTTGGCGAAACAGGCACCATCTGCTCCCTCTGACAACTGATTCTCTTGGAAATCTGCCAAATCAACATGAAACAACTCTCTTCGATCCTCTGATCGATCTGCTTATTTCTTTGGCTAGAAACCCTCTGAGAAGCTGATCTCCTCCCGTTCTTTGTCTCCTAGTGCTTAGGCTAAATTCTGAAAAATCCAAAAATTTAACCCCACCAGCAACTTCTGAAGTTCTGCAGCTCTGCTTCCGGCACTTCTGAATCAGACAGCTTTAGATCTGCGTCACCCTAGCCTGCCTCTACATGAGAAGACAGTCCCAACGCTTGCCTCTGCGCTACCTCTGCACAGTAAGTACGTGGGCCTGCATGGAGACAGCATAGGACTGTGTCACTCTGACCTTTGCATGGCTCTGCTCCCTCTGAAACTGCGATGTCCCTTCAGATCTGGCTTTCTGCAACAAGATTCTTCAGTCTTCTGTTGGTGACCCTGCTAGATCTGCAATCACTCTGATACCATGTGAAAATTTCTGAATGTTACTTATGCAGAATTATATTGTTAGATCTGGTTATACTTCTCCTACTTATCAGGTTATTAATGCTAAATTCTTCAGATTAACATCGAAGTAAACACATAACATACTTTCACTGATTCAGATCTAAAACAGAAAAAGTACATGCACACATAGACAAAGTGACACAAGATTTTCTGGACAATAGTCCTCGGAGAAACCCAATGCGGAAAAACCGGTCTTCTGGCCGCTGGAGGGTGTTTATTATTGAGTAGTTTTCTGAATACAACAAATCTGGGCACCACACTAGTTCACCCGACAGTGAAAAATATAGATCTGCAGCTGCCCTGCTATTCTGACGCGAAAATAGTGACTTATCCACAACCCTCAAATGGGATTCACAAGACTCAGCCAAATTCTGGCTCTAGAAACACCAGCACTGCCCCTGAAGCCCATGCGTCAGTCTCTTCAGCCCCTGTCTGCCTCTGTGTTGGCCTATAAAGGGCTGCGTAACCCCAGAATGGGTGATGTAGACCCTACTCTGCCCCTTGGGGTCTCTGCATAACCCAGATGGGTCTCCTGCTGCCCAACGCTGCCCTAAGAGGGATTGCGTAGCACCTACGTAGCTGAAGCTGCCCCTGCACTGCACAGCTGCTACCCTCTCTGCTGCTGTTGTCTCTGCTTCTCTGTGCTACCTCTGGAAGCTGCTCTCTGCCTCTTGCTGATTCTAAGCACTGGGATCAGACCATCCCCTTTGCTTAAAATACCCCTCTCTGCAGCTAAAACACTTTTTAAAGTTCTTAGCAAACCCTGCCCTAGAACTTCAGCTTAGTCTCAGTGCTCTGCCTCCGTGTGTGTTCTCCAAATGACCCCAAGCCTTTCCTTTATACTTTTCTCATTGGGAAACCAACAACCATGATCAGATCTTGAATCAATGGTTAAGATTAAACGAAAGCTTGATCCGTGTGACTTAAGATAATTTCATCACATGTTTTAATTAATTACTTTTAATAATGTAATTTTCCTAAGTTAGACTTAGGATCCATAATTAAAATTATTAATTAATTAATTATCTCCCAAACAGGATGAAATTTCCCAAATCCCTTTCTGGGTATTGGAGATCTCATGTACTCTAGTCTCTCCACAAATTTTGGGAGCTAGGGCACATCTGATGCTACCCCATCACTCAAGAAAACTCAACACTTCAAATTCCCTTGAGTTCTATGTCCATAATTAGATCAGAAACCTTATGTGTCAACCAACATAATTTATCTAAAGACGCTAAAAATTAATTTTCAGTTTTCTCATTTTATTAAGCCAACTTCAAAGAAATTTCTCCATAATAGAAACAACATTTTGTTCTCTTAGGGGAGTATCCATAACAAATTCCATCCTCTATTATTTTAATAACCTATCCTCTCATGTTATTACAAAAAAATATTGCATCGAAAAAAGTTTAAAGTCCCAATGATCAAGGTGTTAGTTTTGTGTTACTCAGGAAGGCTACTCGCTGTTAGCTGTTGCACCGGTTTTCCCTAGTTGGGTTTTTCTGGGGACTTAGTCCAAAAATATTTGTGTATTTTTCTCTGTGTGCATCTATTCTTCTAACGTTTATTGTTCTTCTGCAGTATTTGTTTTGTGAAGGCTGCAGTGTATATGTTTCATTATTTTTCCTAACATAGTAAATAATTTGTTCAATTCATTTAACAAATAGAAGAAACGTTATCAGTTGTTGCAGTAGGATTCCGGGTGACAAAATTTTCACACTCTGGACCCTGGAAAATTTTCCAAGTGTGTGGTGCATGTGTGGAGCCTGTTGGGCATGGTGAACCAAGTGCATCATCGTCATCCAAAAGGTGTAACACGAGCAATCAACGAGTGGTACTTGGGATCCATGAAGTACTCTTTGCTATGGTGGAGGCCCATGGCTCTCAACGCTCACCTTACAAGTGCCAATGTAGCTCTTTAGAGGGCTAGGACCACGTACAGGGAGACCAAGCCCCAAATGGAGACGCACCTGCAATCCTCCATAAGATCCAATGCGTCCCCTTTCCCTCCAATACAACAAATCATTAGAATAATCAAGTAAAAGAGCTTACGAGTCATGGAATCAATGGGGCACTTCATGGTGGCATGCCCTTCCATAGTGGGTTTTGGCATGTACAAGTGTCTCCAAGTTCAATAAGGGGGTTAATCAAGGACCGTATTAGGTGGTTTCAACCTCTAAAGGGGGTGACATGTCCATGGTACATCCTTCAAATGGTTGGTCGTAAATGATATAGCAATGGAGCAGAGTGGGGATTAGGGGAATCATCCAGACCACATGTTATGGTACAAGGTAGATACAATAAGGGAAGCCCACACGTGGGTGTATAAGTGTAGGACGAAGCAAATTGTGGAACATGATTTACCCCAACCTTTTGTGAAAGTTTGGAAACCCAAATACCTATTGGATCAATCTGATATTACTTCTCCTCCTTATCAATTCCATGCAAGTTATTCACTGTGTTACACTGCAAATATTGAAGTAAATACAACTGCAACCTTCACTAAGTAAAATATATGCGGAAACAAGAACTTAGAAAGAAGAAATAAACACTAACACAATTGACACCGTTATTTTTGGGCTAAGTCCCCGGAAGAATCCAATGCAAGAAAATCGGTGCAGCAGCTGAGGGTTTGTATTATTATGCAGTAGTTATGAATACAATCCCAGATGCCTTCCTGGCTATCCGATACAGAGAATCTGATTGGCAGAAAAATTAGTGGGAAATACCTCCATCTCCGAAATGGCTAGCCCCAAGCTGCCTTTGCGCTGTCTCTGCATAGTCACTGCGCAACTCTACATCACAACTGATAGGGACTATGTCACTCCCTCTGCCTGATCAATCTGCTGGCTGAATGCTTGATCCTCTAGCCCTCTGGTCTCACACCCCGGCTCCCGACACTGGATTTGATCTGACCCTCAGCAAATTTGCGGTTCTCCTCACAAGCTTAGCGTCCAAACGTAGCTCTGCGCTTCCCAGCATGGCTCTTACGCTACCTCTTCTGGATCTCTCTCTGCCTTCTCTGAGTTGTATCCCCAGCTCGGGAAATCTCCAACCAAAAAACTATCTCTGCCCCTCACTCCAAGAAATTGTGAAAATTTCTGAACCTAAGTTACAGAAACCCTACTGCAATCTTTTGATTTACATCTCCTACTTGTTTGATTTAATTAACAAGTTAATTTTCTGAATTATTCAGCGAAAACATCAAAGTAAATACTACTGCAGCCTACAAATACATACAGATCATTTACTGAAGCATAACACACATATGACAAAGGACATAGTATTTTTTGGACAATGTCCCTGGAAAAACCCAATGCGGGAAAACCGGTGCAGCAACTCTTAGAGGGTTTGTTTATTAAGTAGAATATCTGAATACAATCAAGGGCACCAGTAGTGGTTTTCCCAACAGAGAAATCGCGGGAGATGTACCTCTATCACTCGGAGAGAGAAAATATGGCTGATTCAGCTGAGGTTTCACACCTTTTGAATCGTTGAATACGAGCCCTTTCTGGCCTACTGGAAATCCCAACGCTGCCTCTATCAGCACTGCGTTAGCTCTGCATAGCTGCTAGAGCCTCTGCGTAGCACAGGCTGCTCTTGCGTCACCCCTCTGGGCTCAGCGTTGCCTCTGCGTCACCCTGAAGGGCTTGCGTCAGCCTCTGCACTGCCTCTGCATGAGCCTGACTGGGCTGCATCCCTCCTGCTGGGTCTCTACGCTGCCTGGTACGGATTTGCCTCTCGGCCTCGGATCTCAATATCCCTCACTGATATTCCCCTCACCAACACTGCAAGCTCACTCAAAAATTCTCAATAAACCGTGCCCCATAATTTCGACTTAGCTCAATTGTTATCGCTTTGTGTGTCTTCTCCAACTGACCCAAGCCTTCCTTTAATACTTTTCTCGTTGAAAAATCAACGACCGTGATCTAATCTCTAATCAACAGCTAAGATTAGAAAAGACTTGATCGATGTTACTTAGAACATTCTCACCCACATGTTTAAATTAATTCCCTTTAATTATTTAATTTCCCTAAGTTAGACTTAGGGTCTCCATTAAAATAATTCATTTTTGGAATAACTTAGGCTCCGAGTGGAATTTCTCCAAAAGATTTTTGGGTCTTGGAGATCTCATGTGTTCTAGCCCCTCCACAATGTTTCGGAGCTAGAGCACATTTGATGCTACCCAAAATCTGAACACTCCCTCTTAGCGAGGAATGTGCTCTAGCAACACTTCACTCTAGAAGCGTTACTCTGATCCATGGCATCAGTCTTCTGCGCTGCTGAGGATCGACCTGTTGCCCTTCATCTACTGCGTTGCTGCTTTCTGTACTGCTGCCCATGACTCTACCACAGTCACTGCCTCATTTGTACTGCATCTCCCTCTTAAATGCTGCATCATGCTGCCCATAGCATTGCCACTGTTAACTGTTGTACTGCAACTTAGTTGCTGAGAAGTAAGCAACTAAAGAACATTACCCAAAACACTGACAAACAAGTCAGGTTGGCTACATCTCGATACTGAAGCACCCTTTGCTGCTACTTTGCGTTGACCCTCTGAAGCTCTGCGTTGGCTGTTGCTCTACACTGCGTAAGCATTGCCTCTGCGCTGCTGAAACCCCATCAACCTCTGCGCTACTGCTTCCACTTTGCTGCTGCATCTCCTCTGTGCTGCTCCAGTTTTTAGCGTCCCAACACTGCCATAGTACCTCCACGATCCTCTGCTACTGTCTTAAAGGGCTCTCGTAACTCATATGTGATCCAAGAGTTTGGGCACCTCAATGATCCTGCCCACTTACTATCTATAGCTCAATCTACAGATCTATGTAGCCCCACCTCTTCTCTCGAGGCACATGAGCACTCATGGCAACATCATCATCACTGCCACTATCCCCTTTGGCTGCCGCAGCCTTGGACCTGAATCTTCCTTGCCCTTCTTCTTCTGAAGAAAAGTATTGGCAAAGTGTCCCAATTCGCCACATCTGAAGCACCGGACCTTTGAGAGGTCCTTCTTCTTCTTCCCTTGTTGCTACCTCTCCCTCTTCGATGCGAGAGCTGCATCTTCCTCCTCTTTCTTTATCTTGGCTCCTCCGTTGCTGTTGCCCTTCTTGGTTATTCTCCTCATTTCTTCCTGACAAAGGATTGCCCACATGTCCTCCCAGTTTGGAAGTTGTGCTATGCCTAATATACTTTGGACAAAGGTCTCCCAATCATCGATGACTGCATTCAGGGCAGTCCTCATTAAGAGACCTTCATGAGGAGTTGCCCGCATTACAACTAGTTGATCTCGAATAGCCTTCAATCTGAGGATGAAGGGAGCGATCTCCTCTCCCCTGTGCATTGCAAACAGTCGCATCTGATTCTCCAGAAGCATCTTTCTCTGGATGGAGCTACCTTGATACAACATTTCCAGTGCTTGCCACATTTCATTTTCCGTTTTCTTCTCGGAAATATGTGGGACCACGTGATCCTTCACCCCATCCATGATCAAGCTCTTAGCCCGCGCCTAATTTTCCTCATACTTCTTTAGAGGATCAGCATTGACCATAACGACCACAACCCTCTCGGCATGGTCTCTGATACGATACTCATCAAGGACTGACAAGATCCTGTCTTTCTAGATGACAAAGTTAGACGCACCGTACAACCTGTTTGATCTCTCAATCCGTGCGAGGCCATCTCTACTCAAAAATGTTGAAGCAAAAAACTCTTCTCCCTTCAACTGCTGCTACTCTCTGCAAGAGACTGGATCTAGGTTTCTTGGCGATAGAAACCCTCTAGAGACTATGCTCCCTCTGTCTAGTGATTTCCCTCCCGGAAATCCTCCACCAACTCTATCGAATAAGCCCTCTACGATCACTTCACCGATCGAATCTCAGATTTCTTGGTTAGAAAATCTGCTGAGGAACTGTCCCCCCTTACTTTGTCAACCCTACTAGGCACTGTTCTACACCGACAGAAACAATGCCCCACCAGCAACTTCGAAGATCATAAAACTGCACTTCCAGCCACGACAACAGGCACAATGCCACTCCCTCCTGGACTGCGTCACCCTCTTGGGTCTGCGTCAACTTGACAGGTTCTATGTCGCCCTTCTTGGCCTGCATCAGCCTCTGTGTCACCCCTGCTGTGTCTGTGTTGTCCCTCTGTTGTTGCGTTCCCTTTTTCTAGATCTGTGAGCTTCAGCTGCCCTCCTGCAGCAAAAAATATTCATCTCTTTGCTGATGGCTTCATCTTGATCTGCAATAGCTCTGGTACCATGTGAAATTTTTTGAACCTAAGTTATAGAAACCCTACTGCAATCTTCTGATTTACTTCTCCTACTTGTTCGATTTGATTGACAAGTTATTTTTCTGAATTATTCAACAAAAACATCAAAGTAAATACTACTGCAACCTACACATACATACATATCATTTACTGAAGCATAACACACAGATGACAAAGGACAATTATTTTTGGACAATGTCCCCAGAAAAAACCCAATGCCGGAAAACCGGTGCAGTAGCTCTTAGAGGGTTTGTTTATTGAGAATAATATCTGAATACAATCAAGGGCACCAGTAGTGGTTTGCCTAACAGAGAAATCATGGCAAATGTACCTCTATCATCCAGAGACAGAAAATATGGATGATTCAGCTGAGGCTTCACACTTTCTGAATCACTAAATACGAGCCCTTTTTGGCCCACTGGAAATCCCAGCGCTGCCTCTCCTAGCACTGCGTCAGTGCTACGTAGCTGCTAGAGCCTCTGTGCAGCATAGGTTGCTCTTGCGCAACGTTGCACGAAGCGGGGACGTTTTTTGAAAGTAGGAACACGGAAGTGTCATTTTCCAAAAAATTAGGAAGCGAAGCGTTTCAGAAGCGTCTACTATATATATATATATATATATATATATTTTGCATTTATATTTAAAACAAACTTCCCAAATACCATATTAGTTGTAGAAGACATGAAAACATGTATATTTTTACATAAATCAAGATAGATATGACATTCATGATTCCATTGTACATCAATAATTAATTATTCGAGCATCAACCATCTAGATTCTAGATCCTAGCAATTACAAACATACATCAAATTTTTAAGCTTGATAAAACATTTAAGCATACTATAAAACATAAAACATTTAAGCATGCCGCATATTATAAAACATAAAACATTTAACCATATTATAAAACATAAAGCATATTATCTATCAAGTGAACAACTGTCAACATTAGTCATGTCCAAAATTCAAATAATAATGTTTACAAAATAGGAACACGGAAGTGTCATTTTCCAAAAAATTAGGAAGCGAAGCGTTTCAGAAGCGTCTACTATATATATATATATATATATATATATATATTGCATTTATATTAAAAACAAACTTCCCAAATACCATATTAGTTGTAGAAGACATGAAAACATGTATATTTTTACATAAATCAAGATAGATATGACATTCATGATTCCATTGTACATCAATAATTAATTATTCGAGCATCAACCATCTAGATTCTAGATCCTAGCAATTACAAACATACATCAAATTTTTAAGCTTGATAAAACATTTAAGCATACTATAAAACATAAAACATTTAAGCATGCCGCATATTATAAAACATAAAACATTTAACCATATTATAAAACATAAAGCATATTATCTATCAAGTGAACAACTGTCAACATTAGTCATGTCCAAAATTCAAATAATAATGTTTACAAAATAGGCCACTTGGCCACCACCAAGACAAAAAATTTCAAATTCAAAACAA
Organism: Pinus albicaulis; assembly: GCA_034641835.2. Taxonomy (NCBI): domain Eukaryota; kingdom Viridiplantae; phylum Streptophyta; class Pinopsida; order Pinales; family Pinaceae; genus Pinus; species Pinus albicaulis. Next base: position 909,791,259 of record CM076573.1, on the reverse strand, counting down.
GCCTACAAGTCTAATCTAAGAAAAAAGAAGTAAATTATGAATATATCTACTAATCTCTCCTCCTTCCACCATGAAGAGTACGTGGCGGTGAGCCTCCACTTGGCGGTCCTGGTGGCAATGAAGAAGATGGTGGTTGTGGAAGTTGTGGCACTGCGATTGATGAAGACGAAGCCCCTGTTGTTGGTGTTGAACCATGGAACCTAGGAAACAAGGGACCAGTTGGGGGTGGCATGTTAACTCGATCATCATCATCATGGATAAGAGCATCATCTAATTGCTCTAATCGCAACACTCCATCCTCCAAATTGGCCTCCTCTGGATACCTGTCCCAAACCTTAAGGTCTTTATTACTCTTTGCATCATCATAGTATTGGGACAACAATCGCAAGTTGTAATGAACATAAACCAAGCTCTCTGCTTGGTCTAAACTCAACCTGTTCCTTTTAATACTGTGGATGAAAGAATAAGAGCTCCAACACCTCTCTGCAGAAGAAGTGTTTACCACTTGTGATAGCACCCGCAATGCAAAGCCTGTAGAATTGGAATTGCACCTCCATGCATGTTCCACCACTCAATAGAAGAAAAAGTTTCTCGATCTCTAATTGCATGCATGCTCCCAAATGTACCAGTGCAAAGCGTATAGTTTCTCAACTGTTTCCGTACCAAGACAGCCTCCTCCTCATTAGGGACTAATCTAGTCAATGCAATCATATATTTTTCTAAAACCTCTGGATCTAGGGTGGTTTTCTCCTGCTCCCCCCCTCCCCCAGGTGTTGGTGTTGAAAGCCATGATGGATGATAGTATTTAGGTGTCAAAAGATATGCTAATGCATGCAATGGAACATTTAGCATATCCCGTGGTCTTTCTACCTCTGCATGAATATAACTGTACAAGGTGATATCTCTAGGCTCAACAATGTCTTTAATCTGCCCCAACATGTTATCCATTTTCTCATACACCTCCCCAATTATTGGCTGATCTGAATCTGCAAACTGATCATGTAATTAATTGGTTGGGTGAATTGCAAAACATATTTAACCTATGACCAAAAGTACATGTCAAGAATAGTGTCCTTGGCTACATTAGCACCATCTCTATCAGTGTTAATTTCCTCCCACGATTCATCGGTGACCATATTAGTTAAAGCTTGTCTCACCTTCACTAGCCGCCTAAAGGTGAGGTAATACCTTGCAAATCTTGTTTTTGCAAGTGTAAGCAACTGCAACTTGAAGTCAGTTCCATAGAAGTAGTTTACCCTTGTATGCCCTGTGATAAATTTAATGATTTGCTTCCCTCTCTTGTAAAGCTCATTAATCCACCCACATTCTTTATGCTTCACAATATCATGCATCAAAAGGTTCAATGTGTGCACCAAGCACCCAGACCAAAATATGTGTGGATAAGTACGCTCAATAATTCTTCCTGCTCCCTTACAATTTGTTGCATTATCTGTGATCACTTGAACCACTTTACTAGGACCAACATCTTTGATTGATTGCAATAGGAGATCTGCAATGTTTTGGGAAGTTGCACTGACAGCAGAGGAATCATGACATGTAATAAATACTGCACCACTAGCAGAAACACCAAGAACATTTATCAAATGTTGGTTTATGATATTTGTCCACCCATCTGATACAATGGATACCCCACTATCCACCCACTCATTTTTAAAACATGTCAAAGTTATTTTAACCTTTCCTTTTTCTCTTTCTAATAACACTATTCTAGCTTTCTCATAGTTGGGGGACTTGCATCCTTTTGGGGCTTCATTGATGGCCTTCACCATTTCATGCCAATAGGGAGAGTGAAGCACATTGAATGGTACACCGCAAGCACAAAGAAATCGGACTATATTTCCATCCACATCATCCCTCCCAGCAACATTAAGGAAATCCCCTATTGTTTTTTTACCTCCAGAGCTTGTAGAAATACCATGAGGAGATGATCTTATAATCCCCTCACCCTCCTTATAATCTTTCGTTGACCCTTCAACGGCCAAGATTAAAACATAATCAAGGGCTAAGATTAACTGGGAGTTGATCCATGACTTTATCTAGAATATTCACACTTAGTTTGATTAATACACTTTAATTAATCAATTTCCCTAAGTTTAGACTTAGGAAAACATTAAAAAACGATTAATCAATTTAATGAAACCATCTCTAAGTGGAATTTTCCAAAATACTTTCTGGGTATTATGGAATACATGTGTCTTAGCCTATATACAATATTGCAAGGCTAGATCACATCCGATGCTACCATAAATCAACACTCCCTCTTAGCGAGGAAAGTGCTCTAGCAATACAACTCTATGTGCTGCTCTGACTTCTGTAACATCTACTACTGTGCTGTTGATGCTGCTCATCAACACTGCACAATTGTTGCATATGTACTATTGCTAACTCTGCATGTTGCTGCCAATTGCTACTGTACTGCAACTCCCTCTGAATTCTCCAACCATGCTGCTGCACTACGTGAGCACTGCTTTGCACTGCGTGAGTACTATTTTGCGCTGTGCTGCACCACTGTGCACTACGCTGCTACTACTCCATTATTGCTACTGCTGCTCAACTACTGCTGCATTGTTGCTTATCGCAATAGAAAAAACATCCGAAATTGGACAAGTAAAGCTGCATCTTGGATAATAAGACTGTCTGCTGCTAACTTCTGCACTAGCTCTCTGAATATGTTGCGCTGCTACTACTCTGCACTGCGTGAGCACTGCACTGCACTGTGCGCTGCGCTGCTACTGCTCAACTGCTGCTTCTGTTGCTCCTTCTCTGCGTTGATAAGGCTCTAGTACAGCTAGCCACTGCATTGTCTCTTCATCTCTTGCTGCAATTGTCCACCTGCTATTGTATTAAGGCTCCCGTAGCTCGTATGTGATCCAAGAGTTCGGAGATACTCAAGGATCTTGCCAACTTGTAGATTCTGGATCTACAACTCCAAGTCAACCCACTTCCCTCCTTTCGAAATATGAGCTAACATAGCACAATAAGCTTCTGCCTCAATCTTGGCAGCTCCGGCTTGAGGATCTTGCTTCTCCTCCTTGCCCTTTTTCTCAAGAGGACATTATGTGGCATAATGTCCCATTTCCCCACGCCTGAAGCACTTGATCTTGGACAAATATTTCTTCTCCTGCCGTTGTTTCCCCTTTGACACAAGGGTTGTGTTTTCTTCCTCCTTCTTGACTTTTGAATTGCTGCTACCATCCTCAATATGGATTTTGAGGAGATCTCTCCTCAGCTCTTCTTGCTGTAAGGCTACCCACATCGCTTCCCATCCTGGGAGTCTTTCGCTGCCCAGAATGCTCTAGACAAAGACCTGATAGTCTTCTGAAACATAGTTCAGAGTGAGCCTTACCAGCTCTGAGTCTCTAGGTGTTGATCCCACTGTTGACATTTGGTCTCGGTTTTCCTGAATTTGAGACAGGAAAGAGTCAAAATGCTATCCCTTCTTCATCCTGGTGTTACGCATCTTCTCCTCCAGATACATCTTCCGCTACTCGGAAGATCCTTGATATAGCTTTTCTAGCCCTACCCACATTTCTCTAGCAATGTCCTTTGCTTCTATGTGGGGTACGATGTGATCCTTTATGCCATCTAGGATCAATCGTTTGGCTCTTGCCATGTTCTTCTTGAAGGCTCTCAGATGTGTTGCATCCAACGGCTCTAGAATTGTGCTGTCAATGAGGGTCTTTAGATCATGCTCATCAAGGAGAAACTGAATCCTTGACTTCCAAATGACATAGTTGGAGGCACTCTCCAACCTATCTTGGTCACGCAATCCATTGCTAGCCATCTCCTCAACTGTCGATTTCTCCCTCTAGCCCTCTGCTCAGCTAGACTTATGCACTCCTTGAGGAGTAAGTCAAGGCTTCTGCTGCTGCATGGGAAAAACTGAGTCTCTTGAGTAAGAGAACTCTCTGAGGTCAAGAAATCCCCAACTGTGTTTTTCAGGAATTTTCTGACGTTTATGCACCAGCACTCACTGTTGTGCAGCTACTGCGTCCTACAGCTATGCTGGTCTGCTACGCTGCCTCTTCTGCAACTGAAAAAGCTTACTCCTTTGTCAACTCTCTCAGAGGAAGCTTTCTCTCCGTTGGATTTCCCTCCTTGCCTAGACTACGTAACTACTGGGGTAGTCTACTACTGCTTACACAATTCCTAGTCCCTTCAGCGTTGATCTACTGGTTCACTCTCATTTCTCTTGCACTTCAGCTTGAATAAGCTCTGATACCATGTGAAAAATCCAAAGTGTGGATTCCTACTGCAACAAATCTGAATTACTTCTATTATTTTCCATAATTATTTCATTACAGTGAAATATCGAAGTAATTACTGAAGCAGTCTACACAAACAATGTTGTGTAATAAATCTAAGTGCTGAAACAAACTGAACAAAATACAATGAAAAACATCCACATTTGACGGTTATTTTTGGACTAAGTCCCCGAAAAAACCCAACTCGGGAAAATCGGTGCAGCAGATTTGAGGGTTTTGTATTATTAAGCAGCAGAATCTTGAGTACAACTAGGGTGCTAATATCTGGCTCACCCTTCAAAGAAAATCTCGGCAACAAAAGAAATGTGAGATATACCTCACTCTGCAAGTCCTTGGCTGATCCGGAGCAGCACTGGTGAAGCCCCTCTCTGCCTCTGCGTGATGCCTACGCTGCTACTGCGTAGTCTTGCGTGGGCAAGCTATGGAACTGCGTCACCTCCTCCTCTACAACAATCAAGTTGATCTGGAACTGAGTTTTGGCCCTCCTGGCTCAGAAACCCCATCTTCCAACTATCTCTGGACTGAATTTATGTAATATTCCTAATTAGCACCGCTAATTGGAATATTTGATTTTTGTATAGTTTTGCCGACTATAGTTTATTAATAAATAAAAGTGAGAAAAGGGGTCTAACTCACTTAAATAAAATAAAGTGTTTCCCTAGTAGATGCAATGTTGTAACTTAAGGGGGGAGCCAAGGGGGGCCACACACCACGTGGAGGAGCCAATGAGAGAGAGAGGACGTTGGTTTTGGAGGGAAACCAATGCTATAAAAGGTGGAGGAGCCTCCTCATTTGGGGCATTATTGATATTGTTGATGATATTGAGCTAGACTTCTGTCTACTTGAGCACGCTGGCTGTTTAGTCGGTCTGCAGCACTGTTTAGTGCGATTGAGTGTCTCCGGTCGGAGATCTCACCCTTGGCCCCGGGGGACTTCGAGTGCCTGCTCGGGCAAGGTTTTTCTTCAGTCTTTAGCAGGATATTTGCAGGTGTTTTGTTTGAGAGTTTTGCTGAGGAGCTGAGCTTCATTGGGCGACTGCGCAATCCTTGGAGGGAGGACGCAGTTTGAGTGGAGCTGTTCAGTGGTAGAGATTTCTGCAGGAGATTCAGGCCTCTTCCGGTGTGGAGGTTCAGCGTTTATCATTTGGTGAGTTTCCTGAGGAGTTGTGGCCCCATTTCAGTCTATTTCAGTTGATGTCTGCGCTGGTCCTGGAGGGACAGCGTTTTTTTAGGAGGAGGGTTTTGGGGGTGATTTTCGGAGGTGGTCCGTTTGGTATATGGTTTCTGGGTTTTGTCCGGGGTGGTGAGTTCAGGTGGTCTGCCGATTTTCAGCTCATTCTCGCAAGGGGATCAGCCCCTAGCTTCAGTTCATTTCAGCAGCAGCAGTTTACGGCAGTTTCTCCCAGCAACTGGGATGCAGTTTCTTGTAGCAGCCATTTCCTGTTTTTCTGAGAGGGTTCTTCACTTGCCTTGAACAAGGATAGGTGCATTTATTCTGATTATCCATTGTATCTCATTATATTCTCAGATTAATAAAATGGCTTAGCATTTCCGGCATTTTTATGTGTATTTGCTTTATGTTCTATTTTCGGCATTTCCTATATTGTCGCATGCTTGTATTGCTGTCTATTTCCCATTCGGGATATTACAGTGGTATCAAAGCATAATTCTGGCTCAGCCTGTGGTCTATGACATTGGGAAAGAGATCATACAGAGGTTTGCTGGAATTTTGGAGAGCAATAGCAGTTGCAGTACCAAAAACGCAATTGGAAAAAGGGCCAAAATATAAAGGGTCAAATTTTGAAGTTTGGAATTAGAAGAAACGCTTTCTGGGTTTTTCTGGGTTTTGGGCAAGGATCACCTTCCCAAATTCCTGGAATTTTCTGAGTAGTTTTCGGTGGGTAAATCGGAGGTCGAAGTTAAGCAGCAGTATGGTTTTGCAGCAGCCGTGCAGTTTCTGAGGAGCCTGTAGGCACCTAGCAGAAAATGCCAATGGCAGGTGGTGATGATGAGAGGAGATTTAGAAAGGCATTCCAATACATACAGGAAGTGTCACAGAGACTCACTGCGCTGGAGGTTAGGCAGCGGGAAACCCCAAGGGGATTTCGGATTGGTGAGGGATCGTGCACATCCCACCATTTGCCGGAGCATGTTGCCACTCAGCATATGGCATCACATACACCCACACGTCCTACCATGCCCACTTTTCTGGATGAAGACATAGGGGCAGCAGCACAGCGAGAGCCGGAGCTGGGCCACATGGGTGACTATTTTGCAGAGTACCAGGCATACGGGCGGGAGTTCATGGAGGCTCTCTCGTTCAGAGACTTTGTCCAGCTCCAGCGGGACAGTAGACCCCGCGATCATCACCGGGGGCACCGACATCATCATGATGGAGACTACCACCGCACAGCTAGCAGATTCCATCTACCGACATTTGACGGGTCATCCAGGCGCTCAGAAAAAGCTTGGGTGGACAAGTTGGATAACTCTTTCCAGCTTGACCGAGTATCGGAGAGGGAAACCATTAAAATGGTTACCTTGCACTTGGAGGATGAGGGAACACCGGATTGCAGGGAGTCTGAGGTTACACCTAGTGTGACACAGGATTCACCCTCATTGGAGACCTCCTTGGCCATGCCGGTTGATGTGGTAGTGGAGAAGGTAGAGCCTACCTCAGTAGAGCCATCCATTGAGGTGATGACCGGAGTCGAGTCCGAGTCTTCAGGTGGTAGCAACACACGACAGATGGGTGAGACGATAGGAGATATATCCACCGTTGATGAGGCACTAGCAAGTACAGAGGTATTGGATGATGGTCACAGACAGTGGTATCATCGGCTTCGGGCGGACCTTCGAGTTTTGAGAGAGAAGGCCACGTCAGTACGGGAGACCATTTTGTTGCAGGACCAGGAGCTGGAGGGTATGAGAGCGACTTGTGCCAAGTCGACGGCCAAGTTGGTCCGCATTGGGGAACAGCTGGATTCTCTGATGGTACAACCAGAGGGCACGTTGGAGCGTCAGATCATTCCCCTTCAGGCATGCATGGATGGGACTAGCAGTGTTGTTGGGTCATCTCTTTCCGTTGGAGAGAGAGAGGCAAAGCCACCTAGTCAGATCTCATATGTTAACTTTGATAGCGGTATGAGACGATAAGAGTTGCACAGGGTACAGCATCCACATGTTGAGGTTGGATGGAGAGAGATTTTGAGTTGGTACTCGGTGGAGCGAGCTATGGAGATAGTGATGGATCCGAGTGTAGCTCAGCTGGATTTTCTATGCATGGGGAATACAGGAACCCCAGATTGGCATTGGGATCTAGGAGGGATCACCTACCGTTTCCCAGGCAGGTCGGCTGACTATGTCTTGGAGAGTACAGTTGGCCTAGCAGTAGAGCATATGCAGTTTCGGTCAACTCCAGTGGCCAACCAGTTTATGGGCAGACTCCCTAGGTTGTCTTGGCATGACATTCATACACGGGGTCACGGGGTGGTCAGCACACCTTGGCAGGAGCTTGTCGGAGGAGGTGGCAGTGGCAGGCCACCAGATGGCACCTTGTATGGGGCCAAGGATTCTTCACCTTTGTGTGGGGCACAGAGGACGCAGCGGAGCCGAGCAGTGGTGGTAACACCACTGACACACGGGGAGATTCACTTCTCGGACCCCTTGAGGAGTATTTGGAGTGATGATCCTTTCGTCGGCAGGTATAGTGATGCGACGGTGGAGACGATGTTACCGATTGGTGGTAGTCGGACATGTAGAGGCACAGCTCTAGGACATCACATCCAGGGATGTGTGGGAGCCTCTAGCATTGAGCGGTGGATGGCCGGTGGACATGGAGTAGCATGGTGGTGTACCATAGTGTGTGGGACTGCATTGTGGAGTAGGAGTATCCTACATCACATTGAGAGCATGCGGAGAGTGACCGATGCCTGGACACAGTCAGGGCACGAGACGGTACAGGGTGCTACAGCAGTAGCACATGGTATCCAGCAGCATACCGAGGTATGCCTCGGTGTGCAGTGGCATGTTGAGGAGTATATGGATGATCAGTGGTATGCGAGGGCATACGGTGCTGCACAGCAGGGTCTTAGAGCATTGCTTCCAGAGAGACTCATGGACAGGGACATCGGGCTTACCTTTGGGAGTAGTTCACCCAGGATCGATGGAGAGACAAAGGAGCGATACTTGGCAGTATCTGTGGGGACTCCCACACCTGACTCGCTTCGACATCACTCACAGGTACAGTTGATTATGTTTTTGACCTTTGGCACTTTGGGCGTGAGCAGCAGGGTACGCGAGGTTCACCCAAGATATTTGGATGACACTCAGTACACTAGGCGAGAGACTTCTCAGCAGTGGCACTGGGTTGGTGTGCTAGTTGACAGCCACAGGTGGGGGATGAGATGATCCTTTGCAGAGGTGGTGCATCAGTCATCACTGAGCCTACGCTTGGGGAGCAGGTCATGAGGGAGACATGCATCATTTTTCCCTCGGGGCATGTCGAGATCATGCATGAGCAGAGGATACGAGGTACAGCAGAGGTAGTATCCCAGTATGTGTCTGGGCTCCAGACACTGTATCGACACTTTGTCGAGAGGGTGGATGGCATGTTCGATGCCGATGAGATGGCGGAGGTAGAACAGGAGGGCATTCCTTCTGTATGCCAGGGTGAGGACTCCTTTTCACATGAGTCCATAGGATCAGTTGAGGTCGCTTCTGCGGAGCGAGGGCAGTCATGCATGGATGGTGACAGTAGACCGGAGCTATATTCTAGTGTCCAGGGTGAGCAGTCATGGGACTCTGCGAGAGATACTCTGGGTGAAGAGTCACTTGTGACACTTCAGCTAGAGCAGCAGGTGATGGAGCCTGAGTCGACAGAGGAGGACACTACTCACATCGGGCATGATATTCCTTTGAGAGAGAGCCAGATGGGCACTCACATCGAGTCTGTGGTGGATATGCAGCTAACCGCGGGGTCAGCCATTGGGGAGGAGCAGTCAGCTGCATTGACATCGAGTACGGTGACAGCCGTTACAGATCCATATCCTCTGGAGGTGTTGGAGGTTGATGGGATTGTTATGCAGGGGGCTAGTAGACAGCAGGAGCTGTTGGATATGTTGGAGCATCCATCTTTGGGTCGACACTGGGATGAGGCGCAGATAGATGTACTCGCAGTCAGCAGAGCTGCAGTGTTTTTAGTGGGTAGCACTCTCTAGGAGTACATCGATGGAGCTTGCAGCATACCTTGCCCACTTTTGCCCATTATAGAGAGAGGGGCTTCCTTCTACAGGCAGCTTCCATTGACAGACAGGGTAGAGCAGTGGGAGTTGATTACAGGTTGGCGGCAACATCCCAAGCATGTTCCATATACCGTTGTTGTTGCTACATCAAATTCTTCTTCTAGGATGGACTGGCGGGAGATCATGAGTTGGTACCCTCTAGATGGTACGGTATTCTTCGTAGGGAGCACAGTCGAGCAGGGGCCCTTGGACATAAAAGAGGTTATAGATTCCAGCTGGCAGGGCGGCACAGGACATCATTTCTTCAGCACTCCATCCCGATTTCAGGAGAGCAGGATCAGCATGGGATTGAGTCACAACTTGGATTGGAGAGGTGATGAGTTGGTATGCAGTTGGAGGGGTAGCATATGCAGCTACAGGTACAGCGCAGCAGGAGCCCGAGAGCATTGATGCTTGTTGGTGGTCTTCACCTCTTAGAGCATTGGTCATAGCCAGAGGCAGTGCACAGTCCAAGCCGTGGGAGTTGTGCGATTATTGGCCACAGTGGCGATGGGATCCGGGAAGACTATTGGTTGGCTGGTACCGTGAGAGGCCAGTTTGGGATCTTGGCATTGAGGTATCCCTTCGTATCAGGGTGATGCAGGAGACAGAGAGGTTTCAGTGGGACCCAGGCACATTTTGCAGTATCGGTGGGGAGCATCAGCTAGAGAGTAGGCTTGTTCAAGCATTGCTTGAGAATAAGCAATTTTTGCCGGATGAGGATGCCACTTGGGAGAGCAAGCAGACTTTACAGCATCCATCACTTCAGTTGCTTGAGGACAAGCAACGTTTTGCTGGGGGAGACTGTAATATTCCTAATTAGCACCGCTAATTGGAATATTTGATTTTTGTATAGTTTTGCCGACTATAGCTAATTAATAAATAAAAGTGAGAAAAGAGGGGTCAACTCACTTAAATAAAATAAAGGGTTTCCCTAGTAGATGCAACGTTGTAACTTAAGGGGGGAGCCAAGGGGGGGCCACACACCACGTGGAGGAGCCAATGAGAGAGAGGACGTTGGTTTTGGAGGGAAACCAATGCTATAAAAGGTGGAGGAGCCTCCTCATTTGGGCATTATTGATATTGTTGATGATATTGAGTTAGACTTTTGTCTACTTGAGCACGCTGGCTGTTTAGTCGGTCTACAGCACTGTTTAGTGCGACCGAGTGTCTCCGGTCGGAGATCTCACCCTTGGCCCCGGGGGACTTCGAGTGCCTGCTCGAGCAAGGTTTTTCTTCAGTCTTTAGCAGGATATTTGCAGGTGTTTTGTTTGGGAGTTTTGCTGAGGAGCTGAGCTTCATTGGGTGACTGCGCAGTCCTTGGAGGGAGGACGCAGTTTGAGTTGGAGCTGTTCAGTGGTAGAGATTTCTGCAGGAGATTCAGGCCTCTTCCGGTGTGGAGGTTCAGCGTTTATCATTTGGTGAGTTTCCTGAGGAGTTGTGGCCCCATTTCAGTCTATTTCAGTTGATGTCTGCGCTGGTCCTGGAGGGACAGCGTTTTTTTTAGGAGGGTGGTTTTTGGGGGTGATTTTCGGAGGTGGTCCGTTTGGTATATGGTTTCTGGGTTTTGTCCGGGGTGGTGAGTTCAGGTGGTCTGCCGATTTTCAGCTCATTCTGGCAAGGGGATCAGCCCCTTAGCTTCAGTTCATTTCAGCAGCAGCAGTTTACAGCAGTTTCTTCCAGCAGCTGGGATGCAGTTTCTTGTAGCAGCCATTTCCTGTTTTTGTGAGAGGGTTCTTCACTTGCCTTGAGCAAGGATAGGTGCATTTATTCTGATTATCCATTGTATCTCATTATATTCTCAGATTAATAAAATGGCTTAGCATTTCCGGCATTTTTATGTGTATTTGCTTTATGTTCTATTTCCGGCATTTTTTATATTGTCGTATGCTTGTATTGCTGTCTATTTCCCATTCGGGATATTACAATTTAGAAGGCATTGTGTCACTTCTGCGTGATCCCCTTCAGGGACTGTGTCACCCCTCTAGATGACTGCGCTGCCTCTACTACGTCACTGCTGCCTCTCTCTTTGAAATGTACTCCTGGTCCTCTTGACCAATTACTGCATCTGCCCCTCTGTGGAATTGATCACTAGATCGAAATCACTTAGCCAACCCAGCCATAGTGATTCGATCTTGACCAAAAGTTGTGTCTCTCTCACAAGCTCGAAAATGCCAAATGTTCAGTGTGTTTTCCATAGGACCCTAAACCTCCTTCTTATAATCTTTCGTTGACCCTTCAACGATCAAGATTAAAACATAATCAAGGGCTAAGATTAAATGGGAGTTGATCCATGACTTTATCTAGAAGATTCACACTTAGTTTGATTAATACCTTTTAATTAATTAGTTTCCCTAAGTTTAGACTTAGGAAAACATTAAAAAACGATTAATTAATTTAATTAAACCATCTCTAAGTGGAATTTTCCAAAATCCTTTCTGGGTATTATGGAATATATGTGTCTTACCCTATATACAAAATTGCAAGGCTAGAGCACATCCGATGCTACCATAAATCAACAACTTCTCCTGCAGTACTCACAAGGAATAGCTCCACTAGTTTCTCATATATTTCTTTTGCAATTTTCAGTTCTGATAAATAGGGTATGAGTGAGTCCTTAATGGATTCTATGAGAATCCTCTGGGCTTTGATTTCTCCTTTCATGTATTTGGCATGATCTGGAGCATATTCTTTTGAGGGTTGAATTGTAGATCCTTCGATGTAGCCCATAACTTCGTCTTCAATTAAATTCAAATATGTCCTCTTCTTCCATGCACTAAAGTTTGATGACCCAACCAATTTGTTTCTCTTTACAATAATTCATTTTGACAGATTTAGATAAGGTCATAGATACTTACTTGAGTAGGGTGACTTCCAAAATCTTCCTTGATAAGTGAATCTTGCTTACTTGATAAGTGAATCTTTTGAATGAGATGGAAGGTCTTCTTTACAAACTAATTTTACCTTTTCAATGTAGACTTTGATTCTTGCTTCCTTGAGTGTCTTCTTGTCAAATAACCCTTGTGTTCAACACCTTAGCTCTGATACCATGTTGAGAATTAAGTAGGGCTAGGTTTAATTCAAATTCTCTTCTTGATAATTACTTGTGAACTTACTTCCTTTACTTATGTCTTCTCTTCTTAGCTTATTATGTCTTTCATCAAGATAATTACCAAAAACACAAGAGACACGAATTTAGGCTCTTCGAGCCAGGGCCAAAACCTCTCCCTCTTGGAGAGGAAAACCCACAAGAAATTCTTCTTATAGACTTTCAGATGACAAGTACCATGACCATGACACAGACCCTTGACCCTTGTATGCCTCCAAGATTGTAATATTCCGGATAGAAATAAACAGCAATATAAAGCACATAAACAAGAAACTACAGCAACTAGAGAGACATCTCATGAACAAAACACAATATGGAGAACGCTGAGCCATTTTATTAAATACTAAAAGATAAAATGAGTACAAAGGTGATCAGAATGATGGCACCTTGGCTTGCACTAGGCAAGCGTAGAAATACTCTCAGAATATATCATGGAATGGTTGCTCCCTCAATGACTGCGTAATCTCCAAGCTTCTGGTGCTGCTGCCGTGCTGTTGCTGCTATTGGAATAGACTGAATCTCTAGGGTTGCTCCCCACCTCAGAAAGTGAAACTTTGGGAATGGCCTCTCCACCCAATACCCAGAAAATCGCAAAGAGCTTTTCGAAAATGACTAACCTCTGAAAATGACCTCCCTTGAGGTACCATGTTGTCCCAGTGATAAACACTGGACCTGAATGATCTGTTGCAAAGGATGGCCTCCAACTCTACCAAAATGATGGAATAGGGAAGCGCTGACCCCTTTCCAACTCTCCCGGGCTGAATCCCCTGATACACCCTCAATCCAGAATCTCCTCCTCCAAAGACTGTGTCCTCCCTCTCACTGACTATGCTATCTTTGCGAGTGAACAATCCCATTTGTGGCTGCTCCAACTCTCTTCGGCAAAACAAGGATAGAACTCCTCACCTGAGCAGGCACTCGAAGTCCCCTGGGGCTGAGGTTGGGATCTCCACACGGAGACACCCAGTATGCTAAACAACACTTGCAGACTTTGCTCAACAGCGAAAGCATGCTCAATGTCAAAAGACAAATAACATAGATGCATAATCAAATGATCAAAATGAGGAGCCTCTCTCCCTTTTTATGTTTGGAGAGCCTTGCTCTCACCTAGGCCCCACCACCAACTGCGCTATCTCCTTGAGCCATGCTGTCCCTCTAGCTCTGCGTTGACTTGGGCCCACCCTGACATCTCCTCCACACTGCCACTTTGTCCTCTAGGCCCCACGCTACCAGATAATCATGTCTCCAAGTGACTTTAGGAAATTCTTTTATGCTAAGTGTGAGTTAAGTGTCCCTCTTCACCCACTTTATTTCTAACTTAACTTTATTAAAGTAAAATAGTCAAAAATTAATATTTCCAATTAGCTATTGCTAATTGGGAATATTACAGTCCTCCTCGGCAAAATGTTTCTTGTCCTCAAGCAACTGCAATGATGGATGCTGTAAAATTTTCTCACTTTCCCAAGTGGCATCTTCATCCAGTAGATTCCTCCATCTCACCAGATATTCCCTGACTGTCCTGCTCCGCAGCTGCCTCTCCCTAGTGTCAATAATGGTCTCCGGCTGCAACTCCAAATGCCCCTCATCGTCTGTGGGAAGGAGCTCCTCAATTGCAGTCACCTGCTGTCCCAGTGCCTTCTTCAGGCATGACACATGGAAAATTTTATGAATCATGCTACCAGTGGGCAGCTCAACTCATATGCAACCTCCCCAATCCTACTTGTCACCCTGTATGGTCCATAAAAGCGGGGCTTGAGCTTCTCAGCCCCCTTATACTTTAGTGTGGATTGCCGATATGGTTGCAATCGTAGGTAGACCAAGTCCCCTACCTCAAACTGCCTCTCAACCCGTCCCCTGTCGGCATACAACTTCTGCGGATTTGGGGCTGTAGCTATGTTATGCTTAAGAGCCCAGAGTATATCCTGACTCTCTTGGATCCAATCCTTGGCCTTAGGGGCCTTGCTAGCACCAAACATCACATCAGCAAAAGATAAAGCATGATACCCATATAAAGCATAAAATGGAGACATACCGATAGACATATGGTGACTGGTGTTATAACAGTACTCCCCCAAGTGCAGCCGTCGTAACAATGCCTTTTGCTGCCTGCTGACATGGTTTCGCAAGTAGCCTTCCAGCCATTTGTTCAAAATCTCCGTCTGTCCATCCGTCTGTGGGTGATAACTAGTGCTCGAGGTCAACCCGGTGCACACCAAACGGAAATTTCTTGCCAAAACCCGCCCATGAAGCAACTATCCCCGTCACTGAGAATGGTCTTTGGGAGACCATGCAATCTGAAAATATCTCTGAAGAACAACTCCACTACCTGTGCTGCAGTGTATCATGCTGATATAGCGAAGAAGTGTGCATACTTTGTCAGCCGGTCAACGACTACAAATATGAAATCCTTGCCATGTACAGTGGGCGGCCCTGTGATGAAATCCATCGAAATACTCTCCCATTTTCCCTCTGGTATGGGAAGAGGCTGCAGTAAACTCGCTGGATGGTTCATCTCCCCCTTATTGTGCTGGCAAACTTCGCACTCCCTGACATGTCGGAGTATGTCCTCCTTGAGGCCCTTCCATGAGAACCTCTCTCTGATGGCCCTATAGGTCTTGGTGAACCCCTGGTGGCCTGATAGTGGCAAATCATGTGAGGTGTGCAATATCTTCTCCTTGAGCTTGAAGCTCTCGGTCAAGAAGATCCTATCCCTGAAGTAGATCACCTCATCCATCACCCTGTACCTGTCATCTGTAACTTGTCCATCCAACACTTCACAGACAAAACGGTCCTTGGAGTACTCTACCAACAGCTGAGCCCTCTAGCTGTATACAAACTCATCAAAGACAATGTTGCTGGTCTACGCGAAAGTGCATCGGCCACCACGTTGTTCTTCCCCTTGACATACTCAATGTCGAAATCATATGCCTGGATCTTGCTGACCCACTTCTGCTGCCTCTCCTGTAATTGCTTCTGCTCCAGAAAGAATCAGAGGCTGTTGTAGTCAGTCCTCACTCTAAACCTGTTCCCCACCAGGTACTGCTGAAATTTGGCCAATGCATGCGTGATGGCCAACATCTCCTTGTCGTATATAGCATGCAACCTCTCATGTGGCAATAGCTTTCGGCTCTCGAAATCTATGGGGTGGCCTCCTTGCATCAAAACTGCACCTATCCCCTCCCCTGATGTATCGCACTCTAGGACAAAGGGCTGTGTGAAATCTGGTAATACCAAAACTGGACAGCTGATCATCACCTCCTTGAGCCTATCGAAAGCCCTCTGTGCTGTGTCAATCCAACTGAATGCCCCCTTTTTGGTAAGGTCTGTAAGGGGTGCAGCAAGTTGGGAAAATCCCTTGACGAACTTCTGGTAGTAGGTGCAGATGCCCACAAATCCTTGAAGCTCCGTCACATTCTTCGGCTCTGGCCAATCCCTGATGGCCCTGATCTTCTCCTCGTGGACCCTCACTCTGTCCACACCAATGATGTGCCCCAAGTAGAGCATCTCTGTCAGCCCAAACTCGCATTTGGAGAGCTTGGCATAAAAATGCTGCTCCTCCAATATGCACAATACAGCTTAAATGTGTTGTAGGTGCTCTTCCCATGTCCTGTTGTAAATCAAGATGTCATCGAAAAAAACTAACACAAACTTCCTCAAGTGACTGTGGAAATGTGATTCATGCATGACTGAAAAGTGGCCGAAGCATTGGTTAGCCCGAAGCGCATCACCAAGAACTCAAAGTGACCGTAATGACATTTGAAAGCGGTCTTGGGAACATCTTGATCCCTCACGCGAATTTGATGGTTCCCGGATCTCAAGTCAATCTTCGAAAAGAACTTCGAACCCTGCAACTCATCCATCAACTCATCTATCCATGGAACGGGGTACCGGTTCTTCATGGTCTTCTTGTTGAGAGCTCGGTAGTCAATGCACATCCTCAAAGTGCCATCCTTCTTCTTCACGAAAACGACTGAAGAAGTAAAGGGGTTAGTGCTAGGACGGATGTGGCCAAGAGCTAAGAGCTCATGAATGGCCTTCTCTATCTCATCCCAGTAGGCCTTAGGATGCCTATGGGGTGTAGTGATCACAGCCTGGATGCCCTGCTCCAGCTAAATCGTGTGGTCAAAACCCCGATTTGGTGGCTGCCCTGGTGGTATATCTCCAAAAATCGTGGCATATCTGTCTAAAATGCACTGCACATCTGGGTGTACAGCCTGCCCTGTAGACCCTGCCTTTGAAACACGCAGCTCCACTGCCCACTCTATGTCTCCCTTCCAGAAATCTGCCTCCATCCGGTGTGCTGAAACTGTCTGTGGCAGGTAGGTGTGCATACCTCGAATCATCTCGTGCCTCCCGGTCTTCTTGTCCGTCCACTCCATCTCCAAGGTCTCCCAATCTGTGGTGATATTCCCCAGCGTGATCAACCACTACACTCCCAGTATCACGTTGGTGTCCGGAATGTCCACCATAAAGAAGTGATCTGTCAAGGTGTAAGTCCCCATAGTCACTGCCAAGGCTGGCACATACCTGGCACATTGCATGGTCCTGTCACCTGGAACCAGTATCGAAAACCCATCAAAGCTCTCTGTTGGTATGCTCCTTTGCTCTACCAATTGGGCATCAATAAAATTGTGGGTGGCCCCACTGTCCACTAATACTGAAACACGTTGTCCCCGCACAGTACCTTGGACACGCAGTGTCAAGTATTGGGGAACCCCTCGCAAAGAAGCAAGGACTCCCCCTGTAGTTGCAAATGTCGCACCAACCGCTCCTGGTGGTGGAGGTGGCGGATGATCTCCTCTCTGTGTTGTATTGCTGCCTCCTGCCTCTATCTCCTCATACTCCTCTTCCCCGCTACTGTCGGAGAAAACCTTGATGTAATGTGCCTTCCCCGCGGCACAATGGTGTCCTGGTGCCCATGGCTCCTGGCATGTTAAACATAGCCTCTTCCGCCTCAAATCTCTCCTGGTCTCGTCATCCAAAGGCCCTCTGCTCTGGTTCCCCTTTGGAGGCAGAACCCTCATGTCCTGCTCCTTCAGCTGAAATGCCAGTCTTTGGGGGAAAAGTTCTCTAATCCGGGGTAGTGCATCCTGCACATCCCGAGTCCTCCCAACTGCGTCATGGAGTGTAGCTTGCCTCGTCGATCTGACTAACCCTCGAAGAGGCTCTGTCAATCCATCGATGAACATGTAGATCATCCTGGTTGAGGATAAGTCAGGCACCATCACGGAGAGTCTCGAAAACTCTGAAATGTATGTGTCCGGACTCCCAGTCTGCTTGAGCTTAGTCATCTCAACAAAGTGCTCCTTTGGATCCCTCTGATCAAATCGCTCTATCAGCCTCTGTGTGAACTCAACAGATGCTGTCACCCCTGAGTGCCCCAGCATAGCCATCCCGTGAAACCACTAGTCATGGGCGTCGCCCTCCAGGTGCAGCGTTGCCACCTTGATGGCCTCTGCCTCTGCCATCTGGTTAAGCTAGAAATAGATATCCAACTTCTCCACCCAAGCCTTTGCCGAACACTTGGAGGATCCATCAAATGTTGGTAGAACTTGCTTACCATGCGTTGTACATCCCCATCCTATGAATGCCTGTTCCCCCTGTGATGGTTGCGAGGTCTGCTGTCCCTCTTGAGCTGTACGAAGTCATGGAATGTGAGGGAATCTTTGAACTCCTATCTGTAGGACTGATACTCAGCAAAGTAATCCCCCATGTGAGCCGGTTCCTGCTCCTACTATGCTCCTATCCCCGTGTCTGTGGCTAGAAATGTGGGCATCGTGGAATGTGAGGGTGTATGTGATGCCATCTACTGCGCTGTGAGGTGCTCCTGCAAATGATGCAATGTGCTCGATCCCTCTCCAGTATAGAACCCTCCTGGGGTTTCACGCTGTCTAGGTTTTGCAGTGATCCTTTGCCCCATCTCTTCTATCCGTTTCGACAAATCCTGCATTGATTTGAGGAGAAGTTCCCCGAACTTCTTCACGGCATCTCTCTTCTCCGCCATTGGTTCCTTCTCTTTTGCGTCCACTACTGGAACACAATCACCTTCCCTGAAAGTGACCTCTAACCTCCGTTCTTGGTCTCTATACTTCCTTCCTCGGTAACAAATGTATTGTTTTCTTGTTGGTGTCATAGACAATCTGCTCCACAAGCTGAGCCAAGTCTATGAGCTCTGATACCACTGTAATATTCCGGATAGAAATAAACAACAATATAAAGCACATAAACAAGAAACTACAACAACTAGAGAGACATCACATGAACAAAACACAATATGGAAAACGTTGAGCCATTTTATTAAATACTGAAAGATAAAATAAGTACAAAGGTGATCAGAATGATGGCACCTTGGCTTGCACTAGGCAAGCGTAGAAATACTCTCAGAATATATCATGGAATGGCTGCTCCCTAAATGACTACGTAATCTCCAAGCTGTTGGTGCTGCTGCCGTTGCTGGAATAGACTGAATCTTTGGGGCTGCTCCCCACCTCATAAAATTGTGAAACTTTGAGAGTGGCCTCTCCACCCAATACCCAAAAAAACCCAGAGAGCTTTTCGAAAATGGCTGACCTCCGAAATTGACCTCCCTTGAGGTACCACGTTGTCCTAGTGATAAACGCTGGCCCTAAATGATCTGCTGCAAAAGATGGCTTCCAACTCTACCAAAATGATGGAATAGGGAAGGGTTGACCCCTTTCCAACTCTCCCGGGCTGAATCCCCTGATACACCCTCAATCCGGAAGGGCTGACCCCTTTCCAACTCTCTGCACGGAGACACCCGGTGTGCTGATCAACACTTGCAGACTTTGCTGAACAACGAAAGCGTGCTTATTGTCAAAAGACAAATAACATAGATGCATAATCGAATGATCAAAATGAGGAGCCTCTCTCCCCTTTTATGTTTGGAGAGCCTTGCTCTCACTTAGGCCCCACCACCAACTGTGTTGTCTCCTTGAGCCACGCTGTCCCTCTAGCTTTGCGCTGACTTGGGCCCACGCTGCCCACGCTGTCATCTCCTCCAGGTTGCCATTTTGTCCTCTAGGCCCCACGCTACCAAATAATCATGTCTCCAAGTGACTTTAGGAAATGCTTTTATCTTGAGTGTGAGTTAAGTGTCCCTCTTCACCCACTTTATTTATAACTTAACTTTATTAAAGTAAAATAGTCAAAAATTAATATTTCCAATTAGCTATTGCTAATTGGGAATATTACAAAGACCTTGTCACTGCTTCTTCATTGACTCCTTGAGATGATCCTTCTTTCCTGCACCTTTCTGCACCAAGGCTAGAGAGCTCGGTCTCTACTTATATTCTTCCTTATTTCTGCAGCATGTGATCCTTTCTTGTGATATCATTACCTTGTTATAGACTTGTACTTTGCACACCTTGCACCTTCTCTTAATCTTGATGGCTGATCTTCAACATTCACAAATCTTGATTCCTTTGATGAGCGGATTATCATTTCATACTATAATAATTAATTTGCTGATCATACTTATTATACTTCTTATTAATCCTGCAATTCTGCACTAACAAAGTCATGTAACACAGTGTCGCAACTTCACACTTCTCACAATTCCTACTTCGCAGTTCTTTCTTCACACTGAAACCGGACCTATTTCTGCTTTTTCCACAATCCTTTCTTCACACCTCTTGCAGATATATATCACTGTATTAATCTCAGATTTGACCTCGCAGTTCTGCCTCAGACTTGTCCTGAATTCACCACAAACTTATCCTGAAATCTAGTCCTAAAATCACAGACTTGTCCGAATTTTGTTCTATGATTTGTGCGAAGTTTACTGGGCTATTTATAGTTTTTCGACCCTATAATTAGCCGACCTATCAGTGAACTGTTGTGACATTTTGAGCCGACCTTTCCATCATTTTCAAGCCAACTTGAGGAGGTAATTCAACGTTGATCTTGAGCCACATTCTGAGCGGGGTCTTCAAGGCTTATGTGATAAGGTATTGAGGCATATTTCTTTGACTTGACGCTTCATATTCATGACCCTTAATTAGTACATTTATGACAAGATGCCAAATCCCTTAAAGACATCAAGAAGAAGTCTTTTGACCTATAATAAAAACCTTGCTCATGAAACCCATGAAGCAAGCATAACAAAAATACATTTTATTATCTTTGTCTTCTTCATTACATAAATTCATAATTACATAGTCAATATGAAGACCGTGCCTAGTTACACTTTCCAACAGGGTATACTCTGCAACGACCAAAGGTGGGTGAGATACTTGACTTGTCAAAATTGACAAGGATCACACACATCCCACGAGTGACAGATAGGGGAGCAACATCTATGACCCTATTGTCAAGAGTTACCTCAACCCCAGGAGCCCTTCATCTCAATTCCTCACCCCGAGAGCTCAAGCAGGGTAGGAAGAGCTTTCTCAGTGTCCTCGATCATCGTTGCCCCTTATCCGGAGGAGCTACATCCATTAATCCAAGCTCTTCTCTGAAAACTAGGAACTTCCCTTTCGGTAATGCCTTAGTGAGAATATCTGAAGTCTGATCATCAGTTGCAATTTGTTGGAGTCTAATAGCTCCTATCTGCACCATGTCACAGATGAAGTGATATCAAATCTCGATATGCTTGGACTTGTCATGAACTACATGATTCTCTACAAAACGAATCCTGCTCTTGTTATCACAGTATATCACTGTAGTGTCCAACACTTGACCAAGGAGCTCACCAAAGAGCTTCCTTAACCACACAACTTCACATCTTGTTGTGCTAGCATCAATGTACTCTGCTTCCGCTATGCTCAAGGCTACTGACTTCTACTTCCTACTCATCCAGTATGTCATGGCAGAACCAAGACTAAAACATCATCTAGATGTACTCTTTCTATCTGTGACATTGCTTGCCCAATCAGCATCAGTGTATCCATGAAGTTGGATATTTCCAGAAGAGTATCTCAAACCAAGTGTGATCGATCCATGTAAGTATCTTAATACATGCTTGGTTTTTATCCAATGCGCATGAAGGGGCTCAGTCATGAACCGGGTCAATGTGTTTACTGCATAACATATATTCGGACGGGTGTTCACCAAGAACATCAGACCCCAATCAACTGTTTATAGTCGGATGGATTTGCTATATTAGGTCCAATTTTTTTACCACACAACTTCTTGAAGTTCATTTCCATTGGAATGACCATGGTTTTGCACTCGGTCATACCAAACCTTTCCAACAGCTTTAACACATACTTTCCCTGTGAGAGAAAGATCTCTCCAGGCCTTTGCCATACCTCAAGGCCCAAAAAGTAATACATGATACCGAGGTCTTTCATCTCAAATTCAGAGGCTAGCTTCCTCTTGCATTCGATTATCAATGGTTCACTTCCTGTTAAGAATAAATTGTCAACATATAGAACCAAAATCAGAGGCATACCATGAAAAACCATAAAATAGAGGTTTGGATCAACACTGCTTCTAGTGAAACCCAATTTCATTAGATAGATGTCAATACGAGCATACCAAGCTCGGGGAGCTTTCTTCAATCCATACAGTGCTTTCTTCAACCTGCAAACATGTGTTGTGCGATCATCCACTTCAATCCCTGTGGCTTTTCCACATATACTTCTTCCTGGAACATACCATGGAGGAAGGCGTCTTTACATCCATTTGATGACATTTCCATCCTTGACTAGCAACAATGGAAACTATCAAGCGGATAGTTGTATATCGAGCCACAAAAGAAAATATATCATCGTAATCTTCTTCCTCTTTATAAGAGAAACCACGAGCTACAAACCTCACTTATACTTTTCGATGTTGCCATCAATTCCATGCTTGATTTTGAACAACCATTTCAAAGTCACAACAAACTTCCCATGCGGTCTCGGCACAACGTCCCACATATCTTTTTTCACGATCGATTCATATTCTTCTGCCATGGCCTCCTTCCAAGCTTGCTCTTTGGCTACTTCTTCATATGAGGATGGTTCAACTTGTATCATGGTACTCATGGCTGCAACATAACCTTGATACCTACAAGGTTCCTTCCTTTCTCTGAATGATTGACGAACATGAATGTTCCTTTCACTGTCTTGCAGAGTGTCGTGAAGCCATAACAGTCTTTTCCTTGAAGGAGGATCATTGGGAGGTGGAACTAATGGATCCATAGGTTCCATTGGTGTATCATCATTATATGACTCAGGCATAGAAGGGATATCGAGAATATCCTTATCAACATCATCTTCCTTGGGAGGCAGAGGAAGGTCTCTTGCTTTACAAAGCGCTGCATCTTCATCGAAGGTTACGTATTTGCTAATTTTTGTTGATTTTTGGTAGCATCGGAAGTGCTCTAAGTCTCCAAATTTGTGGAGAGGCTTAGGCACATGTATTCCAAAGAACCCAGAAACCATTTGTGAAAATTCCACTCGGAATATGTTTTATTGTAAAAATTAATTATTTTAATGGAGACCCTAAGTACAAACTTAGGGAAATTAAATAATTAAAGGGTATTAATAAAACAGAGTGTGAATGATCTAGAAAAAGTGAAGATCAAGTCAAGTTATAATCTTAGCCGTTGATTGGAGATCTAATCTCAGACGTTGATGTCTCAACGAGAAGACTATAAAGGAAGTTTTGAGGGCCATTTGGAAAGACAGACCGAGTGAATCTAGAGATCGGAATTTCTGATGTGAGCAGTGCTCAAGACGAGAAATCGATCTAAGTGATTCCACTGCAGAGAGGGGCAGAGATAGCTTCCGGAGAGAGTGATTTTCTCAGGCGGAAAATCATCAACAAAGAGAGGCAGAGAGTGCTCCAGTAGCTCTCACGCAGAGGCTCACGCAGATCCACGTAGGGCTATGCAGAGGTAGCACAGAGGGTCAGAGAGAATCCAAGATTTTGCAGAAGAATCAGTTTCAGAAGCCAGGAGCCAGGGTGTGAGACCAGGAGGCTGAGAACAATGATTCTGGGTTGCAGATCAATCTTCTAGCTGGGTGATGCAGTGCCTAGAGAAGGTGACGCAGGGACTGCACAGTGGCAACGTAGCGCTTGTCAAGGGCACCTCATCTAGTGACCAGATAAGTCGGGATTTTTCAGTGGTTGTGCGAGGTAATCTCACAAATCTCTCTGCCAGTATTTCTCTCTGTATCAGAATAACCCTTGTGGTATTCAAAGATGTATTCAGAAATTTCTACTGCTTACTAAATAAAACCCTCAAATTTGTTGCACCGGTTTCCCGCATTGGGTTTTTTGGGGGAATTTTCGTCCAAAAATAATGGTGTCCTATGTGTATATTTTTCTTTGCTCAATTTCCTTGTTTCAGAATCATATTTAATTAAGTGTAGGTTGCTTCAATGATGTACTTCAATGTTTCAATAAGTAATCTGAAATAATTTTGTAATGTAATTTACAAAGTAGGTGAACTAGATTCAGCAGGATTCCTAAGATTGTTAGATCTAGGAATTTTCATAGTTTCAACCTTCCTTTGACCAGGAATGTATATTTTGTAAGCCTTGGAGTTTTCACAGTAACCCATAAATATACCTTTTCTACCTATAGCTTCCAGCTTATTCCTTTTGTCTTTCGGTACATGAATGAATACAGGGCATCCAGATATGCAAAGATGACTGATGTCTGGCTTGTTACCTGTGAAGATTTCTTCTGGAGTCTTATTCCTCAATGCTTGATGAGGTACTCAGTTCCGAACATATACAGCAACATCGGTTGCTTCAACCCATAGAAACTTAGGCACCTTATGATCATGAAGCATAGCATGAGCAACTTCAAATATCGACCAGTTCTTTCTTTCAACAAGGCCATTCTATTCAGGTGTATAAGGTAGAATAGTTTCCTTCTTGATCCGTTCCTTCTTGCAAAATGCTATGAATTCTCTTGACATGTACTTTCCTCCATTATTGGATCTAAACACTTCTATCCTTTTCCTCGATTGATTCTCGATCAATGCTTTGAATTCCTGAAATTTGTGGAAGGCTTCATCCTTGTGCTTGATGCAATATAACCATGTCTTTATGGAGTAATCGTCAATGAAGGTAATGTAATAGAGATGGCCACCAATAGAGTGAAAAGGCATCGGACCACATATGTCTGAATGGATGAGATGGAGGATGTCATAGGTCTTGTTCTTACTTGAGAGGAATGGTCCCCTTGTTTTCTTTCCACTAGTGCAACCAGGACAAACTCCTATTCATGTTGAGCTTGCATATCGGGTATATCTGATACCAGTCTCTTCAATTTCAGAAGAGCATCATAGTGTAGATGAGCCAGCCTGCGGTGCCATAATTCACTGAGATGATTTGTGTTATGGGCCAATGCAAAGAGTGGCCTTCCTGTGACCTTGTAGAGTCCCTTAGATCTCAGTCCTAATGTGAATGCATCTTTCATATGTGAATCAGTAGGCCAAATTAGGACTTTTCCATTGATGAAGGAAACCCTCATCCCTTTATCTTCTAATGCAGATATAGAAATCAGATTTTTCATAAGTCCCGGCACATACATGACATCATTTAACAATCATGTATAAAAATTTTCGGTGAAAATCACATTCAAGAAGAATTTGTCGACGCGTTTCGAACCAGCCAGTGTGGTTCATCATCCACACTGGCTGGTTCGAAACACGTCGACAAATTCATCTTGAATGTGATTTTCACCAAAAAAATTTATACATGATTTATGGATCACAGAAGCCAAATTCCTAATATCATTTAACAATACTCATTCCCCAGAGTTTAACTGAAATTTAACCGACCCAAATTCTTTTACAGGATGAATGGAGTTATCTCTAAGAATTATCCTTAACTTAGTCTCCCTCTCTACTAGATTAGAGAGGACTTCTTTGAAACCAGAAAAGTGATGAGTGGCCCCACTATCTACTAACCAGCTATCCTATGAATCTGGTGGAGAAGAACTAGTAAGTGCAAAAATGAGAACATATTCATCTTTATCAATAGTATTACTTTCATACTTGGAATCTTTTGACCTCTTTTGAGATGGATGATCTTCATCACGGTCACTGGATGAATCTCTTCTTCTCCTCTCATCACGTTTGTTCCTTTGATTGTCTTTCCTTCTTTTATAATAGTTGTTGCTGCTATTGTTGTATCGTGGCCTCTTTTTATTCTTTGGAAAATCACGAGCATAGTGACATTTCTTATGGCAGTTGAAGCATTCAATGTGAGCAAGTCATTTGTCATTTCTTCCTTTTGAGTTTTGATGATGAAGTCTTCTAGATGGGCCTCCTTTTGATCTCTTTCTCCTTCTATTTTTGTGGCAACATAAGCAGCAGGCTCTCCTTCATGTTTCTGAATCCTCCCTCTTGTTATCATTCCAGATTCTTCCTGAGTCAGCTTCCCTACAATTTCATCAAATGACGGAAGAATGTTGTTGTTGTTGATAGTAGTAATGAAGGTTTCCCAAACCGGAGGGAGACCTCTAACCAGCTCTCTGTCGGGCACATTCTCTCCAACCCTCAGCAATTGATCTTTAAGATGAGAGATCCTCATGATTTAAGACTAAACAGTCTCACCTTTGTTCATCTTTACTTCCTTGAGTTGGTATTTGAATGTAATAATCTCATTCAGATTGTTAACTTCATACATACTGACTATCTTGTCATACATATCTTTAGAATTCTTTAAATTCCCAGCATAAGCAAGTAAATGATCTTGTAACCCATCTACTAAGATTTTCTTTACTTTGGACTCACCTTTCTTGTATCTATTCTTGATGATGGCGGAGGCATCTTCGGAAGGTTCGGGCATATTTCCTTGAATGTATTCGAGTGCGTCGTTATTGCCAGCAATAATCTCTAATCTGACTTTCCATGCAACAAAGTTTGAAGCGTCACCTAGTTTCTCATGCTCATTGAAGGTAGAGGAAGACATCTTGGCCTTGGCTTGTAGATCTGCTTTTTGATAGACTTGTAGATCTGCACTCTGAAAATGCAGGCTTCACTTCTTGTCTTCTCTTGGGCTTGTCCTTTACCTCAACTTTGATACCATGTTAATTTTTCAATATTTCTCTATGATGTATCAGTTACTTAAGCCCAAATTAGATCTTCATTAACAATGTATTCATATCTATGCAATATAAGTAACCATAAATTGTAACTGAAGATAGAACAATGCATGCAACGACAGAGAAGACAATATCACAACCATGAGACACAGAGATTGGTCCAAGACCAGGGAAAAACCCCACTATGTGGGAAACCCTTTCAAATATTCTTCTTTTATAGATTGTCTTCAAAAGATTTCAGCAAAGAGTACAATGAGCCCAGTACATGTATACACGAGAAATAAATAGATCTAATCTACGGATCAACAGATCTACAATAGCAAAACAAGAAACCAATGTATCACCAATACCAAGTGATCTCAGATGCCCAGTTCTAGATCTGTATCTAAAATACTCTCAATGATTGTTTTGATGCAAATGTGATTGGGTGACAGATGAGTGATGGCACTGCGCAAGCAACTGACTGTGAATCAAATTAGATCTGCCCAATAATTCTCTAAGTCGCGGCCTTAACATGCCTAGCCCGCGGCTTTGGGGCTCTGAGCCGCTACCACAGAGTTCTGAGCCCATGGCTTAGGGTCGAAACACCCTAGAACCCTAGCTGTGCCCTGAAGCTGTCCAGCTAGCGACCTTACCAGCTGAGCCGCGGCCTCAACAAACATAGCCCGTGGCTTTGGCCCAACAGAGCTACTACCTCAACTCTTCCTGCTTGCGGCCCTGGCCCAAAATACCAAAATCTGAAATGTGCCTCTGTCTGTGATCCCGATCCACTGCGTGAGCCTCTTGCGATGTACCTGTGCGAGCTAGAAACAGAAAATACAACCAATAACCAAAACAACATGAAGAATATCTCATGAGAAAATGTGTGCAAATGAACTTGGGGTCGCTTCTATTTATAACTTTGTGAGGGACCGCTTGGGGCTTTGACCAAATCAACATGCGGTTAGGTCGACCCATAAAATAATAAAGTAAATCATAACTTAACTTCCGCTTAACCGATTGGGACGATCTATAGGTCGATTTTGATCCTCTCGAAAAGAGGAATCTAATTAGTTTACTATCTTAATCCTTTGAGCTGTCCAATGTGGAATTCGACCCTTGTTGAAAAAATTAACACATGTTAAATTAAAAGAAATATAAATGATAATTGATGATATGAATGTGAAATGATATTTTATTCATTTTGAGACTTCATTTTATATACACACATTGAATAGTAATGCGTTGAATAGATAAAATCTTTATGATGGAAGTTGGTCTATTAATTAATTATAACCACTTTAGTAATATTTATAATCTGTTTGGAGGGCTGTCGATGCCACCTCCTTCGGTCAACCCCTGCAAGAGTATGTTGATCATCCTGTAACTCCACACCCAATCCACATGCTAGGACAACTCACAGAGGTCACCTACTACCCCGTCGATCCAGCTAGCCACTAGTGCTGCTCGAAACTCTGATAGAAAATTGTGGGTATGTGTGCCCTCAATCCATGAATCTAGTGCATAACTACTACCATCACAACTGACTCCATGATGTGATGGGGAATCCCACCTGGGTCCCAAAAATAGTTTTGCCCTCGACCCCCTCTAATAACCCACGACTCCTTCCGAAATATGGCCATGGATACATCCCAACACCTAACCCGCCCCACTGGGTAGCAACTCAGTATCTCTCACCATCCAATCCCAAAGGAGGGATCGAATGTACAATCTCTTATTGAAGGAACCAACCCTCCAGGTTGATGCAGTGGCATACTTAGCTCATGTCACTCAATCCTCGACTAACCTGGTCATCCCCTCTAGTATGTCTAGACAACCTTGCCTCTCTCAATCCAATATGTAGGGGTGGAATAATAACGTTGTAGACCCTGTCAGTGTGCCTCTGAAGCGAACTGTGCTGAAATCCCAACGTGTGGTCTCTAGGTTGCCCCTCATCAATGGCTAGCCCAAAGGATGGCTGCACATCCTCCTCCATCATGGGCTCAACATGAGCCTCCAACTGCTCCTCCATAGACAACCCAACATGCAATACATGCTCATTAGTCAATTGTAAGTGGTTGTCGCCCTGAAGCTCTGTCATAGACCTTGATGCCTCATCAATGGATACCTCAATAACGGATGTGTGCCCAAATATGTCCACTAATTTCTCTACTGGGGCTACCAAAGGAAACTCCAACAGGGGTGACTCCTGTGTCACACTAGGTGTATCCTCGTGCTCCTCCTATGTGCCATTAGCCTCATGCTCAACCGACTGTGCAATATCCCAAATTGGGAACAAACAACAATACAAAGCACACAAGACTAAAAACTACAACAAAATAGAAAATGACATTAAGACACAGTAAATGAAGCCAAAATCATCTGAGCCATTTTATTAATCTCTGTGGGAAAGAGTACAATGAGAGGTGCTAAAAAAGATGGCACTTGTGCCTGCACAAGACAAGTTGAAGTATAGCTCAAACCCAGACATAAAAACTGCTGGAAATATTGCTCTGCATGACTCCCTCTCTGCTCTGTTAGAGCTGGAATTGTTGCTGCTGGTTGGAATCGGACTGCGAGTTGGGCTTGCTCCTATGCTCAGAAAATTCCAGGCTTTGAACCTTGGGCTTTACTCACAAGACCCACAAAAACCTGCGAAGGGTTTCCAGATATTCCGACCCTGGAAAATAGCCACCTTGGGCTTGGCGTGCTGCTCTGATGGGGTAATCGGTCTCCTGGCTGAACTGCTGGAAAAGTGCCCTCAAAACTCTGTTGGAATCCTTGGTAGGAGGTGGCTAGCCTCCCCTCCAAATCCTCTGGTTGAAGCTTCACTGCTCCCCTACTTCCCGACACCCTCTCTCAACTGAACTGCGCAATCCCTGCGCTGTCTGTGTAGCCTCTACGCTGCCCTGGAGGACTGCATAACTCTTGCTGGTACGACTCTTCAATCTACTCTCAAAATGGGTAGGAATCCTCTCCTGAGCGGGCACTCGAAGTCCCCCGAGGTAGAGGTTGAGATCTCCACTCGGAAATCTCTATGCTAAACAGCACTACAGACTTGGCTAAATAGCTCAAACGTGCTACAATCAATCAGACAGAAAATAGATCAATGAATGAATGAGGAATGAGCTTCTCTCACCCTCTTTTGTCCAAGTTGAGCCTCCAACGTTCCCTTGGGCCCACATGGACTGCGATGCCCCTCCTCCGACCTACCTCTTCACTGCTCACTGCATTGGTCACTGCGCTGCCTCTCCCATGCTGCCACTAGGACACTGCTCCATTCGTGTGGGTGGCCACATGGACTCCACTTCAATCTAAATATTTGCCTCTAGTGACTTTAGGAAAGCACTTTAGCTGTATAGTTTTATTTGTGGGTCCCCTTACCCTCTTTATTTCTGCTGAACATTAGAAAAAGGCAAAATTAATCAAAATTAATATTCCAATTAGCTGATTGCTAATTTGGAATATTTCAAACCGGAACGTATCTAGATGAACTCCCCCGTCCATGGGTATGTTCTCTCTCATATCGTGTTTCATTCAACAATCATGCTCTTATTTTCTTCACCTACAGGTCGGAAACTATTGTTTCTTCTTGCTGTCATTGCTGACAACCACCCTTCGAGTTGGCCCACCAGTCTCTGGATGCTTCTAGTAACATTTTCAAATTTCTCCTGTTGAGACATTTTTGGGCACAAGTTCAATCTAGAGAATAATGTGGGACTAGTGTTTTAGCCTCCGAAATTCCAGTCCACAATAACACTTGAGCATTTGCGTGATTTAGACCCACAGCTGGACAAAATCATGCTCTGATTCCACTATACTATTCCTAACAGAAATATACAATGATACGCAAAGAAAACATAGAAAAAATCAATGTGGAAAAATTCAAAGTCGGGATTAAATCAGCAAGGGTCAAAAAGTTGAAAAAACTCGATAAAGTCGAGAGATTTTTGAAAAAGTTGGCAAAAAGTTAGCAAAATTTAAAAAATATAAAATTATTCAATTTTTAAATTTTTTTTAGCATCTAAAGTATCCACAACATCAAATAAATTCATTTCCACATAAACATGTAAAGAAAGCTAATATATAATATGTATATGAAGTCTAGTGCTACATCACATATCAAAGTAGTGAATCAAGTCCTGAATCTTGAGTCCTGTCTTAGTCTCAACTCTCAAGAGTCAAAATATCAACAAAAAATATAATAAATGTATATCTTGAGTGATCTCCATGTCATAAAGTAATCAGTCACTGAGATCCCCTACCCCTTTAACAGGAATAGGGAATGGCTTTTCCTTTTCCTTTAGAGGAAGAAGGCCCTGACCCTAGGGATACAAATGGATTCACTCATCCTCTAGAAGCAAATACAATAGGTGGCCTCTGTCCTCTGTTGTTGCTGCTTCCCATCCTAGATGGTGTCACCTCCTCCTCCACATCCTCCTCCTGCTCTGCCTCCTAACCCTGCTCCTCCTCCTCTACCTCTGGCTCCTCATCCCCTGCAACTGCTACCTCCTCTGGCACTAGTGCCTCTGGATCCACATCTAACCAATCAAGGATCGAGTCCATGGTCGGCCTCTCAGTCTTGACCCCCCATGCAGTAGTGGAAAAATCTCCAAATCCACACCACAAATCTTGGACAATGGTAAAGATCAAGCCTCAATCACCTCCTCTCTCTCCATAGCACTCAAACGCAGCAAGCAGATTGAAAAATGAGTGAGAAAAATCAAGTTTAGGCCTCTTAACCGCGCATTTTGAGAGACAACTGATTTTTTCAATCGAATCGAGATAAAGTCAGGACTTTTCAGATAAAATCGCGACTTTTTCAAGGCTGAAAAAGTTGGCAAAAAGTCAGCCGATATAATCGGCTCAGTGAAAAATTCGGGATTTTTTGAAAATGTCAAGACTTTTTGCCGACTTTTTCCACACTGGAAAAAATACACAAAATTTTCACACAAAAATCAGACACCCAAGATAGAGCCAAAAACTACGTTGTTATAAGCCATTTTATTATAAAATGATGGGGTTACAATCTGATATTTGGAAAATGTGCACCTGGGCTTGCCCAAGGCAAGCTAACAAAGCCCAAGTGATGAAAGAAACTACCCCAACTACTGCATAGCTGTCCCCTCTATGCCTCTATGCTGATCACCTAGAAACTGAACTGTTGGCTGTAAACAATGGTTGATTTGACCCTCTTCTGGTGCTCAGAAAATTCCAAGAAATTAACCCTGGTCTCTCCTCCACTAACCCACCCAAACCCAGAAAGTGTTTGGCCAAATGCTAGCCCTGGAATTTCGACCCAATTTCCCCTAGCTCCTCTAGCTGTTGGCTGAGTTAGGATCCTTGTTTGACCCCTTAAATATTCCAAGAAAATTCTGCCAAATTATTCCTAGACTCTCCACCAAATACCCAGAATAACCCACGAAGGAATTGGCCAATGGTTGACCTTGGAAAGTTGGTCGTCTTTTCCCTCAATGGCTCTGCTGCTGGGTAATTCGACCCACCTATCAATCCTTCTGTAAAGATTCCCAAAAATGACTGCAATCCCCTCAAAACACTTCCTCGGACTCCTCCTCAAGTTTCAGGCCCAAACTCCCTTCTCTCCTCAATAACCAAGTGTGGCTCCTCCAAGGACTACACAGTCACTGCGCTACTATAAATGAATCCCTCCACAAACTCGAGTTCCCTGCTGCTGGTATGAATTGGAATTGGTATAACTCCCTCCTTTGGCTGGCACTCGAAGTCCAACGAAGCAAGGGTTGAGGTTTCCGTTTGAAAACACTCGTGTGCTCAACAATACTTGCAGACTTGGCTTCAGCTCAAGCGTATTATGTCAAAGACAATTTTGCAAATGACCATGAATGAGCCAAATGAGTGCCTCTTGCTCTTTTTGTCAAAGAGCCTCCAAAATTCCCATGTGGGCCCAACTCGACTTTCCCCCACCAACTTTGCTCCAATGAGAGCATACTTCCTCATGTGGATCGTAATTCTCCATGGGTGGCCCCCACGCTCCACTAAGACCGCAATATTTCCTTCCAACTCTAATGTTCCGGCTTTCTTAAAGTCAAAAATACATGTGGGGCCTCTAAACCCGCATTCCTTAAGTGCAAACATGAATTAAGACAAAATTTGCCAAGATTGATATTTCACTTAGCAATAATGCTAAGTGGGAATATCACATACATGTTTGTAGGGAACCTAATGAGAATGTGAATTGCAATTTGAGAGAGTTGTTGAATATGAGTTATAGCATTCAATAGAGAACAAAGAGATGTGTAACTTGGGATCAGGAGGATTACATTGAATCCATACACGTTGATTTAGAATGGCCATGATTGTATGAGCTAAATTGAGATGAAGCAAGTGTTAGTAGAGGTGTGTTCCCGTCAAGAAAAGTGACATTGTTCTAAAATAAAGGAGTGATATTGTATTTGGATGAGGGCAATATCAAGATAGGTTGAGTTGAATGGGATCCACGAGGTCAAAACTAGGTGGTATTAAGTGGAGGGAAGAGTTGTATTGCTAAAACAAAGGGTATTTTAACAACTCAAATTTGGGTAGGCCACAAAGATTTCTACTATCATCCAATAATTTGATATCATGTTGGGATTGGTTTTGAATGAAATGATTCTCAATCTGTTAAGTCCCTATATTAATAGTGTAGTCCCTTATTATGTTAGTATAGCCCCCTTATTGTTATTGTTGTACCCCTGTAATCCCCAAATTGTTATTATTGTGCCCTTACATTATTATTGTTAGGTCGGCTAGGATTACATTGTGGCCCCATGGACTCCTACATATAGATAGGAGGTTTTGTCATTTGTGTCATCCAAGAATTGCTCATTCATGTAATGTATTGGAGGTTTCCCCCTCGAAGTGGCTTATTTCTAAGGCATTGATATCTCTTTTCTTCTATTTTTGGAGCTGGTTTCACAACATTTGGTATCAGAGATTTGGATTCTAGGGTTTTGCTGCTCCAAACAGGTCATTGTGGAGTTTTCGCTATAACTTTGTTTCTACGAAGGTTCAGAAGCTGAACTTTTTAAAGTGCGAAGCCGAAATCCTGAGGAACATTGTCGCAAAATTTCAGAGCTTGGTTCACAATAGTTTAGGAGATATGATCTGTTGAAGTTAGGGCTTTTTGTAGGCTCCTGAATTTCACTTAAAAGGGTCATCGCGGAATTTTCGCTATATATTTGTTTCTACGAAGGTTCAGAAGTTGAAATTTTTAGAGAGCGAAGCCGAAATCCTGAGGAACAGTGTCGCAAAATTTTAGAGCTTGGTTCGCAATATTTTCGGAGATATCATCTGCGAAAGTTAGGTCTTTTTCAGGCTCCCAAATTTCATCTCAAAGAGGTGATTGTGGGAAAATCTTCATAACTCTCTCTCTGAGCATCAGATTGGAATTCTGTAAAAAGTGACTGGAAGTACACGGATTGTAGTTTCCTGTCTATAAATTTTAGAGCCAAAGGAGCAAACAGTGACACGTGGTAAGTCGTATAAGTTAGCTCTACTGAACGAGTCCATAATTAGGTCTTCGTGGGATATTGGACATAACTTTGCCTTGAAGAATCCAAATCAAGTCAGACCTATGGCATTTGAAAGAAGCTTCAGAGGAATACTACAGGGCTGAATTTCAGATATTGAGGATCTGCAAGTATAGAGATAATTCAATTTCAATATTGAGCTCCTCAAAATCAAGTAAAAGGTGTGTATTGTTTTTTCCGAATTGCATAAGTCTTGTTTGAAGAATCAATTTGAAGTGATTCCAAGGGCCTATTGAGCATATATTTCAGTATTGGGTTCTGAAATGCCTCCTAAAAATAATTCAACACCCATTATGCCCTCAGAAATCTATACTATGACACATGAAGAGGAAGAATTGCAATATGGGATATCAAAATTACGGTACCAAGTGCAACAAATTTCGATCTTACGAAGAGCAATCGAAGATGACATAGATGGTTTAAAAGCAGAAATGGAGGCTAAGTTGGATGGTTTGAAGGATCAAATAATAGCTAATATGGATGATAAATTAGTGGAAGATCACATAGAGCATCAACAATAAGTTCTCCAACTCTCAAAGGATAACCTAACTTTGGTGCAGAATCTAATGAAACAACAGGAAGATCAACATCACATCAAAAGAATTTTTGAAGCAGTCACAGAAACAAGAAATCGACAAGTACGATCAATTTCAGGGTATCTCAGCAAGTGGAAGAACTTTCTTGTAGAATATTCCACATGGGGAGGATGAGAATTTTATACAGAAGCATCAAGAAATAATCAAGTGTTGAGGACAACACTTGTTTGAAGGAGAAGGGCATGTTAAGTCCCTATATTAATAGTGTAGTCCCTTATTATGTTAATGTAGCCCCCCTTATTGTTATTGTTGTACCCCTGTAACCCCCATATTGTTATTATTGTGCCCTTACATTATTATTGTTAGGTCGGCTAGGATTACACTGTGGCTCCACTAGGATTACATTGTGGCCCCATGGACTCCTATATATAGATAGGAGGTTTTGTCATTTGTGTCATCCAAGAATTGTTCATTCATGTAATGTATTGGAGGTTGCCCCCTCAAAGTGGCTTATTTCTAAGGCGTTGATATCTCTTTTCTTCTATTTTTGGAGTTGGTTTCACAACACAATCTTTAACTAAGAAAAGGAAATACGAGGATTCATAAAGTTGCCCACGACATAATTTTTAGTTTTCAAACCATATAACCCCTGAGAGTGCCTACGCTGGGAACCAAGGAGAACCATGATGGAAAAAAACAAACGTAAAAAGAAAGATAACAATAATACCCAAGAAAGAATTAATGATGAAGGTAAGGTTTAAAACAAATAAGAAAAAACGAAGGCAATCAAAGTAGTATCTCAATGCATCTAGAAAAGGTGTAGAGAAAAGGAGGCAATTAATGAATGTACTTACAATGTTGGTCCAAAATCTAATGCAATAAACGAAATCAAGAGAACAAGACAATCGTTGCTACGAGTTACCAACTTTTGGGTGAAAGAGAGCTATGGAACTTGTAAGGCCTCTTACAAAATTCCCATCAAAAGGATATAATGACAATGAAATGAATGTAACTAAGTATCCCACAATAGTGCATTGCATTAGTCATGAAAGTAAAAATAAAAGCATGGAATTCCATTCAATTTCTAATTGCCAATCCTCAAGTGAAAAAAAGCATATTCACATGTGCTTGTGTTACAATCTTGAACCCTTATATTTGTATTTTTAATTTTTTGGAAATGCCACATATTTATGGAAAAATATGTACAAATATTTGCACAAAAGATGGAAGGGTATAAAAAAATCATTGAATTCCATTCTCTTTCTAACTACCAATCCTCAAATACAAGAAGTATCTTCACATACAGTTTTGTTACAATCTTGAACCCTTAGTTTTTTCTTTTTATTTTTGGGAAATTTGTCATATTTATACAAAAACTTGCACAAAATATGGAATGGAATATGAAATGGACATCATATCCTCTTCCTTAGAGCAACTAAAACTAAAATAAAATATACATTCCATGATCCAAATATTGAGCATCTTTTATTAGCAATACACCCTTGGCCAAGAGACGATTGTGTACCTCATCTTTCCACATGGAACAAAAAGTAGACAAAAAGTTGACCTCATGAGCAAAAATAACCTTGCATATAAGTTTCCAAATAGTGAATAGTGTCAATATCCTTAGACAATGCCATATCCTTATAAAACCAGGATGAACTTGGGAGCAACAATCGCTAAACATAGTAGAGCACTAGCATATCTTTCCCCAAACCAACATTGAAAATTGATCATCAAGGTACTTCAAACATTGATTAGAGAACAAAAACTGCCAAAATATACGCTTCACTGTCTTTGAGTGGTGTTAAACTAGACAATAGCCATTAGAGAGTCCACTCTTGGCTAACTCGATATGGGATGGAAACCCCTAATATATAACCAACCAAGATAAATCTCTCAACTTATAAGAAATCCAAATCGACCAAACATTATGAAGTCTACAAACCCATCTATCCTACAAGTTTTTGGAGAGTCAATCTACATTAAGGATCAAGGATAACAAGTGCCTTTGATGAAGCATTGAGTTTAATTATCGAGAGTCACATGGAAGAAGAAAATGAAAAAAACACCAATCCCAATCCCTCCAAAATAGCCCATGCATCCTAGTATTCATTATAAACAAATATGACTCCAAGATAAGACCTCTCAACTCCATAATTGAGAGATGGTCATGGGAAACATGAACAAACTCTTGAGTAAGAGGCTAGAGCATCCCACTTCTTCCAAGAATAATATGTAGAATCCCACCAAACACCCTAGAAGAATATGCTCTTTCTACTTAGTTGGCGACCTTGAAACCCAAGCAAATTTGCAATGCTAGAACCCCGCTCCTACCAACTCCAAAGGAATCAATAGGCTAAGTCCCAACTTGGTCAACTACCTTCCTAAATCTAATGAAACAAACTTTCAATAACTTTCCACAGTGTCTAGATGCTCCTAAACATGAGAGATCATGTCACCTGAAAAAGGTGGGGTGATGAGATAATATCACATAACCCAAATTCCCCTTGAATTCCATTGATATGTTGACCAATGATCACCCATGTTGAAAGAAGACTTGCTAATGCACTAAACCCTAAGAACTCCATCAATAAGTTGAGAAATTATCATCTATGTTGAAACAAGACTTGCCAATGCACTAAACCCTCAAGGTAATACACCATCCTTTTGGCAACAAGAATGAAACTATGAGTGATTACATCAATAAAAATGAGGCTCCCCCCATCCTTTGGGCATTGTGCTCACATTCAAAGTAAAAAATGGAAGACTCTTCTCCCCACCATACTTACACCACAAATATTCCCTCAAAATTTGTTGAATTCTTTGAAATTGGGTCATAATGAGGAACCAAAAA
Source organism: Pinus albicaulis (assembly GCA_034641835.2). Classification (NCBI taxonomy): domain Eukaryota; kingdom Viridiplantae; phylum Streptophyta; class Pinopsida; order Pinales; family Pinaceae; genus Pinus; species Pinus albicaulis. The sequence continues at coordinate 909,753,654 of CM076573.1, read as the reverse complement.
GAGACATACAAGACATGAGAAGCTTGTAGAATCTAGCCAACAATACTAAGAATTCCCATAAAGGGGAGGTTCTTATGGTGTAAAAAATGGAGCTTTTTATGAATCCTTTGAAGAAATGACTCCTACATAGGCATTGGTGCCAAACCAATCTCCAAAAGGAATACCCAAATGTAGACAATGACCCCAAGGGAATATCAGACTAGGCTACAAGGATCCTATTGAGGGATAATTCAACTCTACTAACCAAAACATGGTTTTATGAGCACTAACCATAGCACTTGGAGTACAACAAAAAGTGTCCATACATTCAAGGGCCCCCATCAATTGAGTCTTGCTCTACCCTCAACAAAAGGAGGAAATCATGAAAAAATTGGTTTGTTACCATGTTGGAACCATCCAAGAGAATGTTGAAAAGTGTAACTAGGTTAGGTATTCATAATGACTTGTAATTATGTTTGATGTAAATGAAGAAGACAAAGAATAATAAAATGTATTGTTACTTGCTTCATGGGTTTCATGAGCAAGGAGTTTTTATTATAGGTCAAAGACTTCTTCTTGATGTCCTTAGGTATTTGTCATCTTGTCATAAAGGTAATTAGATTCATGTAAATGAAGACATGTTACACATGTAAAAGACATATCTTCTATGTAAAAGTTGCACTCCAAGACATTGTCACTATACCTCTTGAAGTCGGCCAAAAGAAGGATAATATTCTCCATGTGAAGAAGTCGACTTATCTCCATGTTTCATGTCGGCCTAAATAGAAAGATCAATCACTATATAAAAGGTGACTCGACCTCATTGTAGCACCAAGCAACTCGAACATCTCTGCAATACAAGGTGTGGATCACAGTGTGAAGAGTTTAAGGGTAATACAACGAAGAGGAGGAAGATAAGAAGTGCATAAGGGTATCCATGTACCTCTCTCTACAATCTTAGCAAAGGCCGAAGGTTGTTTTAGGACTACCATAGTTCGGTCTAGGGCTATCATCAAGTGTAGAAGGGTGATGGAAGGAGGCCTAAGGGAGGAGACTCTTGGGGACCGAAGAAAGAAGATTATTGGAGGTCGAAGGTACTGTGTTAAGGACTGGGGAATAGAGACCGAGACTCTCTAGGTGACAGTGCAAGACAGTGTGAGAAAGAAGGGTTGAAGTGTGAAGGGCGAGGAGAGCAAGAGATAGTGACAAGTGTCTTGAAGGATAACTTGTGTCAAGTGTCTTTGTCAAGGGTCTTGGTATTCGTCAATTGAAGCATCTATAAGAAGAGATTTGCGGGTTTTCCCCTCAAGAGGAGGGGTTTTGGCCCTGGCTTGCAACCTACATATTGTGTCATTGTTCTTATTGTTCTGGTAAATTTTTGATGTATTTCTTATTGTAATAACAATAATCAAAGAGAAAGAAGTTAAAGTATAACAGAAGAAGTTATCAAGTAAGAGAATTGAATTAAACACTGCCCTACTAAATTCTCAACATGGTATCAGAGCTAAGGTCATTTAAGGGCATCATGAAGTTCATCAAAAAGATTGCAAGCCATCGTTGATTTGTGGTAGCATCGGATGTGCTCTAAGTCTCAAACTTTGTGGAGAGGCTTAGACACATGCATTACAGATAGCCCAGAAATTGTTTTGGAAAATTTGACTTAGAAACAATTTTATTTAATAAATTAATTATTTTTAATGAGGACCTTAAGTCTAACTTAGGAAATTAAAATAATTAATTGGTGTAATTTAAACCGTGGGTGAAACTTCTAGAAAAATGTAATATCCCCAAATTAGGCGTCAACTAATTGGGATATTAATTTTGATTAATTTCGGCAAATCTTAATGTTGGACGGAAATAAAGGGGTGAGGGGACCCATGAATAAAACATTAGAATAAAAGAACTTTCCTAAAGTCACTAGGCAGATTAATTCAAAGATGAAGTGGGGCAGCCAAGTGACAGCGCAGGAGAGGAGGCACTTAGGACAGCGCAGTGGCAACGTGGGGCCAGGAAGCGCAGTGGCACTGTGGGAGAGGCAGCGCAACGTAGCAAGGGATAGCGTGGCGCAGAGGGATAGTGCAGTGGAAGCGTGGGAGAGGCAGCGCAACGTAGCAAGGGACATCGTGGCACAGAGAGACAACGTAGCATAGGTGGGCCCAAGGGAGTTTATGGGTTCACAAGCATAAAAGGAGAGGAAGGCAACCTTTCTTATTCATTCTTGCATCTTATGATTTTCTATCTGTCAAGACTAGAGCACGCTCAAGCTGTTTCGCTGGGTCTGCAGTGCTGTTTAGCACAAGGGTGTCTCCAAGCAGAGATCCCAACCTCGTCCTCAGGGGAATTCTAGTGCTCGCTCAGGAGAGGAGCCATACCATCAGTTTTGGAGAGCAACAATCCCATTTCAGCCTCAGGATTACGTAGTCACTTCCAGGGGCAGCACAGTCTTCCAGGGAGATTACGCAGTCATAGAGAGGAGCAACATCTGGTGGAGAGAACTTCACGAGATTTCAGTCGGGAGATTGTGATGGGATCAACCCTTCCATAGCTGAGTTGTTCAGAGAGTTGGAGGCATCAGAGAGGCCAGCGTACCCAGCGGGAGAGCGTAGCCATCCCTAGAGGGTGAATTTCTGGGGTCATCCTTTCTGGAATTCCTTCACGGGTTTCTCTGGGTTTATTGAGGGGAAGCCAAGATTAATTTGGAAGAATTTTTTGGATAGATTTGAGGTGTCAAACAGAGATCCTAACTCAGCCAGCAGCTAGAGGAGCTAGGGGAAATTGGGCCAAAATTAGGAGGTCAACATTTGGCCAATTCCTTTGTGGGTTTTTGTGGGTTTCTTGAGTAGATTTTGTGGTTAAAGTCCCAGAATTTTCTAAGCAGTGTAGCAAGCCCTAGCGACATTTCTTCGGGAGTAGCAGCAACATTTCTGGCAGATTGCAATGCAGAGCTATAGCCATACATCGTACCATCAGTGGGGGATTTCAACGTTGATTCATAGGGCTTCTCTACCTTGCCTTGAGCAAGCTCAAGTGCCTTCATTCCACCACCTCCATTGTACTCATTTCTACCAAATTAATAAAACGGCTCAACAGTGTTTTATGGCTCCATTGGTGTTTTGATATCAGTTTTGTTTTGTTGTCTCCGTAATATCTTTTAGCCTATTATTATTGTTATTTTCCCATTTGGGATATTACAAAAAAGAAGATAAAGTCTAAATGTAATCTTAGCCATTGATTGGAGATCTAATCTCGGTCGTTGAAGTCTCAACGAGAAGACTATAAAGGAAGGCTTGAGGGTCATTTGTAAACACACCAAGACGGAGAAAGAATCCAGAGATTGAAATTCTTTAGTGAGCAGTGCTCAGGGAGAAGATCAATCGAGAGGATTCTCGAAGAGAGGGGCAGTAATTCTGGTTGGAAATTTTCCTAAGCCGAAGAATACATAACAGAGAAGACAGAGAGCAGTACCAGCAGAGGCAGCGTAGCAGCGACGTAGGGACTGCACAGAGCTAGTAGTGGCAGCAAAGTAGCCCAAAGGAGGTTCGAGTTTCAGTTGAGGATTAGTCAGATCCAGTGCTAGAAAGCGAGGTGTGAGACCAGAAGGGGCCAGAGGGTCAAGTCCAGTTAGCAAAAGAATCAGGACGCAAAAACCACACTGTCCCCACGCAGAGTGACACAAAGACTGCACTGTGACTGTGTAGAGGCCACGCAGAGGTAGTGGAGGGCTTTCCATCTGGGGTTTTGGCCAGTTGGGCTTCCAGTGTCCGTGTGTCGTCTTTCTCACTAAATCTTTGTCAGTCATATTCTCTACAGGGATATCCAGAATGGCATTCGAGATTGTATTCAAAAAATTACTGCATAATAATAAAACCCTCAGATCTACTGCACCGGTTTTCCCGCATTGGGTTTTTTCGGGACGTTTGTCCAAAAATAACAGTGTTAGATGTGTCTATGATTTCTTCTTGTTCAATTTTGTTCCCGCACTTATATTTTTCCACAATTTTAGTGAAGGTTGCAATGTGTTTAATTCGATGTTGTCGTAGCAATAAACTGAATAATTAATTTATCAGTTAGAAGAATTAATACTAGTTGCTGCAATAGGATTCTAGACTTGGAATTTTCACATGGTATCGGAGCTTGTATAGCTGAGTGCAAGAGGAATAGAAGAACAGATCCGTAGATCCAGCGTTGGTGAAGCCGAGATGAAAGAGCTGCGTAAGTAGTAGATTGCACAGTCCAAGCCAAGAGGACCAAGACCAGCAAGGAAAATATCTCTGAGTGAGTCAACGAAGAGGAAATATTTTTCCAAATTGCAGTTTGGCAAAGGCAAAGGGAGCAGTGCAGCAGATCAGCACAGATCAATAGCTAGAGGGATGCAATTTTCTGCGTAGTAGTGATTATTGGCGCAGAAAGTGTCAGAAGAGAGATCTGAAGACATTTTGGGGATTTCTGACCTCAGAGAGTTTCATGCCCAAGATACTTTGATTTCTCGTGCAAAAGCAGTAGATTTCGTGACTTATTTGGCTTACTCCAACAGGGAGTGCGTAAAGCCAGTTGCGCAGAGGGTTAGAGGCAGCAGATTGACAACGTGTGGTGGATTATCTTCCTCGGAGAATTTCTAGCAGGGGAATTCTAGTTCTTGATATCTAAGCAACAGTATTGTGTGGAAGATCTACTAACTCCAGCAAGGAGTGCGTAGGCCAGGCCAACAGCGGCATAGAGGAGTGAGAGGGAGCTAGTTCTATTTATTTATTTTTTGGCTGAAATAACGTCAGTTGGGCAACATCCATGGAGGAGCAACAGATTAGATCCAATTGTTGTAGAGTTCTCACATGGATGAGTATCCTTGCTACAGGAGCCCAGCAGAATCAGTAACAGGACGATCACAGTGTCAGCAAATGTAGTCATTCATTCAGATGATAGCTACATAGCTAGTTGCAATCAGTACCCGGGAGACAGATGCAAAACTAGTGGCAGTGACACAGGCAGTGTGAATTTCCCAGTTGCAGAATGCAGGCACAATATAGCCAGAATACTCCTAGTGCAGAGGTACGCAGTCCAGTTTCCAGCACAGGAGGACAATGTGAGTTTCCAGGAGGGAGCAGAGAGATTTCCCATTGGGAGATCGAGACCCGGAGGGAGTCTATTTTTAGAGGGAATAACACTATGGAAGCTAGTACTTCAGGATCTGAGGAGATCAGACTCATTGTTGTAGCGAAAGTGCAGAAGCATCAGCATAGGAAGAGCAACAGCAATAGGAGTAAATCAGAATTTTCCATGATTGCCCATATTCCTCCCGGAGGGAGGTTGGATGATTTGGAGTTGTAGACCAGTTAAAGTAAGTGCTGGGTAGGCAGAAGCAGTTTTCACAGAGCATGGAAAGCATCAATTGGTCATTTCATATCACTAATATCCTCAAAAACCACTTTTTCCCTCATTTTAACATTTTCCCCTTCTTAAACCCCTTTCCCTAGCTAAAACCCCATTCCCATTACTAATATCCCTTTTCCTTTACTCATTCCCCTTTTTTTCATTAAAAACAATGTAAAACCCACTTTTACATTGTAACTTTTAAATAAATTTTAATCTATCGGGTCCCACTACACAAATCCATCCCCGAAATCATTTTTACCTCCCCTCCTAAAGTACTTCTATTCCCCCCACCTTATATTAAATCCCTGCTTATTTATATCCCTCCCCCACCATATTAACCCCAGGTCCTGCTTTAAATAAACCCTGTTTATCAAGTCACCCGACTCTTATTATGTTAAAACCCTTACTCATATTTATATTAAAGCCTCTGCTTAAAAACCTTTCCCTCCGCTTTAATATATCCCCGAGCCCCACTTTACATTACTACCCGCTAAACATATTAAAACCCATGTTTATATTTAACCCCTCCGCTTAAATATATTAGTAATGGGAATGGGGTTTTAGCTAGGGAAAGGGGTTTTAGAAGGGGAAAAGGTTAAAATGAGGGAAAAAGTGGTTTTTGAGGATATTAGTGATATGAAATGACCAATTGATGCTTTCCATGCTCTGTGAAAACTACTTCTGCCTACCCATCACTTAGTTTAGTTTACTTTTGCAAATAATATTGTGTGCAACTTGTCCAAAAAATACCACAATTCATGATGATCAAACTGCTTAATCTTGATTCATTCATGTTTTAAATTTCATGTTGATAGTTAGTGAATAAAGATCTGGCCAAACTGTTTAATCTCGGCAGATCAGTAGTTAGGTAGAGAATAAAAGAGCTCATCAGTGTAACCTGAGCCGTTGGAAGTTATAAGATTAGAAATAGATAGTTTGCTTTCAAAAGAAAAATAAAGGGCCAGCAAGCTTAAATGCACCCAATAAATGAAGAAAAATGTTAAAGTAAGTGATGGGTAGGCAGAAGCAGTTTTCACAGAGCATGGAAAGCATCAATTGGTCATTTCATATCACTAATATCCTCAAAAACCACTTTTTCCCTCATTTTAACCTTTTCCCCTTCTTAAACCCCTTTCCCTAGCTAAAACCCCATTCCCATTACTAATATCCCTTTCCCTTTACTCATTCCCCTTTTTTTCATTAAAAACAATGTAAAACCCACTTTTACATTGTAACTTTTAAATAAATTTTAATCTATTGGGCCCCACTACATAAATCCATCCCCGATATCATTTTTACCTCCCCTCCTAAAGTACTTCTATTCCCTCCACCTTATATTAAATCCCTGCTTATTTATATCCCTCCCCCACCATATTAACCCCGGGTCCCGCTTTAAATAAACCCTGTTTATTAAGTCACCCGACTCTTATTATGTTAAAACCCTGACTCATATTTATATTAAAGCCTCTGCTTAAAAACCTTTCCCTCCGCTTTAATATATCCCTGAGCCCCACTTTACATTACTACCCGCTAAACATATTAAAACCCATGTTTATATTTAACCCCTCCGCTTCATTTAAAATCCCGACCCCACTTATCAAACGGGCCCGCAATTGATCCAACGCCTGACCACCGTCCGATCCCCACCATTTGATCCGAAAACCCCCGATCCCTTTCTCACCCCAACTGCCCAATGCTTAGAACCATTAGGGGTTGCGAAATGGGTGGTTTTGCAACCCCCCCCATCCGCCACGAGTCATCCCCATGCTTCATCGCACTCCTCGATCATAAACCACCAAACCATTTATCACCGTGCGATAAAACCACAAACCGCCTCCTCGCATATAATGAAACCATCCACTGTTTCCAATTGAAACCACCGAGCCACCGCGCCTTTGTGATAAACCTATTTACACTGCGCTATGCGATAAACCACCATTGTTCGCCTCCCTGCGGAGCTCCGTTTTATTAATAATTGTTTTGATTTTTGCAGGTGATTAGCATACCAGAAAATGGGATAAACAACTTTCGGTTCTAGTTCCAAAGAATTGTTTAAATCCAGACTCTCTGGATTTCAGTTTAAAGGGCTTATTCACTAGAGGATTATGAACAATATCTGAATCTGATTGTTGATGGTGAACGATAGTCAGACACCATTGAGTTGTACATCATTCACTTGGCGACTCCATTGTCAGATTCCAAAAGTCAGAACTTTAATGTCGGCTCCAATATCCGAAGAATTCAGAGCTTGATCTGCAGATCTAGTTTCCTAATCAATCAAGATGACTGGGTATGTTGGAGATATTTTTTCTATTGAAGGTTTTAAGGAATATTGGGACAATTTTGATGATGATCAAGTTGATGAAGCCTTCTCAAGTTTCTTACCTATTTATTTAAATTCATGCAAATGTAGTTTTGAGGATAAAATTAAATTCTTAGAAGAATTTGCTACGAAAGTTGAAAAGGATCTCGAAGCCTTAGAGATTCAAATACAATCCCATAATTCCCAATATCATAATATGTCTTTTGAAATCCTTTTTTAGCCAAGTCAAGAGGAGGTAGTGTTTCCCTCGATTGTCAAGATTGAGGAGTGTTTTATATTTTGGAGTGAGTTTGACAATTCACAATTGAAGTCATGGTTTGACATTGTGAATAGATATGAGAAATTCAACCATGATTATCTAGTCATTCAATACCTTGAGGGTCATCGGATAGATCATCATTTTTTTGATCCCGTAGTTGAATACATGGAGTTTTTTTTAGTTTGAATTTTCAACCATTTTTTCGATGTGGAGACAAATTACATCACGAGTTTCCTTTGCCAATATACTGTCCAGTTTTGATTTTGTTGAAGCACAGTAAAAAAGCCGCGGTATTTGAGAAAATACTGGACTGGTTACATCGGTATTTTTGTATTATTTGATTGAGCAATTATTTCAGTAGTTTAGTGTAGGATGAGTGTGCAATAAGCTTGTTGGAGCAAGCATGAATTTCAGTTTCGGTTCTCAATTTGCAGTAAGCAGTGTGTGGTTTTTAGTTACAAAGTTAATTAGTTGCAAGTAAGGTTGTCAATCTCAGGTAAGAAGCTGGAAATATCCCAATGGATCAGGCCTCTAGTCTATAGGAGTTCTTGTTGCTATCTATAATCGACAACATCCCCGTGGGGGAAGTTGTTATCACAATTTGAGTTCCTAGTTTTAAGGCACTGACAATTTCAGTGTCAACGTCATTTTGTAAAAAATAATAGAAAATATCAACACTCTTGTGGATTTGTAAAATAAAAATGCATTGACAACCAAAGTAGCAGTGTAAACCTAGAAAATGGGAAAATTAAAAGGAAATTTTAAGTTTGGATGGTCAAGATTAAAAGGCGTTGATGGATCACATGTCAAGGAAGGAGTGGGCAGTTGATCAAGTGAGCGTTCACAATTAATCTGTCAGCAACAAAACTCTGTTTTACTCTGTTTTTTCCTGTAAAACATGGTAACTTTGGGCGCAGATTCCAAACATTTGGAAACGAAATTTAAAAAAACAAAAAGAGGTTTTTTTTTGGTAACAAGCTAATTTATAAAAACATCTTTCCGTTTTTACACAATTGTAATGGTTTGAGAGATTCAAAAGGATCTTTGAAGCCTATTTTTTAGGAATTTGCAATTCAAATTTTTCCCATTTTAGTCACTGTTTTAAAAATCAGTTTCCGAACAATTGGAGATGATTTTTTGAAAACCCAAAGAGGTTTCTGTCGGGAACGGGCCCATTAACAAAAACCTCTCCTAGATTTTGTACAAATATCACGATTTGAGAGAAATGAAGGAATATTTGGAGCCTATGTTTCAGGGATTCGTCAAAATTAATTTTTTCTATATTTAGAAAAATGTCTAATCTACTTTGAGTTGGGGAGCGACGTCATTAGATTCGACTTGAGAATTAAATCAACATATGACAATCAAATCCACATCCTCAGGCAACACCTTAGTATTCAAATGCACAATTTCGGTGAAGGATCAACTCCAACATTCAAGACTTTTTTGCAGCTAATTCTAGATTTAGTTTAATTTTAATTTATGATTTGTTTTTGTTTCCAAAAATATGAAACAGTTTGGGATATTATTTTTATTATTTAAGCAAGGCTATGTAATGTAACAGGGGTTCAGTTTTTTTGGTTCAAAAAACTATTGCACTTTGTATTTTGGAAGATTTTAATGAAGAAAGCCTGAAGCTACATTAACGATTTTGGTGTTGGTTTTTTTGTATTTGTTTTCTCCAGTGTGATATATTTATTGTATATTTCCATGATGTATGATCTTCTAATGATTGAATGAAAGAACATAAGCAAAATTTGTTCATCGCAATGCTTTGTTTATAGATTCAATTGCTTGCATTCTTATTTCTAATGTTGGCTTTGGAATTCATCTATTTGATGCTCCTTCTCAATGGATTGTTCCTCTCATATTCTTCCTTTCATTACAACAAATTAATGATTCAGAATTGCACAACTACCTTGCCTTTGTTGACTATTTTAGTGTGATCTTACATTAGTGTGATCCTAATGGTGTTTATTTTTCCCCATATTCCAACCATGCCAACAAATTTTATATTAATATAACCATAGAGCATTTAACAAATTTGATACCTTTGTGACCTAGTGTAATTGAGTTTGAGGAGAGATACCCCTCCGGATTGAGGGGCCAACTTCAATCCCAAAGTGGTTAGAGGTTAACTTGGAGTTTTTCCCCACAGCTAGGGTTTTCTCTTAGTGATAACAAATGGGATGAGTGGAGTTGTCTCCAAGTCTTTGCAATTGATGTCTAAGACGAGGTATCCTCATAATGTAGGATTGCACAAACTCTCCTTTATTCATCTTCATATCTTTGAGTTTATCTTTCAAGGAGAGGATTTCATTCAAATTGTTGACTTCATACATGCCAACTATATTATCATACATGTCCTTAAACTTCCTCAAATTTCCAACATATGCAAGTAAATTATCTTGTAAACCATCATCTATAATTTGATTTTCTTTTAACTCACATTTCTTGTGGTTGTTCTTGGCAGCAACAGAAGCATTCTCCAGAGACTCGGGTATTTTTCCTTGAACGAATTCCAAAACATCATTGTCATTAGCTATGATCTCCAACCTGATTTTCCATGCAACAAAGTTAGATGAGTCACCCAACTTCTCATGTTCCTTGAAGAAAGAGGAAGACATCTTCACTTGATTATATAGGATCCTTCAACATTCCAAATATGATTGCTTAAATTATGTCTCCTTTTGGGATTGTCCTTCACCTTACCTCTGATACCATGTTAAATTTCAGACCGCTCTATTTTGTTTCAATTACTTTAGACCAATTCAATTCTTAAATCAACAATATTTTATCAATAATTAATATTTTCAATCATTAAAAATAATTGAATATAAAACAGTAAATGAAATGACAAAGGAGACAATCAACACATCAACAAGAGATACCAGATTTTCGATCAATGACCAGGGAAAAACCAATTACGGGGAAAACCCTTTGTAATTCTTCTTCTATTAGATTGTCATAAAATTTTCAATAGAGAGTACAATGAGCCAATACAAAATCATCCAGCAAAATTAACCCAACAACGTTTAGAAATATGTTCCCAACATCACTCCAGATCAGAGAAAAATTTTCCTATCTGCTACTAACTCCAGTCAAATGTCAAATTTCAGCCCTAGATCCCAACCGCACGGAGGAAGAGGTGTGCGTGCGGTTGAGAGCTTCCAACCGCACAGATGTGCTTGCCTACCTATGGTCATAGCCAAAAATTGCATGTGTCAATCCTGCGGTCGGAAACCAAAACCATAAAATATGTGTGGGCTTCGAACCCTGCAATCTCAAACTTGTACCAGCCAATTTCCTTGACCTAGCCCTAGACCTGTGTGAACCAATCAATGAAGAAGAGAAGAAGAATATGCTTGGTGATTTCCAAATAAATGTGAGGTCACTTGTATTTATAGGCTTCCAAGGGTATCCAATTTGCTGTTAGGGCCGAGTTGATCAAATGTGACATTGTGGGCTTCAATTCAAAAATACATTTTTCCTTTGTCAAAATTGAGCACTTCAATAGTCAAAATTGGTCCTCTCGAAAAAAGGAATCTCTTCCGATGGTTGGAATTTGTCACTAAGCTGCCAACTTAACAACATCGCCATATAAGAATGCAGCAAGGGAAAAATATTGATTGACCTATTGATTGAAAAAATAGGCAAAGGGTATCCCTTTTAAAATCAAGGTGTACACAACATCATCAATAACATTCGTTTATGCCTGTGACGATAGTGGGATATGTGAATGTTATAGAATAGAGAAACCTCGTGAGGCCAAATCTAGAAATTAGGATTAAAGTTGATAGGGCAATTGATATTGATTTCAAAATGTGAAAAGACACTAAAGTGTTTAAAAAAATACCTGTTGAGGAACAAGGACCATAGGGGTTTTAAAGGTGGCATTAAAGGACCAAGAAAAGGGATACAAGACAACTTAAAATGTTTCTAGAATAAAGTGAAACTCCTTCAAAATGCTTTGTAATATTAATGTAATTGCATTGGGCACACATGTATGTATGGCATCCTTGGGCTAAACTACAATTATACAACAAAGTATAAATTTTTTTGTTACAAATAGTCTCCTTTCAAGTGTACTCTTCCTTTCGAGGATAAGGCCTAATTTTTTTTAATGATGACACTATGGAATGAAGTTCCTTGCTAGTCATGGAATGTATAACTTCCCAACTACATCATGATAAGTTTGAAATAAGAGAGGAACTTATAAATCATGTATTAAAAAGAGTGCTTTAAAGAACCATATATTTCCAAGGAAGATCTATAACAATTATCAAGGGAAACAACCATATTCATGATGTTGGTTTTGGTTGTATAACCTATTCCTTAAGCACATCATCGAAATAAAATTAATTTACCAAATGACTTACTAGTCACAAGTTTTGTGCAGTTATGGACACCTTCCCTATTTAGTATTGATCAATCTCAAACCTACCAAAGTTAGATGCTTTATTGTGTAATTCTTTCATCTTTGAATGAATAGTCATACTCATGAGTCTTATGGCAATGCTATTGTCTCCCATGGTTTATAAATTGGTAGTTTTATGATGGTTTTGTTAACAAAATAACAAAATTTGTTTTTAACCATGTTGTTACAATTTATTATTTAGAAAGGCATACTAAATCATAATGAAATTCTTGATTATTGAATTTTCCATTTTACTAAAATGAATTGTATATATGCAGAATTGAAAATTTTTAATTTCAATTTATAATCTCCCATACGGATAAAAATGTTGCCCATTCTTTTCATATCGATTTTCATAATTTCAATAGGCCAATTAATCATGGTTGGCTAATATTATCTTGAGCTTACTATTGCCTTATAAATCACTTGATCATGTTGACTAAAACAATGTGTGATTCTTTCATGCATTTGATTGTTTGTTTAATGAAAATGCTATTTTTTCCCACTTCATTTGATTCTCTCATGGGATTGAGCTTTTTACAATCAAATATATAGCCAAGTGATATTGCATCCACAAGCAAATGTATGACATGCATTTGAGCATTAAAATATCATTACTCAAAATCAAAATATAAAGATAATTGACCAATATTTTGAAACTATTTTTTTTTTAATTAATAATTAAAATCTTAAATTCATAAATTGTTTGTCTAATGTTAGTTTTAAATTATAGTTAAAATGATATTGAATCTCCTCAAACATCTAATGTTGTATTTATTATTGTGTAGTATCTAATGAAGTATTTTAGCTTTATAATTTGGCTTCAAATATGATTCCTCTAATAAAGATGTGTTTTGCAGGACAAGTAAAGGAGTTTGGATCACCTACATTGTTGCTTGAACAACCTTCTTCGCTATTTAAATCACTTGTTACTGAATATTGGAGTCGTTCGAAGAGTCCTCATAATGGAACTATATAAACTTTAAAGAGATATCTCCTCTTCGCTATTTAAATCACTCGTTACTGAATATTGGAGTCGTTCGAAGAGTCCTCATAATGGAGCTATATAAACTTTAAAGAGATATCTCCATGTGAACTATAGGAAATTGTTGATATTATTTGCATTGAGAAAGTTTATATTTTTACATGTTACAAACTTGATACATTTCATGTGCCCCTGAATCAACTTATTATGAGAAATATGCACAATATATCCTAAATGTAATCATTTAGGACTAAGTGTCAATGATATTTTTGGAAGTTAAAACGGAGGGATTCATCTCAATGAAAAGGTGTGTGTTGTGTGTGGGGGTGGTTGATATCAATATATTCTTTTAAATGTGTCTTTGAGTATTGTGTTTTTATAAACCAACCATTTCAATTTGGGCCTTGATAAATTGTTCATTCTCAATTATTAGTTGTAGATTTATTTGATTTAGAGAAAGTCATAATATCGCAATGCATTTTTAAAATGCCTCGAAAGAGAGAGGTTATTCATTAAACCCTTTTTTTGTGTAAGCTAGAACAATATTCTATTATCGATTAAATTGACCAACATATGCCCCCTCTTTAAGATTAGCATGCACGCACTTGTCCCTCTGTATCAACAATATGGCTACACAGTGATTCATGCATGCACTTGTCTCTCTATGTCAACAATATTACCTACAACAAAAGTTGAAAAAAACCATACATTCAAGGGTATCAACAATATGCCTACAAAGTGATTCATGCATGCACTTCCCTCTATATCAGCAATATTACCTACAACAAAAATTGAAAAAGACATACATTCAAGGGGAGCAATTTTGGCCTTTTTCAGTTTACTATATTTTCTTTTTAATTTTTTTTTGTTTAAATTTTCTTTTCTTTTTTCCCTAAAATTGTTATTTAAAAATATTTCGTAAAACTTGTTTTACATATACTTTAGTTCTTTCTTTTTTAATCAAATTTGTTTTAAATGCTTGTTTTTTCCCTTTAATAAGCTATTTAATAAGATATGTTGTTTTTCTATTTTTTTAACATTTATTTTGCTTTGTAGGTATTTTTTATTAATTTATATTTTTAAAGGATGATGAGGGATGAGCATTGGCTTTCTTGTTTTCCAATATTTTTTTCTAATTAATTCTAAATATTTTTTTTTTTCATTAAAAAAATGCACACATGTGTTTTCCCATTATTTGATGGTTTTTTATCTTTATTTGTTTGAGAGATTACAAGTTTTCTAGGAGATAATTTCAAAAATATTATATTTAAATCCTCCAAAAAAAATTGTTATTATTAGCATCTCATTTAGAATCAGGGTTTGATTTTAATACTTTTGTTATAGTTTTGCTTATTTTTAAGGCTATGGTTCCAAACAAGTGATAAATTTAATCTTAAAAAATAACAGGGTGCTAATGGTAGCACCATTTTTCAATTCAAGTGTTGATATTAAGGCTTTCATTGCAACAAAATTGGTTTCTAAGACCATGTGTTTAAACAAGGTGTAATTTTAACCCCCTCAATCCCTCCTGACAAGGAGAGGTTCGTTGTTGATGACATGACCTTTTGATTTCAAGATTTATTTTAAGGCTTTTGTTGCAATGATCTAGGTTCTTAATGCCACTGGTTCAAAAAAGTTGTAATTTTAAGCTAAAAAATAAGAGTTATTATTGAGAGCACTACTTTTTATTTCAAGGGTTGATTTTAAGGTTTTTGTTAACAAAATTAGGGGGTTTTAAGGTCATGGTCACAAAAGCTTGTGATTTTAACCTTGTAATAAAAATGGGTGATATTAGGAGAACTACATTTCGAAACAAGGTAAAAGCAACCACTAAATGCTACACTTGAAAAAAATGAGAAATTTGGAGGGTTCTTGTTAAGTAGGCAACTATGTGCTACATATAATTAACTAATTATTAGATTATCTCATAAAGCCATATCCTACCTTCACTAATTCACTTGATTAAGGGGACATTTCCTATCCAAAACCTTGTTTGAAGGTCACACATCTTCATTTCAACCCTTTTCCCTTTAGTTAGCCTAACCATGGCCTGACCAACCACCACATTGTTAACTATTGGAGTATTTATCACATCAATTGCTTTTGAAACTTCATTTATTGAAGACAAAGATGTTGAATCATGTTTCTAATATGAGGAATCTAATTCATGTCCCTTGTTTCTTGTTCATCAAGGAATTTTGTGCATGGGAAGAGAAGAGAGGTTCCTCTTGAGATATGGTTGTGATAATGGTGTATCGATTCCTTTTAGGCATTGAAGCAATAGTGATTTTTAAAGGCATAGGCTCATAATTCTCTTGCATCTTATACAAATCAACCCAATGTTTATCCATCTTTCAGGATTTCCACAAGGAACTCTTCTTATGTGTCTCTTTTGGAGTTTGTGAATACTTTTTTTTAGGATAGGATGTTTCCATATGACTGTGGTGTTGTAATGTATAGATTTGCATGGATTAGTTTCCAATAATATCCTAGAACAAAGAAATACACACACACACAAATAAGAGAAAAGAAAACAATATGTAATGGGAGAACAAACAATATACATTTTCTATTGTAATCACAACAACAAAAACAACATTTTTTATATAGTCACATATTATACTTCTCGGATTAGTTACAAGATAATTACAATTGTCTAACTTCCTTCGTCATTCAATCCCACTTACATGTTCAATTTATCAACTTGCATGTTGACTAGATAGTTGACCAACTTGTGTAATTGGCTTGGCCAGTTGTCGAGTCTAGTCGATAAGGTTGACTAACCCCTACAACATCCCCCCGAATTTCCTCAATTCCTTTCCCATCCTAGGAAAGAGGTATATTGTAGCTTTAAAAATTACAAAATGTTGCAAAGGGTATGATTGCAATATTTTAAGAAGTGATAGAAAAATAGAGCGAAGAATTTTAGTGGATCTTTTAAATTTGACGTTTCTTTATTAGGTCCTTTGTAACTTAGTGATGATGTTTGTTGTGTTTGTTGACAACCTGCTTGTTCCACTGTCTGATATTGTTGGTTAGTCGACTCTTTTGGTATTGTCCTCGGCCAAGTGTGGAGATGCGCATTTATTTCCAATATCTTGATACCTTTTTATTTTCAATGCATTTCTTCTACCTTTGTAATTCATGAATAGTGGCTTGGGGATGGAAAATTGGAATCTCATGAACTTAGATTGAAGAATTAAAATATTGGTTAGGGAGGCAAAACATATGTTAATTGAGGACATGGTTTTGGTTGATTTAGAAGATGTGTGAAGGAGTTTTGATAGATGTGGGTTGCCAATCATTGTAAGTATCATTTAAATGTGTGCCATTTTTCAATCAAATATTGTTCTTGGACCTCGAGGAACTTCCTCCATGTAGGATATTCAAGCTTGTGAGAGATACAATCACTTTGTGTAATGGTCAATTCAATATTAAATCCTTGTTCATCATGTCGTACTTTCTTTATGATTTGATCTAAATATGCTACCACGTTTTCTGCTTCCATTTGCACTTTCGATATGCTTAGTCAAGGTTGTCCTGGTTTTGGAATTGACTATCACGTTTATTTTCCTTGTTAAGTCCTCCAACAAGCTTTGTTGCACTTTTGATCTATTGTAAGTCAAAGTGAAATATGTTGGATAGTTCTAGTTTTTGTAGCATTGGACAGGTGTTCTAGTCTCAATTTATTTCAGAGTTGCTAAGGAACAGAAGATCTCCAAAACCCAGAAAAGGTTTCGGGAGAAAACACCTAGAGACCACTAAATTTAGTTAATTGATCAATAATTAAAAAAATGTCTAAGTCTAACTTAGGAAAATTGATTAATTAAAAACAATTAATTGAAAAAAATTGAGAAATCTCTAGATACTCATATAGATCTAGTCTTAGATGATTTAAGTCATTGATAACGATATAATCATGGTATTCGATGCTCCGATGCGAGATTATATGAGAAAATTGATGGGATGGAGATGAACACAGGTGTGAGACATGGGGAGAGTGAGTTACTCGGAAAATCAAGCTATCCAGTTGAAAATATTCAATAGGAAGAGGAGTTTGAGACAGAGAAGGAGAGCATCAATGATTAAGGGAGCAGCAGAAGAGTTTTCCAGTAGAGGCTCCCAACAACAAATCAATAGTAGCAGGGAATTTGAATAGTATCAGGAGATCACCTAGAAGGCAGAGGGAGGCAGGATGACTCATCTAGAGCTGACTAGCAGTCAATGAAAAATTCCCAAGATAGGTAGTGCGAATTCTTGGAGGCAGAGTTTTCTCAGTGGGGTTTGAGCGGGTGAGAAGGAGGCTGAGATTGCATGTAGAAGGGAGAAAGTTTCTCCAAAATATTTTTTCTTGTAGATTTGTTGGAGGATTGCTAGTAAGGCATCCATATTATTGTACTCACATTTTACTACTGCATAATAATACAAATAAACCCTCATCTACTGCAATGGTTTTCCCTTTGGGGTTTTTCTGTGGACTATTGTCCAAAAATTATTATGTCAATTTTATTAGGTGTGTGCACCTATTTTCTCAGTTCCAACATTTTGTTTAGCTTCCAAAAAAATTATTTGTGAATAATTGCAGTGTGATTTATTTAGTATTAATAAAAATAATAATAAACTGATAACTAGTTAGAAGAGTAAATATCAGTTATAGCAATTCAAGGAATTTTCACAGATAGTTGCTTAATATTGTATTTAGTGTTGTAGCTTTATTTATTATTCTATCCTATATCTATTGAATATATTTAAACTTTTCACACTCCAACTACACTATGGATGAATTTTGATCGACTTTGGCCTAAAAAATTTCCTTATTCATCTTCCTATGTTCCTATTTTATATTTTTGTCTTCCTCCCTCAACTATCGGTTTTCCCATTGCATTTCTAGTTTCAACTCGACTAAATATTGTTAGAAAATTAAATATTACAGAGCAATGAAACACATAAAATATGCGGAAAATACAAGCACACAAAACACATAAAACCAGAGAGACACAAATATACGTGGTTCACCCAGTTTGGGCTACGTCCACCCCGAACAACCAGTCCTTCCTTTCTATTATCCAGCAAAATGAAGATACAAAACCTACAACAGATCCGTTGTAATATCCTTTGTTGTCTCTCACAGCCTCCCTATCTGTTTCCCACTTAGAGAATACACATACAATACACGGCCACAATACAATACCCTCATAAAAGCGAGGGGTTGCATTCTAGGGCAAAAAACCCTAAACTAAACATAACTTCTACCGCCAGATCATCTGCCTAATGAACGGCCCAGATTGACTAGAAATTACTATACTTTTACAAGGCAATTTTACATCTATTTTTGGCTTCGGGGGTGCTGCCCCCGAAACCCCCGTCGGGGGACCGCTGGCCCCTGGACCCCTAATCGGGGGGGTCGGCCCCCCCGGACCCCGCGGGGGGGAAAATTCCCCCCCGCGTGCAAGAGTGTACAATTTTCCCGGGGTATACATCCAGCTAAACACAAGGATCTCTGAATCAGGAAGAAAATCAGGCTCCACACCCAACAAATATCATATGATTATTTTGATTGAGTTGAGTTGATCAACCTCCACACTTGATGGCCCAATGTTTAATTTTCCTAGTGTGAGGTTCATGAAATCCTCCTTCCAAATAGATTTCTTTTTATTCTTCTATGTTTTAAACTAGTTTTCATTATTCATTTCCTATTCCCATATTCTTACCGACTCTTTGGTGACTTCATTAGAAAGTTGAAAGGTTTTATTATCTAAAGTAGCTAATAAATAAAATATCATGTTTTTCATTGGGGTAAATTCATATATAGGTTTGAAAACTATGTAGGTTCTTGTCTTTGTTGTATTTTTTGTGTGCTTCTTTTGTTGGAAAACATGCAAAGAGGAAAGATGAAACTATTAATTCTTATTTTCCTTAACCTTAATATTTGTTTGTGAACTTATTAGTCTTCTTTGTTAAAATATGCAACTGCAGCGAAATTCCAATTTGGACAACTCACAGGATGTAGATAATGATTTCATTGAATGCCTCTTTTCGAGAGGACCAAAATTGACCTAAAGATCACCTCATTTGGAAAAGAAGTTGGTTTTTGAATTTATGAACCCACATGTACACACTGGATCAGGTCAGCCCTAAAGAAAAGTGGACCCATTAGAAGGCTATAAATACAAGTGACCTCTACCTCATTTATACACAATGATGAGACACACTTCTATCTTGTTTTTGGCTCACACAAGTCTGAGGTTCGTCTGTGGAGGTTCATGTTCATTATGAGGTGAAATTGCAGGTTTGAAGCTCCCATCTCTGATTTAGAGTTTTGGGCCCCAGTCGCAGGCACAAAACAAGAAGATTTTGACCCTAATCGCTCCCACACAGGCTCATGAGTGCAACTAGAGCCTTCCAGTCACAGAGATAACTCTTTGTGCATGTGGCCAAGAAATTAGGGCTTCTACAGTCCAGTTCTGACCCGAATCGCACGTTTGTCAGGCTTAAGGGAATGACTAGGAAGCTATAGTCACACGAATGACTCCCCCTCCATGTGACTAGGGACTAAAAGATGAAATTTCAGTCTTCTGAATATTCTACTCAGTGACCGCAATGTTCGGCAGTTGACTTCAGACAACGATAGTTCTGTACAAACTTCAAAATTAAATTTCTGAGTATATAGATTGCTAGGCTAATTTCATGGATGTTCTAGTTGTTTTGTTGGTCGGTTGAATAGATGAAGATATGGAACATTGAATCATTTGATGACAATCTATAAGAAGGATAATTTGAAATGGTTTTCCCCATTGTGGGTTTTTCCCTAGTCTCCAACCAATCTTGGCGTCTCTATGTGTGCTATGCTTTTCTTCTAGTGTTCCTTTATGTTTTGTTGCATTGATGATGATGATATTGTTATTTCTACATAGTTGCATGTGTTGATGAATAATGATGTAAATCTGGATAATGTTATGATGTTTTGGGGTGAGCTTAATGTGTTAATGAAGAAATGCAATTATCAAAGAAAAGAACAATATATCCATATGAAAAATTAACATGGTATCAAAGTTGGGCTGAATAAAAGTCATGGAGATCACTCCCATGGAGAAACATTTGATGGAAGTAAGAGAATATGGAGGGGACCTAAAATAATTCTAGGGTTTGAAGAAAACCTTAGGAAATTTGTGTATTAGGGTTTGATGGATATTATGAGGTTAGGGTTTGAGATAATCCCTAGTTTATAGAAAAGATATGAGATATGAAACATAGCATGATCAATGTGAAGATGCTCAAGCACATGTGACAGATTTGATGAATCCCTAGATGGGATAGTCTTTAGTAGGCCTGATATTTTATACAGTTGATTGAAGGCAACACTGGTATATGGACAATGGACTGTGATGGCTCTTGAAGGTTGGTTCAAGAAGGAGAGGACTGCCTCTCATTGAATATAAGTATATCTTGGCTTATGATGCTCCTTTATGTCTTTACTTTTGTTTATGTTTACAAATCTGATTATTGTTTTGATCATTACTTATAATTCCTGCATGTATATTTGAGTATTTGTATGCTTCTAACTACTTGATGAGATATGATAAGTGGATCTCTCTTGAGGATCATTTTAGATGCATGAAATAATAGCTTGATATGGAAAAAGGTAAGGATGCACCTAATGAAAAGAGGACAAAGTGTTACAAGCTGCCTATGTCAAATGAAAATATGCCCATGTATTTGAATACTACAAGGTATGCATGGTATATTGTTTCAATGTTATGTTTCAACTATAATATTGAATGGAAATGTAAGCCCTAAGGTATGATGAGAATATCTCCTTCTCGAATGGTTCATGCATGCATATGAAAGTGATTTGGATCCATGGTTCTTATGATGAAACGGTGCACTTGATGTTGGACAAGTATCTTACATAATGAACTGCTTGATTCTATGAGGCTACTTAGTGTTGATCTTTGATATAGTGGTATACTTGATTTTTAGCTAACATATATCATTTTGGATATATTGATCCCATAATGAAGGTTAGCACATTTATTCTAATAGATGGTAACTTGTCACTATTTGTTTGTGAAATGCATAGATGACATGATAATAAAAGTATAACTATGACACTGATACTCATGATCTTTTATTGGCCATCATTATGTTTTGATGTGTTTAGTAACTATGGCATATGATAAAACTGAATGTCCTAACTTGATGGATTGACTTGATATTGTGTTCATGATCTTTGAGATATGATGTTACAACTACATGCTGCCCTAATCACTTGACTCTAACCCTTGATGAAATATTGATGTCATGAAGTGATGATGTAATAACTGATGTTAGCATGTTATGACCATGATGGATATATGTTTGAATTTATGATCTAACGGATCTAATGATGCATGACATTATTATCAACAGGTTGATGACTAAAGTTGTTTCCCATTAAGAGGGAGAACCTCTCCATAAGATCCCTTCTCCTATTTTCATTTGCATTATTATTGTTGAAATATTATTTATGGGCATGGATAGTCAAATATCTGACATTGATAATTTGCAGCAAAGTTTTGATCTAAGGATAGAGGGTTTTCCCTTTCTCTAAGCCCTAGTCACACGAAAGCAGGCTCACAGGTGTGACTATAGCCTCTTAGCCACATGGAAGTAATGTAAACGGAGCAACTGGAGTTTCACAACCGCTCAGAGGAAGGCCTATGGGTGCGATTATGCCTATTGAACACACAATGAAATTTTGTGCATGAAATCAGATGTTCTCCTAAAGGATGTCAATTCTACAGATGTGGTGTAGATAACAGAAAGATATTTGAGCAGGAAATATTGAATGTTTGATACAATATGAACACGAAGACTGAAATTTTGTTTGCAGGTGACCGAGACATACATATAGATATGTCATTATGTTTGAATTTTGTGCTACAGTAATTTTGACATGATTTTTTTGATTGATATAGATGAGTTGTATGATGCCTGATAATGACTTAGAACTCTGACTCAATGATTGAGATATGTATTGAAGTATAGATCTCACTATGATAGAAAATTTGGATTTGACATGATATCTAATGATTTGATTTTACGACTGATGATTTTCCTTGATAACAATATAATATGAGCATAGTGACTTCCAATGACTTATATGGGTATTCAGAAAAATGGTTTTGTATTGGCCTCCTGATTCCTAACACAATGGTTGAAATATTAACAATTTTGATTCAGTATGAAGATGGAATCTGCATGACTTATCCTTAGTGTATACATTTGCATCTAGTGACAAAAATGACTTGTATTATGATCATAAGAATTACTTGATTGATATTGCATGGTTGATGACAACCAACTGGCATGATAATAGATGAAGTCAGACTTGATGAGAGCTCTACCTATCACCCAATCTAAATAATTGACACTGAGATATTGATGAATTTGATATTAGTAATTGATTTGGCTTCTAAATTTTGATGAGTTGATTTAACTGATTTGATTGCACAATATTTATTTATGAAAGGTTGGGCATGTTGGTTTGGTAATGTATTATGGTTGAAGTGATCAGTGCATGAAACATTCTCCCTGATCCATATATGTTTGCATTGATAGTAACCTGGTGAAGCCAGAATGATGTGTTGATCCAAACCTCTACTTCATAAGTGTGCCAAGCTATAATTTTGATTTTGGTTTTATATACTGATGATCTACTATTGTCAGGTAATGAGCCTATGATGATCTACGTAAGAGGGAGACGACTCCTGAAGCTCAAAATACTGAATCATGACATGATGAATCAATTTATGAAATTGGGAAAAGAAAATATATATTGTGAATCTATTGAAGAAGTATTGGAAAGTGGAAATGAAAATCCTTGGACACTCCGATTAAATTTCAAGAAGTTGTGAAGAGATATTATTGAAATTGGCTTGGAAACTGACAATTGATTAAAGAATTGATGTTTCGTTTTGAACATCTTTCCATATATGTATATATGATGTGCATAGAACCCGAGTCAATTCATGATTTGGCCGCTTCATTCACATTGAGTTGCTACTTAGCACTCTTCGAGATACTTGAATGGTGTTATCACTCTCCCCAACTTCCTAAGGCTGATAGTAGGATTAAAGAAAGGTAACCACAGACCAAACTTTAGGTCAGGTAGCTAGCCCTACCCGGACCAGAGAGAGTTCTCTCTCTGTCACTTTAACAATCAAATGAATGGTTGAGTATCATAAGATTTTATGCCAGATATGTAAGCTTAAATAAGTAAAATTTGTTTTATATTTTGAATGCTGGAAAGGAAAGTCAGTGAATGGACATTAAATGAGGATTTTAGGTCTGAACTTCGAGGTGAACCTGCAGAGACTGTGTGAGGTAATATAGGTAGTTTGGAAACATATTAATCATTCATTGAGTATAGGATGAATATGGAGTAGAGTTTGAATGAGCACTGAGGTGAATTCATTCAATTAAGAAGCAAATAAACATAAAATGGTGAATCTTGTCTAAAAAAAAGCATGCATAAACATGAATCCTGCTCTCAAAATTACACAATAGACATGTATGAATAAGTAGACGTGGTATTAAGCATAATATAATAAGAAAACATGAGAAACACAGATTTTCCAAATCATACCACAAGTATCTCAACACAATTCCTGCAAATTTGTCTTTGATTTCATTCCACAAATTGGTTACAAGAGCTGCACTGCAAAATATGAGACTATCAAACCCAAAAAAAGACAAAAGAGAGTCTACTTATAGAAAATATAGACTATGACACCTCATCAAGTCGAAATCCCATCCAAAATGGTTCATAAATGCAAAAGATGAGTCATTTCCTATTTCTAGGGAGGTTAGAAACCATTCCTTGAATTTTAGCTATAAACTAGTAGTGTTTGTCGCTTACATTGATTACAAATTCCTTCATGATAAGAAGCCAAAAAAAAAACCAAATAAATCTAATGAAAACTCATAGCCTCGAATATGTGATCATTTCTGAGCTTGAAAAGTGTCTTGAGGGAATCCAATGCTGATCTGTGACAATTCTGACTGAAGATTTTAAAAACAATTTACAGTAGTGTAACATAACTTTGGAGGCACTTTTGAGGCACTTTGAGAAATCCAAATCCACTTCTGAAAAAACGATCAACTAGATCTTTGTGTCTAGTTTATAGAGCATCTTTATTTTTTCAAAATGGACCACAGGAAGGCCTTCAAAAATCCATTCTCCAGGGTCACTCAAAAGCGTAACAAATGGTCCAAAAGGGAGGTAGAAACATGAAAAATAGGTGGGTTTTGTGCTTTTTCTCCTAAATTGCAGCTTGTCATGCCATCAGGGTTACTAATATATGATGTAATAATCAAGATACATCCATCCATGTAAATATATCACCATTTGGATGCCTCCAAAACAAAAAGTCATAAGAGTCTGTTACCCTTCTGCAATAAGAAATTTCCATAATTCTGCAAAAAATCATGTAAAATACCAAAATTGCTCAAAAGCTTTCAAAATTGGTTCTTTTATGCCTGTAAGAGATAGGATACACAAATAATGAAGCTTCAGCCAATAAATCCAATTTTTCCTTCTCCTTGAGCTTCATTTGTGCCTCTTTAAGCCTCTTTTTCACTTGTTTCAGCCTTATTTGAGAAATGGTATCCCTAGTACAATAATGACTTGGCATGTGCCTTTGCAACTTGTTTTCCTTTTTAGACTTTTTCAATAGCTTCTCCAGATGCTCATTAACTCTCGATAGCCAAAGCTCTCTATCCTCATTGATCTCCATGGCAATGAGCTCATCAAATGTCAAATCTTCAGATTGATGAATTGGTTGTCTCTCTCACTCCCATGCCCTTTTGAGGCCTCTTGTTCTTAGTGTTTTTGTGTGTGTTTCAACCTCTATCTATTGCATTTGGTCAACAACAACAATTTTCTTTCCTTTACCTCTGTTTGCCTCCATGTTTGATTTGTACTTTATTTGTAGGAGCCGATTCAATTGCAATTGAAAATTTTCCTACTCAAGGAAAGTAATTCGGAATTGGGAAATGGAGAAGGCCTCTTTCAATTTTGCTATCTCTTTATCTTTCTCTTTGATGATGTTTTGAACTGATCTGACCTCCTCATGCTCTAATACCTCAGGCTCCAATGACACTACCTCATCATGTTGATGCAAGAGGTTGCTCCTCTATCTGACATTGCTCATCATGGTTGCCAAGTGTAAGAAAACTCTTGGTCGACTTAAGCACCAAAACTTGTCTCTTCCCTCTCTCATATGTGTGAGAAAATTCCACAACCATAGGGACATCTAAAAGTTGAATAGGCATGCTAGAAGAGCCAATCTCCATTCGCTGTGGTGATGATGTCATAGGAAAGATAGGAAGTGTTGCTAACAATCTCTCCAAGAAGTCTTTCCAGGTCATGTTTATGGAGGACAAGTGATGCAACACAATGAGCTTGGTTAGTCCATGATGAAAGAGACTTGTATGATGATCTTACCTTCTACTCTGAACCTTCTCAGCCATCTTAATCAAGCTCTTTTATAAATAATGAGGCAAATAAAGTGTTTTGACTGAGGTAAAATGCATCAAAAGGTTGATATGATACCTATATAGCCTCGAGAATCTTCCTTCAAATGTGAAGTACTTCATTATAAACATCATCAGAGGAGCATACTTGTTTCTGAGATGTGTGAAAGGAGCAATAAATTATGGATCATATCTAGCATGACGCTTTAGGATCTGCTTGTAGTTTTCAATGTCTAGGTCCATACCCTTAAACCACTGCTCCCCATGAAAGGGGATACCTGTAGCTGAAGAAATTAGGTCAGATGATAAGCTAATATCCATACCTGCAAGAGTTACCTTTCCCATATTGTAGCTGGTTGCAAAAATGATGGACAACTGAATATAATACCCACCCTTCCATAAGCCCTTCACAAAATGTTAAACACTGAGTTCTCTGAAAGCACCTTCTGGCCAATGGTGAGGCATTAATCTCGTGCATGGTGAATGGCTCAAGCCTAATATGGCACCCTCCTTTGAAGCTCTTCTTGTCACTTTCCATGGTGTTTGTCACTAGAATGATGAAAACCCTATGGTGTTAATGAAATGAGTGAATGAATGGAAATCTGGAAAACAGAGTGTAGGAAGGTGTGTGTTTGGTGGATGAAATGAATGGTCTTGAAGCTGAGAAAAATTCTAGGAAAATTTGAATATGTAGTGTTGTATGTTAGCTTCAAGTTGAAGGTGGAGTGAGAGAAAATGGATGGGTGGAAGGTGTCAAAATGTCTAAAACACAGGAAATTCCCAATTTTGATTGTGAGAATAGACTATGCAATAGTAGGGTAAGTTTGTGAGGTGAAATAGGGTTGATGGGGTTGAGAAATTTTCTTGATAAAAATTCAGTGGGTAGGGTAGTGTATTGACTTAATAATGAAAGTGGAATGAAGGAAAATGGATAAGTCTATGGTGGTCAAAACCTCAAAACACAGTCGTTTCCCAATTTTGACTGTGGTAAAAAACTAGTGAATAAGTGTTTTTGATGTTTGAGAGCCATGGAACTTGATAATTTTTTGATAAAAAATTAGTGGGGAGTATGGCAGCTTAGCTCCATAGTGCAAGTGTAATGAGGGAAAATTAAGGGGTATAGGGTAGTCAAAACCCTAAAACACAGTCATTTCCCTATGTTTTTACTGTTTTCACTGTGTTGAAAAGTTTAGAGTGAGGGTTTGATAATGTAAAACATGTTATGAATGGTGATGTTATAGGAATTTACATGGGGCATGGGGGTGTATGAATGTATTTTAAATAATGGGTTAGGGTTTTAGGTTGAATAGGTTAGGATTTTTCAACATAAAAAAAAATATGTGGACAGTGAACATCATGGAGAAGACGTAAAGTGACATGAAAATATTTTTTAAATGATTCAAAATCCGACCAAAAACCAACATGAGATGGTTACTTACCATTTATGGAGGTCACAACAAGGAATGGAGCTCGAAATTTGAAGGTTTGTAGGGTTTCGGGCTTCAAAACATTGGAATTTTTCACCTTGCAGAAGCGTAACAATATGGTTTTCTCTACCTCCTAGAAGCGTATCACTGTGGTTTTATCTACCTCCTAGAAGCATGACACTGTGGTTTTATTCCCAAGAAAAATAACAATGAACTTTCTCTTCACTACAGGAGCGTAACAATGACTTTTCTCTTCACTATAGGAGCATACCAATGGCCTTTATCTTCACTACAGGAGCATAACAAAGTGTCCTCTACACCACATGAGCGTAACACAAGTGTTCTTTGAGGTTTTTAAGAGATTTTTAAGAGCATGGAGGGCTAAGTGAAGTAGAGAAATTTTTCTGTCACACATATGAAAGGGTAAAAATGAATAAAATGAACTTTCCTTTGCCTTTTATAAGTTGAAGATGACCCTTTTACCTTTTCCCATTACATTTACCATGACGTTTTAAACTTTTTAAACTTGAAAAGTGACATGCTGGTCCTTGAAGTGATATGAAGAGGACACAACCAACCTTTTTATCCTTTGACATTTGAGGTGACTTTATAGATCATTGATGAGAGATCAAGACAAAATTTTCTTCTTTTCATGCGACGGTGAGGCTGCTTCTTAAAACTTTAAAATCTCTTCACACTTTTAAACTTTCACATTGGATAATGGCTCTTTTCAAAACCAGATAATATGTCTTGAAGCTTAAAATGACTCTCTTTGATTTTGATTGAGATAGTAGGTCAAAATTACCTCCATTGGAGCTCTGATAGTCAATGATGACTTTTTGGTCTTTAAAATGAGACAGTGAGACAAATTTCTTCATTTTTTCATGAAACAATGAGACAGAGATGAGATGTTTTGAACTTTAGAACTTGAGCGTATGAAACAAGAGAGATGCCTTTTATTTGAACTTCATATACATGATTTCTCCTTCACTAGGGTTTTATGGATGAAATGGAGGATTGCTGCCTTATGTTCAGTGAAAATTTGAAGATTTTTCCAAAGGCAGGGTTGAACCTAGACTTGACCTATATGAGATGGAATGACCTGACCCTAGGCCTCTTCAGTGCTGATGATGGAGATGGTGACCTTGAAATTGATGATGGCAATGAACTTAATAATGGTGATGATAAATGAAATGAAGGAGAAACATACATGGTTTAGACCTCTTCAGTGATCAAAATTATTACTGAGAAATGGTTTTAAAAAGTAAAACTTTTGACGTATGACTTAATGGAAAACAACTGAAAGAGTCATTTGATCACTGACATACCTGGGCTAACATTGGCTCGAGATGGGGATGGAAGCTCCTTCAGGAGGTGTAAAGAACACTATAGATTAGGTAGCCTTACCATTGGGCGATGGAGTCAAAATAGACTTTGAAAAAATTTGACAAACTGGAAATGATGAACTAATTCTGGAAATGACTTTGACTAAAAAAAAACAGGCTTGACTCTGACTTAACAACTAACTGATTTTTTTTTAACTTTTTAAAAAAAAACATGAGTTGTATGTAGAAGTCTCATGGCCTTCTCCTCGGGCTTCAAACTTATGCAACAACTTCCTTATTTGCTGGGACATCAAATTTAAAATGATATGTACAATGACAGTGAATTTCTTCTTCAATGATCAAGTTAGATAGTGTTTGAGGAACCTACCATTGATTGTTCCTCCCAACACTTCTTGCCCTTCAAGATCCTCTAGTAAAAATCCTTTGTTTCCTCTAAATGCAATGATCTTGTAAGGTCCTTTCCATAGTTTTTCGAACTTTCCATGCTTACTCTTGTCTTCATTCCAAGCATCCCAGCGAAGAACAACATCCCCAAGATTGAAATCATCCACTTTGGTCTTTCTATCATAAATATTTTTTATTTTCTCATGAAGCTTTGAAGTATGGATGAAGACTTCATCTCTTGACTGTTGTAGATGGATCATTTGGTTGATTCTTCACTGAATGTCATTAGGCTCACTGCCAATCTCTTGCATAATTTTCATCAACGGTATAGCTAGAGAAGAAGGGAACATCATTTCAACACCATACACGAGCTGGAAATGTGACATGTTGATTGATATCTTCATGCTAACTCTATCTTCCCATAGAGCATTGGTAATTTTTTTGTGCCAATTCCTCTTGTTTTCTTGGAGCATATTTTTTATTTTGTTCACCAAATATTTATTTGACGATTTAGCAAGCCTGTTGCCTTGAGGATAGTATGACGTTGAATGATCAATCCTAATGTGATACTTGTCACAAAATTCAATCATATTCTTGGAATTTAAGGCAGCTGCGTTGTTAGTGATGATCTTGTGCGGATAGCCAAAAGGAGACAAAATATCATTCTGAAGAAACTGAATGATAATAATATCGATATCTTGCCTCATGGGGATGGCTTCAATCTATTTGGTGTAATAATCTGTGGCAGTGAGTATCCATTTTTGCTGAGCTAATGATGGAGGATGAATCTCACCAGTGAAGTCAAGTCCCCACTATTGGAATGGCAGTGGCACTTCAATTTTTTTTAGAGGTAAAGGAAAGAGCTTCCTCTTTCCATGAAATATTTGACATTCATGAAAACTCAGGATTGTTTTATAAACATTATAAAATAAGCTTGGCCAATAGAAGCCCACCCTCAAGATCTTATTAGTTGTAGTCTTCCAATAAATATGACCGCCACAATCACCTTTATGAAAATCTATCATGATTTTTTCAGCTTCTTCTTCAACCAAACAATTCAATAATAATCCATCCAGATATTTCCAATATAAGACACCATTAATAATGTAGTACTTAAGAGATTTTAACTTCAAGGATCTAGCCTCAATACTTGGCAGACTGGGAGGAGGATCAGTATGACATTGAATGATCAATCCTAATGTGATACTTGTCTCAAAAGTCAGTCATCTTCTTTGAATTTAAGGCAGCTGCGTTGTTAGTGATGATCTTGTGTGGAAAGCCAAAAGGAGACAGAATATCATTTTGAGGAAAATGAATGATAATAGTATCGATATCTTACCTCGTGGAGACGACTTCAATCCATTTGGTGAAATAATCTATGGCAGTGAGTATCCATTTGTGTTGAGCTAATGATGGAGGATGAATCTCACCAATGAAGTCAAGTCCCCACTGTTGGAATGGAAGTTGCACTTCAATTTGTTTTAGAGGTAAAGGAAAGAGCTTCCTCTTTCCCTGAAATATTTGACATTCATGACAACTCATGATTGTTTTATAAACATAAGAAAATAAGCTTGGACAATAGAAGCCCACCCTCAAGATCTTATTAGTTGTAGTCTTCCAATAAAGAAAACCGCCACAATCACCTTTATGAAAATCTATCATGATTTTTTCAGCTTATCCTTCAACCAAACAATTCAGAAATACTCCATCCAGATATTTCCAATATAAGACACCATTAAGAATGTAGTACTTAAGAGATTTTAACTTCAAGGATCTAGCCTCAATACTTGATAGGTCGGGAGGAGGATTAAAATGTTGCAAAACATGTACTATATCAACATACCAAGGCGATAAAGAGAAAATTTCAACTACCTCAAGTAATGTTTCAACATCTTGTTCTTCAGATAATGAAACAATAAAATTGAAGTCCAAGACATGATGATTTGAATCCACCATGAGCTTTGCCAAGCCCTATCCTTTGATTAGTTTTGTGGGCTTGATCTCCAAGTAATTCTCTAACATGGCAGTTGTTGGTGTCTCGTGTTTTGATAGTTTGGAAAATCAAAAGACAAGGCAACATCAGAACCAATCTTTAGAGTCCCAGGATCTAGTCCTCCTATTCTCAGAGAGGGATCTCTCGAATGTTTGTTTGCAAAGGTTTATCTTGTGTGCTTAGAATATGGATTTTATAGTAGTTATCAAGTGCAGATGTTTGTTTGTTTGTTTGGTTGGATTGATACAGCAGAACATGAAAGGCCTAGGAAATATATATAGAATGGAGAAACATTTGGTTCATTGGGAAATGGAGTCAAAAGAGGTCATGACAAACTTATCAATGGATATGGGATATCGGAGGGAAAATCTAACTTGGCCACAGGATCCTTTGGTTTTTGAAATGAGATGGACATCAATGATTTGGAAAGAGAAGTTTAATTCTCAACAAAGGGAATTTGAAAAAATAGGTTGAAAAATAAAGAGATTTTTGATAGACAGGGCTAACCATGAATTCTACAAATCACACCTTTAAGAAAACAATGATTTCAAAACAACTTTTGAAATGAAACCTAATATTCGGGGAACACCCTATTTCCTCAAAGATTTTATTTCAAATGACTTAGAAAACATAAAAGATTCACTGATAATTACGATCATAGAAGAGGGAACACCTAAATACACCTATGATCACAACTATAAAGACCTTTAAGCCAATCGTTCAAGCAAGGACAAGGGGCAAGATCAGAACATACCTCCTTGACTTACTATAAGCAAAGAAATTCAAAGGGAGACTTCAATAACAGTCTTTAAGTGGCAACAGACAAGCAGGGAGAACCATAAATCATGCTGAAACCAACTGTTTGAACTATTAAGGAAATAAACAAGAATGAAGACTAAAGAGAGAGGTTAAAGACTCTAAAATACTTCAGCAGAAGAAAACATGAAACAGTGAAGGATGAACAGGTCTAAGGTGCTTCCAAGAGTCATTTATTAGCCTAAAAATTTCAACCTACTGTAGTAAGAAATCATGGAACAAAATGAAAACAGGGAAAAACATTAAACAGTTCAGAATACTTCACCAACAACCAAGCTCATGGATCCAATGATAGAGCCTTCTCAGGAACAAACATGCAACAACATCATCAAGGCTTACAATACTTTAGTTTCTTCTTCAACTTCAACAGACTATGTATTATTTCAAAGAGTTTCAGTATTACAACTAGTGATCAACCAACCAACCAACCAACAATTTCTCATCTTCTACAGAAGTATTTATAGAATAATGAGGAGGTGAGACCTGATAAAAGATCTTCCAGGGAAATTAATACAGGCTAAAGACTTCTCAGCCTTTGAGGGGCTCAATGGAGAAGCGTACAAATATTCTCACTGTATTAATTGATTTACATTTAAGATTAAACTCAGTGGGAGATTTTGTTGACTTTAAGGCTCTCTATCATGTAATAGTAACTCTGCTGATATTTTGTGCATTAAATTCCTTGCAGAAGTAATTCTCTGGCTGCGTTGAGGCGAATATCTGATTTTGCTCAATAACTTCGGCCTCTGTTTGAATGCTTGTGGCTACAGGTGGCACTGTGGTAGCTGAGAAGAATCAATTTGCCTCAGATGTGGCGGTGGAGGCCTTTCTGTCTGATAAAACACTTATTATTTTCCTTTAATTGTGTTTTAATTTGGGGGATTAGGATTTTGATAATCAATCTTAGCCGTGATCCCCGTGAATCTGTCTTCAATGTTCTGTTCTGCTGCGTTCTGTCTTCAACACTGATACTTTTTTAATTAGTGATTTAATAACACAGTGTCTTGTTGATGTGCAGGCCGTGCAGGGCTCAAATGGCATCAATGCCTCATAAAACAATGATCAAACGTGGAGTAGAGCCCCGTGAATGATTCTCTTTTATGAATTGAAGGCACGGGAATCGTCATTCCCGGCCTTCCACCTTTATATAATGGAAAACCCATCAAACACCTACAAAATACAAAAAATATTATAAAATCATGCGTATTTTGGGTAAAAATGCTTCAGAGGATGTGGGGAGGAGCGTAGCCATTGGATGGCAGCTTCCAACGATGGAGATTTGCCGAGAGATGGAAAAAAGGAGAGCAGAGGGAAGTAATAAGTTAGATCCGTCGATCTGCAGAGATCGACGGTTGGGAGAGATTTGGGATGTGTAATAGAGAAATAAAGAAAACAGGTTAAAAAAAACCTCAGGCGGAGGGAAAATTAATTAAAAATCGAAATGGGTTTCGGGAGGAACACGAGCCGTCAGATGAGATCGAACGGACGGTCCAGATGCAATTGGAGGCATTCAGTCGACGGGGAAAGAAAAGGCACAACGCTGAAAACTCGCGATGCGATTGAGCAATGACCGTTGATCTGAGGATCAGATCAACGGTGGGTAATTAATCGGAGGGATGGCTGATCGGGGATCGATAATCGGAGGTGGTGTGATGCAATTGCGCAATCAGGGAAGGCTGATGCGATTGCGAGATCGGGCCATCGCAATCGGAAGTTTTTAAAGGAGCGCAATCGGAAGAGCTTTTGCAGAAGCTTCCGATGCGATAGGCGCCTCAGGACTTAAACTCTTGGTCTCGGGCATAGTTTATATAAATGGAAAGCAGCGAGGGCGGGGTTTATATATATGGGACCCAATCACATCATAAATTTTTGATGCGGTCTTTCAATCAACCCATTTGTGAATTTCTCTGATGCGATTGCACTTCGTGACTTTTCTATTTACCCTTTTTGATTATAACACATGGCTCTGGCAGGTTTAGACCAAAAACTTAGGTAAGTGGATTTTTTTTATTTTGCAAAGGAAAAAACACATCGGAGATGAATTATTTCAAAGTTTTAAGCGCCGGGTGCGGGCAAAAAAGGGTTTATGAGATAATAATGTGATCAGAGGGTATAAGCATAGGGCTTAATCGCATCGGAACCATTCGGCATGGCACAAAGACTTGTGCGCTTGGATTTGTGTGATGCAATAAGTGCCGAAAAGGACTTAGCGCTTGGTGTTAGCACCATGGGCATACGGTGGGGAAGTGGTTTAGGACTTAGCCCAGGGGGCTTAAGTCTGTAATACAAAAAGGTGTATTTTTCATGAAATTTTCAAAATTTTCAATGGATTTTGGGGTTTCGGTATAGTTTAAAAAATGAGATTTAAACTATGTAAAAATGATTTTCATGAATGGAAGAAGGGGGGTCATGAAAATAGAAGGATTTTATGAGAATGAAAGGGGTATAATGAGGTTAGTCTTGTGGTGGAGGGAAAGGAAAGATGGCCTTTGGGGCAGTATTTTATCTTATGGAAACAACAAAATTTCAGAGTATGAAATGGAAACAGCAATGAAGATTTGGACAGAGGAGATGATGTCTTTAAGAGTATTCAAGATATAACACTTTTTGGCAATAAAATTTGTTCCTTGAAGGCTCCAAAAAATGTTTTAGCCACCATTTGATATGAAATTTTTTATAGGTGGCTAACAGTGGCTCCACTTGGGGATGGTGCCTTCTTGAAGGCATCAAGAACTTCAGACCCGCATTCTATGCGAGGTTGATCAGTGCCTCATCCATTGGGCTGCCTTTCTTTGATTGAATGATCTTCTTTTGCTCTGGAAATGCTAACAGCTATGGAAAACAATGGATCTTTTATCAACAAGCTTTCTACCTACCCAATCCTACTGATCTAACATTTTCTCTTCCTTAGAGTGCACTTGGATTGGCAAACTCTCTTACAAAATTTTATTCTTTTGAAAAACAAAAACTAATCTAAGTCTAATCTTATTCCTCCATGAACTCAGATTAAGCAGTTGAGTTCATAAGCTTCTCTACCTAACTATTGTCTGTTAGGATTAGACTGTTTGACATACTTTTATTCTCTAAACTCAAAGACAGAAATTTAAAAGCAAAAAGTCAGGATTGAACAGTCTAAATTGATGCTGATATATGGCATAAAAACAAGCTGCACATAGATTATTATTTGCAGAAAATTAAATCAAAATGATGAAGGGTTTTTAAGATCTGAAAGTTTTAAGACCATCCTTCTCTTTTCTTCAGCTCTGTTTGTAAGCTTGTTTGAGCTGTTTTTCCTTTGTTATCTGGTTCAGGTTTTGAGCATATCAAAACCAGTTTTACTTCTGTTTTGACTTGGAATTTGAAATAAATTGGAGTCATTATTTTCTTTGAGAAATTAAGGTTCATATTTTGAGCATGTTAGAACCTTTAATTCCTATCCTAATCTATCTACTGATAAGCTAAGATTAAACGGTTTTGGAAAATTGAATTCACTATCCTATCAGTAGAAAATTTAAAACTAGCTTAGTCAAGATTAGGTTGTTTGACTAACTAGAAGTGTGCTTTTCAGGAGTGGCATTTGAGCTTGCACACTTTCAGATTTTTGTTTCTCTTTTTGGTATGGGGCTATACCTTTATTATTTTTACAATCTGCCCTCTTTTCTTTCTTTCATTGTTTTTGTATTTTTTATTTTTCTAACTTTGAATGCAATGGTTAGACTATGATATTTACAATGAAAAATAAAATGCTTTGAAACTCAAGATTCTTAGCAGAAGTAATGCTTGAGCATCCTGCCATTGACAGGACCTCCATACAGATCTTCTCCATTCAATTCTTTCAAGAAAAATGCATTGTGACCCCTCTCAGTATGGATAATATATGGCCCTTTCCACAAGTTCTCAAACTTGCCATGTTTTCCTTTCTCTTCTCTCCTTGAATCCCACTTAAGAACAATATTTCAAACTTGGAAATTGTCTGCCTTAGTCCTCTTATCAAATAGCTTCTTCATATTTTCTTGGACCAACTGTGTTCTCTCATAGACTTCCTCTCTGGTCTGCTGTAAATGGATCGTTTGGTTGATTCTTCTTTGTATATCATTCTCTTCAATCTGCACTTCTTGAAGGAGATTCATGACTGGCACTCCTAATGAGGTGGGAAAGACTGCATCCATGCCATAGACTAGTTGATAGGGGGACATAGTTATTGATTTCTTTGTAGTTAACCTATCAGCCCATAAGGCATGAACCAACTTACTGTGCCATGATTTCTGATTTTGTTCCAAGAGTTTTTTAATGATATTGATGAGGCTCTTGTTGGAAGATTCAGCTAACCCATTTCCTTGGGGATAGTAAGCAGTGGAATGGCCCAAGGTTATGTGGTATTTGTAACAGAAATCAACCATCTTCTTATATTTAAAAGTAGCAGCATTGTCTGTTATGATTTTTCTGGGAAAACCAAATCTGGATAGGATATTTGTTTCAAGAAACTTGATAATGACAGAGTCATTAGCATTCTTGGAGGGTATAGCTTCTATCCACTTGGTAAAGAAGTCAGTGGCTGTGAGGATCCACTTATGTTGAGTTGAGGAGGATGGGTGAATTTCCCCAATGAAGTCTAAACCCCATTGTTGAAAAGGTGCCTCAACTCTGATAGGATGTAAGGGTGAGGGAAGGAGTTTCCTCTTGCCATCAAAAATTTGACACTTATGGCAAGACATGACCAACTTCTGAGTGTTTGGGAAAAGAGTAGGCCAATAGTAACCAGATTTGAGAATTTTGTTCACTGTGGCCTTCCAGTAGAGGTGTCCTCCACATTCTCCTTCATGCAACTCATGCATGATTTTTCCTGCATCATCTTCAAGTAAACATTTAAGTAAAATTCCAACAGCATTTTTCCAATATAATGTCCCATCTATAATTCAAAAACTCAAAGCTTTTTGTTTCAAAAATCTA
Organism: Pinus albicaulis; assembly: GCA_034641835.2. Taxonomy (NCBI): domain Eukaryota; kingdom Viridiplantae; phylum Streptophyta; class Pinopsida; order Pinales; family Pinaceae; genus Pinus; species Pinus albicaulis. The sequence goes on along the minus strand of CM076573.1, from coordinate 909,716,889 downwards.
GCTTTAGTTTTAGACAGAGAAGGAGGGGCATTTAAATATAAAAGCACATAAATAATGTCAGCATACCAAGGAGAATTCAAAAATGTTTCTTCAATAAAAGGAGCAGTAGATTCTTCTATTTCTTCCAACACATATACCATATTCATGTATATCACTTGGAAGTTAGACTCAACCATAAGTTTTGCTAATCCTTGCCCTTTAACTACTTTGGTGGGCCTGATTTCCAAGTCATATTCAAGAATATTTGCAATCCATTTCCCCCCTTTACCATCAGGGTCTTGACTTAGAATGTCCTTGACAACAGTATGTGGAACAAAATAAATTATGCGAGAGTGTAAAATATAGACCCTAAAGTCTTTTAATGCTTTCACTAATGCTAAGGCTTGCTTCTCCATGATGTTATATTTGAGAGGAGCATCTCTTAAGGCCCTACTAAAAAAGGATATTGGTTGTTCTTGCCCCAAGTCATTCTTTTGAAGTAAAACTGCAGCTATTGTATGTTTAGATGCAAAAGAAAATATATAAAAGTCTTTGGTAAAATCTGGACTAATCAAGACTGGTGTTTGAGTAAGAGCTTGTTTGACCAGTTCAAATGATTGTTTAGCTGGTAAAGTCCATTTTACACCAAGATCTTTCTGAAGTATGTTTGTAATGTTTTTTAATAGCTCAACAAGGTTGGGGATGAACCTCCTCAGAAAATTAATCTTTCCAATGAAATATTGTAATTCTTTGAGGCTTCTTGGATGGCTGATCTACAATATGCCATCTATCCTTGTGGGGTCTATTTTGATTCCCTCTTCTGAAATTATGTGACCAAGAAGTTTACCTTCTTGGAGACCAAAAAGTGTTTTCTTGGGATTTAATGATAAGCCAAATTTCCTACACTTCTCAAAAACTTTTCTTAGGTGAAACAAATGTTCTTCGCCGGTTTTTGAGAAAAGAGTTATGTCATCAAGGTAAATGATTATGAAATAGCCAATATCTTCAGAAAAGTCGATGTCCATAGCCCTTTGGAAGGTGACCCCTACATTCATTAATCCGAAATGCATTTTGACATACATAAAGGTGCCCCAAGGTGTAGTGAAAGCAGTTTTGATTTGATCACTTGGGAGCACTAACACCTGGTTGTAACCCAAGAACCCATCTAAGAGGGATATCCTTTTCGACCCAACTACCCTTTGAAGTATATGGTCCATCTTGGGTAAGAGGTAGTTGTCCTTTAAAGAGGCTCTATTTAAATTTCTGAAGTCAATACAGAGCCTGATTTCCCCTGTTTTCTTTCTAACAGAGACCAAGTTTGATACCCACTCTGAATATCTGATTGGTAGAATGATTCCAGTAGCATGCATCTTTTCAATCTCTGCCTTAACTAAAGTTAATAAAACAGGGTTTATCCTCCTTAGTTTTTGTTTAAAAGGCTTTTGATTTTCCTTCAAAGGGATTTTATGCTGGATGATGCTAGTATCATATGATTTTAGGTCTTTGTATCCCCAAGAAAAAACATCTTTAAACTCTTTGAACAACTCTATGTACTGCAATTTTATGTGAGCTGAGAGAGTGCTGGAAAGCTTGATCATCTTGGGTTCTGCTAGACTGCCTATGTTATGCTCTTGTACATTGGTTTCCATAGGCTCCATTCTCGGTTATTTGGCTACATCGTTAAAATAAAAAAGGTGTTCTAAAGGTGTGAGACGTCTTGGGATTTTATCATTTTTTCATTGTAAAACTTCCAAGTTTTCTTGGTCTGCGTTGTCAATTATCTCTGCTTCAAAAGGATTCTCACAATGATTTATATCAGCAGTGTATGTCATTTCAACTTCTGGAATTTCTTCAATATATAAACAATTTTCCTTATGGCTGGTTTCTGATATTGGTCTGTTGAAATCGTTTTCTGATTTTAAGAAATCATCTATGTGTTCGTCAGAATCAAACACTTTCCAGTGATCTTCGTTATCAGGCACAACAGGCCTGTGTTTTACCTTCACATTGAGTTGTTCATTTATTTCAGGTATTTGGCAATTGCTGGCATTGAAAGTGAGTTCATTTGCTAGATGATTTAGTGCTCTTGGAATGAAAATAAGTTCATACTTTTCGAAGGTTTTTAATAGATCAAGGGCAGCATTTCGATATTCCCTAAGCCTTCGATTTCTAGCTGAGTATTCTCCTTTGATTTGTCTTATGATAAGTTCAGAATCTCCTAAGATTGATATCCTCTGGGCTTCTAACTGTTTAAGCAATTGTAAGCCTAGTAAAAGTGATTCATACTCAACAATATTGTTAGTGCATGGGAAATCCAATTTATATGAAAAACTTTGATTCATATTTTGAATCCAGATACCTGCCCCTGCACTTGTTTTATTACAGGATCCATTAAAGTTTACAGTCCACAGTATGTTTTCCTTATTTCCATTTCCTTGTTGATGTTGATTGCCAATGTTTTGAATTTGATTCAAGGGAAGATTTAATTGTTCTAGTGAACTGATTGAGTCCATGTTTTCCTTATCTTGTTGAGTAATTTCATCTTCGTTACATAAGATAAAGGAATCTAAACTTGATTGAATAGAATAGATTGGAGAGTTGTTTGGTTTGTCTATGTTGCTCACCATGTACTTCATGTGGGATTCCCTGTATAGTCTTCTGTTTTGGTTAAAAATGGGAATGGTGGCATAAGACATGTCCATTTGAAGGCTTCCCTGAAGTTTGGCTCCCCAAGATCTTGATAAGAGCATGCCATACTTAGGGGGAATGTCAGCTACAACTATGTCCATGACTAAACTCTTAGCAGGGATTTGGGATAAGTTAACACACAAATCTTTGATTAAACCCAAACATTTGACTCTACTTGAGTCAAAGGAATACAAGTCTTTGTATGGTTTAGTAATTTCTAAGCCTAAGCTTTCCATCACTACCTTGGGCATTAGATTGTGTGAAGCTCCTGAGTCTAACATAGCATTGTGTAAAATTTTCTCATGTATGTTCAAGCTAACATAGAAGGGAGGGATAGTCCCTTCTTGATATTTTCCTTCAACTTCTGGACCAAACAACAATTCAGGTTTTTCATCTGTCAAGTTTAAGGTGTCAGTATCACTTCCTAAGTTCAAAGCTTTCAAAACTTGGTTTTTGTACACTTCTTGGGTTACTAGTTCAGCTAGGGGGATGGTAATTTTTATCTTAGCAATCTCTCCCTCAAGACTGAAAGGAACAATAGAATTGTTCATATTTACATCTGTCTTTTCAATTGAATTCTTTTCAGCAATTTTGATTTGCTGAAACTTGTTTGGACTGGTAATTGGGACAGTTTTATTAGGACCACTAGCTGAAATGCTAGGGGTACACTGTTCATCATTTGACTGGACACTTTTGTCTTTGTTTATGTCTGATTTCTTGGTCAAAATGTTGGTTTTTTATGCTGTCTTTTTGGGCCGAGTTTCTGTGTTTTTCTTGACATCAGTATTAGTGTTCCTGTCCTTTAAATTGTCTACATTCCCTTTGCTCCTAAGATCGTATTGTTTATGCACCTCCATGATTGCATTTTCAAACCGCAATCTATAGTCATCAGAATCTTCATAGGTGTTTGTACTGTGATCAGAAAAGAAACCTTGTTCTTCCTTAGTGAGGAAAACATCATCCCCACTGTCTGATCCAATCAAGTTTACATGAGATTCTCCCAACCTTTCCATCTCTCTATCTTCCTCATATTGATCTACATAGTTCTGTTGGAAGGGAGGTCTAATCTGTTGGTAACTTTATTTTTTCTTATCTTGATTGTTTTCTCTTCTATAATTCTGATTTCTATTTCTGTTTTGGTTATTTTGAGGTTCTCTTGGTGGAACTCTATCATTTAAGTTGATCTTTTCAAGCATCCTCTCCATCACCATTACTAGGTTGTCAATTTTTGTGTCAGAAATTGAGGTTGAGGGTAATAGGTCATCTTTATAAGTTACCCTCTTCTCCGATCTCAACCTATTTCTTTTCTCAATTATATTTTATTCTACGCTCACAGCTCCTTTCTACATGTCTTCTAAGGTTGAGTAATCCATCTCCCTTAACTGATACATCATGTCAGCATCAAGGCCTTCGGTATATCTCACTAAGGCCATGCCTTGAGGAGGTTTAATGTGAGGTGGAAGAGCATTGTAAATGCTATTGAACCTAGTGGAGTAATCATGGACACTCTCCCCTTTATTTCTCTTGAGGCTGCTATACTCTGCTAGTATTTGGAGAGGTTTCCTTTTGAGTTCCCATCTTTTGATAAATGTTTGATGCAAGGTAGGGAGATCATTTATGCTATTAGGAGGTAAGTTTTTAAACCATTTCTTTAAATCTCCTCCTAAACTTTGGGCAAAAATACTCATCTTCACAGTTTCTTCTTCTATCTCCATGTAATCAAATGCATCTTCCATCCTATCTACATGATGTTGGGCTATTTTCGACTCTTTTCCAGTGAAGTGAGGGATTTTGGATTGGTAATCATTTGGTAAGGGAAGTAGAGGTTGTGGCAACACTAATGGGGCATACCATGTTGCCATGGCTAGAAATAAGGATGGATTTACAAGAGGTGGGTTTACAAAAAATGGCTGAAATGGAGTGTTTTGAACAGTGGTAGTATGAATTGGAGTGGAAGAAACACTTGGGCCAACAAACTGATTTTGAGCAGATTTTTTATGGAAAAGGCTAAAGTGATGAAGAAGCTGGGAATTAGGAGGAGTGGAAGGTGAGGCTTCTCTACTAAAGCTCTGTTGCAAATTTTCAAAGTTAAGGTTAGTCTTGTTTAAATCACCTTGAGATCTAGTTCTAAAGATGTTCTGTGTATGATGTAAATCAAAGTGTGAATCCTTTAAGACAACAAGGTTTTCGGGGACGGAATTTGTTCTTAAGAGGCTCCTATTAGCAGCTGATTTTCTAGAGTTAGAAATCTACCACAGAATTCTCTCAGGATTGTCAATGATTAAAGGAGGATTCTGGTCTGGATGGGATCCAGTGTTAATCCTATGTAAAGCAAGAGTGTTTTTTCGAAAATGAGAGAGGTTAAGGTTTTAGGGACTGTTTTTGGGAATTTTACCTCTCACGATGTCTTTATCTAGTAAGGGACTAGGCTTCTAAACTTCTTCAAGGCTGGTTAACACAGTCCTGAAGAGGTATGGGAACCTAGATGAGTAATAGGCCTACTGGGGCTAGTGGAGTCGCCAGGTGGAAACTTTTAGCTTTTATGAAGGTAAAATATTGGATGGTTCCACCACCATTATTTATTATGAAGCCAAACTGAAAAGTTTTGGCATTTTCTGAGTTATTTCGGTCTTACAGGTTAAGAGAGTGTCCTAAATCTGATTTTAACACTTAGCTAGGGTGTCAAACAAACAGAGTCTACTCTTATGGCTTGGTAATAGAAAACTTCAAGGTTTGATAAGGTTTAATGAGAATCCTAAGGGTTACTTAGTTGTCACTGATTCGATTAAGTCCTATCATGATTACCATTTGTTAGGTAGTGCTTGAAGAAGGTTACTTATGTTATACTGGGCCTAAAAGGTTTGAAGAAGGGTTTTTCAAACCACTATATTCTCATTATGTCCCACTGTGATCACCATTATGTTGGTGTCCCATGTTTTGATAGTTTGGCAAATCAAAAGACAAGGCAACATTAGAACCAATCTTTAGAGTCCCAGGATCTAGTCCTCCTATTCTCAGAGAGGGATCTCTCGAATGTTTGTTTGCAAAGGTTTATCTTGTGTGCTTAGAATATGGATTTTAGACTAGTTATCAAGTGCAGGTGTTTGTTTGGTTGGATTGATACAACAGAACATGAAAGGCCTAGGAAATATATATAGAATGGAGAAACATCTAGTTCATTGGGCAATGGATTCAAAAGAGGTCATGACAAACTTATCAATGGATATGGGATATCAGAGGGAAAATCTAACTTGGCCACAAGATCCTTTGGTTTTTGAAATGAGATGGACATCAATGATTTGGAAAGAGAATTTTAATTCTCAAAAAAGGGAATTTGAAAAAATAGGTTGAACAATAAAGAGATTTTTGATAGACAGGGCTAACCATGAATTCTACAAATCACACCTTTAAGCAAACAATGATTTCAAAACAAATTTTGAAATGAAACCTAAGATTCAGGGAACACCCTATTTCCTCAAAGATTTTATTTCAAATGACTTAGAAAACATAAAAGATTCACTGATAATTACGATCATAGAAGAGGGAACACCTAAATACATCTATGATCACAACTATAAAGACCTTTAAGCCAATTTTTCAAGCAAGGACAAGGGGCAAGATCAGAACAGACCTCCTTAACTTACTATAAGCAAAGAAATTCAAAGGGAGACTTCAATAATAGTCTTTAAGTGGCAACAGACAAGCAGAGAGAACCATAAATCATGCTGAAACCAACTGTTCGAACTATTAAGGAAATAAACAAGCATGAAGACTAAAGAGAGAGGTTAAATACTCTAAAATACTTCAGAAGAAGAAAACATGAAAAAGTGAAGGATGAACAGGTCTAAGGTGCTTCCAAGAGTCATTTCTTAGCCTAAAACTTTCAACCTATTGTAGTAAGAAATCATGGAACAAAATGAAAATAGGGGAAAAAATTAAACAGTTCAGAATACTTCACCAACAACCAAGCTCATGGATCCAATGATAGAGCCTTCTCAGGAACAAGCATGCAACAACATCATCAAGGCTTCCAAGACTTAAATTTCTTCTTCAACTTCAACAGACTATGTATTATTTCAAAGAGTTTCAGTATTACAACTAGTGATCAACCAACCAACCAACCAACAATTTCTCATCTTCTACAGAAGTATTTATAGAAGAATGAGGAGGTGAGACCTGATAAAAGATATTCCAGGGCAATTAAGACATGCTAAAGACTTCTCAGCCTTTGAGGGGCTCAATGGAGAAGCGTACAGATATTCTCACTATATTAATTGATTTACATTTAAGATTAAACTCGGTGGGAGCTTTTGTTGACTTTAAGGCTCTCTGTCATGTAATAGTAACTCTGCTGATATTTTGTGCATTAAATTCCTTGCAGAAGTAACTCTCTAGTTGGGTTGAGGCGAATATCTAATTTTGCTCAATAACTTCGGCCTCTGTTTGAATGCTTGTGGCTACAGGTGGCATTGTGGTAGCTGAGAATAATCAATTTGCCTCAGATGTGGCGGTGGAGGCCTTTCTGTCTGATAAAACACTTATGATTTTCCTTTAATTGTGATTTAATTTGGGGGATTAGGCTTTTGATAATCAATCTTAGCCGTGATTCCCGCGAATCTGTCTTCAATGTTATGTTGTGATGCGTTCTGTCTTCAACACTGACACTCTTTTAATTTGTGATTTAATAACACAGTGTCTTGTTGATGTGCAGGCCGCGCAAGGCTCAAATGGCATCAATGCCTCATGAAACAATGACGAAACGTGGAGTAGAGCCCCGTGAATGGTTCTCTTTTATGAATTGAAGGCACGGGAATCATCATTCCCAGCCTTCGGCCTTTATATAATGGAAAACCCATCAAACACCTGCAAAATACAGAAAATATTATAAAATCCTGCGTATTTGGGGAAAAAATTCTTCAGAGGGTGTGGGGAGGAGCGTAGCCATTGGATGGCAGCTTCCAACGATGGAGATTTTCTGAGAGATGGAAAAAAGGAGAGCAGAGGGGAGTAATAAGTTAGAACCATCGATCTGCAGAGATCAGCGGTTGGGAGCGATCCGGGATGTATAATAGAGAAATAAAGAAAACAGGTTAAAAAAAACCTTAAACGGAGGGAAAATTAATTAAAAATTGAAATGGGTTTCGGGAGGAACATGAGCCGTCAGATGAGATCGAATGGACAGTCCAGATGCAATCAGAGGCATTTAGTCGGTAGGGAAAGAAAAGGCACAATGCTGAAAACTCGCGATGCGATTGAGCGATGACCGTTTATCTGAGGATCAGATCAACGGTGGGTAATTAATCGGAGGGATGGCTGATTGGGGATCGGTAATCGGAGGTGGGGTGATGCGATTGCGCGATCAGGGAAGGCTGATGCGATTGCGTGATCGGGCCATTGCAATCGGAAGTTTTTAAAGGAGTGCAATCAGAAGAGCTTTTGCAGAAGCTTCCGATGCGATAGGCGCCTCAAGACTTAAACTCTTGGTCTCGAGTGTAGTTTATATCAATGGAAAGAGGCGGGGGCAGGGTTTATATATATGGGACCCAATCGCATCGGAAATTTTTGATGCGGTCTTTCAATCAACACATTTGTGAATTACTCCGATGCGATTGTGCTTCGGGACTTTTCTATTTACCCTTTTTGATTATAACACATGGCTCTGGCGGGTTTAGACCAAAAACTTAGGTAAGTGGGTTTTTTTTATTTTGCAAAGGAAAAAACACATCGGAGATGGATTATTTCAAAGTTTTAAGCACCAGGTACGGGCAAAAAAGGGTTTATGAGATAATAATGTGATCGGAGGGTATAAGTGTAGGGCTTAATCACATCGGAACCATTCGGCATGGCACAAAGACTTGTGCACTTTGATTTGTGCGATGCGATAAGTGCCGAAAAGGACTTAGTGTTTGGTGATAGCACCATGGGCATACGGTGGGGAAGTGGTTTAGGACTTAGCCCAGGGGGCTTAAGTCTGTAACACAAAAGGTGTATTTTTCATGAAATTTTCAAAATTTTCAATGGATTTGGGGGTTTCGGTATAGTTTAAAAAATGAGATTTAAACTATGTAAAATGATTTTCATGAATGGAAGAAGGGGGATCATGAAAATAGAAGGATTTTATGAGAATGAAAGGGGTAAAATGAGGTTAGTCTTGTGGTGGAGGGAAAGGAAAGATGACCTTTGGGGCAGTATTTTATCTTATGGAAACAACAGAATTTCAGAGTATGAAATGGAAACAACAATGAAGATTTGGACAGAGGAGATGATGTCTTTAGGAGTATTCAAGATATAACACTTTTTGGCAATACAATTTGTTCCTTGAAGGCTCCAAAAAATGTTTTAGCCACCATTTGATATGACAAATTTTATAGGTGGCTAACAACAGTGATCTATTTACCTCGCCGCCCTTCAGGATCATTCTGTGTAAGAACATCTTTGACAACATCATTTGGACCATATGCAATGATATGAGAATGTAAAATATATACCTGGATGTCCTTCAATGCCTTGACTAATTCCAAGGCCTGTTTCTCAATGATGTTGTACTTCAAGGCTGCATCTCTTATGGTTCTACTGAAAAAGGTGATGGGCTGATCTGTATTCTGATTTTTCTTTTGCATGAGGACAACAACCAGAGTATGCTCAGAGGCAAATGATAAAATGATAAAATCAAATGTATAATCTGAACTAATAAGGATATGAGCATGAGATAAAGCCAACTTAACTTAGTTGAATGATTTATTTGCCTCTTCATACCACTTTACTTCACTATCTTTCTTCAGCATGTCATTAATATGCCTTAAGTGTTCAACAATATTGGGAATAAACCTTCTCAAAAAATTGATTTTTCCCATTGAATGTATGAATTTCCTTTTTTCTCCTAGGATAGTCCAAAGTTTGAATTGTTTCAATCCTTGAAGGATCTATCCTAATTCCATCCTTTTATATGATATGTCCCAACAATTTACCTTCCTCCATAGTGAAAATACTCTCTTTGGCTTCAGTGATATGTCAAAATTTCTACATTTCTGGAAAACAGTTTTCAAGTGTTGCTCATATGTATTGGAAAAAACAGTGATATCATCAAGATAAATAACCAAAAAGACATCCTTTACATTGACGAAAGCAATTTCCATTTCTCGCTGAAAAGTAGCCCTTGCATTCTCCAATCCGAAGGCATTTTGGCATACATGAATGTACCCCAAGGTGTTGTGAAGTTTGTAAGTTTCTTGATCATCTAGATGAACAAGAATTTGATTATAGCCGGAGTATCCGTCCAACAATGAAAGCCTAGAATATCCAAATACCCTTTGTAGAATATAGTCCGTCTTCGGTAGTGGGTAATTGTCCTTCAATGACACTTTGTTCAGATTTCTGAAATCAATGCACAAGGGAATCTCTCTTGTATTCTTCCTCACTGGCACTAGATTTGACATCCAATTTGAAAAGCGAAGAGGAACTATTATACCCATAGTGAATAATCTATTTATCTCCTTCTGAATAGAGGGTAGCAACTAGGGATTCATTCTTCTTAGTTTCCTGCGGAAAGGTTGTTGAACCCTTAGTTAAACTGAGAGGGGGGGGGGTGAATAAGTTTAACACATTCATGGACTTTTAAAAATTTTCATTAACATTCATTAACACCTTTATTTCATGATCAAAATAATGTGTGAGTAGTCTTTATTTGTGAGCAGCAATTAATAAGTAAATTAGATAATTTATTAGCAGTCTTAATCTGTGAATAGAAAGTATTGGCAGAATAGATATACCATATCAACACATAGACATCATGCACATAGACACCAAGTATAAGTGGAAACCCATAAAGGGAGAAAACCACATCTTATTATTGTTGTGATGCGAAGGCAAGCTCCAACTCCCTCTCACCATTGATTTTCTGTAGGCACCAACCTACAGGAGGCTGCAACCTCAATTCTGCAAGATACAACTTGCAAGGAAGCTCCAACTCCCATCAATTTTCTGCAGGCACCAACCTGCAGGAGGCTCCTACCTCAGTCAGCTGCAACTGACATCTATCAAGTTACAACTTGATAGGGAAGCTCCAACTTCCTTACTCTTTCAAAAGAAAAACACTAGCTGATTTACCTTGGATATCAGCTCTGTTCTGTACCTTCTCTTCTGATGTTCATCAGTCCTCACATCTGTCCTGTATCATCTCTGCATCTTCTCAAATTCTCTATCAGCTCCACCTTCTTCTCTTCTCAGCTCCTCCTTCTTTTCTGCCTCACTGCTTGATTTCTGTGTTCTTTTTCTTTACTCTCTAACCTCTTATGCATATCAAGGTGATATCATTTATAGAGATTTTCTTATGACTATTAGCATTCCACAGGTAATTCGAAATGGAAAGCCATACCTCTTAGCCTTCTGCCTTCTCATTTATTTTCTAGCTCACTCAGAAAAATATAACTGTATGTACTAATTTCGATATTAAAGTGGGATTTTTGCTTTCTTCCTGAGACTTTCCAATGCATCACAAACAATAAAAATCAATTACAACATTTAGATTCACATTTTCAGTTACATAAAGACAATTTTACTCAGCCCATTTTCTGGCCTTTGGCTTTGCTGGCTTTGTCTTTTCTGTTGCTGTCAGGTAACTTTTCTGCCTTCTTCTGCATATTTTCTAGTTTTCTATGCTTGTACACCTGTCAAATTCATTCCCGTGCATATTCCTGTTCACTGTGATTGTGTGTCTGCTGTAAATATATAACTGCTGATCTGGCAATATAATTAAATACCCCAAATAAAATCAGAGTCTGGAAAATTCAATGATATATCTGGCTTCCTTAAATTTTCAAATCTGATATTTAAATTAAAACTCTCTAATGGTCATAAGGCAACAATCTCCACTATGCCTGAAAGTGGACGCACCCAACTATAATTTCTTATCTGACAACGTACTCATATAACTTTATAAGCGGAAGTTTTATGTGGCCTAACCTCTTTATGAAAACCCCGATATATATATATATATATCTGTGTGTGTGTGTGTGTGTGTGTGTTTACCAAAACTAAGGTTATAACATATTAATAAGCCAACGTATCATTCCGACCCATTTAATTTGAATATACGCCAATACACAATCCCTTTCATGCGAGGTTCGGCTTATCATATAATATATATCAACATATACATACATATATATATATATATATATATATATATATATATATATATATACTGGCATACATATATATTCACCAAACGAGCGTTATAAACATTAATAGACCGTGGCTTACATTAGACCCCTCAATCTTCAATGAATAATTATCAATTTATTAATGCTTTGTGCAGCCCACATGCGCAACCCTCTAATCATATGGTTCAACCATAGTATAACCCTCTCACGCATACATATCGAACCACCAACGCTAACCTTTGAAAGGTTTGGGCCCCATAGATTTATAAACCCTTCTTTTCTATTTGTCGATGCGATTAATCGCAACTGAATACTTCCGATTGCGATGATTCACTGTTCACGTCACTGTGCCGATGCGATGAATTGCTCTGATGCGATGGTTCACTTTGATGCCAGAACTCAAACACGTATGAATCATGGTTCATAAACCCATCGGGTCTGCATCTCAATCAGAACTTTTGTCAACACGTTCCGCTGCCATACTTTTCTCCAATGCGATTCGTGATTTGGGTCCCACCTTATAAGACTTTGTTTATTTTAAACCCGAACAATAGAACCTTTTGTATTTTTAATTGCACGCTCATAACTATAATATATATATATATGCCTTGGATTTTAACCTTGGTCCCTTGTTTATGAAGCGCCTTACTTATTTGGAGCTTTTCCTCTGATTTATGTATCGAATGGTAATTAACCCGGTATACACAGCTCTTTAGCCAACCCTCTAAGGCAAAAGATAATAAAACACATTCATCCTCCCGGATTTATTACTTAACATTATAACAATGGTTCGTTTCTTTAACCCAATACGCCAGCGCTTATAATACTCCAACCAAGGCTTATACCATTAGCACGAGATTTTATGATGTATTGTATTCACGGGCCCACACATCCATTACATTAAACAGCTATTCAAAAGTGTTAAACCGTCGGTTCATACCTGGTCTATTCTCCGTGCAACTTGCTGCGTGACTACCATTTGATCAACCAGCCTCCAGATCGGACGACGCTCATTAATATCACGTTATTTCCCTCACCAGACTTTAGCACTCCAGACCAACGCGATATGGGTGGTATTTAAGAGGTGACGTGTCCAAATATTGTTGGATCGCATTGGTAAAGGCAAAAACTGTCTTTGGCCCATATGCCGTGCTAAACCCATGGTTTCCAAACTCCAGTTTTTCCTGTTCATTAAGGTTCTGTGTTTCACTCAAGTTTCCGCATTCCAAATTTCACTTATTTGCTGGTTATAATACATTCTGACTTCCATTCTGTTCTAGTTATTCGACCCCAGACTTCACTTCACCGTATGCCCACGACGGGTTAGGTGAATCCTCATTAGTGTGCTCATATGAAGCTTGAACCTATACTCAGTCACTCAGTAGTGAGTCCTCGAGTCTACCCGAATCAATCAACACATGGACTGTCACAGGGTTCTCATATAATTACTCATGGAGTTCAACATCTTCGCGCAGTGTTAAATCAATATTACTCATATAACTCAGAATTTACCCATCAATAAATCATTCAAACTTCACTTCAACAAGTTACGCTCCTTTAATAACCATCGAACCATCGATATGAATGTCTATTTTCTCCAATGACACACATAATACATTCGACCCCAATTTCGGAGCATATATCACAATGTCTTTTGCGAAGTTGTCTATAAAGTGTAAGGCCATTCATACAATTTACTACAGAGGTCCAAAACAGTCTCATACATACCATGTAGGTCGAATCCTTATCACATGGTTCTTATCACATAACATATATGCAAGCTCTTAATAAAAATTCCAAGGTCTTCCTCCTATCCAACTTATGAAGATTAAAAGCCTTCTTCACTCACATACTCTTCCCCAATTTTAGTCACTGTTGCATCCCGTTCAATGTGTCACTACCAATTCTCTGCTACTCAATCCGAACTACTAAGATTTCCTTTCTCTTTAAATGACAGAGGTTTACTCTGCTATGCCAAATGAACATAGTCGGCCTCTTGAGATTCTATACAGAACTAGTTCAATTGATTTCTTCACAGCATGTACAAATCAATACACCACGAGATAGGTTTTGACTAAGGGATACATATATGGTCCACATAGAACCCTGATAGACTCACATCTGTAATAAATCATCAATGCATAGATAATTGCACCACACCTCTTTCACATAGAATACTATCCATATAATACTGAAACAAATCCTTTTGTTTCATCTGCTGCCTTTGCTTAATGCTGCTACTTTGCCTTATTGCTGGTTCAGGTACTCTTCCTATGCCATCGCCTTTGCCATCAATGACAACATTTCCAACAGTCTCCCCCTTTGGCATTGATGGAAATACACTTCCTCTGCTTGCCTTTTAGAAGCCCCTTTTTACTTTTCCTCCCCCTTTGAAATTAATGGCGAAGGGTTGCTCATTTCCTAGTGTGCATTCTATCTCTTCATTTCCTCTCTCTGAGTTATGTTTAGGCCTTCTTCTTCTGGATTTGTACCATGCTGCTCTAAACTGTTGTACAATAGTTGTTGAGAGAACACTTTTGAGAATTATTAGAACTTGAATGTACACAATAAATTGATACAATCCCAAAGCATAGACTCCCTGCACTTGTATGTAGTGTAGGTGATGACGGCCATATATAATCAGACTTGTATAATCAGAGATGCATAGTTGGATCAATGCTTAAAGATCGTGAATGTTCCATGTGACATGTCAAGCTTGCTTCAGCTGTACTTCTGTCTTCATCTACGATGCATATCTATTGAGGAAGGCTGTAGATGGAGTAAGTCTTTTTCTACAAAGCACATCTACAGTACACATCTGTTGAATTGTGATGAAGCCAATATATCTTTTATTGCTGTGATACACCTTTCCTGCCTGTTATTGGTGATATGTGCTAGACTGCTGACAGGGAAATTACTCCTAAAGATTGAAAGGTCCTTGTTGCTGAAGTGAATCAATGAATAAAACCAGAGCCTACAGTTTATTGTGAGAATAGGCAATATCTTTCAATATGAAAGACCAAATAAATTTCCTGCTTGTTCAATGAATTTTCAAAACAAACCCTTGAGGCTAGATACATTCAGTGTATTGGTCAGTCTTACTTATCAACCATGCAATCTCCTTTATGTAATAAGGGATTATGTATGCCAATGATCAATCTCTCTTTAATGATGAAATATTAGCTAGTCTTTTCTGCTGAAGTATGCTTGAGATGAATCAATAACAGACTTTTCAGCTTCAGTTGTTAGATTAACACAACTATTCTGTCATGATGATTTACAACAAAAACATATTCAATATATTTGATTGAACTCTCAGCAAACATACTTCACACGGTGTTATGACTGATTTCAATAGAAAGGCTTGATATATATATGTATTGACTTCAGGAAGGCATGAAAATCTATAGAAAGAGATACTGCTTCAATGCTCAAAATAATTGCTTCAATTGTAAACAAAATACTGATCCTTTAGCTCTGTTGTTGATTTTTTTTTTTTCATGCTTGAATAGTGCAGAAAACGCTGAGTATATTTCCTTGATGTTCTTTTTGCCTTAATCCTATGATCCTGAGGACCTGTACCATTCCACTGCTCCATTTGGTATATTGTTGATAGGCATGCTACTTGTATCAAATACCAATTTATACTTCTTTGATAAACCATGTAGAGATTTCACTTTAGTTTTCACATTTACCCATAATTTAAGATATCCTACATAAATTCCTCTATTGAGCTTTCCACTGTTCACACCAACAGTCATCAATATCCTGAATTTGATCTTGGCATCTTTAACCATTAGCTTATTCTGCCACTCTGTTCAAAGGAATGTCACTGCATTTTCCTTTCTAATACTACTCTAGAATCATTGTTGCTTTAAAATTCAATTCAATTGTTCCAGTATAAAGATCTTTGGGAAGGCATCTTCAATTTATTTTCTATGAATTTTCATGGGTTGGTTACTCAAGGATTTAATACTCACTCTACTGCATTCCTCCAAGGGGACTTTTCATATATGAGTGATGCAATTATATGATGACAGGAACTTTTCTTACTCAATCTTCTTAATGTGATTCATTGTTCATTCTTAGCAGAGTGATGCTCAGTGCGATCATCACTTAATGTGTTGTTGTCTTCTTTGCTTCCATGTTCATGGCTGAAGTTCTCTCTACTACCATGGTTGCTTGCTGCCTTCTCTTTTTCAATCACTTTGTCAATTATTTAATGCTTCAGATCATCTTCTTCCTCACTAGATCTCTGTTAGAGGGATTTTCCTTTCCCTTCCTGTTCTCATTTCATGAAGTTCTTCTTAGACTGTTTTGTGGGGATTAGTTATGAACTTCTCTCCCCCTGAGACTATGATGTTTTCATTATGTTATGTAGATAATAGGCTCCCCCTTCCTCTTTTCCTTCCATACTTTATTGGAGTTCATCATAATCTCTGCACTTCTTTTAGATTCGTATTTTTGTTTGATTTTATTTGTTTCCATCATCTGTCTAGAGTTCTTTAATATATATGGCAGTTTACAGTCCTTTGCTTTGTGGCCAAGCTTGAGGCATACATAACATCTTATTTTTTCAAAGTACATTTGAGCTGATGTATAATACTTTGTTCCCCTTCTTGAATACATTTTACATTCAACAGATTTATGTCCAAAATTATTGCATGCATAACAGTAGCCATGGAAATGATTTGTGTACCTGGTGAAATATTGTCCTTTCCATTTGCTTGCTTGAGGGATTCTTCTCTTTTGATGCATCCTTTGCTGTTTATCATTGATTCTCTTTGTCTTACAATGTGCTACACAATGTCCTGGTTTGTGGCAGGAAAAACACGTAATACTTCCCATAGGAGGAAAGAACCTTCTTTGACATCTTCCAAATTTATTCAATTCATCTTCAGGAGCATATGAGCCTTTAGCAGCTGATTGTTTCATCCTCTCATTCTCTATTTTTTCATATTACTGCTTGATTCTGTTTGTTTCCTTACAAATCTTGTTCTTGCTGGCTTCTTCTTTTGTGGAAATTTGCTGAGCTGCTTTATTGTCTTTTACAGATTTTACAAAAATGACATTCCTGTTATCTTCAACCTTGGACTTACTGGTTTCACCTTCATATCCTATCCCAGCCTTTATGAGAGGTGACCTTTGAGCCTTTAGAATCTGGTCCAACTGTCCAGAGATTTTCATTTTAGGTGTATTCATTAATACTTCTCTTTGGGATTTTTCTAATTTCTTTCTAAGGCACACTACTTCTTCTTCCAATTTTTCACATTCAAGACTTTTCTCTCTCATTTGTTCTAGCGGAGTGTCTTCTACTTTCTTTGCTTCTTCAAGCTGTGTCTTCAAGCCAATAATTTCTTTCTTATCTTCATATTATTTCTCATCACATATTTGCACCAAGGTCTTCAGGTCTTTGTTTTCATTCTTCAATTTTTCTATTTCAGTCAAGGCTGTGTCAAGTTTGGCTTTTTCCTTAGCTGCAATTTCTTCATGGTTCTTACTACCATTCACACTAGCAGGTACCTCATGTGATTGAACATTTTCCTTTTGACATGAATTTTTCTTCTTCTTAATTTTCTTCTCCTTCTTGACAATGCAATCCTCAGTGTCTACTCCATGCATGAAATGCAATCTTTCCCATATTTCCTTTGTATAGGTTAAATCCATTATCAACTCAAGGTCCTTGTTATGAAGACTGTTATATATCACACATTTTGCCTTGGCATTCCTCTGTTGTTCTTGCACCATGGGAGAGTCTATGCAGTAGCCATCACAAACAAGCTTTCATACCTCAGGTTCATAAGCCAATAATCCTGTTTTAACCTTATCTCTCCATTCAGGAATTTTTTTTGTATTTAACACAGGTACATTTTGATAGTCCATGACTCAACCAGATCTCCTTCAAGCTATTAATCTTACACCAAAGGAACCTGCTCTGATACCAATTGTTGAACCCTTAGTTAAAATGAGAGGGGGGGGGGGGTGAATTTGTTTAACACATTCATGGACTTTTAAAAATTTTCATTAACCTTCATTAACACCTTTATTTCATGATCAACATAATGTGTGAGCAATCTTTATTCAAGAGCAAAAATTAATAAGTAAATTAGATAATGTATTAGCAGTCTTAATATGTGAACAACAAGTATTGGCAGAATAGATATACCATATCAACACATAGACATCATGCACATAGACACTAAGTATAAGTGGAAACCCATAAAGGGAGAAAACCACATATTATTATTGTTGTGATGCAAAGGCAAGCTCCAACTCCCTCTCACCACTGATTTTCCATAGGAACTAACCTACAAGAGGCTCCAACCTCAATTCTGCAAGCTACAACTTGCAAGGAAGCTCCAAATCCCATCAATTTTTTGCAGGCACCAACCTATAGGAGGCTCCTACCTCAGTCAGTTGCAACTGACATCTATCAAGTTAAAACTTGATAGGGAAGCTCCAACTTCCTTACTATTTCAAAAGAAAAACCCTTGCTGATTTACCTTGGATATCAGCTCTGTTCTGTACCTTCTCTTCTGTTGTTCATCAGTCCTCATATCTGTCCTGTATCATCTCTGCATCTTCTCGGATTCTCTATCAGCTCCACCTTCTTCTCTTCTCAGCTCCTCCTTCTTTTCTGCCTCACTGCTTCATTTCTGTGTTCTTTTTCTTCACTCTCTAACCTCTTATGCATATCAAGTTGATATCATTTATAGAGATTTCCTTATTAATGTTAGCATTCCACAGGTAATTCGAAATGGAAAGCCATACCTCTTAGCCTTCTGCCTTCTCATTTCTTTTCCAGCTCACTCAGAAAAATATAACTGTATGTACTAATTTCGATATTACAGTGGGATTTTTGTTTTCTTCCTGAGACTTGCCAATGCATCACAAATAATAAAAATCAATTACAACATTTACATTCACATTTTCAGTTACATAAAGACAATTTTACTGAGCCCATTTTCTAGCCTTTGGCTTTGTCTTTTCTGCTGCTGTTAGGTAACTGTTCTACCTTCTTCTGCTCACTGTCTTCTGCATATTTTCCAGTTTTCTATGCTCGTACACCTGTCAAATTCATTCCTGTGCATATTCCCGTTCACTGTGATTGTGTGTCTACTGTAAATATATAACTGTTGATCTGGAAATCTAATTAAATACCCCAAATAAAATCAGAGTCTGGAAAATTCAATGATATATTTGGCTTCCTTAAAGTTTCAAATATGAGATTTAAATTAAAACTCTCTAATGGTCATAAGGCAGCAATCTCCACTATGCCTGAAATTGGACGCACCCAACTATAATTTCTTATCTGACAACGTACTCATATAACTTTATAAGCGGAAGTTTTATGTGGTCTAACCTCTTTATGAAAACCCTGATATATATATATATATATATATATATATATATATATATATATATATATATATATATATATATATATATATATATATATATATATATATATATATACTGCCATACATATGTATTCACCAAACGAGTGTTATAAACATTAATAGACTGTGGCTTACGTTAGACCCCTCAATCTTCAATGACTAATTATCAATGTAGTAATGATTTGTGCAGCCCACATGCACAACCCTCTAATCATATGGTTCAACCATAGTATAACCCTCTTACGCATACATATCGAACCACCAACGCTAACCTTTGAAAGGTTCGGGCCCCACAGCTTTATAAACCTTTCTTTTCTATTTGCCGATGTGATTAATCACAACTGAATACTTCCGATTGCGATGATTCACTGTTCACATCACTGTGCCGATGCGATGAAGCGCTCTGATGCGATGGTTCACTTTGATGTCGGAACTCAAACACGTATGAATCATGGTTCATAAACCCATCGAGTCTGCATCTCAATCGGAGCTTTTGTCAACACGTTCCGCTGCCATACTTTTCTCCAATGCGATTCGTGACTCGGGTCCCACCTTATAAGACTTTGTTTGTTTTAAACCCGAACATTAGAACCTTTTGTATTTTTAATTGCGCGCCCATAACTATAATATATATATGCCTTGGATTTTAACCTTGGTCCCTTTTTTATGAAGCCCCTTACATATATTTGGAGCTTTTCCTCTGACTTATGTATCGAATGGTAATTAACCCGGTATACATAGCTCTTTAACCAACCCTCTAAGGAAAAATATAATAAAACACATTCATCCTCCTGTATTTATTACTTAACATTATAACAATGGTTCGCGTCTTTAACCCAATACGCCAACGCTTATAATACTCCAACCAAGGCTTATACCATTAGCACAAGATTTTATGATGTATTGTATTCACGGGCCCACACATCCATTACATTAAACAACTATTCAAAAGTGTTAAACCATTGATTCATACCTGGTCTATCCTTCGTGCAAATTTTTGCGCGACTATCGTTCGATCAACTAGCCTCCAGATCGGACAACGCTCGTTAACATCACATTATTTCCCTCACCGGACTTTAGCGCTCTAGACCAATGCGATATGGGTGGTATTTAAGAGGTGATGTGTCCAAATATTATTGGATCACGTTGGTAAAGGAAAAAACCATCTTTGGCCCATATGCCACGCGAAACCCGTGGTTTCCAAACTCTGGTTGTTCCTGTTCATTAAGGTTTTGTGTTTCGCTCAAGATTCTGCATTCCAAATTTCGCTTATTCACTGGTTATAATACATTCTGACTTTCGTTCTGTTCTATTTCTTCGACCCCAGACTTCACTTCACCGTATGCCCACGACGGGTTAGGTGAATCCTCATTAGCATGCTCATATGAAGCCTAAACCTATACTCAGTCACTCAGTAGTGAGTCCTCGGGTCTACCCGAATCAATCAACACATGGACTGTCATAGGGTTCTCATATAATTACTCATGGAGTTCAACATATTCGCACAGGGTTAAATAAATATTACTCATACGACTTAGAATTTACCCATCAATAAATCATTCAAACTTCACTTCAACAAGTTACGCTCCTTTAATAACCATCGGACCATCGACATGAACATCTATTTTCTCCAATGACACACAGAATACATTCAACCCCAATTTCAGAGCATATATCACACTGTCTTTTGCGAAGTTGTCTATAAAGTGTAAGGCCATTCATACAATTTACTATAGAGGTCCAAAACAGTCTCATACATACTATATAGGTTGAATCCTTATCACAGGGTTCTTATCACAGAACATATATGCAGGCTCTTAATACAAATTACAGGGTCTTCCTCCTATCCAACTTACGAAGATTCAAAGCCTTCTTCACTCACATACTCTTCCCCAATTTTAGTCACTATTGCATCCCGTTCAATGTGTCACTACCAATTCACTGCTGCTCAATCTGAACTACTAAGATCACCTTTCTCTTTAAATGACAGAGTTTTACTCTGCTATGCCAAATGAACAGAGTCGACCTCTTGAGATTCTATATAGAACCAATTCAATTGATTTTTGCACAGCATGTACAAATCAATACACCACGAGATAAGTTTTGACTAAGGGATACATATATGGCCCATACAGAACCCTAATATACTCACATCTGTAATAAATCATCAATGCACAGATAATTGCACCACACCTCTTTCACATAGAATAATATCCATATAATACTGAAAAAAATCCTTTTGTTTCAGCTGCTGCCTTTGCTTAATGCTGCTACTTTTCCTTATTGCTAGTTCAGGTACTCTTCCTATGCCATCTCCTTTGCCATCAATGACAACATTTCCAACAAAGGTTTATGATCCGGCTTCAAGGGAATGGTATGCTGAATTATGCTCTTATCATAGAATTTCAAATCATAATATTCCCAAGAAAATACATCAACAAATTGATACATAAGTGCTACATATTTACCTTTCATTTCTGCACTCAAAGATTTTGAGATTTTTATCATTTTTTGGCTTTTCCGGAGTGCCAAGATTAAGATCTTCCACTCCCACTTTTGTAGGTAACATGGTCGGTTTTCTTACAACATCATATTGATCAAAAGGCTCTTCCAAAGGTACCAAAATCTTGGAATGGAGTTATCTTTCAGCTAAAGCACTTGCATCTCTACTACATGGATTTTTTGGTCATCTTCATAGCATTGGTTTTCCATTTGAGAATTTACAAACTCCTCTTTTGTCTGCAAAAATTTGCTGATCTTTTTATCATCTTGAAATACTTGCCAATACTGAACATTATTTGGGATAGCAGGGCAGTGTTTTACATTTATCTCATACTTCTTATTAGTATACACTGGAATTTTGAACATGCTGGCCGAAGTGGCAAGAGAATTAGTAATAACATTGTTGTCTCTTGGAATCAATGATAAAGTGTACTCAGAAAATGTCTTGAGGATGTCTAGCACTTCATTTTGGTAAGCTCGAATCCTTGGATGCTTGGCATATTAATCCCCTTTGACTTGCTTTATTACTAACTCAGATTCGCCATATACAAAAATCTTCTTTGCACCCAACTTCTTGAGAATTTTCATACCGACTATCAAAGCCTCATACTCAGCTTCATTGTTCGAACATTCGAAGGCTAGCTTGTAGGAGGACATTTGAACATTGGGAGGGATGTTTAATGACTGATTTATAGGGTTGTGAATCCACACTCCAATTCCAACCCCTTCTTTTCCCAAAGCTCCATCGAAGTCCATAGTCCACAAACTACTTTCCTCATCCAGAAACTGCAAATCGCATGCCTGAAATTTGCTTGATGTTTGAGAGACTTTTGTTGTACAAAAAAATTATTATTCTTTCATTGTTCCATCAATTTTTTGAGGTGATGCACTTGGTTCCAAACCATTTGGCAATTTTTACAAATTTCTGCATTTGCGAATTCTAAAACAGAATTTGAAAATTCAGAAATTTTTGCAATATCTTCAATCAAAACTTCGGAAGACGATGAACATTCATCATTGAAGAAGATGAAGGACTCTAAATATGTATGAACAACATGTATAGGATGTTTATTTGGATTTTATCGGCTGTTGATCATGTAATTCATCTTACTTTCCTGGTATAGTTTCCTAAGTTGATCCAGATTTATGTAGGAACGCAACAGAATACACATATAACCATAAGCACAGAGATGCAGTGGAAATACTGCTTCATTTTATTAATTAAACAAATGACTGAAATGAACAACTAGGGCACTGGTAGGCATATCTCTGAGAAGAGATGTGGTGCCTACAGACCTCTGAACTATGTTACGGTGATACATAATGGAAATGAATAACTAGGGTACTAGCATCGCTTATCTATGAGAAGAGATGTGTCGGCTACGAGCCCCTGAACTGTGTTACATAACTGAAATGATGGGAACAAGCGAGCTAGGGCACGGGTACTGCTTATCTTTGAGAAGAGATGTGTCGGCTACCAGCCCCCTGAACTGTGTTACAATGAGGCTCGAAGGCCTATTTATTGTTCAGAAACAATGTAAAATCTGAAACGTCCAAAAACCTAACCCGAGGAGATGAGGCGCCAAAACTATGGGCCCCGTTTGGGTAAGTTGGTGTTTCAACTTCCTAGGGACGTAACTTTGGCATCTGATCTCCATTTGACGCGCTCAATAGCTCGTTAGAAAGATATATCCAATGAATACAAATTTTGAGTGAGCAACATTGGTCTATGACCCATGTTGCTCCCTGTTTTCCCAAAAAGTGTCTTTTAGGGCCTCAAAATGGCTCCAGAAGTTTAGGACCCGAAAAACTACTATAAATAGTAAGTTTTGATGAAACTTACAAACTGAAATAACTGATGGTGGGGGTTCAAATGGACTCGGTGGGTGGCCACCAATATCCACCTTGATCATTAAGTCCCCAAAATGGCTCCGAGAGTGCAGGACCCGAAAACCTGCTAAAAATAGTAAGTTGTGCTGAAGCTGAAAAACTGAAAGAATTTATGCTGCGGGTCCAAATGGAATAGGTGGGTGGCCATTGATATCCACCTGGATCATAAGTTGTCCAAATACGGGAATGTTAGCATAAGAAAAATCAAGCTATAAGGTACCTCTAAGCTTAGCTACCCATGACCGAGAAGTATCATTCCATATTTGGGTGGGATATAATCCACAAAAACGTCCATGAGGACATTCTTAGCTGGGATTTTCTCTAATGACACCACTAGGCCCTTGATGAGGCCAAGACATTTCACCCTCCCTGAATCAAATGAGTAAAGATCATGATAAGGTGTTTTGATGTCGAGTCCTAATCTGTCCATAATGGCCTTTGGCATGAGGTTGTGAGAGGCTATGGAATTAAGCATGGCATTATGGAGGATAAAGTCATGGATTTTGAGGCTTAGATAAAATGGAGGAACTTCACTATATTCTAAATCACCATCAACAACACGACCAAAAAGAAGTTCAGGATGATCATCACTCACGTTAACCATGTCTGACATTTGATAAACTCTAAGCAACTTAGCAACTGAACTTTGTACTGATCATTCTTAACTATTTCCGTTAGAGGAATGGAGACTTTTAACTTGGCAATTTCATTTTCAAGAGAAAAAAGAGCAGAATGTTTTTCTACCTCTTTCAATGGTGAATATTTCTTCTTGGGTTGATATTTGTGTGAAGACTCTTTCTTTTTTCCTCCTTCTTGGACTTCTTTATCTTTCCTTTGACCGCTGGAAGAAGCTTTGTTTCCTTTAACATGATTAGGAACAACAGGTACCTTGTCTTTACTTTGATTTGGGGCATCAAATCCTTTGGGAGGAGTATCTACTTGAGCGTTCTGTTTTTTCTGATTGAAGGTTATAGGAACATTCCTATTCCTCAAGCCATACTGTCTCTGCACTTGAGAAAGAGAATTCTGATATCCCCTCTAATAATCTTCCATATGCACTAATAATATTCATCATTTGATAATACAAATTGTTGATCATCATGTGCAGAAATTTGATCTTCTTTAGTGAGGAAAATAGGCTGTTGATTTTCCTCAAATAAATGGTTCTCACCAGAAATTTCTTCTTCATCATCTTCATCGGGGCCTTCAGTATAATTCTGTTGAAATGGAGTGTAAATTTGATGTTGACTTTGTGTATCCTGACCCCTTTGTTCCCTTTACTTGATCTTGTATTGAGGTTGTTGATTTTGACCCCTGAAATTGGGATTTCTAATGGAGGGTTCAACTTTTCGATCGACGATTGAAATTTTATCCATCATCTTCTCCATGGTCTTGATCAAGGTATCTATTTTGCATTAAGATGAAGTGGATGTTTCTTATTTTATAGTGACTCTTTTTTCCATCTTGTTTTTAGACTTCTTGATGATCAAATTGGCTTCCTGCTCACTGCGTTTGTCTGAATTTCTTCAAGAGTTGATGGATTTCTTTCCCTCAACTGATAGGCCATGTCAGGATCAAAACCATCAGGATAATGAAGTAAAGCAAGGCCCGAAGGAGGCTTAATATTCTCAGGAATTGAATCATATATTTTGTTGAATCTAGTTGTAAAGTCTTGGACAGACTCATTGGGATTCCTTTTCAAGGCATTATACTCAGCTAAGATCTGCAATGGATTTTTCTTCCCTTCCCAGTTCTCCATAAAAAAATCAATCAGCTACTGCGAGGTACCTATTGAACCAACTGTGAGTGAGAGAAACCATTTCTTTACCTCTCCGAAGAAACTATGTGCAACGATGCCCATCTTGGCATTGTCATTGTCGATCTCTTCAAGATCTATGAAGTCAATTACTTTGGAAATATGCTGATAAGATGTAACCTCTGATGTTCCATCGAAACAAGGAAGCCTCTCTAACCATAATTCTGAGGTAGTGGAGTGAGCTGAGGTAGTAGGATCAGTGGATAAAATCTGGCCATGACTAATGAAGGAGGTGGTGGAGGTTCTATGTAATATTCCTAAATTAGCATGCAACTAATTGGAGTATTAGAATCTAGTTTTGCTTTCTTGTTTGATGAATAAGTGGGTAGGGAGACCCATAAATCTCTTTATGAGTAATAAAATGACTTATCATGTGAAAATGGATAATCTTCATAGCTGGATAAAGCACCCTCATATGTGAGCAGGGGCTAATGCATGTGGACAAAGTTAAGTTTGACCAAGTCAACAACGCTGGTATGGAGGGGGTGAATCATCAATAGAGACAACCTAGTGTGAATGTGGGCCAGTTTAGATAGTTAGAATAAAGGCACCTTGGGTATGAAAGGAGACAATGCATGGAGACTAAGACAAGGTTGACCAAATCAAACAGCGCTGTAAATGAGAGAGTGGAGCTAGTGGAGACAACGCAGTTTTGGAGGAGGAGTCTTTGCATGGAAGTAACCTCATAAATGGGTGGGACCCATGGTGAGGAAGCTCATCAAGTATATAATGGAGGGAATGAAAACCATATGGGGCATTGAGAATATTTTTTACGTTTGAGTCTTATGACTTATTGCATGCTTCAGCTGTTTAGATGGGTTTGCTGTACTGTTTAGTACAAGGGTATTCTCATGTGGGAATTCTCCACTCTTCCTTGGGGGACTTGTTGAATAAATATGAGAGGAGTATTCTAGGCTTAATTTCCACCATCTGGCATTGGGCCAAGCAATCATCTACAATGATAGTGCAGTATCCTTGAGGAACTGCATTATTTTCATGGTGTTGTAGTGGAAGGGTCAAAACCCTTGATTGTGAGCTAGTTTCCTAGTGAAAGGATCAGCCTTACACCCGGAGAGCT
The DNA here is from genome assembly GCA_034641835.2 of Pinus albicaulis. Lineage (NCBI taxonomy): Eukaryota > Viridiplantae > Streptophyta > Pinopsida > Pinales > Pinaceae > Pinus > Pinus albicaulis. Next base: position 909,690,375 of record CM076573.1, on the reverse strand, counting down.
AGTAAGGAGGAGTTACAACCATTTCTTTGTCTTCTCAGACCTATTTATGAAGAGCTTCAGTCAGACAACGTGATTCAACCATAGATCTGCAGTATATACTTTTTGTATCTCATGCCTATCAAGAAACCCTTGCCGGGTTATCTTGAAATTGTGTAAAAGAGACTAGATCTCAGTTTTTCATCTCTCTTGACTAATATATCAGTAGATCCATTTGTTTCTCTATTTCTGTAGTATAAACTCTCATTAAACTACGCTATTACTTTCTTCAGAATTTCTGTGTTGCAGTAGTCATGGGGTTTCAATGTTTTTTGGTTGATCAGGGCTTGGGAGACCTATTTAACTAAGCTATAATGATTTGTTTATGATATCCCTATATATTTGGTTGATATAATGTATAAAATAATGGAACTATGGGCTGTTCTTGACTGTTATAGCATAATTTTCTGAAAAATGTGGTTTTGGTGCCTATATTGTTGATTTTCCCATTTGGGAATATTATAGTGGTATCAGAGCTCTGATCTTGGCTCGGCATGTGTACTTCAACAATTATGTAATCTAAGGAGGCTTATCATAGGAAGGATAAGATCTGCAGGAAAGATCAAGGCAAAAATTTATTATTAGGAGGGAAGGAGTTCTCAAAACTTCTTCTTCAAACTCTGCAGTGTATTAGCAAAGACATCAAAGAGATGAGGAGGGAAGGACATGGAGATCCCTCAACAAGATTTTTACATGAGGAAAGCTTCATTTCCTCATATTATGGGTGTGAGCATTCAACCACACCATCAGATTTAAAACATTCTACCAGACCTATGTTCATAGCAAGTGAGATGGAGGAAGGAAATGTGCCAAAGAAGGAGACTCTTGGTGATTATTTGCAAGAGTATGAATCTCAATCTAAGAGGTTCAAATATCACCTAAACTTCCAAGGGTTTTGCAAGATCAAGGAGGATAAAAGACCTAACAAATATGATAGAAGCACTAGGTGCAAGCAGCATGATGAGGGTAGATTCTTCCTATCTACTTTTGATGGATCACCTGAACGTTCAGCTAGGGCTTCGGTGGAGGAGCTTGATACTTATTTGCAGCAGCACCAAGTTTCAGAATATGAAGCCATTAGAGTAGCAAAACTGCATCTTGAAAGTAAGGCTTATGCTTGGTGTTTATTTGAATCCTTTTCTTTGAAAAATGCAAATACATCTACTTATGCAAGGATCACTAGGAGAGTAGTGGAAATGTTTGATTTTGAAACACCTTTGGTGGAGCTAGTCAAGCCAAAACAAAAAAAACCTTTACATGGGTTGGAAGGATCTATAAAATCAAATCCATTTTAGAAAACTATCGAAGGGAATAAAATTTTGCAGAATACCTTGCTAGAGGCAAGACCCCTATTTCATAGAGAACATTCTCCTAGAAAAGAGGACATAAGATCTCTTTTTCAAAAGAGGGTCCTCTTATTAATGATAAGGTGACTCTCATTGATGTTGAAGAGGAATAGAAGGCTAGGGGTAACAACGCTGTCACATCAGGAGCATATCTAGCACCTCATGAAGAGGAAGATGGAGCACTTGCTCCAATGAGAGGAGTTCTTGTATGTTCACAAGAAGTCCCAAAGAATCTCACATATAGAGATCAGAGCACATTCCATGAGAAGCATGTGCCATCATTGATAGATTGTGAGATCTTGAATATAAAAGGATAAGATAGGGAGGATGATCAACATCATATGATTGAGGGCACACACCCCTACCAATTTCATAAGTGTGATGTACAATGGTGGCAGACTGATTTGCGCAATGAGGGAAAGGACCAAGCAGTCCACCTAAATATACAGCCTGCTCTAAGCCTTGATATGTCATTATATGGAGGCATTCCACCAGGGATACCCCCTGATTGGAAGATGAATAAAGAGTTCTCTCAACATAGTGAAGTATTGACATATTTGGCTAAGGAAGGAGCCTTGGGAGAAGCTAGCACAACACTGAGAACCTTTGACGAGTTCCAAGGAAGGGTGAGCAATTTTCTGATATGGACATTGCTATCTCCCACTCAACTATTTGCATTGGGAAAGGATGATCCAGAAATATATGAAAGCATGAGCATGGTGTCAAAGGGCTATTCCATAACATTGGAGCAGCAAATGATACCTCTACACATGAGGAATATTTCTAAATATAACAAGGGGCTATTGGCACTCTTGTATGCATTAACCAAACTATGGAAGTTTTGGAGGAGAAATGCCTTCAAGAGAAGGTTGACTTCCATGTACTTCAATCTTGTCTTGGGAAAGATCCACTACAAATGAGACAACAAAAGTGGAGTAACAACACTCCGACATGTGGCTTTGGCATGGGGCATGTCAAAGAGGGAAGTTATGATGTGACAAGTGCTTCATTTCATATTTCAACAATGTTGTCATTGTTGGGAAGCCTAGATCAATGTTGGGAGTCCCAACTATTGTGGAATATTCCAAGAACCTCTTCACATGTAAGGTTATTGATGGAAAAATGATATATGGGAGATATAGAGTGGTTGAGGGAGTCATCTATTTCCATGATCAGATCAACTTGACTAAAGACTCCAAGCTCAAGAAGGAGATTCTACATGTAGCTTATGAGGCACTCTTTTCAGAACATGTAGATTCCATTGAGTCTTATCACACCATCATAGAGGGATTCTATTGGGAGGATCTCAAAGAAGATGTGCACCAACATATCAAGAGATATGTAACTTGTTTGATGTATGAGGAGGAGAAAAACCACCTTGCAAGGTTGTTCAAATCACTTCTCCTTTTGATGGAGAAATGGGAAGGTTCACCTATGGACCTCTTCACCAAATTGTCTACAATATATGGTAAAGGTTGTGTTTTGATGCTTATTTATCAACTAACAATGTATGTAAATTTATTTACCATGAATTTGCAGCACATTACTCCACAAGAGAGCAAGCCTCTATTTGGGTTTCATGGTCCTATTGGGACTACATTCAATGATGGGAATAACCACTTCATGGAGGGCTTGTGGAAAGACATGTTTTGCTTGGTTCATATTTAGCCAACACCTAATGTCCTCTAATATTTTCAAGCTTTGGAGAAGGTTATGGCAGCAATTAAGTGGTTGGATGACCACTTATCATATCATGTTTTGAAATAGCTAGAAAAAGAAAAACGTTGGAATCACTTGAGGGGCTATTGTCACCATCCATTATGTCATGTGACACTTAGTCCATATTTATTTTGGAACCCATATGATGATGATACTCTATTCACTATATGTGGGGTAAATTGGGAAAGAGAGGTTCCTAGAACCAAATATTGGGATCATGATATTCCAAGTACCTTTTGGCTTCTTAATGACCATATTATTGCAGCCCTAGACCAGTAGTTCCACATCTATCATAAATGGAGAGAGAGACAACGTGAGTTGAATAACTTGATCTCTCCTTTGCAACCATGTAGCCCCTATAAATTGCAGAAGCAAGGGAGTGGTGATTGTTTCTATGAGCTACCAAGGATGGCTCACTTTGCTTAGATGATAGCATGGAGAGTGGAGTTTCTCATTGGGGTTGAGGCACCTAACATTTACCATCTCTCATGCCTTGAGGAGGCCAATGGACATCATATAACTCTTTCCATATATCTCCCACTTCTTCATGATGATAGCTATTTGGTTTATCTACCAAAGGCTAAGTTTTATACTTGGAAGGAGACATATCCATTGGAAATTTTGTAGTACCTTTGCAGTTGCTTGAGGAAAAGAAACATTTGGGAGGGGAGGATTGTAATATTCCTAAATTAGCATGCAACTAATTGGAATATTAGAATCTAATTATGCTTTCTTGTTTGATGAATAAGTGGGTAGGGAGACCCATAAATCTCTTTATTAGTAATAAAACCACTTCTCATGTGAAAATGGATCATCTTCATAGCTGGATAAAACACCCTCATATGTGAGCAGGGGCTAATGCATGTGGACAAGGTTTTTGACGAAGTCAACAACGCTGTTATGGAGGGGGTGAATCATCAATAGAGATAGCCCAGTGTGAATGTGGATCAATTTAGATAGTTAGAATAAAGCCACCTTGAGTATGAAAGGAGACAATGCATGGAGACTAAGTCAAGGTTGACCAAATCAAACAATGATGTAAATGGGAGAGTGGAGCTAGTGGAGACAACACAGTTTTGGAAGAGGAGTCTTTGCATGGAAGTAACCTCATAATTGGGTGGGACCCATGGTAAGGAAGGTCATCAAGTATATAATGGAGGGAATGACAGCCATATGGGGCATTGAGAATATTTTTTATGTTTAAGTCTTATGAATTATTTCATGCCTCAACTGTTTAGCTGGGTTTGCTGTACTGTTTAGTACAAGGGTATTCTCATGCGGGAATTCCCCACTCTTCCTTGGAGGACTTGTTGAAGAAATCTGAGAGGAGTATTATGGGCTTAATTTCCACCATCCGACATTGGGCCAAGCAATCAGCTACAGCCACAGCGTAGTCTCCTTGAGGAACTGCGTTATTTTTCATGGTGTTGCAGTGGAAGGGTCAAAACCCCTAATTGTGAGCTGGTTTCCTAGTGAAAGGATCAACCTTTCACCTGGAGAGCTAGTAAGGAGGAGCTACAGCCATTTCTTTGTCTTATAATCCATATTTATGCAGAGCTTCAGTCAAATAGTGTGATTCAGCCACAGATCTATAGTATATACTTTTTGTATCTCATGCCTATCAAGAAACCCTTGCTGAGTTATCTTGGAATTGTGTAAAAGAGACTAGATCTGAGTTATCTTGGAAATGTGTTTTATACAACACATTTTTTTCTCTATTTCTGTTGTATAAAACCTCATTAAAATGCACTAAACCCTTATTAAAATGTGCTATTACTTGCTTCAGAATTTATGTGTTGCAGTAGTCATGGGTTTGCAGTGTTTTTGGGCCGATCTGGGCTTGGGAGACCTGTTTAACTAAGCTATAATGATTTTTTTCTGATATCTTTGTATATTTGGTTGCTATAATGTATAACCATGGGATGTTCTTGACTGTTATAGCATAATTTTCTAAAAAAATGTGTTCCTGGTGTCTATATTGCTGATTTTCCCATTTGGGAATATGACATGTTGATGGAGTGAAAACTTGCAGAGGTAATGACAGAATGAAAGGAGGGATTGATGATGTAGTTGTATAAGAAGGTGAGATGAGAGGTTGGGAAAAATTCTACCGTTGATATTGAAATAGGCCTTCTCTGAAGTTTCTTAAAATTTGTCTACCAAGCCCTTGAGTATATGAAAATTAAACCAGAATTCACTGTCAAATTTGGACTCAAAATATTCAGAAAATGGTACAAAGGACTCAAAATTGAAAGGATTAAAGGTGGATTCTGAAAGAAAAGTTTCAGACTTAGTTCTAAAAAAATATTTTTCAGATTCTGGACTGTAGACCAAATATTTTGGAAAAAATATTGTAGGCAGAGAATTTGATTTGACAAGTGGAGAAATAGCTCTTCAAACCTTCTGAGACTTGGTTTTATGTTTTCTAAAAAGACTCAGGATCATACAAAATTGGTGAGGGATTTGGGTCTACATTTGACCTGGTATGTCTTTTAGGATCTAGCTTAAGATAATAATTTTGCACTTTGGCCTAGATTTCAGAATTTAGCCTATTTTGAATGCTAGAGCTTGTCACCTACAAGTCTAAATTTAAAAAGGATTAAAGAAATAATTCCAAGGAATGTTTATCAATCACTCCCCGGAAACGACTCCAAGAATGTTATCACTCTCCCCAACTTCCTAAGGCTGACAATATGATTGGAGAAAGGTAACCATAGGCCAAACTTTAGGTCAGGTAGCTAGCCCTACTAGAGAGGGCTCTCCCTTTGTCACTTTCAACAATAAAATGAATGGCTGAGTATCATAATATTTTAGGCTAGATATGTAAGCTTAAATAAGTAAAATTTGTTTGATATTTTGAATTTTGGATAGGAAAGTCAGTGAATGGACTGTAAATGAGGTTTCTAGGTCTGATCTTCAAGGTGAACCTGCAAAGAGTGTGTGAGGAAATATAGGTAGTTTGGAAACATATTAATCAGTCATTAAGTATAGTATGAATATGGAGTAGACTTTGAATGAGCACTAAGGTGAATTCATTCAATTAAGAAGAAAATAAACTTAAAATGGTGAATCTTGTCTAAAACAGAGCATGCATAAACATGAATTATTCTCTGAAAATTGCAAGATAGACATATATGAATAATTATAAATGGTATTAAGCATAAGATAATAATAAAACATGAGAAACACAGATGTTCCAAATCATACCACAAGTATCTTAACACAATTCCTGCAAATCTGTCTCTGATTTCATTCCACAAGCTGGTTATAAGAGATCCACTGCAAAATATGAGACTATCCAACCCAAAAAAAGACAAAAGAGAGTCTACTCATAGAAAATATAGACTATGAAACCTCATCAGGTCGAAATTCCATCCAAAATGGATCATAAATTCAAAATATGTGTCATTTCCTAGTTTCTAGGGAGGTTAGAAACCATTCCCTGAATTTTAGCTATAAACTAGGAGTGTTTGTCCCTTACATTGATTACAAATTCCTTCATGATAAGAAGCCAAAAACAGCCCAATAAATCTAATAACAACTCGTAGCCTCGAATTTGTGACCATTTCTGAGCTTGACAAGTGTCTTGAGGGAATCCAAGGTTGATCTGTGACAATTATGACTGGAGATTTTAAAAACAATTTTCAGAAGCTTAACAAAACTTTGGAGGCACTTTGAGAAGTCCAAATCCACTTCTGAAAAAATGGTCAACTAGCTCTGTGTGTATAGTTTCCAGAAAATCTCGAATTTTGAAAAATGGATCACGGTAATTCCTTCAAAAATCCATTCTCCCAGGGTCACTCAAAAGCATTACAAAGGGCCCAAAAGGGAGGCAAAAACATGAAAAATAGGTGGTTTTTATTCCTTTTCTCCTAAATTTCAGCTTTTCATGCCATGATTGTTCCTGGTTTATGATGTACTAATCAAGATACACCCATCCATGTAAAGAAATCACCATTTGGATGCCTCCAAAAGAAAATTTCATAAGAGTGTGTTACCCTTCTGCAATAAGAAATTTCCAGAATTATGCAAAAAATCATGGAAAATACCAAAAGTACTCAAAAGCTTTCAAAATTTGTACTTTGACACCTGTAAGAGATAGGATACACAACTAATTAAGTTTCAACCAATAAATCCAAATTGTCCTTCTCCTTGAGCTTCATTTGCGCCTCTTTAAGCCTCCCTTTCACTTGTTTCAGCCTTATTTAAGAAATGGTATCCTTGGTACGATAATGACTTGTCATGTGCCTTTGTAGCTCATTATCCTTCCTAGCGTTTTTCAATAGATTATCCAGATGCTCATTAACTCTTGATAGCCAAAGCTCTCTGTTAGTTCCCTGTAATTTTTTAGATTGGTAAGACCAAATAAACAAGGGTTACATCAAAACAACTTTGGAGTCCTAGGACCTAGCCTTCCTAGACTCAAAGAGGGCTCTCTCTATATTTGTATAAAAGATAAAACTTGATTGATTTAGGTTGTTGATTTTAGGCTAGTTAAAATGATAGGGATTGTTTGTTTGGTTTTGTTTGGTTTCTTGTCAAGAAGAACAGATAGAGTAAGAGAAGTTAAAACCATTGGGCTATGGAATCTGTGAAAGGTTTGAAGAGTACAACAAAAAATCAAGGGTGTTCCACAGGGAAAGCTAACAAATCCAACTGGATCTGAATAGCTTATGTGGGTGTGAAATGAACATTAAGTTGTGAGTTTAGTAGGTTTAAAGGGAAATTACAAATCCTTTAACATATACTAGAACAAAAAGAGTCTTTAAGATCACTATTCTTAAGACAGAACCAAAGGACAGGGCCACCATAAACTTCTTTGACCTGAATTTATCAAGTAAACTTTAAGGCAACAATCCAACAAACCCTAGAGAGTAGGGAACTCATAAATTATCTAGCTATTCACTTTTATACAAAGAAAAAATTTAAGATAACATTCTAGTAATGATTAAAGAGTAGGGAACACCTAAATTCTTCAATCAGACTTCAAAGACCTTTAAAGTGACTATTCAAGATGGACCAAAGGACAAAGCAAACCATAAACTTCTTTAGCCAAACCCTAGTAAGTAAACTTAAAAGAAAGCCTTGAGAACAAAATTTCAAGCAGGACCAAAGGGTAGGACAAACCATAAATTTATTTGGCTGGACTCTACTAAGTTAATCTCAAGAAAAAAAACTAGGTAGAAATGAAGGGAAGGGAACTCAAAATTTCATCAGTCAGACCCAGCAGAGGAAAACATTTAAACAACAGAAAGCAGATAGAATTAAGGTGCCTCTAACAACATATCTTAAACTAAATTTTATTTTCTGTTATAAGAGAAATTGATGTACAAAATGGAAAACAAAAGGAGACCATTACAAGATCAGAATAACATCACCATTTAACCAAGTTCATGAATCCTGTGAATATGCTTGTTCCATTGATATTCAGTTCAAAATAGTTACGAAGCTTCAAATCCAACTTCTTTACAACTCAAATTCTATAAGGTATTCAGCTCAATAACCAACCAACAAAAAACATGAAGCATCCATGCAGTATTTATCTGCAAAATGAGGAGGTGATCCTAAGCTAGGGTTTCAGATTTGTATTTATTTCAAAGTTAATGCATTTTTTACCTTTGAGACCATGCAAAGCCCAAGGCAAAATATCTAAGACTAATTCATTGTAATAATAACTCCTAACTTAACTTCTGAGCTAACTTTGGAATATATTTGAATTTAAGGCTTCTCAATAAATTTTACAATAACTCCTGGTAAGGGTGCAGTGCCAAGGTACAGGGGTGCAGTGCCAGTGCAAACACGGCCAAGGTAGAAAAAATGGCCTGTCTTGCAGCCAACTTTTGGAGGCCTTCCCGATGTCCAAATGAGCTCCATGATGGCTCATTGGAAATGTATCTGAGTCTATTTTCCAAAAATGCTTTCACTTTCCAAAATGGTGCCAATATGATCTTTCAAAAATCACTTCTCCCAAGACTGGTAAACGCGCAGCACCAGGGTAAAAAAGAGGGCAGAAACATGATTTTTTGATGGATTTGGCATTTTTGAGGGACCAGTTTTGCTCCAAATCTCCTAAAAATTTATGAGGTTGATGTAATTATCATTAAGAACATGAATATTCTGACCATTTTCCATTTGGATGGCCCAAAAAAGAGCGCAGCGCCAGTGGCGCTGCATGTTTGGCCAATTTTCTGCATGCTAAACTGTCAAAAATCAAAATGTGCACAAAAGTGCCAAAATTGGAATTTTTCTTGTTGATTAAGGGTTAGATTCCTCGAGGGACACCTCAGCAAGAATATTGAGCTTCTCTTTCTCCTTTGCCTCGGTCAAAGCCCGAACCTTTGCATGGGCATGTTTGAGCTTGGCCCTTGCAATATTGTTTCTCATGGCATAATGTTTCGCCATCTTCCTCTGAATGTCAATGTCTCTCTTTGCCTTCTCTAGTTGACCCTCTAGATGAAAATTGGCTCTCTCAAGCCAAGACTCTCTATCCCTGCTAATCTCTATGGCAAGCAACTCACTTGGAGTGAGCTACTCTGCCAATTCTTCCTCTTTCTCCCTTTCCCGAGCTAAAGCCCTCTTTACTCCAATGGTCCTTGGTCTCTGTTTAGGAAGTTGATCTTCTTCATCATCAATGTCATCAAAACTACCCGAGGTCTCATCCAGCAAAGCCTTGGCCTTTCTACTTCTCTCTGAGATCTGATTACCCTGACCTCACTGATGATTTGTTTTGTCTCTAGCTGCTGATTCTCTAGCTCAAGAAAGTTAATCACATTTTTTTCTCTGCCAAGATTAGCTTGAAGCTCACTAATCTTGGCATATTTGCCTCTATCACTGCACTAGTAACTCTATCTTCATCCTCATCATCAATCTCAATTAACTGAAACTCTTGCTCAGTTTCATGTTTGTCCTCCTCCTCAAGAGTGATAGGATCTGTAACCTTTTCCTTGCCCTTGTCTACCTGTTTTGCTGATGAAGAAGGCATGGACCCTTTCACACCAAGTGAAGAAAACACATGCATGTGGCCTCTCTAATATGTCAAAGGAAATGGCTCAATGTTAATCATTTTAGTGCCAAATGTCTCAATGTCCCTTTCACTACTTGATGCTTTGGTATCATGATATGAGGGTGAAGGGTTGTGGAAAGGTGATGAGGTAGGATCAATATGAGGTGACTGGATGTGAGTGGATGGTGATGTATGAACAACGAGATGTGATGGAGAAGTGGATGCGGGAGGATGAGATGATGAAGGGACATCCTGTTGATGATGAATAGGTGGGGTAGTGAAAACCTCATTGGAAATGAATGCATCCCATGAAATGTTTTTCTGTTGAAGATGATGCATGACCACCATCTTGATGAGTGAATGATGAAATAGGCTTTGCATTTTCTGATTTTAATCTCTCTTTTTCACAATGTAAGCCATATTATCAATGTTGCGGAAAAGATAATAAGGCAAATGCAACATCCTAACTCTAGTGAAATGCATGGGAAGACGAATATGATATGAGTAGAGGCGGGAAAACCTTCCCTCATATGTGAAATACTTCATTATTATCCTCATCATGGGCACATATCGGTCAAGGTGATGAAAGAAAGGGAAAATGGACTTCTTGTGATCTTTGTACCTAGGTTTGAGGTACGGTTCATAATAGCTCATGTCCAAGTTTGCTTGTTTAAACCACCTCTCTCCTACACTAGATATCCCTGTAGCAGCTGCAATGGAATTTGTGGACATCTCAAATTTAACTCTAGCAAGATTGACCTTCTTTTCATGTAGATTGATGATGAATAATCTTGTTAACTTCAGGTGATTTTGGACTTGCTGCACTCTCACAAAATTCAAAACAAACCACACGTTTGAAGCAAGAAACAATGAGAGGGGAGGCCATGAGTTATCTTGTGGTGATAGTTTCAAACCTGTTTATCTTCCCTCCCTTATGATCATGTCTCCTTGGCATCTGTGCCTCACCAACAATGCCACTGTCTTCTTCCTCTGACATCTTCAATTTTTGATTTGGAAACCCTAGGGTGGAAGTGAAATGAAATGAGGGGAAGGGGATGAGATGATAGCTGGAACAAATGAAAGGAATGAGTGAAGGGGAAAACTAAATCAAAGGAAACCATAAATCAATGCAACTACCCTTTCTGTGGCTGATATTTCTTTTTAGGAAGATGAAACAAAGGTAAAACAATGATCTCAAGCTAGAATTTAGGGTTTCCTTTAGGGTTTCATTTTCATTCAATTATGAGTGATCAAATATCTTTAAAAATAGGGCTTATGTCATGTACTTACCACTTAAGAGTGCTTGGAGGACTTTGGAAAGAATTTGGAGAAGTTTTAAACTTGTTTGGATGGCCCCAACCCTTAGCAAACTTCTTTGTCTAGGCGCGCAGTGCCAACCCAAGCGCGCATTGCTAAGACCTGAACGCGCAATGCCAATGAAACTTATATGGGTTCCTTCTGGAAAGGGCGCATCGCTACTGCAAGGGCACAGTGCCAGTCTACAGGCGTGCAACGCCTTCAAAAGTTGCGTTGAAGATTTCAGGCAAGGGCGCAGGGCCAGTGCAACGCGTACCGCCAAGAAACTTAGCCGAAATTCGCTTAGAAAACCCTGAAATTCTTCTTTGTTGGATGCTCCTGATGTTTTGAAAGGAAACAATGACTCATTTGAAATGTAAAATGGGCTTTTATAGGCTTGTGGATTTAATTTAACTTGAAAAACCCACTTTCTAATGTTTGAAGTCTTTTTCCTTCGTCACTAATACCCTTCGACACTTTTTTGCATTGCAGGTTCCTGAAGTCATGAAGTTGGCTTTTCTTTTGCTCATTGAGGCTTGATATGTTCACTTTGACAACTTTGGGATCTAATTACTACATATAGTAGCATCTTCAAAATCTTATGTAGTTTCCACCATAAAGTCCACCTTTTTCAAATCTCTAAGTTAGGGAAAATTTTAAGAATGGAAGTTTATCTTAAAGTTTCGAAACCTGGCGAATCTTAATGGTCCCCAATATGTAAACTGTAAAAACAATTATGATATTTTTGTAAAAATATTTAGGTTTCTAATTATTTTATATTACTATATATATAGTTTTGGCGATTTTTAGGGTAAAATAACTTTATACTATAAACTTTGGGCGAATCAATTTTCAAAAAAATGGAATTTGGCGAATATTTTTTTTTGAAAAAACATGGAAAATTAGCCCACCTGCGAATATTAGCCCCTAAAATTTTCCCTGCGAGTCTAAGTGCCTGTATTTCTTTACACAAATCATAAGTGTTGTCTTCTAATTTCTCTATAGCCCTTTAAAGGTCATTCATTTCTGTCCAGTTCACCTTACCTTTTTTTTCCATATTCCATCAATATTTTCTGATAGACTTTCTTCATGTTTGGCCTTGTGTGTTTCCTCCATGTTATTTTCTTGCAAGTAATCACTAATTTGGCACTCAAATGGACTATCAAGTTTATAACCTGTGTCATCTACAAGAGCAATTTGTTTTCCCTTTCCCTTGATGTAAATTGTTTTTATTTAAGAGTAGACAATTTACATCATCAATACTTTCTGCTAATAAATATTCCAACACCTCTACAGAAGTGCTAAACTTTGTCCCATTTTTCTCACTTGCAGGTTCTGAACTGAGAAGATAATCCTCCTTGGAAATTTTAGGTCCTTCTTGAATAACCATGTCTCGACATTATATTATATCTAAGCCAGATTCTAGCAAAGGAAAAGCAGTGCCTGAAACATCCAAGGATTTTGGGGAGCCAGACGAATGCTTATCATAATCAATCCTTCTCATATGTGTTTTGACCTCATCGGAATGAAATGATGATCTTGAAAAATGCAAAACCGTAATGACCGAATGGGAGTGATTTTTGACTTGATTTTGAATGAAATTCGACTTAAAAACTCTCAAGTGGAAAGAGAATTTCCAAAAGTACTATTATGCTCAAGGGGACATGGGAATGAGTTAGCAACAAGAAATGTTAGAGGGAGGGTGGAGCTTATTGATAGGGGAAAATGGGGAAATGAGGTTTTATGGTAGGAAAGAAGGATGAAAATGAGAAGTATAAGCCCATAATGAGTCTTTTAAGAGAAACCGGGTGACTTTGAGATGGTAAAATGATAGATAGGGAAATGGTTTTATGAAGATAATGAAGGCATTGAGATTTCTGAAACTCAAGATATTCAAGGAATATTGTTTTCAGAAAAATATAACCATCCTATAGTCATCCAAATATAGTGAAAAATACTGATGACTAACAATGGCTCCACTTGGGGCGGCAACTCCTTTCAGGAGGTGTCAAGAACCTCATATCTATGATTTTGCAGATGAAATGCCTCACGTGCTTGCTGATTTTATTCATTTTGCAATGTTGATCTTGCTCCTGTTCTTTGAAGTTGTGATCTTAAAATCTGAAAAACATGATTGCTTCAACTCAACTCTACCTGCCCATCATAATTTTCCTAGAATTTTTCTTCATTTGGGTGCATTTAGATTGGAAAACCCTTGACATCATTTTTTCTTTTGAAAGCACGAACTATCTACTTCTACCCTTATATCATCCAAAGGCTCAGATTAGACTGATGAGCTCTTTTATTATCTGCCTAATCTACTTATCTGTGAAGGTTAAACAGTTTGACAAATTTTCATTATCTAATCTATCGACATAAAATTCAAAACATGACCAAATCAAGGTTAACCCGTTTGATTTGTCATGTGCTGTGGCATTTTGGACAAGCTGCACACAGATTTTATTCTTGAAAAAAATAAAACTAAACCTGAGGGCATATAATTTAAAATTTTTCATTCATCTCTCCTTTTTCTCTTTGGTTCAGATTTTGAAATTTGAAACCAATATTGTTTTCTAACCTAATCTACTGATAATTCAAGTTTAAACAATTTGGAAAATATTCATTTTCTAACCTACTAGTTAAAATTCAAAACATTCTCAATCATGATTAGGATGTATGACTTAACAAGTCTTTCCTTTCTCAAAAGTAGTGGCATTTGAACTTGCACACTTTCAGAAATATTCTTTTTGGATATGGGGCTTTACCTTTTCTTTTATATGTCCTCTTCTCTTCTTTTCTTTGTTTTTGTCTTTCATTTTTTGATCTTTTATTCAAACAATGTTATGTACAATGAATAAAGCTTTAAACTAGGAACTTTAACAAAAATAATGCTTGAGCATCTTGCCATTGGCAGGACCTCCATATAGTTCTGTTACATCCATTTCCTGTAAGAAGAATGCATTGTTACCTATAAAAGAATGAATGATGTATGGGCCTTTCCATAGATTGTCAAATTTCCCATGCTTGCCTTTGTCATCTCTTCTTGTATCCAACTTTAGCACTTTGTCTCTAATCTGGAAATCATTGGCTTTAGTCCTCTTGTCAAAGATTTTCTTAATATTCTATTGCACTGCTTATGTTCTGTTGTATACTTCTTCCCTTGACTGCTGCAATTTAATGGTTTCATTAGGGGAATTTTGAGGTCTAAAATGGGCCTCCTAAGGAAAACTTACAATCAAAATTCACTTTATGAGAAACAATCACATTTTAGGGGATGACATCATCCCTAATTGTTGAGGTGGCATTGTTTGAGTTAAAGGTACTTACTTGTCAAATTCTTAATGGTGGATAAAAACTCATGGTTAACCATGGTAGTGCTCTAAGTACTTTTAAAGTCATAAAGTAAAGTACTCATAATAAATTCCATTTCATATTTTTTGAATAAAATATTATTATTGTCATTTTATATTTTTTGAAAGAAACAATGCATAACCATGGTAGTGCTCTAAGTACTTTTAAAGTCATAAATTAAAGTACTCATAATAAATGTCATTTCATATTTTTTGAATAAAATATTATTATTGTCATTTCATATTTTTTGAAAGAAACAATGCATATCCCTACATGTTACATGTTATATATAGTATATTAATTACGTGTTATTATATAATTTAAATAATATAAATTTTTTATTAATAATATATTATATAATTAAGAATTTGTGAATTTATATTTATATTTTATTTTAAGTTATTTAAGTACAAAGGACAAATGCATTAGTTGTCCAATGATAATGATTTTTTCTCGAAAAATTTATTCTTATTTATAGTCACATCAATACAATTTTTTTATTAATTTTATTTTGGTACAACTTTTGAATTGAATTTACCCATGGTTACATGGATTTTGAAGCAAAAAGTGAATTGCAAATTCATAAATATTATTCTATTGGTATAGCTATTATTTTATTATTTCCTTAGGAGGCCCATTTTAGACCTGAAAATTCCCCTAATGGGTTCAGCCTCCTTTGTATATCATTTTCTTCAGATTGTAATTTTTGGATGAGCTTCATTACTGGCACTCCCAAAGCTGTTGGAAAAACTACATCCATGCCATAAACTAGCTGATAGGGAGACATATTAATTGATTTATTGTTTGTTAATCTATTTGCCCATAGTGCATGCACTAATTTGCTGTGCCATGACTTCTTATTTTCTTCCAGCAATTTCTTAATGATAATTACCAAACTTTTGTTAGAGGACTCAGCCAACCCATTACCTTGAGGGTAATACGCTGTAGAATGCCCTAATATAATGTGACAATTGTGGCAAAAATCCACAATTCTCTTGGATTTAAATGCAGTAGTATTATCAGTGACGATTTTCCTTGGAGGCCAAATCTCGATAGAATATTGGTTTCAAGGAATTTCATGATTAATTAGTCGGTGACAGTCTTTGAAGGGATGGATTCTATCCATTTGGAGAAATAGTTAGTTGCAGTGAGGATCCATTTATGTTGAGTAGAGGAGGAAGGATGGATTTCTCCAATGAAATCTAAACCCCATTGTTGAAAAGGAGTTTCAACACTGATAGGTTGTAAAGGCAAAGGAAGTACTTTTATCTTTCCCTCAAAGATTTGGCATTTATGGCAAGTCACTACTAGGTTATGGATATCAGGGAAAAGAGTGGGCCAATAAAAAACAACTCTAAGGATTTTTTTGGTAGTGGTTTTCCAATAGAGATGACCTCCATATTCTCCTTCATGAAACTCATGCATGATTCTATCTACATCTTCTTCAAGCAAAAATTTAAGTAGGATACCAGCAAAATTTTTCCAATATAAAGCTTTATCTATAATGAAAAAATTTATAGCTTTTAGTTTCAAGAATCTGACCTTTTTTTGGACAAACCAGGAGGAGCATTTAGATTAAAAATCACATATAATATATCAACATATTAGAGTGAGTTCAAAAATGCCTCTTTAACAGGTGGAGTCACCAGCTTCTCTTGTTCATCCAAGGAATGTATCATGTTTATGTCTAGTGCTTGAAAGCTTGCTTCAACCATCAGTTTGGCCACTCCTTGCCCTTTGATTAGCTTGGTGGGCTTTATTTCCAGATCATACTCTAAGATTACAGCAATCCACTTATCTCTTTTACCATCAGGATCCTGAGTTAGTATGTCCTTAACAACTACATGAGGAGAAAAAGCAATGACATGTGAATGCAAGATGTAAACTCTGAAATATTTCAATGCTTTGATTAAGTAAAAAGCTTGTTTTTCCATAATTTTATATTTCAGAGGTGCATCTCTTAGTGCCTTTCTAAAGAAATATATGGGCCGTTCTTGTCCCATTATGTTCTTTTTTAGTAACACTGTAGTAATTGTGTGTTCTGATGCAAATGAGAAGATGAAAAAGTCCTTGGTAAAGTCAGGGCTGGTGAGGACTGGTGTTTGGGTAAGTTCTTGTTTTACTAGTTCAAAGGATTGATTTTCCTCTATGGTCCATTTGACTCATATTTCTCTTTTCATCATGTTTGTAATGTTTCTTAGGAGTTCTGCAAGGTTTGGTATGAACCTTCTTAGGAAATTGAACTTTCCGATGAAAGATTGTAGTTCTTTCATATTTCTTGGGTGACTGATCTGCAATATTACCTCAATCCTCTTTGGGTCTATCTTAATCCCTTCTTCACATATGATATGGCCTAAAATTTTTCCTTCTTGAAGACCAAACAAAGTTTTCTTAGGGTTTGAAGATAGACCATACTTTCTACATTTTTCAAGGACCTTTCTTAGGTGAACTAGGTGTTCTTCATCAGTTTTTGAATAGATAGTTATGTCATCAAGGTATAATATCACAATGAAGTAACCTATTTCTTTAGAAAAAGAAATGTCCATGGCTCCTTGAAAAGTGGCCCTAACATTCATTAACCCAAAATACATTTTGATATACATGAAGGTGCCCCAAGGTGTAGTGAAGGCAGTTTTGTGCTGATCATCTGGATGTACTAGCACCTGATTATACCCTAAAAAGTCATCAAGAAAAGATATTATTTTGGAGCCTACTACCCTTTGCAGTATATGATCCATCTTAGGTAAAGGGTAGTTGTATTTCAGGGAGGCTTTTTTTAAATTTCTGAAGTCTATGCATAGCCTAATTTCCCCTGTTTTCTTCCTCACTGATACAAGATTTGAGACCCATTCCGAGTACCTGAGTGGGACTATTATTCTAGAATCATACATCTTTTTTATTTATTTCTCAACTAGAGGCATTAGGATAGGGTTTATTCTGTGCAATTTCTACTTAAATGGTTTCTGGTTTTCCTTGAGAGGAATCTTATGCTGAATGATGCTTGTATCATAGGACTTCAAGTCCTCATAGCCCCTGCAAACACATCATTAAATTATTTGAATAGCTCAATGTATTTATGTTTCATAAAATATGGCAGTGTTTTGGACAGTTTTATCATTTTAGGTTCTTCCTCACTACCTATGTTGCATTCTTCTACATCTGTTTCAGTGGATTCTATTTTAGGCTTCTTAGCAACATCATTGAAATCAAACAGTTCTTCTAAGCGAACAAGTCCTCTTGGAAATAGATTGTCTTTTCATTGCAATACCTCAAGGTCCTTTTTATCTCAATCTTCACACAATTTTTCCTCATGAGGGCGTTCTAACAGATTTATATTAGCAACATAAGGTGGCTCTATTTTGTGTGTTTGTCCCTTAGCAGAGCAGTCCTCTTCATGATCCGAATCTGATTTTGGTATTTCAAACTCATTTTTGGATTGCAAGAAGTCTTCAATATGTTTTTTACCTTCAAAAACTTGCCAATAATCTATGTTATCAGGTACTGTTGGTTTTATTTTGACCTTTACTGTGTATTGTTCATTGGCATGAGACAGTTGGAAAGTGGTGGCAATGAATGCTAGTTCATTTGCAAGGTTGTTTTGAGTTCTTGGGACACAAATAAGTTCATATTTTTCAAATGTTTTTATGATATCTAAGGCAACATTTATATATTCTCTTAACCTGGGATTTTTGGCTGAATATTATCCTTTAATTTCCCTAATAATTAGCTCAGAATCTCCTTGAACAGAAATATTCTTAGCTCCTATATTTTTCAAAAATTGCAAACCTAGGAGAATAGCTTCATATTCTACAATATTGTTTTTACATTGAAAATCCATCTTGTAAGAGTGACCTTAATTAGTGTTTTGTATCCAAACACCTGCTCCTGAACTAGCTTTGCCACAAAAGCCATCAAAGCTCATGTTCCAAAGAGTTTCAAGTTCAGATTTACCATTGTATTGTTCTTCAATTGGTGTTTGGTTTGATTATTCTGACTGGTCTGACTCTTCCTCTTTTCTATCTACTTGTTCATTAATGTCATCTTCATTGTACAAAATAAATGAATCAAGGTCTAAATGGACAGAATAGAGAGGGGTGTTATTTGGATTATTTTGGCTTCTTACCATGTATTTCATATGAGTTTCTCTGTATAGTCTTCTTGTTTGGTTAAAGACTGGAATGGTAGCATATGTCATGTCCATTTGGAGGGTTCCTTGAAGCTTGGCTCCCCATGATCTAGATAAGAGCATGCCATATTTTGGGGGAATTTCAGCCACTATAATATCCATTACAAGGCTTTTGGCTGGTATTTGTGCCAGATTAACACATAGATCTTTGATTAGGCCCAGACATTTAACTCTACTTGAATCAAAAGAGCACAAGTATTTGTATGGTCTGGTTATTTCAAGGCCTAATATTTCTATCACTACCTTTGGCATGAGGTTATGTGAAGCACCAAAATATAGCATGACATTGTGTAGGATTTTTTCATGGATGTTCAAACTGACATAGAATGGAGGCACACCTCCCTCATGAAAATTTCCCTCTACCTCTGGTCCAAACAACAATTATGGCTTGTCATCAGTCAGATTTAGAGTATCAATGTTATTTCCTATGTTTATAGCCTTCAAAACTTGAGATATATATACATTTTGAGTCACTAATTCAGTAAGGGGTATGGCTATTTTTATCTTGTCAATTTCACTCTCAATACTGAATGGTGTCTGTGTTCTTGGCAGATTTAAATCAGCTTTATCAGACATTGTTTTTTCGACAACTTTAGCATGCTGATTTTTATTTGGAATCTCAGTTAAAACAAATTTTTCAGGGCCACTAGTTGATGTAATAGGGTAGCTTTGGTCCCCATCTTGTTGGTTGATTTTGTTTTTGCTTAGATCAGAATTCTTAGCCATTGTGTTTTTATTTTCTGCTGTCTTTTTAGGAGTGTTTTCAGGGGTATTCCTAGTAGAAATTTCTAGTTTGTTCCTCTTGGGGATATCTTGGGTTTTCCTACTTCTGAGGTCATACTGCCTATGAACCTCCATGATAGTATTTTCAAACCCTAATTTGTATTCTTCATAATCCTCATATGTTCTTTCAGTTTGGTTTGAGGAAAATAGACCTTGTTCTTCTTCTGTGAGAAAAACAATGTCCTCATTATCAGAGCCTATTAGGTTCACATGGTTTTCTTCTGACTCCTCAATCTCTCTTTCCTCTTCATCTACATAGTTTTCTTGGAAAGGAGGTCTGATTTGTTGGTTAGTTTCTCTCTGTCTTATTTGAGGAGGATCTATTCTAAAGTTTTGGTTTCTGTTTCTATTTTGAGGATTTTTTTGGTTTTCCCTAGGGGGTTCTCTTTCATTTAAGTTAATTCTCTCCATCATCCTTTCCATTTTCCTAACTAGACTGTCAATTTTAGCATCATATGTAGAGGCCATATGTTCCTCTTTGTATGTAATCTTCTTCTCTATTCTCATTCTAGCCCTTTTAGAAATTAGATTGGCTTCTACACTTACTACTCCCCTTTGCATGTCTTCTAAGGTAAGGGGATCTCTTTCTCTTAATTGGTAAGCCATTTCCGGATCAAATCCATCTGGAAATTATACTAGGGCTAGGCCTTGTGGGGAGGAAGTGCATTATATACACTATTGAACCTAGTGCAGTAGTCTTGAACACTCTCTCCAACATTTCTCTTAAGGTTTTCATACTCTGATAAGATTTGAAGAGGATTTTTCTTAGTTTCCCACTTGTTTATGAATACTTGATGAAGGGAAGGGAGACCATGAATGATATTAGGGGTTAAAATCTTGAACCATTTATTTTCTTCTCCCCCTAAAATTAGGGCAAACATTCTCATTTGTATGGTCTCATCTTCTATTTCTTGGTAGTCAAAAGCATCATTCATCTTATCTATATGCTGTTGGGAAGTTGTAGAATCAACTCCATTAAAGTGAGGGATTCTAGATTGATAGTCTTGTGGCATAGGCAGTAAAGGTTGTGTTAGTACCAGAGGAGCATACCATGCTGCCATGTTTTGAGGTAAAGGAACCCAAGGAGGATTTATAAGAGGAGGGATTATGAGTGGAGGTGGAGGATGAATTGGAGTGGTTTTCACAGTGGATGTATGAGTGGGGGTAGCAGATGTATTTGGACCAGCTAGATGATATTGAGCATATTTGGAACGAAAGGAGTCAAAGTGTTGGAGAAGCTGAAGATCAGGAGGAGTGGAAGGAGAGGCTTATCTACTAGGACTTTGCTGTAAGCTGGTAGGATCAAGGTTTGTCTGGTCTATCCAACTTTGAGACTTATTTCTAAATAGGTTTATTTTATGGTGTAAGTCAAATTGGGTATCTTGCAAGGATGTAAGGCTTCCAGGAAAGGAACTTGCTTTGAGAATTGGTTATGAAAATAGTTGACTCTTGAATCCTGGAAGTTTTTCTTAAGATTATTTCTGGGTCATCAACTATAGCAGGAGGATTCGGGTCAGGGTGAGATCTAATGCAGATTCTTTTTGAAGCCAGATTTTAGACCCACAACACAGAGAGGCTGAAAGTTTATAAGTGTTACACCATTTTTTTGGTCATCTAACCTATTACCATTAGATGAACCCAAGTACACCATGTAAGACCAATTTTACCCTAAGTAAAATTTCTTTCACCTTGTGAAATAACATTTATCTATATTTCCTGGTCATATTTAACCCAAAATAAGGAAATTAATTAAATACATCACTATTTATTTAATTATTTCCTAGGAATAAGTTATTTAAATCATTATTTAAATAATATTCCTAGTTAAATTTGACTAATTCATTTTTAAATAATTAAATAAATCATTATTTATTTAACTATATTCCCACCATCCCCCTAAAATAATAAATAAATCATTTATTTATTTATTGTTTATAAATAAAGGAATTGACCCAAGTCAAAAGACCTTTTCCCTCCAACAAATATAATAAAATATTCCTAAAGGGTGGTTCTAGAATTTGATTAATAATATTTTATTCATGCACCAAGTTCTAGATAACCCTAATATTTTGTTATAAAAAGGAGGGTTTTCCCCATTCATTAGTCACCTCCATTGCATTATATCACTTTGGATCTACTCTTGGTCACCATTTTCCATTTTTACCTTGTGAGCTCCCATTGAGTTCTATGTTTGTTTGGGTTTTCTACTACAATAAGAGAGAGGAATTTTAGATCTGAAACGCTGAGGACTTTCAAGAACCCATCCCATTGAGGAGAACCGGAAAACACCTTTCTTTTTTTCCTCTCAGGTGCCCCCTTTTTATATAATACAAAAATTCTTTCAAATACATTGTTCTTGTCTTGTCTATTGGATGCATGGAGCCATATTTTATTTTATCTGCTTAATGTATTTCATGCTTAGATCTGGATTTGTGCGACATTATTTGGATCATCTAATGGAAGATTTAAAGATGTTTTGCAGCCATAATTGATGTTAGGGCTATTTGTTATGCGTAGCTAAAGTGATCTTTTACGACGAAATATTCATACTAACAATTGGCGACTCCACACATGTTTTCTTTTGCGACTGCTGTAATTTTATATATTCCTGCATATCCAGTTGTTTTAGACCCTAGGGTTTCTCTTCCATTTTCTATTTTTCCTATTTTTATGGTGCTTTTCACCTCTAAAACCCTAAAACATCAAAATTTTTAACTTCCGTGTGTTTCTGGCCTTATTGCGCAGGTGACAGACATCAGCCGCAGTTGAGACGACAATTTTTTCTGAAATCTGCCGCCGAGAGACCCGGATCTGCAGGTCGCACTTATCGGCCCAAAAACTGCGACCTGGCCTTGAGGTCGCACTTTTCTGCCCAAAATCTGCGACCTGGACTGAAAACAGGCCAGAACCTGCGACCTGCACTTTTTT
Source organism: Pinus albicaulis (assembly GCA_034641835.2). Taxonomy (NCBI): domain Eukaryota; kingdom Viridiplantae; phylum Streptophyta; class Pinopsida; order Pinales; family Pinaceae; genus Pinus; species Pinus albicaulis. Next base: position 909,667,727 of record CM076573.1, on the reverse strand, counting down.
CTGCAATTTTCCAACACTTTTTCTGGGTTTGTCTGAAGCTTCTGTCAGGGTTTTCCAGCCTCTGTCTCTGCCTGTTTAGACCTGTTTCTGATCTGATTCACTCAAATAAGTGGAAAGATTTCCCCTTAGGGCTCTATTACCCTCCACTTTTGTGGGAGAGTTTTTTTTGTTTCAAAAGTCTGAATTTCCAGAGTTTCAGCCTTATTTCTTTCAGATCTGATACCTCATTTTTAGATCCCTTTAGATCAGCTCTTCTCCCTTTCAAATTACCTCATATAGTTTTGTTTGGGTTCATTGCTAGGGCCGCCTCCTTGTCCCTTCTATTTTTAGCTGATCTCCTCCTTTTTAGCAACAACCTTGCCTCTGCCTCTTTGCTTTTCTCTGCACCTCTTTTCAGTAGATTTCTCCTTTAGATCCCCATCCCTCCCGACCTTCGATCTATTGGCCTCTTTTTTCACGTGCTTTGCTTAGTTTTTTCCCTCTTATAGACTAGTTTTGAGAGACCCGCCTTCTTGGGTTAGATTGATGTATTGGTAGCTGTTAATTTTTTGTTCTTTCAATCTTATTTACTGCAGATTTATTTTCAGTTACGTAGCACACTTTTTCTTTTACTCTCAAAACATCTAGGTTTAAACAATTAAAATTAACGCACGCCACACACTGACCCTAAGTGAAGAAGAGCCTGGTTAACACTGCCTGGCAAAGACTTTAAAATCAATTGACATTGCACCTCTCTGCCTTGTTGCGACATTGACCTCTCTTGATTTTGCCTCTCCCTGCCCTTGTCGGTTTTTCTTCTTCCCGTCATTATTATGCCCCCAAGGTGTTTTTCCCGGAGACTTCTTGGCCTTCACCCTCAGTTTCCGGTTGGTCAACTTCCTCCTTCCCGTCGTCATCGAGTAAGTCCTCCCCCGAGTCTGCACTCCGACTCTTCTTCTGATTGTTCGGGTTTTCCCCCTACTCTTGGTTCTCCCCCTATTACTTTCACCATGTCTACTTCAGGGCCTACTACCAGCAGCAACCCCAGTTCTACTGCTAGGTCTGTTTCCAGTGGAACCACTACGGAACCTACCTCGACTGCCCCTTTTCTCCCTTATATGGCCATCCTCAGTCTCCCCGATTTCAATCAGCTGATTAATGATCCTATTCGCCACAATGTCAGTTGGCCTGATATGCCAACCAAGCTCCCCTCCGACATTCCCAAGTTCAAAGGCCTTGCTACCGAAGATCCTTCTAACCATATTCACTCTTTCCACATGTGGTGTTCCTCCAATTCCATCACTGATGACTCCATCCGTCTTCGATTATTACAATGCACGCTTACTGGCGAAGCTTCTAAATGGTATGTTGATCAAGCCACCTCTTCCCATACCACCTTTGTGACCATTGCCCAAGCCTTTTTATCTTATTTCCATCTCCCTCTTCGATACGACACTGGTACTAAACTCTTAACTTCTTTTCATCAATCCTCTTCGACCCGCCTTTCCGCTCATGTCCAAGAATGGCGACGAAGACGGAGCTTGTGTCGCGCTCCCCCCTTTGAAGATCGAGTTTACATGGACTGGTTCCTTCGCTCTCTCTTACCTCCCATTGGCAAAGATGTTGCATCCAATTTTCCCCAAACCGAAGAAGCCGCCCTCCAAATAGCCTTGAAATATGACCTTATCTATGCTCAATCTGGTTATGTTTATACCGTCCTTCCTAACCTCCCCAAGCTCGGTGGCCCTAATGCCTCAGGGGCATCTCATTCTACTGACGGTATCATTGGATCCCTGTCACATATCTCTGTCCAACCTCTTCTGGGCTATGGTTTCCCTCTAGGAGGGGCCAACCCCTCAAGCACTTTCCCCCCTCTAGGTAGCATGTATCCAGGATACGGCATGCCTCCTCTTTTTTCCCACACTTCTGCTTACCTCAATGTTGCCCATCCTACCCCTTATCCGTACCCACAACCTAGTGTCCCATCTCCTCTAGCATTTGGACCTCCCACTCCCTTGCCTCCTCCACCCCCGCAACCACACTTACTACCCCCTCCAGGGCAAGTATTTGCACAGCAGGGGGCAACTAATCTTCTTCCTTCTCAAAGAAAGAGGAAAGGCACTCAATCCACTTCTGGTAATCATGGATCCATTCCTTCCAGTATTGACTCTACCACTGCCAACCAGCCACAGGGCTCCCAGCCCAAGCCGGACACGCCGCTTCGCACCAATAAGCCCTGTTCGTGTTGCAGTGTTTATGGTAATTACACTCATGATTGTACCTTATTAACACAAATGCGGCAGATGTCGGAGTCTCAGGACACTGTGCAGGGACAACACTCCTCCCCTACTATCCCTCCCAATCCAGCTACTTCTCAACCTGATGTGTTTACTGATCCTTTCCCTCACCAAGGATTCGTGGCCACTCAACCACCTCATGCCCCAGTAACCACTCATCCGTCCCCTTCTAGTTCCTTCGATTACCAGATTCTCATGATGGCTTCTGACCAACCGCTCATCGTCGACCTCAACCTTTAAACTCGATCCCGTCAGTATTCCATGCCTCCCGTTTCGTCTGTCTCCGAGTCCTCATCTCCAGGTCCTACAGAGCCTCTGTCGACATCCAATGGTCCCTTGAAAATCCCTCTGCCCAAAGCTAAGGTTCATACCAAGACTCCTAAGGGCCCATTATGCCAAAATGCTGCCTTTGGTCGGGCTGCCCATTCGTACATCATAGTAGATGATCTGGCACAATCTCCTGCTGCCATTTCAACACTGGAACTCCTCCAGTCGTGTACTTCTCAAAAGAAGGCTCTACTATCTCCCATGGGTGCTATAGATCCTGCTGATGACCAATTGATTTTTTTCGACGCTCGTCAGTCAGACCATCCCCCTCTTCCTCCTTCTGTTGCTTTCCAAATCCCAGTCAAAATCCGAAACGCCAACGTCGCTCAGTGTATTATTGATGAGGGGGCATCTACCTGTGTGATGTCTGCTTCAGTTTTGAAACAACTTGGATCTCCTGAGTTGGCCCCTTCCACAATCACCCTTCGTGCGTGGGATGGCCATGCCTCCTATCCCATCGGTCTCTTCCGTAACTGTCCTATCATCCTTGCGGGTAAGAATTTTTGTGTCGATGTGGAAGTTATTGACGCCCCTCTTGACTACAACATTCTTTTGGGGCGTATTTACACCTATGCCATGTCTGCCATCCCATCCGCAGTCCACCGTAAGATGTTTTTCCCTCATAATGGCAAGATTGTCACGATTGACCAGTTGACTTACCACGAACCAAAATCTCAGACCTCCCTTGAGTCCACCATCTCAACTGTCACCAATAAGCCAACTGTTGATTCTTTGACCAGTGTTTCCCTTGGCGTCTACAAAGACTCCTCCTTTCTTGGAACTTTTCCTGGTCCTCCTCCTCCTCCTGTCTCTGAACCCATCTTAGCGAATGTTTGCATGATGCAATCGCCTCAGGCTGGCCTTCCACAGCCTGCTTCGGCTAGTCAGCAACCTCCATCTCGCCCACCACAACCTGCTCCTAACCCTTCGTTTCAGTCGACTGAACCTTTTTCGCCTGGACCTTCCCATCCACCTCACACTCAGGAACCTCCCTACCCTCCTGAGTCGGTTCCCTCAGGTCTCCACCATATAGGAGCCATCCCTCCTAGTCATTACCCCGCCGGTCAGATACCTTTCCTCGGTCCCCCCCGGCGTCTATTCGGTTCCCATCATGGCCACCCTTTCCCTCCCTAATTTAACCCTGGGAATACCAGTATGGTATCTTACTCCTCCAGCTGAGACCCCACTGGGCCACCCCAAACCATACATTGCTGTGACACCAGTACAACCGATTCCCTTCGGTCCTTCCACTGCTACAGTGCCCCTAGCCCCTCCACAGGACCCTCCTCATGCTGCGACAGCTACAGGAAAGAAACGAAAAACTCAAAAGGGGGCATCCAAAGACAAGGTCACTGCACCCGACCCTACCCCTCCCCCACCCGCCAAGCCTTGTGCCTTGTGTGATGGTATCGGTCATCCCACCCATACTTATCCTGAGTTACCCCGTATCCAACCCATGGTTAAAGTCGTGTTCCCTGAATCTACGGTCCCTGAAACCTCTGTTTCTTCCTCCTCCGTAGCCAAGAACCCCAAGACTCTTCGCACCAACAAACCTTGTGCTCTGTGTGGTGTCCATGGCCATTATTCTCACCATTTTCCTCACCTCATGCATTACCGAGCCTCTTTAGAGGTCATTCGCGAGTACGAAGTTGAACAAAATCAATCTGCCTCTCCCATCCTTGCTCAATATGCGTCAGGTCTACTCGAGGATCCCCCTGCTACCATTGAAATTCCTCCCTCTGATTTTGAGATGTCAGAACCTGCTGCCCCCCTCCTATACCTATCATCATCTGCAGGACCCTCGGAGTACATTCCCTTTGAATCCACTCCATCTATTTTTCTTGATTCTCATTCAGCTACATTCTCGGGCTCTTCATGCTTTGATCATATTTTTACCTGTTCTCCTGTCATTCCCCGTGACAACCCGTATCTGTGCCTCTCTTCCCATACTGATGCTTTAGGTAGCTTTGCAGCGTCATGTGGTTTCCTTGACCTTTCCATCTCCTCCCATAATCACGATCATACCATCCGTATCTATGATGTTCTTCGCAGCCTGAGTTCCTGCTCTTCATCCCATAGTTCTCATTCATCTCCCTCTCGTCGATCTATGAGTCCTAGAATTCCTACTCAGACTGCTCCCTCCCATAGCCATCAGTGGATGCCTACCCTCTACTCACGATGCCATCCTTCTTCCCATCCCTCCCATTTCTTGTCTTGTAACACTATTCCACCGGCCCTCTCATCCACACAATATCTTGGCTATGCCGATGGGGCCAGTCGTTATTCCTGGAATCTCGCTTCGGCAGCCTGGACCATCTTTACCCCCTTGCATACCTTGGTTCTTGAAAATGGGGTCTGCATTGGTAATGCCACCAATAATCAGGCTGAATATGATGCAGTACGTGGTCTCTTAGCCGATGCCCTCTCTCATCACATCCTCTATCTGCATGTTCATTTAGCTTCCCTGCTTCTTGTATTAAAACTCAATGGTGTCTATCGTGTGCATAAACCTATCCTATTTAGACAATATTTACGAGTGAAAATTTTGATACGCGAATTTAGATTCATTACTTTCAACCATATCCATAGAAGTCAAAATCACTATGTAGATCAAATCGCAAATCATGTTCTAGACTGGCATTTATCACACACAAGACAATAACATTTAACATCATCAAAAAAATGTATTTGAATCATATATATCATATAACATGTGTTTTTAGAGTCCATATACTCTGAAACATATGACATGCCCATAGCATGTTACAAAAAACAAAACTACAAAAATGGGGGGCACCACTTGCCCCTACATAAACGCTGGGGGGCACCACCTGCCCTACATCTAATCACTCTCTGGAGGATCTCGAGCCAATGGCTCTGCTCCCGCAGCTCGTAGATCACGCACAGTTTGACCGGCCATCGCCATGCATCGCATGATACCTCGCCATTCCAAGGGTAGCCCAATACATAACTCTATGTACTGGTCGTCTAAATCCTGCCAACCACGCTCCGACACACCGGTCAGTAGCCCCTCACATCTACGATGGATGTCCTCCAACAGAGCGGCCATATCCTCATTCTGTGTCGTCCTTGATCCACTTGCACCTATAACTCCTACTGCTGCAGGTCGTCCCATATATCTGGCCGGTTTTACCAGAGCTATATCTGCATTCCAAAAAATATAAGGCTTAGTACCAGGAATACTAGTCACAAAATCTCAAATGCACATAACAGATTAGTTGCTTTTCACTTACCATCGGCCCCCCACACTCGACCAGGCAGAAGCGGCAAGTCTGGATCTCCCCAATAACTCATCCCACTATAGGGATAGTCATCCATGTATAATGGCATCTGATCCCAATGGGCGAAGAACTCTGGTCGGAACACCCGTCTGACCGCCCCTCCCCCTCCTATACACAGTAGTCGTCCCCACCGATGCATCCGGGGCTCTCTCAGACCTCCATCAGGTAACTGTATACGAGGTCGTAAGGTCGGGATCTTCTCAAAGAAGAAAGAGGACAATACTATCCCATAGGCAAAATCATGATTCACTTGCCGCTTGCATAGCGACAACTGTCGTTTCACCGATACCAACATCATCTGGGCCCACCCATAGTAGGTCCCACTCAGCACACTCTCCACAATCATCATCTACCCTCCAGTGATGTGATGGAATGCCTGGCTGCCCAAGATCCGCAACACTGCTGCGACCATTTCTCGGGTCTCCAACCTCTCTAGTTCACCAATGGATATCCGAGTCCCTTTGACTCAAACACCTGGTCGACAATGTCGCTCAACAAACTCCATAATGTTATGCCCTCGTGGTAACACTGGCTGCATATTTCCCACCATCCCTAATGGTGGGAGACCAGTCAAGAAATACAGATCCTAGACCGTCAGCTCAATCCTGCACACCTGCACTATAAACACCTCATGATCTGGATCCCAATAACTGATAATCCGGGCCAACAAGGGCTCCCCAGCCCTCATCAAAGGGTTCTCCAAAAGTTTCAGAACCCTAAACCTAGCCAGTGCACGAAGGACACCCTGATCCGCTTGGATTTCCATCCGTAAGGTACCTAGATCTCTCTCTCTCCACTTGATCCGTATATCTACCATATCTGCAAAAAACCATCATTTTTGTCAGTCTACAGATCAGCAAAACTACATTAAATTACACCAAAACTGAATCTCAGCCCATAACAGCACTGAAACCACCCACATCTAACAGGTCGCACTTTTCAGGCCAAAACCTGCATCCCAGGTCGCAGTTTTTGCCCCAAAAAGTGCGACCCGACCGTAATGATGAAGTAGGGGCAGTTACTGAGATTTAAAACCCTAATCTGAAATTTGAATCCATCAAAAACAAAGAGTAGGATTAGGCCTCTTACCTGCAACTGATGGATCACGATTCCAATGGTTGGTTTGTCTGCTGCGATCGCTGCAAGATTTAGGGCCTTCTCTCCTCTCCACATTCACCACAACTACACAAGAAAATGAATTATTTTGGAGGGAAAATGCCTTATTAGAAGAAAACCCCTATTTTATCTTTCTCCCACTGCGAACAAACCTTAGCCCCGTTTGACACACCATATGCACCGTTAGAAAGCTCTCACTGAGCACTCAAACGGGTATTTGTTAATTTTTCATGTTTTGATACTTCACCAGGACACATTTTTTCCATGAAGGGTCTATTCACCTCTTCTCAAAATCAAATTTCTTCACTTACAACACTTGTACTTGGGGCACAACTTTGCCTCCTTACTTGTCTTCATTCGTGTTGATTTTTGTCATGAGCTACCCTATTGTACTCATTCTTTTATGGTCCCCCATTTGACCTTTACTTTGAGGCAACACCATCAAGTCACCCTTGTTTAGAGCATCCGAGTTGAGTCCTCATCTGTAATGGAGTCTATCTCGAGTCCCTTTGTACCCCGATATAACCCTACATCCTTCATTGTTTAGTCCCTCTCTCGTCTTCCACATTATGGCCTTCAATACCATTGTCACCTATCCTCCTTGATATTGTGTCAACTGCTGCCAAGCCATTCATGCCCCTTATGCTCTAACAAGGAAATTTGTCCAACCGCTCCTCCGTATCCCTCATTCCATCATCATCATTAGTGTCTATCTGTTCGTCGCTTTACTATTTTCCCTCGTGCCTTAGTTGGGGTTCCCTTATTGCCTCACCTATGGCGGACCTACTTCTGTCGACATCAGATCATTTACTCCAGAAGCCAGGTCTAGGGGGCAGTGTACCTTGGTTCGAGCTCTTTTCAGCATGATCGTGATCTATACACTTGATGGTCCAGTGATGCAGCAACAGATCTTGGTGATTCTCGGGTGTGTGTGAAATGTCTCAACCCTCATGAGGGGGTGGCCCTGCAGGTAGCCCCCCACATGCCCGAATGACTCCTTCATTTCCGCCCTTGATACAACTCCTCCCATTTGATGATATCGGCCTCAACCGCTTGCAGCACCTCTTTGATTTGCATGTATCAGTCAGATTTTGCGAGCCCTTCCCCGTGTGTAGGGGGAATTTGGGTATATTTGTATCTCATGTACTAAAATATTCTTGTATAAGTCCTAATAGTTATTCCAGGCATCACATGTATGTGGGATTCATCATTTTATTTATCTGTCTCATGTTTAGGCCTACAAATTCTTACTTATTGCGTTCCGTGGTTTTCCGGGCACCTTATTCTTTGTACTCTTGTCTCGACGGGCACAGGTATGCCTCCACCAACACTGGTACCACTCCATCAACTAGAGACTTGTTGCACCTGTAAGTCTCGTCTCCTTAGGGTCTAGTCCTTTAGCACATTAGACTACCTTACATTTCTCTCTCTCACTCCCCTCTTGATGCCTAGTGATTGAGTTCTTACAATGTACTTCGGTCATACGATTTTCCCCTAACACTCGTACGTTGGGGGGAAATCTGTTACACCATTTTTTTGGTCATCAAACCTATTACCATTAGATGAACCCAAGTACACCATGTAAGACCAATTTTACCCTAAGTAAAATTGCTTTCACCTTGTGAAATAACATTTATCTATATTTCCTGGTTATATTTAACCCAAAACAAGGAAATTAATTAAATAAATCACTATTTATTTAATTATTTCCTAGGAATAAGTTATTTAAATCATTATTTAAATAATATTCCTAGTTAAATTTGACTAAATCATTTTTAAATAATTAAATAAATAATTATTTATTTAATTGTATTCCCACCATCTCCCTAAAATAATAAATAAATCATTTATTTATTTATTGTTTATAAATAAAGGAATTGACCCAAGTCAAAAGACCTTTTCCCTCCAACAAATATAATAAAATATTCCTAAAGGGCAGTTCTAGAATTTGATTAATAATATTTTATTCATGCACCAAGTTCTAGATAACCCTAATATTTTGTTATAAATAGGAGGGTTTTCCCCATTCATTAGTCACCTCCATTGCATTAGATCACCTTGGATCTACTCTTGGTCACCATTTTCCATTTTTACCTTGTGAGCTCCCATTGAGTTCTATGTTTGTTTGGGTTTTCTACCACAATAAGAGAGAGGAATTTTAGATCTGAAACGCTGAGGACTTTCAAGAACCCATCCCATTGAGGAGAACCGGAAAACACCTTTCTTGTTTTCCTCTCAGGTGCCCCCTTTTTATATAATACAAAAATTCTTTCAAATACACTGTTCTTGTCTTGTCTATTGGATGCATGGAGCCATATTTTATTTTATCTGCTTAATGTCTTTCATGCTTAGATCTGGATTTGTGAAACATTATTTGGATCATCTAATTGCAAATTTAAAGATGTTTTGCAGCCATAATTGATGTTAGGGATATTTTTTATGCGTAGCTAAAGTGATCTTTTACGACGAAAGATTCATACTAACAATAAGAGTTCTGAAAACAAAACCAATTTGCAAGAATATTGAATTCACAAAGTATGTGTCTGGGCTTTATACTATTAGGATTGATTAATACATTCCAAGGGGAGTCTATTAGAACCAGTAGAGTCAGCAGGCCTACAGAAAACCAGTCGAGTCACCAGGTGGATGATGCTAATTGTTTTGAGGATTTGTTTGTTTTCCACCATCAACAATTGGATACCAATCTTGAGATATTTTTGAGTTTTCTGAGTTCTTTATATAGCACTAAGATTTCCAATAAGCGTTCCCTAGTGGAGTCGCCATTATGTTAGGTCCCTGTAATTTGTTAGATTGGTAAGACCAAATAAACAAGGGTAACATCAAACCAAATTTGGATTCCTAGGACCTAGCCTTCCTGGACTCAGAGAGGGCTCTCTCTATATTTGTATAAAAGATAAAACTTGATTTATTTAGGATGCTGATTTTAGGCTAGTTAAAATGGTAGGGATTGTTTGTTTGGTTGCTTGTCAATAAGAACACATAGAGTAAGAGAAGTTCAAACTATTGGGCTATGGAATCTGTGAAAAGTTTGAAGAGTACAACAACAAATCAAGGGTGTTCCACAGGGCAAGCTAACAAAGCCAAATGGATCTCAATAGCTTATGTGGGTGTGAAATCAACATTAAGTTGTGAGTTTAGTAGGTTTAAAGGGAAATTAAGAATCCTTTAACATATACTAGAACAAAAAGAGTATTTAAGATAACGATTCTTAACAAATAACCAAAGGAAAGGGCACACCATAAAATTCTTTGGCCCGACTTTATCAAGTAAAATTTAAGACAACAATCCAACAAACCCTAGAGAGAAGGGAACTCCTAAATTCTCTAGCTATTCACTTTCAGACAAAGAAAAAAATTTAAGATAACATTTCAGTAATGATTAAAGAGTAGGGAACTCCTAAATTCTTCAATCAGACTTCAAAGACCTTTAAAGTGACTATTCAAGATGGACCAAAGGATAGGGCAAACCATAAACATATTTAGCCAAACCCTAGTAATTAAACTTCAAAGAAAGCCTTGAGAACAAAATTTCAAGCAGATCCAAAGGACAGGGTAAACCATAAACCTCTTTGGCTGGACTCTACTAAGTTAATCTCAAGAAAAAAAAACTAGGTAGAAATGGAGAGCAGGGAACTCCTAAGTTCTCCAATCAGACCCAACAAAGGAAAACATTTAAACAACAGAAATCAGAAAAAATTAAGGTGCCTCTAACAACATATATTAACCTAAATTTTCTTTTTTGTTATAAGATAAATTGATGTACAAAATGGAAAACAAAAGGAAACCATTACAAGATTAGAATAACATCACCATTTAACCAAGTTCATGAATCCCGTGAATATGCTTATTCCATTAATATCTAGTCCAAAACAGTTACAAAGCTTCAAAGCTAACTTCTTTACAACTCAAATTCTATGAGGTATTCAACTCAACAACCAACCAACAAAAAACATGAAGCATCCATTCAGTATTTATCTTCAAAATGAGGAGGTGATCATAAGCTAGGGTTTCATATTTGTATTTATTACAAAGTTAATGCATTTTTTACCTTTGAGACCATGCAAGGCCCAAGGAAAAATATCTAAGACTGATTCATTGTAATAATAACCCCTAACTTAACTTCTGAGAAAACTTTGGAATATGTTTGACTTTAAGGCTTCTCAATACCTTTTACAATAATTCCTGGTAAGGGCACAACACCAAGGTACAGGGGCGCAACGATAGTGCAAATGCGCAGTGCCAAGGCAGAAAAAATGGCCTGTCTTGAAGCCAACATTTGGAGGCCTTCTCGATGTCTAAATGAGCGCCATGATGTCTCATTGGAAAGGTCTCTGAGTATATTTTCCAAAAGTGCTTTCACTTTCCAAAATGGTGCTAATCTACACTGTCAAAAAGCACTTCTCCCAAGACTGGTAAACGCGCAACGCCAAGGTCAAAAAGAGAGAAGAAACATGGTTTTTTGATGGTTTTTGGCCTTTTTGAGGGACCATTTTTGCTCCAAATATCCTGAAAAGTTTTGAGGTTGATGTACTTGTCATTAGCAACATGAATATGCTGACCATTTTCCATTTGTATGGCCCAAAAAAGAGTGCAGTGCCAATGGCACTACGTGTTTAGCCAATTTTCTGCATGCTAAACTGTCAAAAATCAAAATGTGCACAAAAGTGCCAAAATTGGAATTTTGCTTGCTGATCAAGGGTTTAGAGCCCTGAAGGGAAACCTCAACAAGAATATTGAGCTTATCTTTCTCCTTTGCCTTGGTCAAAGCCATAATATTTGCATGGGCACGTTTGAGCTTGGCCTTTGCAATCTTGTTTCTCATGGCATAGTGTTTCGACATCTTCCTCTAAATGTCAGTGTCTCTCTTTTCCTTCTCTAGTTGACCCTCTAGATGAAAATTGGCTCTCGCAAGCCAAGACTCTCTATCCCTGCTAATCTCTATGGCAAGAAACTCACTTGGAGTGAGTTGCTCTGCCAATTCTGCCTCTTTCTCCCTTTCCTGAGCTAAAGCCCTCTTTAGTCCAATGGTCCTTGGTCTTTGTCTAGGAAGCTAATATTACTCATCATCACTGTCATCAAAAATACCCGAGGTCTCATCCAACAAATCCTTGGCCTTTCCTGCTTCTCTCTGAACTCTGATTGCCCTGACCTCACTGATGATCTGTTTTGTCTCTAGTTGTTGATTCTCTAACTTAAGAAAGTTAATCACATTTTTTCCTCTACCAAGATTAGCTTTAAGCTCACTAATCTTGGCATCTTTTCCTCTGATCACTACACTAGTAACTATATCTTCATCCTTATCATCAATGTCAATTAACCAAAACTCTTGCTCAGTTTCATGTTTGTCCTCCTCCTCAACAGTGATAGGCTCTGTAAATTTTTTCTTGCCCTTTGTCTACCTGTTTTGCTAATGAAGAAGGCATGGCCCCTTTCACACCAAGTGAAGCAAACACATGCTTGTGGCCTCTCTGATATGTCAAAGGAAATGGCTCAATATCAATCATTTTAGTTCCAGTTGTCTCAATGTCCGTTTCACTGCTTGATGCTTCAGTATCATGATATGAGGGTGAAGGGTTGTGGAAAGGTGATGAGGTAGGATCAATATCAGGTGAGTGGATGTGAGTGGATGCTGATGTATGAACAGCGAGATGTGATGGATAAGTGGATGTGGGAGGATGAGATGATGAAGGGACATCCTATTGATGATGAATAGGTGGGGTAGTGAAAACCTCATTGTAAATGAATGCATCCCATGAAATGTTTTTCTGTTGAAGCAGATGTGTTGTAGATCATATCTACATATCCTTTTCAATTTTTATTTTGAATATCAAAAATACAAAAAAATTAGAAAATCAAAAAATCATATGTTATAGTATAAAGTTTTTATACTATATCATAAAAGAAGCATTTCAACGCTCGATGAATATTAACCTTATTGAAATATATGTTTTGATTTAAGCTTAAGCTCTAAGCAACTTCCCGAGCAGAAGCGGTGATCACATAAAAGTGCTTTCGGATAAGTTATTGTGGGGGGAGAAGTAGCTCGTTGTTTATCAAATCATGACCCCCCGTAGTTGACTGGTCAAATCTCGGTGGAGGTCATGATCAACGGCCTGGATTCATTACGAGGGGTATCGGTCGAAGCTTTCCGCCATACTCCCGGACCCCCCGTAGTGATGTCATTAGGCAAGGTGGGAGATAGCTTTCATCCTCTTCCGAAGCCACAAGTAGCCGCTCATTCACAAGTGTTCGTTGAGACAACAACTATCTCAGGAGCACTAGTTCGGCTCTTTATTCGACATTTTCGACTCCTGCTCCCATGAAGTCGTCGAAGACAGAGATGTTTCAGGGGCTTATGTTTAAAGCGTTGAAGTCTGATATAAACTCAAAGCGTGTTGCTGCATTTTCAAGCGGTTGTTGCAGTGCTTGAGCCTGAGGATGATTGTGATGATATCGAACATTTTGTGGAGGTTATGGAAGAAGATGACCAGATGTAGAAAATGACCTCAAAGCCACTTCACATAGTTTTGTCAACTCAGAGCCAGTTTCCAGTATTACGAGGGTAGAAAATGCTGATAGAAGCGATTCTGAGTTGGATGATGGAGAAATTCCTGTCCATTCTTCTGATTATGGAGATAACAGTACAAAAGATGATAAGTACTTGTTTGGCAATGCCAGTATCTCAGGAGCACCAGTTCACATTGATTAGAAATTTTCGAACCCTGGCGGAACCGAACATCAGGAGTGGAACCCGAGCGCAGCGAAGAACGGAACCTGGAGAGGCGGAACTGTGACACAGGAACAAAAATGACGGTTTAGAACCGAAGGGTGGTAATTTCCGCACCATTTTTATACATAAAGTGGTTTTGATAAATTTGCAGTGATTCCATAGACTTCGTGACACGTGGCTAGGCCACTGTTCAAATACCACCGTTTAAACTGCGATTTCGCGCGTTAAGGATCGACGTTGGACGCTGAGCGGAATGTATACGGACCGTTGATCTGAAGGTTCGACATCGGACGGTGATCACGTGTCGTAGTTTCCAGAAGTTTAATAACAGCGCTCAGAGGTTAGCAAGGTACAGTGTGTTACGTGGATGGGTCGTTTGATTAAATGGTGGGGCCAGACGGGAGTTATATATATAAATGAATTGGTTTAACTATGGGTTTCGACGTATTTTGGTCTTAATATAAGTTCGATGGAATATGTTAAAGCGTTATAACCACGTTTCCAAGGTCCGAACACAATATATAAGTCGGGGATATATATAATGGTTGTGGCACGACATTACATGAGTTAATGTATGGTTTAGTGGCCAAAGTATTATGTTACATATAATGTTTGAATTTGCCAAGAATTGCATATATCATACCCACTGAAATATTACGGTGTAATGTCTGAATTGGAACAGCATGGGAGCCTTGTTGCCAGGGGTAATATGAGATTGGAGTTATGTTTTTAGTGAAATCATGTAAATGTAATAAGACTTATTTGAGGCACATGCCTCCGTAGTAGTAGTTAGTTTAAGCAGTTAGAGTCAGTTAAAGCTGTTAGAATCAGTTTCATTACTGGAAACTGTTATGTGTTACTGTATTTAAAGACAATTGCAAGGAAAAGGAAGGTTCCAAGTTTTGGGACCTTGAAGCCTAATTTTGTACTGAAAAATATTGAATCAATGAAAAGTTTTGCAAGTTTCCATCATTCTATCTATGTTGAATAGTTTTCCAGTTTCCATTTCGTTTCCATATCTATGAATAAAATAGAGTGATTTGAGCTGCAGGTCTCTTGATATCTGTGTATCTAAGAGTTAAACATCCTTAATGAGCACTCCTCTATTTTAACTTTATTGTTGCTCACTTCTTCAGGGTTTTATAATGGTAGATTTTGTTTTAAGCAGCATATCAAATTGAAATCCTTTTCTTTATTTTTCTTCCATTCATTCACTTCAGCATAAAGAGAACATGGCATTGCAGAACTTGCAGGGGTTTGATATTTGGAGATTATATTATTAATATTTGAAGGTTGAATAAACAGAGACAGATATACACTTGTTTGTGACATAATATTTAAATGTCTTGAGCACGGATTCCTTTACACAACAAGGAATTGTTTCTCAAGGAACAACATAAATTGGCGCCGTTGCCGGGGACCGAAGATTCAAAGTTTTTCCCTGAATTTTGTTTTACATTTCCTCTGGTTGTTCAGAGAGGAGGAAATATTATGCTGTGTTTGTTTGAAAATAGCTCTGGCTCCCAAGAAACCTCACACGAGGTCAGATACCTCTCAGTAAAAAGTTACTGTTTTGTCTGATCCTAAGAAGCTTGTTTCAAAGAAGGGCCAGAAACCAAAAATATTAGATACACCTGAAACTACACTACTCACACCAGGTAGCAGTTCACACATTTTCTCATCCAAGAAAGCTTCCAAGAAACTCATTTTCTCGGAAGAAGAATCATCGCCATCACCCATTCGTTTTCAAGAACCCACATTAGAAGAGTAATCTTTGGAGTTTGTGTCTTTTCCTTTTATAGAAACTCAGCCCCATATAGCTGCAAGCTCTTTTGCAATCGTTCATACTCCAACTCCTATGTCAGTTGTTCCACCTCATTCATCCCCACCTACAACTGGTATTCATTTTACCCCCGCTCAAGGAGCAGTTAACTAGGGCATAAATATGGCAGTCCCTGCAGCCCCTACTTTCTTGATGAATAGATATGCACCATTGAATATACCCCAACCACTGCATGATATGCCTTAGGAGTATCTCAAGTTACTCCCTAGATTTACTGGTGAAGACGAAATAACTGCAGAACAACACTTGCCCCTGTTTTGCACATTTGCTGAGAATTTAAATGTTGAACATTTGGACGTTGTAATGAGACTTTTTGTTCAGTCTCTAAGTGGAGAGGCAAGGAAATGGTTCAAAGGATTGCCTAATGGTACCATTAATGATTGGGATACCCTAGAAACGCATTTCACCGAGAGATGGGGTGAAAAAATGGACCATGGCTATTCTTTGACAGAATTCAATGCAATAAAGAAGAACCCTGATGAAAACATGAAAGATTTTATGAAGAGATTTAATAAATTGTATAATAGTTTTCCTGTTGAAATGAAACCCCCTCCTATTGGAGCAAGGGTTGTTTTTGCTGGTGCATTTGAACCTGAATTCAGTTTCACATTGAGGGAAAAAAGATCACCTACATTAGAGCAGATCCAAACTGATGCTCTGGAGATCGAGGCTAATATGTCCGCTACTAGTAAAGTTAAAGATAAAGGAAAAGCTAAAGAAGAAGCCTCAGCTCAAGACCAGAGAATTGAAGATATGACTAAGGTCATAAAAAACCTGTCTAATAAATTGGTGAAGTTGGAAATAGATAGTAATCCTGCAAGAAAGAATAGAGGGGTTTTTAATCCCCAATTCAAGAAACAGCCCCTACAAATTCTACAAAGAGAAAAGAAAGAACAAGATCAGGTGCAAGCACCTTTGTACATAGAGGCTGCCCCATCTCATTCAGCAGATGATTATGATGAGAGAGAGGATGATGCTCGGATCTCTGCTGTGTACATGGAAGATGATGAAACAGAAGAAGAAGTATATGAAGAAGGGGTGAAGGAAGATGAAGAAGCTGATCTCTCATTCGATCAAGAAGAGATGGATGATTACTGCAGACAATTCACGGGCTTTATGCAATCTGAGTTGCATAAAAAGTATGATTTGAGGTCAAAAAAGAGGTTAAGGACTCAAGATAATGAGGAAAAAGAATCAGAAGCAGCACCTACTCCAATGGCGACTCCATTACAGAAAGATCAAACTAAGAAAATAGCTAATGGGAAAAAGCCCATGAATGAAGAAGGAGAGAAAGGAAGGCAGCAAGCTGAAACTTCTCAGACAAAAGTTAAAGATTCTAACATTTTGGAGAAAGTGGTTACTGTTTCTAATCAAGATTTAAGTTCCAAGAAAGATCAAGAAGAACCTGAAAAGTTGACAAAATCAAATCATACTTTCAGTTTGTCGAAAGAGTTAGAAAAAGTGAAGATACAAGTACCTCTTCTTGAATTAATAAAAAAACCTGGTTACAAGAAAGAGATTTCTGAATTTATCAATCTGTCTCAGCCTGACGAAGTGAGTGATACAGTAAATCTGCAGGAAGAAAAGCCAGTGGTTACATTTGGACCTCATGTTGAAGAGGTAGATTCATCTGTCCCTCCTTTTTATATATCACTTATGTTACATGATTTTGTTTTGCATAATTGTATGCTAGATTCTGGCGCATCACACAATCTGATGCCATTGAGTGTGATGAAAGAGTTAAATTTACAAATCACTAAGCCATACAGAGACCTTTACTCTTTTGACTCAAAAAGGGTTAAGTGTGTGGGTATTATTAAGGATATGGTGGTTTCATTGGCTCAAATCCCAACCAAAAGCATTATGATGGATGTTGTAGTGGTAGATATTCCAGCCAGATTTGGTATGTTATTATCTAGATCATGGGGGACAAAGCTTGGAGGAGTTTTGAAGCTGGACTTTACATATGCTATCATTCCCGTTTTCAATGGTGAAGAAATAAGGTTGTATAGAGAGACTAGATTTCAAAAAACTGCTACCAAGAAAGATGCAAGTAATTCACCAATTTATGGCCAAGAGAAGGATGACCTCTCTTGTTTCATGCTGCATGAAGATGCAGAATTTGCTGAAGAATCTCAAGGGCAGCTCCCTTCAGCAATTGTACATAAGGAGCTACATTCAGATAAGCTGTGGAAGTGTTATTTTGATGGTGCGTTTTCCAAAGAAGGCACTGGAGCTGGTTTCATTTTTGTTTCTCTAGAAGGTAATCTTGTGCCTTTTTCTTTTAAATTGGAGTTTGAATCCACTAATAATGTTGCAGAATATGAAGCATTAATTATTAGTTTGCAGACAGCTAAGAAGATGGGAATTCAGTTTATGACTATGTTGGGGGATTCAGAATTAATTATAAGACAGATCAAGAATTTATGTCAAACTAAACATCCCAGGTTAAGAGCATACCAGAATGGGGTCTGGGATCTGATCGAAAATTATTTTGAAGCCTTCAACTTACAGTTTGTTCCAAGGGAAGAGAATAGAATGGCTGATTCTTTGGCGGTTGCAGCAAGTACATTCAAGCCTCTGATCAGTCCGAAACTAAGGTATGAAATTGAGATGAGACATAGACCTTCAATTCCTGACAATATTAAACACTGGCAGGTCTTTGAGGACGATGAACAGATTAAGCAGTTTCTGTTAATGGTTGAAGATTTTGAAGATCATCAAATTGATTTGGAGACTGATGAAGATGAATTACCTGGTAAGACTCTGAAAAAGAAGATTGGTGGTCAGGAGATCATTCAGTTGAAAGACAATGTTTTTCCAATAGGATTGGTGCCTCTTGAAATACTGTTTGATGCAAATGAAGTTGCAGTGACTCAGAAGAAAGAAAACCAAGATGAGCAGGTAGAAGATTGCAATTTAGGGACTCAACAGGAGCCTAAAATGATCAAATTGTTTAAAGGGGTCCCGAAGGACTACAAGGAAAGGTACGTAGATTTGTTCAAACAATTCAAATATGTATTTTCTTGGTCTTATGATGATTTGAAGACATATGATAAGAGTATAATACAGCATAAAATTCCACTGAAGGATGGAGTCAAGCCACATAAACAGAAGCTCAGACAGATCAATCCGTTGCTGTTGACTCCGATCGAAAAGGAAGTGAAGAAATTGCTGCAAGTTAAGATAATTGTTCCACTCAGATATTCAGATTGGGTTTCCAATCTTGTACCAGTCCGAAAGAAAAATGGAGAGATAAGACTATGCGTAGATTTCAGGAACTTGAAGAGGGCTTCATTGAAGGATAATTATCCTTTGCCGAAAATGGATTTTGTCTTACAAAAAGTCACTGGGGCTTATAGATTATCTATGGTGGATGGTTTTTCAGGGTATAATCAGGTTGCTATTGAGAAGGAAGATCAAAAGAAAACTGCTTTCACTACACCCTGGGGAACATTCATGTACGCCAGGATGCCTTTTGGCCTAATGAATGCAGGAGCTACATTCCAAAGAGCGATGGATATTGCATTTGTTAGGGATCAGTTTGTAGTTATTTATCTGGATGATGTCACAATTTTTTCAAATTCTGATGAAGAACACTTGCAAAATTTGCAGAAAGCTTTCCTGAAGTGTAGAAAGTATGGATTGTCGTTGAATCCTAAAAAATCTCTGTTTGCCCTGGAGGAAGGCAAACTGTTGGGCCATATTGTTTCAAAGCAAGGTGTGAAGATTGATCCAGCAAGAGTTGAAGCAATACAGTCTATCCCACTACCCCGAAGCAAAAAAGATATTCAGAAATTTCTTGGAAAAATTAATTTTCTAAGAAGATTCATTCCCAATTACGCAGAAATCGTCAAGAAGATAACAGACATGTTGAAAAAAGATGCCAAAGTGAAGTGGGACAAAGAAGCCAGAGAGTCTTTCCAAAGGATTAAAGAAGCTTTAAAGGAAGCACCTGTTCTCATTAGTCCAGATTATTTGAAGCCATTCCAAATTTTCTCATTTGCATCTCCTTCAACAATTGCTGCTGTGTTATTACAGAGAAATGAAGAAAAGCATGAACAACCTGTAGCATATTTTAGTAAAGTTCTCCGAGATACAGAATTGAAATATAATATATTGGAGAAACAAGTATACGCTTCGGTGAAAGCATTAAAATATTTCAGAACTTATATCCTTCATTCTCAAATCTTAGCATATGTTCCTAATTCAGCTGTAAAAGATGTACTAGTACAGAGCGATGTGGAAGGTAAAAGGGGAAAATGGATCGCTAAAATCCAAGAATATGACTTGGATGTAAAACCAACCAAACTGGTTAAAGGATTGGGATTGGCCAAATTATTGACAGAGTCCAATTTCCAAGCATTGGGAATCAATTTGTTGGCCCCTGTAGAGGAAGTCGATGGAGAAACAGGTGATAATCAGTCAAAGACAACAATTAAGTATAAATTTCTCTGCTCAGATTGGTATAAGGATATTGTCCATTATTTTTTCTTTCTTTCTTGTCCCCCTTCAATGAATAGAGCTAAATACAGAGCTTTAAAACTTAAGGCTTAGCCTTATGTCATAATTGAAGAAAAATTATATTGGAAGGACCCTGCTGGTGTGTTGTTTTTATGTCTGACAGAGGAAGAAATTTCAGAAGTGATCAAAGAATATCATGAATGCTTGTGCGGAGGTCATTACAGATGGAAGGTAACTGCTCATAAAATATTTAAATCAGGTTTCTATTGGCCATCTATGTTTGCTGATGTTCATAAAACAGTCAAAGGTTGTCAGAAAATGCCAATTATTTGTAGAAAAGAAAAAGCTAGCTCCATTACCTCTTCTCCCTGTTTTTGTTGAAGAACCTTTTAGACAATGGGGATTGGATTTCATTGGGGAAATTAATCCACCATCCAGTGGGAAATTTAAGTGGATACTTACTGCTACATACTACTTTACAAAGTGGGTGGAGGCAATTAGCACTAGAAAGAAAATTATCTTGTGGTTATGAAGTTTCTAGAAGAAAATATCTTTAGCAGGTTTGGATGTCCAGTAAAGATTGTGACAGATAATGCCCAAGGTTTCAGTTCACTCAGATTTATTAATTTTTGTCAGACTTACAATGTGATATTGTCCCATTCTACATCTTATCATCCACAGGGGAATGGATTGGCAGAATCTTCTAACAAAACATTGGTAAGAATTCTGAAGAAGACAATTAATGAAAACCAAAAGAATTGGGATACAAAGTTAGTTTTTTCTCTATGGGAAACAAGGATGAACACTAGGAGGTCTACTGGCAAGTCTCCTTATAAGCTTGTATACGGCACTCAAGCATTATTTCCCACACAGTTGGTAAAACCTGTGATTTATTTCCTCCAAGATACTCAAGCAGAACCGAATGCCATGATTAGAAGAATGAACAATGTGATGGAGCTAAATGAAAACAGAAATCAAGTTCGGGACAACTTGCTCACTTATCAGCAGAAGATGAAGGAAATATTTGACAGGAAAGCAAAAGAAATCATGTTTCAGCAAGGAGACTTAGTATTGAGATGGGATACACGAAGGGAAGACAAAGGGAAACACGGCAAATTTGATCCCTTGTGGTATGGCCCATTCAAAATTAATGAAGTCAGAGGAAATAATACTTTTGTGCTGGACAATCTTGAAGGAGAAGTGCTGGATATGCCTGTAAATGGGCAATATCTCAAACATTATTTTCGGCATTAAGCAGCTGTTTTTTCATCATTGTATATATCCGGTGTGATCATTATACATTTTCCATCAAGCAATATGTGAATCCATGCCCGAAGTGAAGGCACCGATCTGCATGTTCTTAGTGTTTCGTGGCAAAAACACTATCCCCAGGTGGAGCCAGATGTTGTAGATCATATCTGCATATCCTTTTCAATTTTTATTTTGAATATCAAAAATACAAAAAAAATTAGAAAATCAAAAAATCATATGTTATAGTATAAAGTTTTTATACTATATCATAAAAGAAGCATTTCAACGCTCGATGAATATTAACCTTATTGAAATATATGTTTTTATTTAAGCTTAAGCTCTGAGCAACTTCCCGAGCGGAAGCGGTGATCACAGAAAAGTGCTTTCGGATAAGTTATTGCGGGGGGAGAAGTAGTTCGTTGTTTATCAAATCATGACCCCCCGTAGTTGACTGGTCAAATCTCGGTGGAGGCCGTGATCAACGGCTTGGATTCATTACGGGGGGTATCGGTCGAAGCTTTCCGCCATACTCCCGGACCCCCCGTAGTGATGTCATTAGGTAAGGTGGGAGATAGCTTTCATCCTCTTCCGAAGCCACAAGTAGCCGCTCATTCACAAGTGTTCGTTGAGACAGCAACTATCTCAGGAGCACCAGTTCGGCTCTTTATTCGACATTTTCGACTCCTGCTCCCATGAAGTCATCAAAGACAGAGATGTTTCAGGGGCTTATGTTTAAAGCGTTGAAGTCTGATATAAACTCAAAGTGTGTTGCTGCATTTTCAAGTGGTTGTTGCAGTGCTTGAGCCTGAGGATGATTATGATGATATCGAACATTTTGTGGAGGTTATGGAAGAAGGTGACCAGATGCAGAAAATGACCTCAAAGCCACTTCACATAGCTTTTTCAACTCAGAGCCAGTTTCCAGTATTACGAGGGTAGAAATGCTGATAGAAGCGATTCTGAGTTGGATGATGGAGAAATTCCTGGCCATTCTTCTGATTATGGAGATAATAGTACAAAAGATGATAAGGACTTGTTTGGCAATGCCAGTATCTCAGGAGCACCAGTTCACATTGATTAGAAATTTTTGAACCCTAGCAGAACCGAACATCAGGAGTGGAACCCGAGCGCAGCGAAGAACGGAACCTGGAGAGGCGGAACTGTGACACAGGAACATAAATGACGGTTTAGAACCGAAGGGTGGTAATTTCCGCACCACTTTTATATGGAAAGTGGTTTTGATAAATTTGCAGCGATTCCATAGACTTCGTGACACGTGGCTAGGCCACTGTTCAAATACCACCGTTTAAACTGTGATTTCGCGCATTAAGGATTGACGTTGGACGCCGAGCGGAATGTATACGGACCGTTGATCTGAAGGTTCGACATCGGACGGTGATCACGTGTCGTAGTTGCCAGAAGTTTAATAAAAGCGCTCAGAGGTTAGCAAGGTACGATGTGTTACATGGATGGGTCGTTTGATTAAATGGTGGGGCCCGATGGGAGTTATATATATAAATGAATTGGTTTAACTATGGGTTTCGACGTATTTTGGTCTTAATATAAGTTCGATGGAATATGTTAAAGCGTTATAGCCACGTTTCCAAGGTCCGAACACAATATATAAGTTGGGGATATATATAATGGTTGTGGCGCGACATTACATGAGTTAATGTATGGTTTAGTGGCCAAAGTATTATGTTACATATAATGTTTGAATATGCCAAGACTTGCATATATCATACCCACTAAAATATTACGGTGTAATTTCTGAATTGGAACAACATGGGAGCCTTGTTGCCAGGGGTAATATGAGATTTGAGTTATGTTTTTAGTGAAATCATGTAAATGTAATAAGACTTATTTGAGGCACATGCCTCTGTAGTAGTAGTTAGTTTAAGCAGTTAGAGTCAGTTACAGCTATTAGAATCAGTTTCATTACTGGAAACTGTTATGTGTTACTGTATTTAAAGACAGTTGCAAGGAAAAGGAAGGTTCCAAGTTTTGGGACCTTGAAGCCTAATTTTGTACTGAAAAATATTGAATCAATGAAAAGTTTTGCAAGTTTCCATCATTCTATCTATGTTGAATAGTTTTCCAGTTTCCATTTCGTTTCCATATCTATGAACAAAATAGAGTGATTTGAGCTGCAGGTCTCTTGATATCTGTGTATCTAAGAGTTAAACATCCTTAATGAGCGCTCCTCTATTTTAACTTTATTGTTGCTCACTTCTTTAGGGTTTTATAATGGTAGATTCTGTTTTAAGCAGCATATCAAATTGAAATCCTTTTCTTTCTTTTTCTTCCATTCATTCACTTCAGCATAAAGAGAACATGGCATTGCAGAACTTGCAGGGGTTTGATATTTGGAGATTATATTATTAATATTTGAAGGTTAAATAAACAGAGACATATATACACTTGTTTGTGACATAATCTTTAAATGTCTTGAGCATGGATTCCTTTACACAGCAAGGAATTGTTTCTCAAGGAACAACAAGATGCATGACCACCATATTGATGAGTGAATGATGAAATAGGATTTTCATTTTATGATTGTAATATCTCTTTTGCACAATGTAAGCCATCTTATCAATGTTGCAAAAAAGATAATATGGCAAATGTAGCATCCTAACTCTAGTGAAATGCATGAGAACATGAATATGATATGAGTAGATGCGGGAAAAAATTCTCTCACAAGTGAAATACTTCATTATTATCCTCATCATGGGAACATACCACTCAAGGAGATGAGAGAAAGGGAAAATCGACTTCTTGTGATCTTTGTACCTAGGTTTGAGGTACGGTTCATAATAGCTCATGTCAAAGTTTTCTTATTTAAACCACCTCTCTCCTACACTAGGTATCCCTGTAGTAGCTGCAATGGCATTGGTGGACATTTCATATGTAACTCCAACAATATTGACCTACTTGTCATGTATATTGATGATGAATAATCTTGTTAACTCCAAGTTATTTTGGACTTGCTGCACTCTCTCACAAAAGTCAAAACAACCCACATGTTTGAAGCAAGAAACAGTGAGAGGGGAGGCCATGAGTTCTCTTGTGGTGATAGGTTCAAACCTGTTTATATTCCCTCCCTTATGATCATGTCTCCTTGGAATTTGTGCCTCACCAACAATGCCACTGTGTTCTTCCTTTGACATCTTCAATTTCAGATTTGGAAACCCTAGGGTGGAAGTGAAATGAAATGAGGGGATGGGGTTGAGATGATAGCTGTAAAAAATGAAGGGAATGAGTGAAGGGGCAAACTAAATCAATGGAAACCCTAAATCAATGCAATTACCCTTTCTGTGACTGATATTTCTTTTTAGGAAGATGAAACAAGGGTAAAACAATGATCTCAAGCTAAAATTCAGGGTTTCCTTTAGGGTTTCATTTCCATTCAATTAAGAGTGATATAGGGCTTATGTCATGTAAATACCACTATAGAGTGATTGGAGGTCTTTGGAAAGAATTTGGAAAAGTTTTAAACTTGTTTGGATGGCCCCAAACCTTAGAAAACTTCTCTGTCTAGGCACGCAGTGCCACTGGCTAAGGGTGCAACACCAACCCAAGCGCACATCGCCAATGCAACTTATACGGGTTCCTTTTGGCAAGGGCACAACGCTAGTCTATAAGCGCGAAATGCCTTCACAAATCACGTTGAAGATTTTGGGCAAGGGTGCAACGCCACGTTCCAGGTGCGCAACGCTAGTGCAAATGCGCAGCGCCAAGAAACTTAGCAGAAATTTGCTCAGAAAACCTTGAAATTCTTCTTTGCTAGATGCTCCCGATGTTTTGAAAGGAAACAATGACTCATTTGAAATGTAAAATGGGCTTTTATAGGCTTTTGGATTTAATTTAACTTGAAAACCCCACTTTCTAATGTTTGAAGTCTTTTCCTTTGTCACTGATACCCTTTGACACTTTTTTTCATTGCAGGTTGTTGAAGTCATGAAGTTGGCTTTTATTTTTCTCATTGAGGCTTGATATGTTCACTTTGACAACTTTGGGATTTAATTACTACATATAATAGCATCTTCAAAATATTCTATATTTTCCACCATAAATTTCAACTCATCTTTTCCACATTCTTTGGCCACCTTTTTCAAATTTCTAAGTGCCTGTAGTTATTTACAACAATCATCAGTGTTGTCTTCTAATTTCTCTATAACCCTTTCAAGTGTTGGCAATTTGATGCAGAGTGTTGTCCTTGATGGCAACCCACTTAATGAAGATGAAGACATGAGATGATTGGCATGTGTTGTCCTTGATGGAAAACCACCTGATGAAGTTAGTCTTGACCTGATGGACTTGGTAAATGATGTAAATCTAATATGAAATGATGTTTGTTAGCAATATGATGCTGAGTGTTGTTCTTGAATGGCAACCCACTTGATGAAGATGATGGCAACTTACTTGTGTTGTCCTTGATGGCAAACCACCTGATGAAGTTAGTCTTGACCTGATGGACTTGGTAAATGATGTAAATCTAATATGAAATGATGTTTGTTAGCAATATGATGCTGAGTGTTGTCCTTGAATGGCAACCCACTTGATGAAGATGATGGCAACTTACTTGATGAAGTTGTACTTGATAGAATATGTCTTGATGAACTAAATCTGATGTATCTACAGTGAGTACAAAAGGCAATGAAGAAAGGAATTTAGCATGTGCTAAATCTATGGTGAAAAGAGTATGTCTCAAGGAATACGCGGATATGTCTAGGAAAAGTCGCGTATGCATGCGGGAAACAACGTGCCAAGTCGCGTATGGGAAAAATCGCTCATAAAGTGCAAAACCAGGGGTAACCACCATGGTATTGACCCATTGTATTGGGTAATGATTCGTCTAAATGACCCCGTCCAGGAATACCATCGGAAGTAATGTGGTTTTGGCTCATGGTATTGATAAAGGGTAAACCTATATAAAGAGAAGAAATTCATTGTGCAAATTATGAGTGTGGGTGCAAGATGTCTGAGCTGGAATGAATACTTCTCTCTGAAGGATATCTGAATGGAAAGGGTTACAGTTGAATGATAGATCTGAATGTATGATGCACCAATGATGAAGAAGGGGATCTAGATCTGAAATGTACTTGTATTTGCTAGATCTGTTTATGGAATGATTAGATCTGAGATGAGGCGAACATCTGTTTGAAGTAAAGGGTAAAAATCGGTGTGATGTATCTATTCTGAAGAATTGCAATGACCTAAATGTCTGAAGAACCATACGCTTGTTTGTCGCAGAGGAAGCGCGTATATACGCGGCTTCGATGAAGAGAAAGCGCGTATGCGCAATGAAAATAGATCTGTAATATGTACAGAAGTATACGCTGGTTTATGTGAACGGAAGCGCGTATATACGTGACATCAGTGAAAGGAAAGCGCGTATATACGCGACATCACTGAAAGGAAAGCGCGTATGCAAACTAGGGTTTGCTTAAGTCTGTGGTAAGAAATGTCTGATCTGTTCTGCTAGTTTACTGATATCTGTTAGTGAGTTATATGTATCAGTTTCATGTTTGACTGTGCTTAAAAGTGTGGAGTGGGTCTAGTATGAAAATATGATGAAACGTGGCCTACAAGTTGTGTTCTATTGAAGTAGTTGGATCCAGTGTGAAAATTGATGAAACGTGGTCCATAGAGGTGCTGAGGGTTGTAGCCTTCAGTCAGGGGGTTGAAGCTCCCTTCCAGGTGTGGCTGGTAAATGAGAGCAGGGGGTCGTAGCTCCCTTCCAGGTGAGGCTGGTAAACGAGAGCAGGGGGTCGTAGCTCCCTTCCAGGAGAGGCTGGTAAACGAGCGCAGGTGGGTGCCTGCGTGCTGGTAGGAGTCTGCACCAGGACACATGTTTTAAGATGTTTTCTCTATAATAAAATATTGAAGGCTGAGCAACTGCAGTGGTGGTTTTCTCCCGACTTGGGTTTCCACCTAAAAAATCCTGGTGTTCATGTGTGATGCTTTATTCCGTTGTTACCGCACATGTTTACCGATAACTTAACATCAGATGAATGAATATTGCAAAGAACTAAGTTAATAAATATCTGCATATTTAGATCTATGCTAATACGCGAGTTGTATGAAGGATATCCGCGTATATACGCAAGTTTACTAAAGGAAAGTAGCGTATAGGTTTCAAGGAATGAAAAAGTTTTGAATATGTAGTAAATACTGATTCACCCCCCCCCCCTCTCGCGTATTTTTCCCAACAATTGCACGTAGCGGTCCTTCGCAAAGCTTCGATCGCTCGTCAAGAGATCCGTCGCAATGGGAAGTCAAGAAGAGTAATGTCTATAAAGCCACCTCTATTCAATGGAAGCACCGATATTCTCGAAGGTATGAACAAAAGCATATCTGCAAAGTCTTGGTGCAGATGTATGGGCAATCGTGGAAGAAGGTTATCAATACCAAACAAGTATTCCTACCGATGCAGCAGAAAGGAAGGAGTATGAAATCAATGCCAAAGTAGTGAATGTCTTGTTAGGAAGCATGTCTGAATCATAATTTGCTAAAGTGATGGAGCTGCATTCAGCAAAAGAAATATGGGACAAAATCATTCTCAGCTATGAAGGAGATACAAAGGTAAAAAGTGAAAAACTCCAAACTCTCAGAATTGAATATAAAAATTTAAGGATGCATAGTGATGAGAGTATTGCCAGTTTCTTTTTATGTCTAGATGATATTATAAATCGTATGAGAAATTTGGGTGAAACCATAATCGATACTACTCTGGTGGAAAAAGTCTTAAGATCTTTGACTTCAAAATTTGAGTCAAAAGTATCAGCCATTGAAGAAAGGCAAGATCTACAAACTCTTACTATTGTTCAACTACGTGGTATTCTAACTGCTTTTGAAATGAGAAAATAAGGTCCCTCTAAAATCAGAGAAGTTGCCTTTAAGGCATGTGAAAAAGGAAAAGAAAAGGAAGTTGTCAAGGAATCAAGTTATATATCAGAAGAAGAAGAAGAAAATTTTGTGAGAAGACTCCAACCAGGTACTGGAAGCCTCAAAGGTAAGCTTCCCCTTCAAATGTTTCGAGTGTGGAAAAGTTGGTCACTATGTCGCTTAAAATGCCCTTATAGAGAAAAACATGGTAAAGGGAAACAATTTGAAAAGAGGAAGAGTTATTATGCAAATGAAGATGATGATGAAGTGTCCAAGTGAAGATGAAGAAGATTCGACCTGACCATGATCCGAAAGTGCTCATGGCAAAGAGGAAAAAGAAGAAGGCTACTCAAAGCAAGGAGATGTCTCAGAAAACCTGTATAGCAAAAATTGAAGAAGATGAATCTGATAGTGATTGGGGTCCTAGTAATCTTCTTTGTGCAAGCAATGGTGCAGATAGTGAAAGTAATGTTGTGGACCTAGAAGAAGATCAACAAAGATTATTTAATGAGAAGGAATCCGCCTACAATGAGAAGATCTCTAAGATGAATGGACAGATAGAAAAAATGAAGGGACAGATAGAAATACATCAAAGACTACAGGATGAAGTAGCCAATCGAAGTGAAAGCCTTGAAGCTGAAATTATCTCCCTCAAAGAAGACCTGGATAAATCAAATAAGAAGAATGCAGAACTTGAAGCGGAAAACATATCTCTGAAAGTAAATCTCAAAGCATCAAATAAGAAGAATGAAGAACCTCTGTCTTCTGAAAAGGAAGGCCTTGAAGTAGAAATCATCTCTCTCAAAGGAGATCTAGAAAAATCAAATAAGAAGAATGAAGAGCTACAACAAACATGTGAAGAAAACGAAAATTGGTTGAAAGAAGAGATTCTAAACCTGAAGGATCAAGTAGAAGATGGAAGAAGGAAAGAAGAAAGCATGACAAAGCAATATCAAGCCTTGGAGGTTGAGGTAAATATTCTCAAAGGTAAATTAGAAGAAAAGGTTAAACTTTTAAGGTTTCATGATGGTACTAATATCTTGAACAATATTCTGAGTAATCAAAGGTCTCCTGCTATCAAACATGGTCTTGGTTTCCATGAAACTCTTAAAGGTGAATCTAGCTCACAAGGAAGTGCTAAAAAAAATCTCGTAGGATGTCAATGCAAAACTCCGAAGTGTTGAAAGAGACAAAAGTCAACCAACAATGATGAAATCTCAAAGGAAATCACCAATAATGTTGAATGCTTTAAATGTCATAATTATGGGCATGTTGCAGCAAATTGCAGGAGCAGATCATTTCAGCCTCAAACAAACAGATCCTACATAGAAAGGTACTCTGGTTTCTTCAAGGGATATTGTTTTTCATGTAACAAGTATGGACATAAAGCGGCTGATTGTAAAAGGAGGGAGATTAGAAATACTCATTATGATTCTTATGCTTATTTCTCTGGACACATGAGATGTTATTATTGTAACAAGTATGGACATGTAGAAAGGGAATGCAGGTTGGACAGATCCGAGAAAGTGGACAATTTTCAGCACACAGTTAGGAAGTTCAATAAAATTTGGAAAAAGAAGGAGGACCAATCAGAAACGTAGGGAATTCTGACCCTACTGCAGTCATCCGCTTCTGAAGCTTACTTCTCTTATTGGATGCAGGAATGATGTGGGATACATTATGAGATTTAGAAATGTATCGTCACAGGGGGAGCAATGTATGATGACTCTCATGGTTGATTTGATTTTTCTGATTATATGTATTTCTGACAGATCATCTGATATGAAGAAGATAGGTACAGGAAGTACAAGTTCAGGGGGAGATGAAGGAATGTGAAAAATTTCTATGCTTCACTTTCCATACGTGGGTTCTATTAACAAAATTCGCGTATACACGCGAGTTCCAGTAGACACAGTCGCGTATGCATTGATGATAAGAGAATTTATATGATAGCTGAAGATCTGGAGCAGAGGTTCAGGGGGAGAATCAATCTGAATGTTAATAACTGTATTATTGACTCAATATCAGCTTAGTTTCTCAGTTCTAAATAATGTTGATATGATACATGGTTTCTTATGTTGAAGATTATGGATAAGTCCTGTTTGCTTTTTGATGAAGAGCATTCGTTGCTGAGATGAAAGTCTTATAATTCAGAGATAAGGACAGATCATAAAGAGATTGTTGTTGATAACTTGCTGATGAAGGTGTTCAGGTTGCACAAGTTAAGGAAGAGCACTGGTTCAGGGGGAGCAGCAGGTTGAATACTAATGATTGCATTGTTGGCACTATGACTGCTTATTCTTTGGTTATTGTGATACTCATGCTCAAATCATGGTAACTTGGTATATGGTTTATTATGATGATATTTTGAGCCCTGTTTGCTGAAAAGTATCTTTTGTACTCACACATGGATGAGTTGGAAGTAAGAATAGATCATGCAGAGTTTGTTACTATGGTTAAGATCTTTTCCCTACATATGTTACTTCATGTTAAATATTAAAGATCATGGTGATGTTGGACCACATGAATGATTGCTTGACACTTATGTGAAGATGTTGTTCTGGTATGATAATTTCTCTTGGAAAGAATGTATTGATGCTGCAAAGAATCTGAAGGCTTGGTTACTAATGTGCTTATGCTACAACCAATGGATGACGCTTGAAGACACAAATACATTTTTCTATCTATCTGTATTCCAGGGAAGCATTCAAATATCTCAGAAAGAAGCTGAACACTGACTTTGCCTCACAGAGGATCAGATCTGGTTAAAACATAGAAGATGGTATTGGATACGCGGATTTCATGAAACACAGTCGCGTATATACGTGAGTTCATTCACATAAAATCGCGTATGTCTGATTGCTGACAAATTTCTGTTTGGGGTCAGCTTTCTTCTGCGCACAATCAGTGCTGCTTGGTATATCTGATACTATTTGGTATCTCTGGTGGTGTTCCAGTTCTCATAATTCTATTTCTAATGTTTTGATGAAGATGCCTTGATGATTTATTGGTGAAAGTGTTCAGGATGCACAAACTAAGGGGGAGCCTTATTCATATGAAAAGGATACTTGGATGCACATATTCAGGGGGAGCATTAGCTTTGCTGAGTATAATGCATTGTTGGCACTATGATGGTTCTGAAATATGTTCTCTTTCTTCAGGACTTTCTGGTGTTGGTCATAAATGGTCACATTTGTATTTTGATGAAAAGGTCTTGTTGAGACCCATGGTGTAAAATTGTAATATTCAGTCATGTAAGGACTTGTCAAACTTGTAAACCCACTTGGTTGGGTAGCTGAGTTGAAATGCGTAAACCCACTTGGTTGGGTACTTGAGTCTCATATGTAAATCTACTTGGATGGATCTTTGATGTATGTATGAGTCTTTAGTGATAGGAACGTCATAGATTCATGTACTTCATTGGAAAATATGTTTTGAAGATTCATCATGAACTCAGGGGGAGCTTGGTCATGGTATCATCGGATCTACAGAACGCTTCTTCTACATGAGGAGAAAAGGGGGAGAGTGTGTTGGATCTGCCCTTTGCCCTTGATGTCAAAGGGGGAGAGTGACATGGTGTTTGAATGAAGAGAAAGAATGGTGTCAAAAATGGAGAGAGTGACATGGTGTCATTGCATTCTTAATGTACCTATATGTTGTGGTAACCAACAACCATCGTGGTTTCCATCAAGTCCAAAGGGGGAGATTGTTGGCAATATGATGCAGAGTGTTGTCCTTGATGGCAACCCACTGAATGAAGATGAAGACATGAGACTGTTGACATGTGTTGTCCTTGATGGCAAACCATTTGATGAAGTTAGTCTTGACCTGATGGACTTGGTAAATGATGTAAATCTAATATGAAATGATGTTTGTTAGTAATATGATGCTGAGTGTTGTCCTTGAATGGAAACCCACTTGATGAAGATGATGGAAACTTACTTGTGTTGTCCTTGATGGAAAACCACCTAAAGAAGTTAGTCTTGACCTGATGAACTTGGTAAATGATGTAAATCTAATATGAAATGATGTTTGTTAGCAATATGATGCTGAGTGTTGTCCTTGAATGGCAACCCACTTGATGAAGATGAGATGGAAACTACTTCGATGAAGTTGTACTTGATAAAATATGTTCTGATGAACTAAATCTATGTATCTACAAAGTGAGTACAAGGCAATGAAGAACTGAATTCTAGTGCCAAAAGCAGCAAATCTATGGTGAAAGAGTATGTCTCAAGGAATACGCGGATTTGTCTAGACAAAGTAGCGTATGCACGCGGGAAACAACGTACCAAGTCGCGTATGGGCAAAAGCGCTCTAAATATGCAAAACCAGGGGTAACCACCATGGTATTGACCCATTGTATTGAGTAATGATTCGTCTATGTGACCCCGTCCAGGAATACCATCGGAAGTAATGTGGTTTTGGCTCATGGTATCGATAAAGGGTAAACCTATATAAGGAGAAGAAATTCATTGTGCAAATCATGAGTGTGGGTGCAAGATGTCCGAGCTTGAATGAATACTTCTCTCTCAAGGATATCCGAATGGAAAGGGTTACGCTGAATGATAAATCTGACAGTTGAATGATAGATCTGAATGCATGATGCACCAATGAAGAAAATGATGAAGAAGGGTATCTAGATCTGAAATATATTTATACTTGCTAGATCTGTTTATGGAATGATTAGATCTGAGATGAGGTGAACATCTGTCTGAAGTAAAGGGTAAAATAATTCCACAGGATGTATCCGTTCCGAAGAATTGCAATGACCTAAAATGTCTCAAGAACCATATGCTTGTTTACATAGAGGAAGCGCGTATATACGCGACTTCGATGAAGAGAAAGCGCGTATGCGCAATGAAAATACAAGATTTTCGTAATATGTGCAAGTATACGCTAGTTTATGTGGACGGCAGCGCGTATATACGCGACATAAGTAAAGTGAAAGCGTGTATGCAAACTAGGGTTTGCTGAAGTCCGTGGTAAGAAATGACTGATCCGGGCTCCGCCGGTTTACCGATATCTCGCTGAGTTATATGTACTTCGCCATGTTTGACCGTGCTTAAAAGTGTGGAGTGGGTCCAAACTTCCGAAAAATATGATGAAACGTGGCCTACAAGTTGTGTTCTATTGAAGTAGTTGGATCCAAGGTGAAAATTGATGAAACGTGGTCCATAGAGGTGCGAGGGTTGTAGCTCTCTGGGCCGGGGGTTGAAGCCCTTCCGTGTGGCCGGTAAACGAGAGTAGGGGTCGTAGCTCCCCTTCCGTGAGGCTGGTAAACGAGAGCGTGGGGTCGTAGCTCCCCAGAGGTTGATGTACGAGCACAAAAATGGGTGCCTCCTGTGCGAAAAGGAGTCGTACCTCAACAAGGATGGTTCTCTATAATAAAATATTGAAGGCTGAGCAACTGCAGTGGTGGTTTTCTCCCGACTTGGGTTTCCACCTAAAAAATCCTGGTGTTCATGTGTGATGCTTTATGTGATCGTTTATTCTGTTGTTACTGCACATGTTTACTGATAACTTAACATCAGATGAATGAATATTGCAAAGAACTAAGTTAATAAGTATATGCATATTTAGATCTCTGCTAATACGCGAGTTGTATGAAGGATATCCGCGTATATACGCGAGTTTACTAAAGGAAAGTAGCGTATGGGTTTTATAGAGTGAAAAAGTAAAAAGTTTTGAATATGCAGTAAATACTGATTCACCCCCCCCTCTCAGTATTTTTCCCAACATCAAGTTCATTCATTTCTGTCCAGTTCACCTTACCTTTTTTTTTTCCATATTCCATAAATATTTTCTAATAGAATTTCTTCATGTTTGGCCTTGTGTGCTTCCTCCATGTTATTTTCCTACAAGTAATCACTACTTTGGCACTCAAATGGACTGTCAAGTTTATAACCCGTGTCATCTACAAGACCAAGTTTTTTTCCCTTTCCCTTGCTGTAAATTGTTTTTATTCAGGAAGACAGTCTACATCATCAGTACTTTCTGCTGATAAATCTTCCAACACCTCTACAAAAGTGCTAAATTTGTCCCGTTTTTCTCACTTGCAGGTTCTGAAATGAGAAGATAATCCTTCTTGGAAATTTTAGGTCCTTCTTGAATAACCATGTCTCGACATTCTATTATATCTGAGCCAGATTCTAGCAAAGGAAAAGCAGTGCCTGAAACATCCAAGGATTTTGGGGAGCCAAAAGAATGTTTGTCATAATCAATCCTTCTCATATGTGTGTTGACCTCATCAAAATGAAAGGATGAACTTTAAAAATGCAAAACCCTAATGACCTATTGGGAGTGTTTTTTGACCTTATTTTGAATGAAATTCAACTTAAAAAATTTCAAGTTAAAAGAGCATTTCCAAAAGTGTTGTTATGCTCAAGGGGACATGGGAATGAGTTAGCAACAAGAAATCTTAGAGGGAAGGTGGAGCTTATTGAATGAGGAAAATGGGGAAATGAGGTTTTATGTTAGGAAAGAAGGATGAAAATAAGAAGTATAATCCCATAATGAGTCTTTTAAGATAAACAGGGTGACTTTGAGATGGAAAACTGATAGATAGGGAAAAGGTTTTATGAAGATAATGAAGGCAGTGAGATTGCTGAAACTCAAGATATTTAAGGAATATTGTTTTCGGAAAAATACAACCATCCTATAGTCATCCAAATATAGTGAAAAATACTGATGACTAACACTCTCTTTCCTCATTGATCTCCATGGAAATGAGCTAATCAAATGGAAACTCTTCAGGTTGATGAATTAGTTGTCTCGCTTGCTCCAGTGCCCTTTTGAGGCCTCTTGTTCTTGGTCTTTTTGTGTGTGTTTCAACCTCCATATCTTGCATTTGGTCAACAACAAAAAATTTCTTTTCTTTACCTCTTTTTGCCTCCATGTCTAATTTTTACTTGTTTTGTAGGAGCTAATTCACTTGTAATAGAAAATTTTCCCGCTTAAGGAAAGAAATTCGAGGTTGGGAAATGGAGATGGCCTCTTTCAATTATTCTATCTCTTTATCTTTCTCTTTGATTATGTCTTCTACTGATCTGACCTCCTCATGCTCTAATACCTCAGGCTCTAATGGCATTGACTCATCATGCTGATGCAAGAGAGTCTTCTCCTCTATCTGGCATTACTCATCATGGGTACCAAGTGTAAGAAAACTCTCGATAGAATTACACACAAAATTTTTTCTCTTACCTCTCTCATATGTGTGAGAAAATCCCACAACCCTAGGGACATGTAAAAGTTGAATAGGCACGCTAGAAGAGCCAATCTCCATTAGATGTGGTGATGATGTAATAGGCAAGACAAAAATTGTTGCTGACAATCTCTCCAAGAAGTCTTCCTAGGTCATGTTTATGGAGGACAAGTGATGCAACACAATGAGATTGATTAGGAAATGATGAAAGAGTCTAGTACGATGATCTTCCCTTCTTCTATGAACCTTCTTAGCTAACTTAATCAAGCTCTTGTATAAATAATGAGGCAAATAAAGTATTTTGACTGAGGTAAAATGCATCAAAAGCCTGATGTGATACCTATATAGCCTGGAGAATATTCCTTCGCATGTGAAGTACTTCATTATAAACATTAGCAGAGGAGCATACTTGGTTCTGAGATGTATGAAAGGAAAAATAAATTCTGGATCATCTCTAGCATGAGGCTTTAGGAACTGCTTGTAGTTTTCAATGTCTAGGTCCATACCCTTAAACCACTGCTCTCCATGAGAGGGTATACTTGTACTTGAAGCAATTAGGTCAGATGATAAGCTGATATCCATACCTACAAGAGTGACCTTTCCCATATTCTAGCTGGTTTCAAAAAGGCTATACAACTGAAGATGATACCCACCTTCCATAAGCCTTTCACAAAAAGTTAAACACTGAATTCTTTGAAAGCACCTTCTGGCCAATGGTGAAGCATTAATATTGTGCATGTTGAATGGCTCAAGCCTGAGATGACACCCTCCTTTGAAGCTCTTCTTTTCACTTTCCATGGTGTTTTTCACTGGAATGATGAAAACCCTAGGGTGTCAATGAAATGAGTGAATGAATGGAAATCTAGAAAACAGAGTGTAGGAAAGTGTGAGTTTGGTGGATGAAATGAAGGGCCTTGAAGCTGAGAAAAATTAGAGGAAACTTTGAGTAGGTAGTGTTTTATGTTAGCTTCAATTTTAAGGTGGAATGAGATAAAATGGATGGGTGGAAGGTGTAAAAATGTCTAAAACACAGGAAATTCCCAATTTTGACTATGAGAATACCCTGTGCAATAGTAGGGTAAGTTTGTGAGGTGAAATAAGGGTGATGGGTTTGAGAAATTTTTTTGATAAAAATACAGTGGGCAGGGTAGTGTCTTGAATTTAGAATGAAAGTGGAATGAAGGAAAATGGATAAGTATAGGGTGGTAAAAACCTCAAAAATTAGTCATTTCCCAATTTTGACTGTGGGAAAAAACTAGTGAAGAAATGTTTTTTTATTTTTGAGAGCCATAGAACTTGATAAAAATTTTGATAAAAATTCAGTGGGGAGTATGGTAGCTTAGCTCCATAGTGCAAGTGGAATGAGGAAAAATGAAGGGGTATAAAGTGGTCAAAACCCTAAAACACAGTGATTTCCCTATGTTTTCACTGTCTTCGTTGTGTTGAAAAGTTTAGAGTGAGGGTGTGATAGTGTAAAACATGTTATGAATGGTGATGTGATAGGAATGTAGATGGGGCATGGGGGTGTATGAATTCAGTTTATATAATGGGTTAGGGTTTTAGTTTGAATAGGTTAGGCTTTTTCAACATAAAAAAAATATGTGGACAATGAACATCATGGAGAAGACGTAAAGTGACATGAAAATATTTTTTAAATGATTCAAAATCTGACCAAAAACCAGCATGAGATGGTTACTTACCATTTATGAAGGTCACACCAAGGAACGGAGCTTGAAATTTGAAGGTTTGTAGGGTTTCGGGCTTCAAAACACTGGAAATTTTCACCTTGCAAAAGTGTAACACTATGGTTTTCTCCACCTCCCAGAAGCATAACACTGTGGTTTTATCTAACTTCTAGAAGTGTAGCACTGTGGTTTTTTTCCCAGAGAAACGTAACAATGACCTTTATCTTCACTACAAGAGCATAAGAGCAACATTTTTCTTCACTACATGAGCATAACAATGACCTTTCTCATCACTACAGGAGCATAACAAAGTGTTCTCTACACCACATGTGCGTAACACAAGTGTTCTCTGAGGGTTGTAAGAGAATTTTGAGAGTATGGAGGGGTAAGTGAAGTAGAGAAATGTTTCTCTCGAACATATGAAAGGGTAACAATGAAAAAAATTAAGTTTCCTTTGTCTCTTATAAGTTGAAGATGACCCTTTTACCTTTTCCCATGACATTTACCATGACTTTTTAACCTTTTTACACTTGAAAAGTGACATGTTTCTCCTTTAAGTGCGATGAAGAGGACATAACCAACCTTTTTATTCCTTGACATTTGAGGTGACTTTATAGATCCTTGATGAGACATCAAGACACAATTTGCTTCTTTTCATGGGATAGTGAGACTGGTTCTTAAAACTTTAAAATATTTTCACACTTATAAAATTTCACATTGGATAATGACTATTTTCAAAACCAGATAAGATTTCTTTGAAGCTTAAAATGACTCTCTTTGCTTTTGATTGGGAAAATAGGTCAAAATGACCTCCCTTGGAGCTCTGACAGTCAATGATGACTTTTTGGTCTTTAAAATGAGATAGTGAGACAAAGTTCTTCAATTTTTCATGAAACAGTGAGACATGGATGAGATGTTTTGAAATTTTTAGAACTTGAGCCTATGAAACAAGAGAGATGGATTTTATTTGAACTTCATATACATGCTTTCTCCTTCACTAGGGTTTTATGGATGAAATGGAGGATTACTACCTTATGTTCAGTGAAAATTTGAATATTTTTCCAAAGGCAGGGTTGAACCTAGATTTGACCTATATGAGATGGAATGACCTAACCCTAGAACTCTTCAGTGATTATGATGGATATGGTGACCTTGAAGCTAATGATTTCAATGAGCTTGAAAATGGTGATGATAAATGAAATGAATGAGAAGCATACATGGTTTATACCTCTTTAGTGGCCAAAATGATTTCTGAGAACTGGTTCGAAAAAGTAAAAATTTTGACGTATGACTTAATGGAAAACAATTGAAAGAGTCATTTGATCACTAACATACCTGGGCTAACACATGGGACGATCTTCCTGTGATATGTGACTACATGGGTGTACTGATGATGATTGGGATCGTTATTGATGAGGTGATCACATATGAGTGTTGCCTTAGTATGAGATTTTCCATGATGTATTTGGATGAGAGGTCCATAGATTTAGACACGATTGAGGTTGAGAATGATGTTGCTAGCATGGCTAGCTATGAGGCAAGATGAAGAAGCTTTTGAATAGATTTTTGAGAAATTCGTGGATATGACATGAATGCATTGCGATGTCAAAGAGTGGCATCTAATTGGTAGAGAATCACACACACACACACACACACACACACACACACACACACACACACACACACACACACACACACATATATATATATATATATATATATATATATATATATATATGTGCTTTCATATATTAAGACGTTGCAGTTGTACGAAACAAGCTTTGGCTTTTGGTTGGCACCTCCTTAAGAGGGAGAATGATTATGGTATCCTTTTGTGGTTTTACATGATTATTTATGCTCTAAAATGATATTTGATTTGATGACTTGTATGAACATGAGACAACTGTTATTGAGACATTATGATTAACAGATATGAGCACGATGATATGTTGCTACAAAGCATTAGGGTAATTATGAGGTCTAAAATGGGATTCCTAACAAAATTATAAAATAATAGTGGAAATAATAAAATAAAATTTGATTACATCATCAAATTTTAGAGGGAAAAAAAAACTACTTTTTCAACTCGTATTTTCAACTTATTTCCCTATGGGTTTACTCAAAATTTTTCCAGGAACACTCGTTGTATGCATAATTTTATTGCTCATCCAAGGAGTACCCATGTTGCATACTTTTGATGGACCCCAATACATGAAAAGGATGATTGCAATAACGTTTTTTCATGTATTTCTCATTTTTTGTGTAGTTGGGTCCATCGAAAGTATGCAACATGAGTACTCCTTAGATCAGAAATTAAATTTCGCATCCAACTAGTACTCTCGATCAAAATTTGAGTAAAACCTTAGTGATATAATTTGAAAATACAAGTTGAAAAAGTAGTTTTATTATTATTATTATTATTATTATTTTACTTTTTTACCCCAAAAATGGTGAATCATCCCCCATGGTTGACATCATCATCTCGAATCCTATTGGTTCTTATAAAGTTTATTTTGGTTGTTCATTTTTCTTAGGAGGCCCATTTTAGACCTCAAAAGTTCTCTAATGGAGCAGTGATGATCGAGGACACTGAGCCAGTTCTTCCTCCCCTGTTTGAGCTCCTAGGGTGTGGAATTGAGATAGAGGGCTCCAGGGGTTGATGGAACTGTGGAAAATAGTGTATCACCCCTATTTGTTACCCATAGGGTTAGATTAATAGTTCACCCTATCTTGGTCTTTGCAAAGTATACCCCAGTTGGCATCATACCCACAAGCTGGGCTTGTTGGGATTGTCCCTCCCTGTCTGCTCAACAAGTTGAGGAGGCTTGGAGGTGTGTGATCCTTACCTCTTGGTATGTCAGGAATCTCGTCCAAGCTCTAATTATGATGCAGGTGTTTTACCATATGACTCTTAGGGGTCATTATTGGGAAGATCAGTAGAAAATAGGATGGGTTAAGTAGTAGCTCCCCTGTATCACCTATTGCTCGATATGGGGTCGTAGTAGTAGCTTCCCCATGAGATTCTGGGTTGAATAGTAGCTCCCCAATGTGGTTCCAAGTTGAGATGTTCTCCCTGATCATATGCTCTCCTATGATGATGTGGGTTGTAGATTTGAATCCCTGCTCATATTTTGTGTAGTAGCCAGCTAACCGATATTCTGGACAGTAGCCCATTGACATAGATTTTGTGTAGTAGCCCAATGAATAGAGGATAGTATCTTAAGCTCCCCTCTGGTAACAAATTATTCTTCTTTTAGATTCGAGAATATTCAACATATGTGTAGTAACAATCAAGAGATAAACATGAATAAGAAAGAGATGATCCGTGACGATAGGTGATGATACTTGAGATACTAGGATGGCATGTTGATCGATGGATAAATATTGGGAGGTGGAATTCTCCCTGGTTGAGAGGGAGTATTAAAATATGAAAATGTTTTCAAATTACACTTTGGAAAGCTCACATGATGGAGATAATGATTGCATTGAATGCCTCTTTTTTATATGATCAAAATCACCTAAATATCACTTCATTTGGACAAGCAGAAGTTGGTTTTTGAATTTATGAACCCACATGTGCACATTCGATCAAGTTGGCCCTAAAGAAAAGTGGACCCATTGGAAGGCTATAAATACAAGTTACCACTACCTCATTTAGGCACAATGATGAGACACACTTCTATATTATTTTTGGCTTGCACAGGTTTGAGGGTCGTTCGTAGAGGTTCAGGTTCTCTCTAAGGTGAAAATTCAGGTTTGAAGCTCACATCTTTGATTTAGGGTTTTGGGCCCCAGTTGTAGGAACAAAACAGGAATATTTCGATACTAGTCGCTCCAACATGTTTATTTATAGTAGCATTAGATGTGATCTAAGCCTCAAAATTTTCATGGAGGCTAGGACACATGCATCCTCCAAGACCTAGAAATCGTTTTGTGAAATTCCACCCGGAGACAGTTTTATTAAAATAATTAATTATTTTTAAAAGATATCTAAGTCTAAAGTTAGGAAATTAAAATAATTAAAGGGTATTAATGAAACATGGTGTGAATATTCTAGAAAAAGACAGAGATTGAGTCAAGATGATATGAGCCATTGATTAGGAATTAATCTGCGCCATTGAATGTTCAACGAGAAGATTATAAGAAGAGGCTTGATGGGCACTTGGAAGATATCGATTTATCAAGAGAGCAGTGCAACAATTTCCAAAGAAGTGGTCGAGATATTTCTTGCACTAAGGGGCAGAGATAGTTTTCTAGTGGAAGTATTCTTGATCCAACGAATACATTGCATAGGAGGCAAAGAGAGGTGAAAAAGAGGCAGCACAGAGCTATGCTGGGAAGCATAGAGCCACACCGAGGGAGTTCAACATTTTGTTGAGGAGAAGTTGAGATCAAGTACTGAATGTTGGGGTGTGAGACAGGGAGTTCAGAGGATCAAGTTTCCAGCTAGCAAAATATCAACAGGGAGGTGTCACGCAGTCCTTGCAACAATGATGCAGTAACTGCGTAGGTGTGACACAAAGCTACATAGAGGTCTCAACTTTAGTCAGATCAATACTGAATATTCCCGTACCAATATGAGGTTATCTCACTAACTTTCTCACCAGAATATTCTCTGTATAATAATACAAAACCTTAGCTGCTGCACCGGTTTTCCCACATTGGGTTTTCCCGGGGACGTTTGCCCAAAAATAACGGTGTCGAATGTGTGTGTTATTTTTTTCCTGCATTGTATTTTCTTTCCACAACATTTTATATTTATGAATACTGCAGTGTGTTATTTTCATTATTTACCATAGCAAACAGTAAATAATTTTTTTTTAGTTATATAACAAAATATAATAAAATTAACTAGTTTTTATAGAAGGATTCCAATCGTGGAATTTTCACATGGTATCAGAGCCAATCTAAGAAGAGAAGAGCTCAGAAGTAGAGCTAAAGAGGGAAATCGAAGAGCTATGTAGGCAACAAATCGAATCCTCAGAAGGCTTGTGCAATCCAGTATCAGGAGGGAAATATTATTAAGGAAAAATATCTCTCTGAGTGAGTCGATAGAGAGGAAGATTTTATAGATCGATATTTGTCAGTGGCAGAGGGAGCAACGCAAGAAACATCTTCAGTACAGACACATATTTTTGGCAGCAGTTGCTTGGATAGAATAGTGTCAGAAGGGAAGAAGAGCACACTTAGGGAATTTTGACCTCAGAGAATTTCTTGCCAATAAATTCAAATTTCCCACATAGAAGCAGCATTAGTCGAGAAAGGTTTTTCTCATTCCAGCAGGGAGTGCATAGAGCTAGTCAGCAGCTACGTAGAGGGTCGTAGACAGACTTCAACATTTGTTGGGAATGATGGTAGCAACTAGGCTGAGAGATCGGGATTGATTGGAGGGTGCCTCCAACTATGTGATTTGGAAGTCAAGGATCTCCTTCCTTCTGGATTAGAATAATCTATAAGCCTTCCTTGAAAATGTGGTAGTTTTCCCCACAGGTCTGGATCCATTGGAGGCCTGTAAGAAGGATATTGCAAAATCCAAAAGTTTGATCATTGACAGAGTGAGGGATCACATTGTTTCTCACATATTTGGGAAAGGGACATGCGAAGATATGTGGGATGCCTTGGCTACGTTGTATGAGGGATATTCCAAGCAACAAAATATGTTAACGTAGGAGAAGATGAGATCCAAAAGGATGCAGAAGAGGGAGCACATAGATCCATTCCTTTCGAAGCTTCAGGAAGTCTGAGATCAATTGAAGGCTATAGGGTCAATGCCTCAAGCTACGAATATGGTGAGATTGGCCCCGAATTTCATCTTAGATGAATGGAAAGTCTTCGTCCAAAGTATCCTGGGTAGATAAATATTTCCATATTGGGAAGGGATGTGGGCTTCTCTTCAACAAGATGAGATGAGGCGAGACTTAGTAAAGTGAAAATTGATGGCAAAAACAGTAGTGGGACAAAGCCCAAGGAGGAGGAGGAGAATGTAGCCCTTGCATCAAAGGGGAAGCAACAGCAGTGGGACAAATACCAAGGAGGAGGAGGAAGAGAATGTAGCCCTTGCATCAAAGGGGTAGTAGGAGCAGTAGAGGCGAAAGAAGGACATCTCAAAGATAAAATGTTTCAGGTGTGATTAGCTTCGTCACTACGCTACGCAATGTCCTCTCAGAAAGAAGGAAAAGGAAGAGAAACATTATCAGCAAGCTGCAACCGCTGGGATCGAGGAGGAGGATTTTGCCATGATTTCCCAAATACCTCCAGGGGAGAGGTGGGATGATATAGTACTATAGTTCTAGAAAACCGTAGATGGGCAGGATCCTTGAGGAGTCCACCTCTCGGATCAATACCTTGCTACAGGAGCCCATATCAGAAGTAGCAAGATGGACCAATGTTAGTTGGTGCAAAGGAGTGCCCAAGTGACAGTTATAGTGGCTAGGGGTGCTAGATACTAAACAATGTAGAGAAGAGTTGGAAGTAGTGCAGTTGGCACAATGTAGAGTCAATAGCAATGCAGAGGATTCAAAGGGTCAGCGCAAAGGCTAGAAACAGTAAAAACTCCAGTGAAAAGATGCATCATGTTGAAAACATTTTGTTCAGTATTTTGGATGTTTTTCTATTGCAATAGCAACAGAGTTGCAGTGCAGATGTAGTTGACAGTAGCATGCAGAGTCAGCAACATCGCAAATGCAAACATTTGAGCAGTAGTTGGTGGCTAGTGATGTTAGACACCAAAAATGTAGAGGGACATGATAAAAAATAAGGGTGATACTGCAACAGTTTGCATTACTAGAGCACATTCCTCGCTAAGAGGGCATGTTAACATTTGGTAGCATCGGATGTGCTCTAAGTCTCAAAATTTATAGGGAGGCTAGGACACATGCATCCTCCAAGACCCAGAAATAGTTTTTGGAAATTCCACTCGAAGATAGTTTTATTAAAATAATTAATTATTTTTAATAGATTCCTAAGTCTAAACTTAGGAAATGAAAATAATTAAAGGGTATTAATGAAAATGGGTGTGAATATTCTAGAAAAAAATGGAGATCGAGTCAAGATGATCTGAGTGATTGATTAAGAATTAATATAGGTCATTGAATGTTCAA
This sequence comes from Pinus albicaulis, assembly GCA_034641835.2. Lineage (NCBI taxonomy): Eukaryota > Viridiplantae > Streptophyta > Pinopsida > Pinales > Pinaceae > Pinus > Pinus albicaulis. The sequence continues at coordinate 909,623,521 of CM076573.1, read as the reverse complement.
CGAGAATATTATAAAAAGAGGATCGATGGGCACTTGGAAGATACATCGAATTAGAGATCAAGAGATCAATTTATTAAGATAGCAGTGCAGAAGTTGTTGGAGAAGTGATTGAGATATTTCTTGCAGTAAGGGGCAGAGATAGTTTTTTGGTGGAATTATTCCTGATCCTATGAATATATTGCAGAGGAGGAAGAGAGATGTGCAGAAGAGGAAAAAAAATGCTATGCTTGGCAGCGTAGAGCTAGGCAGAGGTAGCGCAAAGATTTATAGGGAGTTCGAAGTTTTGCTGAGGAGCAGTTGAGATCCAGTACCAGAAGTTGGGGTGTGAGACCAGGAGGTCAGAGGATCAAGTTTCTAGCTAGAAAAATATCAGTTGGGAGGTGTGACATAGTCTTTGCAGCAGTGACACATTAACTGCGTAGGTGTGACGCAAAGACTACTCAGAGATAGTGTAGAGGTCTCATCTTCAGTCAGATCAGTACCATATCTTCACGTACCAGTGTGAGGTTATCTCACTAAATTTATCTCCAATTTATTCTCTGTATCAAATAGCCAGTAAGGCATCCAAGATTGTATTCAAAAACTTCTGCATAATAATACAAACCCTCATATGCTGCACAAGTTTTCCCACATTGGGTTTTCCTAGGGATGTTTGTGACTATTTGTCCAAAAATAATGGTGTCGAATGTGTGCGTTATTTATTTCTTGCTTTGTATTTTGTTTCCACAAAATTTTATATTTTTGAAGACTACAGCGTGTTAGTTTTGTTATTTACCACAACAATCAATAAATAATTTTATTCTGTTATATAACAAAATAGAAGAAACTTAACCAGTTGTTGTAGAAGGATTCCAATCATGGAATGTTCACACCTGACAGGCTCATGAGTGCGATTGGAGCCTTCCAGTGAGACTGATAACTCTTTTTGCATGCAACAGAGATATCAAGGTTTCTGTAGTCCAGTTTTGACTCTATTCACATGCTTGATGGGCTTAAGGGAGTGAGTGGGAAGCTATATTCGCCTGGATGACTCCTCCATGCGAATGGGGACTAAAAGATGAAATTTCAGTCTTCTGAGGATTCTGCTCAGTGATCGCAGGGTTTGATAGTTGACTTTAGATAGTGACAGCTTTATACAGACCTCATAATCATATTTATTAATGTAGACATTGTTGGGTTTATTTCATGGATGTTCTAGTTGTTCTGTTGGTCAGGCATAGATGAAGATATGAATAATTGTACTCTATTTTGCTAAATCATTTGATGAAAATATATAAGAAGGATAATTTGAAAGGGTTTTCCCCATAGTGGGTTTTTCCCTGGTCTCCGAATAATCCTGGTGTCTCTATGTGTGCATGATTTTCTTCTATTGTTCCTTTATGTTTTGCTGCATTGATGACGATGATACTATTCTTTCTACATAGTTGCATATGTTGATGAATAATGATGTAAATCTGAATAATGTTAAGATGTTTTGGGGTGAACTTAGTGTGTTAATGAATAATTCCAATTATCAAAGCAAAGAACAATATATCCCTGTGAAAAATTAACATTCTTGTGTTCTTTACTTATATCTTTTCATCAAAAAAATATCAAGAACAACAATAGAAATAATAGAGGACACAAATATTATACTCTTAGTTAGGAAAAAACCCCTGCAAGGGGAAAACCCGAAAAAACTCTTCTCTTGTTAGTATCTACTTAAAATGAGATAAAAAGACCCAAACCCTACACCAAGTCCTTCTCCAAGTGCCAAGTCAATCCTTCTTCAATTCCTTCTTTGATTATGCACCAACCAGCTACAAAATGCAACTTCAACTTTCCAGCTTCAATACTTCAACCCTTCCTACAACTTCGACCCTGCAATTTCAGCCTTGCATCTTTCAAAGAAACATTAATTCAGCCTCCTCCTAAGGTTAGTGGAGATCAGATAGAGTATCTCTCCTTCTAGCTACAAGATGTTTCACTTCATCCTAATGCAACTCGGACTTGCAACTTTTGCCTCCTGCAACACCAAAAACCCTAGAATTTTTCATGTGTGAGAGATATAGAGTCAAAAAACAAGATATTTTGTCCTTCCTTATTCTCCTAGACCTTCTCTCTCCTTTTCTACTTCTCCCAGCTACAGATCAAACTTATTAATATAAAAAATATGTAGTGAGTGTGTCTCAAATTAGGTCGAATTGCTCCTTTATATAGCCTTCTCAAGGGGTCGAATTCCCTCCTTAAGGCTAACTTGATGTTTCCAGGGCCGACTTGTAGTTTTGGAGCTTCGAGGACTTTCTCGACTAAAAAATATTTCTTTTTAAAAATAAATATTTCCCAAAAGGGTCTTATAAATGTGATATTGACTCCTTTGACTCATGACGATATATCCTAAGGCCTAAAAAACCCTAGAAGTATGAAGAACATGCTTTTACCTAGAATACCATCAATAATGAGCATGAAACCTATGCTTTAATAATAATATATTTTTCTTTTATTTTCTTGTTTGTTACATAGGATACATATTGAAATGAGTACAACAACAATTATGAAGATCGAAACTAATTAAATTTTCAACACTCCCTCTTAACTAGGGAGGTATTCATAATTGTACAACTAGTACAACATCATATCTCAAACTGAAGAGTTCTCACAATAAGATTTGGATTCATAAGACATACTGTAAGCATCATCATCATTATGACCAACAATGTATTTGAGGCCTAACTAGAAAAGCTTTTGTTTATTCAAGATAATTATGTTGGGAGGATTTATGTGTGATACTGCACTACCTCTACTAGGCACATACCCCATCTTGATGTTCACAAGGTATGCCCTTTTAGGAATATTCTTAGCTTGGATCTCCATTCCTGAGCCCTTAAAGAATATTGGTCCTCTTTCTTTCTATGCCCATCCTCAAAGAGCGTTGGTACATTTCCTTTCTTGGATGTTATATCCTCAAGGAAACCATAGATTCTTATTAAATCCTTCACCGCCTCAAGAAGAGAATTCACGTGTGATTTTCAACATCACTCCCTCTCAAACAAAGAGGAAATCCTTATTCTCTTTTGATAGAGAATAGGTACCTTCTCCTATTCAAGGAGACTCATTTTTCTCCCTCTCAAAACTAGAAGAGATTATTGGCTTCCTTTCAATGGTGGAAGTCAAGGTCACAAGCCTTGTAGCTTGTCTTTATGAGAGTATCAACTACTTGATATTAATAGCTACATGGATCCCTCTTTTCTTTGCATTGTTCTTGCTTCATTTCGAGTTATCGTGGATCCATCTTCTATTTTTAATCTTGTGACAGGATCCAGGTCATCTTTCTTGCTTATCACTTTCATCTTCGACATCATAGATATGAACCTTTCTAGTCTTCTAACTAATCATGGTTTCCTCATGAAAATGATCTCCTTTGACCTTCAGGTTATCTTCTTGTACAACTACCTTCTAATCCCATGATGGACTCATCTTGAATTCATAGTTGATAGGTACCAAATATTTATCTTTTCTCAATATTCTTCATCCACACAACTAACTTTGTCTCAACGGTTATCATGCATTTTCCTGCAACATTTTCTCCAGGTAGAAAAATAATATGTTAACAAAATAACCAAATGATAAACAACATAGACTTACCTCACCATGATGAACTTCTCATTCATGCATCCACATCCTTATCAACCATATCCATTTGAACTTTCCTTCATGCATCAGAGTTCCTAGGGATTGAATTTGAATACCAAGTTACACATTTTTCTGTTCCAAATATTATACTGGATGTTAATTATTATTGTACATATTCTAGAGAAAGTCTTAATCTCTTATACATCCTTAAGTAAGTCAAATTATATTATTTTTCTAGCATAATAAATACTTAAGCATAATTTTATAACAACCTTTATTTTCATTAGATTCTATATATATGAATCTTATCCAAAGTTTACTTTCAACATGCATTCCTATTTTTTCATCCAATCATCTAGCTATATGCTCTAAAGTGACCCTACAACCTGACCCCATTGCATTCCTTCATCCCTTTAACAATATTGATTCAACATTACATGGAATGTTTGCTTTCCTTGTCATGATGTTTTCCCAAGGACCTTCCAAAATGATGGTCCTTCCCAGATCATGATGATCTATTTAGGCCAGATGACAACCTCTAACATAATGTTAGATAATATCTGGATGAACAATATGAAAAATGGTCAAACATTTTATCTTGGATTATCTCTACTAATCAACTTAATCATGTAAATTTCAAATATGATACTATCACATGCTTTCTTTCTATGATGCTCATGCAAAACATACCATTCTAAAAGAAATATTAATCTTCATAAATAACCTGATAGTTAGTGACCCTTCTTTAGCAGTAAATATCGTTCACTCCTTCCTTCTTTGCCTTCTTCTCGGGTTCTCCCACTGCTTCAGCTACATGAGCTTCACTCCTTTCTTTTATTTTGTTGTTATGTTGGATTGGACAGTCCCTCTTAAAGTGTCCAAACTCATTGCACTTGAAGCATTGAACCTTGGAAATGTATTTCTTCTTGGGCTTACCAAAATTTCCCTTATTCAACTTCTTAACTCAAGCTAGAAATGCAGAGATTTCTCATCTAATCCAATATCATAATTTACTTTGATCCTTGATTCTTCCAATATGAATTGTGCCCACAACTCATCAAAGGGAGTTGAAACTTTCTTGGAGTAGATGCTTGTTGCAAAGCTTCTCCATTTTGGTGGCAATGCATTTAGTTCACAGATGGTTACCTCAAAATCAGTGATTGGTTCCCAAAGTCCTTGCATATGGTATCTTAGCTGAGAGACTCTCATGAGATAGGATTCCACATCCTCATTCTTTGATTTCTTCATTCTATATAACTTATTCCACAAAGTCATATTTTGTCATGTTGTACTTACAAAGTATAAATTCACTAGCTTGTCACACATAGCCTTGCATTAGAGGAAATTTCAGCCTAAAAGTACCCATGAAATTTTCACGTACATAATATTTAAACCAATCAAAATTATTTAAATTTAAAAAGAGGCAAATGTAAATATTTTGGAGGGAAAATAAAAAAACCACTTTTTTTAATTGTATTTTTGGTTTACTCATATGTTTACCCAAATTTAAAGTGTATACACTCGTTGGATGCAGAGTTAAATTCTCCATCCTACGAATACCCATTATGCATACTTTTGAGAAGACCCACATTGATAAAAATTAAAGATACATTAAAAAAAGTGTTCTGAAACACATTTTTTCAAAACATTTTTTTTAATGTATCTTAAATTTTTATCAATGTTGGTCTTCTCAAAAGTATGCGTAATGGGTACTCGTTGGATGAAGAATTTAATTCCACCTCCAACAAGTGTCTACACTTGAAATTTGAGTAAACCTATCAGGAGATAAGCCAAAAATACATTGAAAATAAACCATTTTCTTCTTTTCCCTCCAAAATTAATAACTATTGTTTTATTATTTTCTTATTTTTCGTTAGAAAACCACTTTTAGGCTAAAATTTTCCCTAATGGAAGTCTTCAAGTTTGCAATAAATGGAACAAGAGAATCCTTAATTGATTCAACTATGATCCTTTGAGCCCTTACTTCCCCTTTTTTGTACTTTTCTATTTCTTGTGTATTGTCTTTGCTTCATTCAGTGATTTCCCCAATAACATATTCCATCACTTCTTGTTCCATGAGTATTAATTCAATTATTTTCTTCTATGCTAGATAGTTTAATGCCGCAATGAGCTTATTGAATTCCTTGAAAAAATAACCCATATGACTTGTAGGTTCATACATGATGTAATAATATGATACTTAATTGAGACCAAGATTCTCCTTGATGATGTCTTCAATATTCTTGATGCCTTCAAGATATTTGAAGAAAATTTCTTTAAATATGTTCCCTAAGATTCCTCCAACAATAGGTTCCAAGAGTGATGCATGATAACAAGACCCCTTGATGCTTTCTTCAAAGAGGTATGCCAATGAGTCTTCAACTAGATCCCTTCAAGAGATACTCTTCCTTGTAGTCTTTTTTCTTAGGATTTGAGAGTTTCCTTTTTCCTTCATCTTGACAATTAATTCATTATAGAGTCATTCCAACTACCTTCCTTGTTCACCTTAGCTCTGATACAATTTTGGAAAAAATGCAAAGAGGCAAATATTGATTCTTATTTTCCCTAGCCTTAATATTTTCTTGTGAACTTATTAGTCTTATTGTGTTATTTCCTTAAATATTTTCATCAAAAAAATAAAACAATAGCAATAATAGAGGACATTTATGTTAGGCTCTCAGCTAGGGAGAAACCCCTCCAAGTGGAAAACCAAAAAAATGCTTCTCTTATTAGAATTTGCTTCGAATGAGATACAAAGACCTAATCCCTAGACCAAGTTTTTCTCCAAGTACCAAGTATGTTGGAATCATGATTTCAATTACACCAAAACTCGCAGGTGTTAGTAAATGGACGCATTGCCAAAGTTAACCGATCCATGGGAGGCGGTTAAGCACATGTCACGAAACACATGGGGAGTGTTGGTTTATCCAATGTGTGGTATCAAAGCCAAAGGTCTCGATTTCAAATCACACGTATCTCATGCTATGGGGATATTGTTGGACATTGGATAAACTAGTGCTCCCCGTGTATTTCGTGACATGTGCTTAACCACCTCTCATGGATTGGTTAAATCTAGAAATGTGTTTGTTTACTAACACCTACGGATTTTGGTGTAATGGCAATTGTGATTCCAAAAAATTCATCCATTATTCAAGTACTTCTTTGATTCTCCACCAACCAAATACAAACTGAAACTTTGAATTTCCAACTTAAATACTGCAAACCTTAAAACAGTTTTGACCCTGCAATTTTGGCCTTGCATCTTTCAACAAAACTCTAATTCAGACTCCTCTCGAGACCTTCCTAGAGCAAGGAAACTCTTCCTAATGTTGGTTTTTGTAGCATTGTAAAGTTTTCCAAGTCTCATATTTGTGAGAAGGCTTGGACATCAATATTCCAAAGAAACTAGAAACTGTTCATGGAAATTCCACTCAGGTCTTGTTTTATTAAAATAATTCATTATTTTAATGTGGTACCTAAGTCTAAACTTAGGGAAATTAAATAATTAAAGGATATTAATAAAACAAAGTGAGAATATTCTAGAGAATGAAGATCAAGTCATGTTTTAATCTTAGCCATTGATTAGAGATATAATCTGGGCCTTTGATTCATCAATGAGAATATTATAAGAGAAAGCTTGATGGTCATTTGGAAAGCAAGTCGGGTGCACACTCAATACCTAAAGGAAATTGATTATGAAGGAATAGAATTCAATCTCAGAGGGAGAGTTGCAAAGGCAGAAGAAGGAAGGGGAAGTCAGAATAGGCAGAGAAAGGCAAGAGGAGGATGCAGAGGGCCACAGAGGACAACGCTAAGCAGCAACACTGAGTCCCCACACAGAGTGACACATTCCAGTGTAGGGACTGTGTAGAAGATCATGCAGAGTGGCAAAAAGGGAGCTAGGGTGTCTTCCGAGTGTCAGAAATTCTCCCAAATGATTCAAGGATTTTATCTTAGGTGTATTCTAGAATTCTGCTTGTCTAATTCTTGTAAAATATTTTCCTTGCTGAAGAATAATACAAACCCTCATCTGTTGCACCAGTTTTCTTGCATTGGGTTTTTCCAAGGAAAATTTTCCAAAAAAAACTGTGTTCATGTGAATGTTTCTATTGCGTTATATGTGTTATATTTTTTTCTTATGGTAAAGTGAATACTGTAGTTGTGTTTATTTCATAATTTACTGGAAGAAAATCTATAAATAAATTATCATAAATGAGTAGGTGAAATAAATCTATCAATGTAGTAGTGTTTCAGTTTGAAAATTTCACATGGTATTAGAGAAAAAGGAGAGTAACAGAAGAGGAGGTTATACAATGGAACAGAGGTCTGACAGTGATACATCATCAGCTCAGAAGGGTTCACGCAATCCTCCAAAACACGTGGAGAAACAAAGGGACCATGACGTTTCAATTCTGGCATCCAGACTAGAAGAGGAATTTTCTTATGTGCATGCATGACCTCTCTAGAGATCTGGTATATTGACAGTGGAGCATCTTCTCACATGAAGGGAGTTCAAGAATGATTCTCAAGCTACTAGGAGGAGTAGATGAATTTTCAAATCACTATGGGAAATAATGAAAAATGTATTGCTATTGGAAGAGGCGCCAAAATATTTCAAACAAAAGCTGGCAGCAAGCTTCGGGCCACCAACGTACTGCATATGCCAAGATTAGGGATGAATTTTCTCGTAGTGTCTCAGCTTCAGAGGGAGGGTTACGATGTACAATTTATTGGTAAAAAAATTTATGTCAAACACCCAAGCTGGAAAAAGAAGGCACAAATTGGAGTCAAGAGCCATAAATGTACAAGTTACAGCTCGAGTCCCCAATGGCACTGATAGGAAATACTAATGAAAGAGATTTGAATGAATTATGACATAGAATAATGGGGAATCTACATCATGGAGCCTTGATAATTCTCAAGAAGACTGTCACAGGAGCTCCAGAACTTAGCACCAAGTGAGACGATGTCTACAAAGGCTGCGTATTAGGGAAGTATGCCAAGGCAGCATATCTAAAAAGTAGTAACAGGGCCAAGAGTGTGTTGGGATTGATACACTCAGAAATCTGCGAACCAATTTCCATGAATGCTCTCATTGGTGCAAAGTATTTTGTCACCTTTATCGATGACCATTCCAGAAAGAAATGGATCTACTTTCTTAAGACCAAAGATGAGGTCTTTGAGCAATTCAAAGAGTTTAAGGCTTCGATGGAGATTCTAATAGGAAAGAAGATCAAGAAATTGCGATCAGACAATGTTGGAGAGTACATTGATAAGAACTTCACAAGGTTCTAAACAAAGGAATGCATCAATAGAGAATGGACTGCTCTATATAATCCAGAGTAGAATGGGGCCGCAGAGAGAAAGAACAAGACTATTGTGAAAGTTGTGAGGGAAATGTTGTATGATCAAGAAATGCCCAAATTTTTGTGGGTTGAAGCTTGTAATACAACTGTATTTGTGCAGAACAGGGTTCCTCATAACACATTGGGTAAGGTTACTCTTGAGAGTGTGTTCAATGGTAGCAAGCCTGAAGTGAGCCACTTTAGGATATTTGGTAGTATAGCGTAGTTCCATGTACCTGATGAGAAGAGGAAGAAGTTGGATCAGACTGATCAGAAAGGGTATCTTGTGGGATACAACGAGAATGTGAAGGCTTACGAATTACATATTCCTGAGAGTAGGAAGATAGTAGTAAGATGGGACGTGAAGGTCATGGAGGAGAGAGCCTTCAAGAAGTCTCGAGAAATGTCTTCAGCTACGTAGTCTGAGGAGGATCCCTTGGTCTAGCCATAAAGACCTACAAATGATGGCTCTAGTGCCTCTCCAAGGCACAAGGATCCTAAGGAAAATTTTTCCGAGGAAGTGCAAGAAGGAGAGCAGGTGAATCCACCCACCACTAGTGGAAGGACGAGCAATGTACTACAACAGGCTCTAAGGGATGTAAAGGAGTTTGTTGGAGCTCCTATAAATGAGAAGAGGGAACGCAGGTAGCCAGACAGGTACAAGGAATTGGTAGCATAGGTTGGAAAACCCTCTAGTTTTAAGGAGGAAACTCAACATTAGGTGTGGGTAGATGCTATGGTGGAGGAGTATAACTCCATCATGACAAATGATGTCTGGGAAGTAGTTCCTAGATCTCCGAACAGGTTGGTTGTAGGTTCAATATGGATCTACAAGATTAAATATGCTACATATGGTAGCATAGAGAAATTAAAAGCCAGGTTTGTGGCTAAGGGTGTTACACAACATTTTGTCACCATCCCTGCAATCCCTTGTCCTACACATTGGAGGGCTATTCCCATGACTTGTGAGCAGTGACATGACCTGAAACCACCTTCATGGCATCCCCTTGCATAAGGAAAAAATTTCTCCTGAAGAACCTTTGAAAAACCCTAAAAACAAATGTTTTAGCCTTGGCGTGACTAGCCAGTTCAGCCCCCGTGCCAATTGGGGAAATCCACACTAGAGGGCGCGCCAAATGGCACCCTGTCTCTTTGTTTCACTCGTGCCAAGCTTAATAAGGGATGTTTTTTTAAAATAAATGGCAGAAGTTTGATTTCAACAAACTCCTGAATGAATCATCAAAGGGAGTTGAGTGGTTTGGCTTCGGATCTCCATGTATAGGAAGTGGTTTGCCACCTATTATGGAAGCTTCCTTAGAGATAGGGCCTATCCCATGATTATAGGGATCCCAACTTCCTCTCCTCCATCTATAAAAGCTTGCCTTCTCCATTAGCAAGCTAGCTAAACTTGTAGGAAGGAAACTATAGCCGGGCAACCTTTGAGAGTGTTGTCCTCTACAACAACCCCCCCATTTCATATAATTTTTATTCACAACACTATAATATGAAATGGGTCCCTTTTAGTTTTATTTGGTATCAACTTTGTATTATTCAAAGAGGTCAAAAAAATGAAATAAAAACATTACAAAGTTACCTTTTTGACAAACCAATAATGGCTTTATGATATAAATAATTAAATCTTTTATCATTGCGATAAAGCGATCGCAAGATCGCATATCGCAATGACAAAGGAGGCATAACTTAAAAACCATTGGTTTGCTCCGATGCGATAACACGCAATAGGCGATCGGCGATATACCATGCATGCTTTTAAAAAGAGCCCCAGTTAATGCTCCCGATGCGATGCGATATCGCTATCGGCGAACGAGGATTCCAAGAGATGCCAATATAACAAAAGCGCCTTTTCGCCCTGATGCGATGCGATAAAGCCAAAAGCACGAACTTCAAAAAAGTTGTTAAAACGGGAATATTACGATTAATTCGTATTAAAAGCCTTATCTTTCTAATAGAGATTCACCTGCGCTCAACCGCCAAAACGACCAAGGCACGCTTAAACAAATCATTCCACCAATAAACGACGTGATGGACATTTAAAAGATTGACAGGTTTTTACGGCCATTTAATGAAATAGTAAGTCTAAAATCTTTTCACGGATTGGATCCACGGCCACCTTAAGTTAATTCTTCATCATGCATTAATCAATATATTTCGCTCGTATTTGGTTTTCTCTGCCAATTCTCTGTGTTACGCTTATTTTTACTCCTGTGCAGAATTCTTCCAAGCTAATAGATGCAAGCAAAATGGGGAAGAAGTCCAAGAAAACTGCAAACGCTTCCGCTTCTCCAGCCATAAAACAAGCCATCACTGATCCAGGAAATAAAAAGAAAGGATTGATATTTGATACTACATGTTCAGGTCTCAGCAAAACTTCTTGGCAAAGTACCTATAATTTGATAGAAGCTGAAGAACCTGAAGTGACAACAGTAGAAGCCACAGTAGATACGACTCAAAAATCTGAAGGTACTTTAAAGGACTTAGCCGACTCTTTCCTTCATCGGATAGCAGCTCGGGAACAAATTCTCCCATATACGGATGTAGTAAGGTGGGAAATTGAGGAACTCCCAATCACAGACAGAACCTTCTGCACCAGAGATGGGAGAATCTTCGGTTCATTTCAAGCTAATGATTTGAGGCAAATGTATCATTTGCCTGAGCCAAAGAAGAAGTACAACAAGGAATTTCTGGAGAAATTCCGAAATGAGAACGAAACTGAATCCGAACCCATTCGGGATTGGAGGCAGAATCCGGCAACACACAAGCATAAATCTTCCGGTAAGTATTCTGTTGATTCTCTATGTTCTCCTTATTGTTATGATGGGATCATGATGTGTAGATTATGGGGGTTGCACGACTCCTCTAATTTCACTATAGAAATGGTTCCTTTGATGGAGGCAGTGTGTAATAGTGAAATTATGGATTGGGGAACTATACTGTCCGATAAGCTAGCCACCGCAGTTCTTGATTTCAGAAACAAGACCCGCGTTACTGAAAGGCTTATTCCCCCATTCTACTACAACGCTTATATCCTGGACACCCTGTGTTTTAATTCTGAATTTCCCGTGCTCGGCTGGAGGTGGACTCCACAAGACCCCATGCCCATTCACATATACCATCATAAATTGTGGAAAACCTCCCATAGGCACCATTTATACCAAATCTGCAATGGCTTCATGTTACCCATTCATTACTCTATTTTTGATAAACCTGCTCCCAAGATTTCCTACCAAGCAGGGATTGATTTAACTGGCTTAGGGAGATGGTTTGCAGAGGAAAAATTTACTTATATAAGAATTTTCGGCAGCCAAGCCAAACCTCATGTTCTTCCTTTGTACATACCTGATAAACTGCTGGCAAGGGAGATAGCCTATCAGATTATTTCCGAGGGCGTTACACAAAATCTAAAGAAAAATAAGAAGCAGGTCTGGCCCTCTTTTCCTCTTAGATGTGGTGTCTACACTTTGAATGATCTCAAACATGCAGAGAAAGAAGCTTCAAAGATGAAATCATTAATTCTAGCAACTCTCCCTAATAGGCAATTTGATCCCGACAAAGTTGCCTATAATGCCCTTGAACAGGTCAAATTGGCAAAGTTTGATCATAAAGAAGATATGTTTGATGATCTGTTCTCCACAGCAGAGTCAATGTCCCAAGTTAGATCGTTGGCCAGAATGAAATATCAAGATGAAGGGTTAGTTGAATTCAACAGACTTAGAGAACAGAGGTTGCAAACTCTGCCCCTAGATCTGTTAGCAACAAGCCCAGCAGCAGGATCAAGCGAGCCTGAAGAGCGACATACTAAGGAACCTCCGGTTATAACAAAAGAACAGGAGAAAGTGCAAGAGGAAACCCAGACGAAAGAGCAGGAACAGAGCACCATAAAGGTAAATCAAGATACTCAAATTGATCCCAAATTGCTCCAGGAATGGCAGCAATTCGATTTAATTATCAACAATCCTGAGGGTTCAAAGGAAGCCCAAACATCAAGAGTAGCAGACACACAGGAGACCATTTCAAAACAAGTTCCAGGTGAAACCAGCGGCCTACCCAGTTCTAAAGGAGTAGAGATAATCCCAAAGGATACCTCCGATCAAATTATTTTGCAGATAGAAGAAATTCCTCCCTTGGATGTCTTCTATAGCCCGAAACACAAAGCTGTGGTAAAACGACAAAGGAAGAGGAGAAGAACTGATCAGCCTTCCCTATTCCCAGAACAAACAGTGACGGGCAATGTAGTTTGGAAGGAGGAATTTGACCCCACTGACGACCTAACAAAACTATCACAATTTGCTGGAGCCTATTCGGCAGCAACAATAGATAAGGCATCAGAGGTGAGTCTTTTATTAAAAACAAAAGACCAGGAGATTTTCTCATTACAAGCACAACTATCAGAAGCACGACAGAAGGCAGAGCAGGCAGAACTGCAATTGTTAACACAACAGCAAACCAATAATCAATTAACTCAACAATTGCAGGAAGAAAAGCAGAGAATTGATCAGAGTGCAGTCCAGAAGCAAAAAGAGTTATCAGAGGCATTGGCACAACTCAAGACAACAAATGAACAAATGCTGAAGATAAAAGATGAGCAGATTGCTCAACTATCAGCCCAGCTTGAGAAAACAAAGAATCTTCCACAGGTAGCTGAATTCAGGGCAGAGGCAGTACAAATAAACAAAGCATTATTAACAAAGATAAAGTTGTTATGTCAACAAATCGCCCAGGCAGAACCTTTATGTGACTCAACAACATCTCTAAGTGATAAATCAGCTGATGCTAGAACAAACTTCGAGCAAGCCGATGAGACATTGACCAATTATCTTGAGTGGCAAGGTACTGAGGAAGGACATTCAGCTAAATTGCCAAAGATCCTAGAATCGCATAAAGAGATATTATTTATGGAATGGCAATCCCAGTTAATGAAAGCAGAGAGGGCAGTTTCCAGATGCACATTAACCACAAGTAATTTGGTTGAATTGATTAATGACACTCTCTACTTATCTAACATGATTTCTCAATGTACCCCAGGTAAATTGACATCAGCTAAAACATTGGAACAGTCATGTTACCCAGAGCTGGAGAAAACTGGCAGATTAATCGCAGGAATTAACAGCTTGACATGGGACACCTATTGGATGTTCTTAGTCAAACCTTACAGCCAGAGAGCCGCCCTCAAATGCCTCTCAGATGCAATCGGGTGCATCATTCCCGAAATACAGGATGCCACCTATGATGCCCAACTCAATTCTCACCTTAACCGACCACCAGAAGTGGAGCCGATGCTTGCAATATGCCAGCTCAGGACTAAAGACGAACAGCCTAAGTGATGAATCATGCTGCCGATTACCAGATGGCTATAGAAGGAGATATTCCAGATCAAGTTACACCAACTTAGTAGCATTTTAATTTTGTAGTTTGTTAGTTTAATTTAGTATTTATAGACCCTTTCATGTATTTAGAAAGGGTCATAAGTTTTTGTATATGACTGAAACCTGAAGTTGCACTACTGTACTTCAGGTATATTTTTTTATGAAAACTGGACCAATTTTTCCAAATTTTGATAACGAAGCTTTTATGTGGATGTGCACTACTGCCTTTATTTAAAAGTATTTCTGAGTCGGAAGAAGGAATTCGAATTGCGATTGACATTGAGAAAGACTTGCAGCTCATATGGTACTACTATCTATGTCCGAATTCATTCTTTTATGAAAATTGTTGTTTGATTACTTTTGCTATTATTGAATATTTAAATGTGTTTTAACAGTAATCTTTATACTTTCCACTATTGGATGTTTACAGTTTGCTATTCTTTCAATCATTTTCGTATCAGTAATATAAAGATAAGTGTAACAATGTTTTATCAATTACTTCATTCAACTAATTGAATGAAGTAATTATTATTTAAATGAATATCTTTGTTTATTGAATAGTGTCATCTATATGCCTATTGACAAACACAGATCATCAAACCTTGCACTTAAGAATAGAAGCTTCCCTGGATAAAATAGTCATTTATATTTTTGTTTATAGATTAAGTACTCCATTCATTATCACTTATTATTAAACCAATCACTCATTCACCCATTTCTATTCTTTATCGGGAAACTGGTCCCATTATATCCAGTCGGAGCCACCATCCCAAACGGAAAAGGAGCTGTTTAAGGTCCGGACCGGGTGGTCATCCCCCAATGTTGTTGCAACGATTTTCGAGGCATCAACAGAGAGCTAAGCCAAAGAGAGAGAGCTTCGTCCAGATTCCCGACAGGCTTTGTTGAGACACACTCCACTGTCAGCTCCGCTGAAGAAAGATCATAGCGTCAGAGCATTTGGTTGTAATCTCCCTTTTGTCATTTATAATATAAGCGACTCTGATTTTGGTTCCATTCATGTGTTCATTCTTTTATGTAAGGAAATGAATTATATCCTCTTTGATTGATATATGGTTACATGCTTTAGATTTTACATGGTATGTTGTTGTTTCCTTGCACGTGTACAAGTGTTTGGACGTGTCGAATGGAACGATCATGATCTGTCAAGCGAGGGATGGGAGACTTCATCTTTTCTTTAAGGACAAATGCGTGGGATTTGAGGTAGGCTACTTATCGCAATCTGTGTCTTTCTGTAACTAGGAACCAACGTCATTGCGTGACTTGATTGTTGCTAGACCCGATCTGGGCTAGTAGGGATCGCCTCTGTCCGCAGAGGGGATTTACCTCTTCAAAAAACTGGCGAATCCACTGGGGAGAGTTAGTTGGAATTAGTATTTCTTCTTTTGGTTTTTTTGGCTTTTGATTGCTTTATTTTCTCATCTGGTTCACCTCCTTTGGTGTCAAACCCCTGTTCAACCCCCAGAAGACTTGATCCAGTCTTTGTTTGCCCTTTTTCATCTTCTTCTCATAGTAAACTCGATTGGCGCAGTTTAGCGCTTGACAGTCACGCCAGCTGGCGCTTGTTGCTAGTTAGGCCCCCGCGCCAATGCTGTTTTAGCGTAGATTACAGCCAAACAGTCGTGCCAACTCTGTTTGGTGTTAGGGTTTGCTTGCTTTTGAGCTCTTTGAGCTTGATTTTTGGTCCTGGTGTCATTTTTCTGACTGTTTGAGTGCCTTGAAGTATTTTTTGACTGTGTTTGGCCCTTTTCCTCTGGTTGTTTGCCCTTTACCATCGGTTTTTCATTCTATCCCTAGGGCTTCCAGGTGCTATAGTGTACTAAGCCTCCTGTGGGAGTTTTTGGTTCTTGATTTTCTGGTCAACTTCATTTTCGCTTCTTTGCATTTGTTTTGCTGGATTCCATTGTATCATTGCGTCAGTTGAGTGATTGTTCTCTCTTTCATTCAAGTTTCGCTTTGTCTCATTCCAAGCCTAGATTACACGGTTTGTGTGGGTATTTTTGAGTTTCTTCTTCAATTTGAGGGATTTATTCATCAGTTTGGGTCTTGATTGTGTGCGTTTGTATTGAGTGAACTTTTTTTTTCAGCTCTCTCATTGTCATTTCTCGAATTGGTTTCTTCATTAGTTTTTTCATTCGTTTGGTGCATTTTATATACAACATTGAAAAACACAAAATTAATTTATTTTCATTTTGATTAGTATAGTGAAAATTGAAAGCTTTTTCGCTTTTTTAGTGTTATATAACTCTGAAGAGAAAGGTTTTTAGTTTCATTAGCTTGCATTAGAGACAGTAGTGGATGTTTTTGTGCTCATTTTGTTGGTATTTGAAAAGCTCTCAACCCTCCCATAGTTAGCTCTTCATCGAACAAAGTGATATTTTGTGGCATGTAGTGTGCATTTAGAGTTTTTTGAGATCCAACATTCGATAGGGCCTGAAATTGAAACATAAATTGAAGATCAACTCTAAAATTTATTCAATTAACCTAAGGCAACATTGAAACATTAACGAAATATCTAGAGGTCTAGGCTAGTGACGTGTTCCGGCATCGTTAAACCTAGTAGCTGTCGTTTTCCATCTGGCTTTAAACAGCGCTAGTACAGACTTGTGCTCCCC
Source organism: Pinus albicaulis (assembly GCA_034641835.2). Lineage (NCBI taxonomy): Eukaryota > Viridiplantae > Streptophyta > Pinopsida > Pinales > Pinaceae > Pinus > Pinus albicaulis. The sequence goes on along the minus strand of CM076573.1, from coordinate 909,606,547 downwards.
ATACCGTTGTGTATATAAAGGGAGACCCCACTAGGTTGTTATCTTTTATTCGTAGGAAGCCGAGTCTACCACCTTTTACCCGTGATACACCGGACACAACATTTGGGGAGATTACTTGCACGTACGTCAAGTCCTTGGTTGATTTATTTTTCATTTTTTAACCAAGGTGTATATGGAAAATCACGGATATATGGTACACCCATCTGCTTAGATTACCAGAGAAGTCATTTCGATCTTTACTGACTCATTAAATTTGAAAAGATCATCAAGTGCTTGTCCTTTCACGCTTGTTTCCAAATTGAAAGAGATAGAGTCATCTTTTACTTGTTTCTAGACTCTTAAAACATGAAACAGTAAAATTTTCCAGTTTCAATGTGGTAAAATTAATCACCTACGATCACACGCCCATTTAGAGATTATTTTTTCGGCCTGTTAATTGTTTGCCTTGGTTTTTTCCTGTGTGTCTTTGTTTTGATCTCTTCCTCTTTTCGTTATTGTCATAGTGGTGGAACCCTCAGTTTCGTCTACTGGTAGTCCTTACACAGACGATTCATCAGAGGTCTCCCAGTCCTCTGCTGAGTATCAGCAGCCCATTGTATCCGAGTTTCCCGACGGGGGACTGGTTATATCTGAGGTTCCCTTTGGCGGACCAGTTGACTTCAATTGGCCCTTATCCAACGCTTGGTTTGGATTTGGAGTAGGGGAACACTTCCCTCCTCTTACATCGGGATCGCTTTTCTTGGCTACTATTATACCTCCTAGTCCTCCTTGTCTTTTAGAAGATCTAGCGGCAGGGTCAGATATGGACTCACCTAGTCCTTCTCCTAGTGAGGAAATTCCTACATCTGGTGAAGATTACCAACTTTTTCCCGAAAACATCCCCGAATCTTCTGTCATGTATTCACCTATTCCTTCGCTTCTAGCCGGATATAGGTCTTTAAGTCAGGTCATGGCCGCTGTTGCCTCTATGGGAATATCGACTCCGTCCACGAGGTCGGTTATTCCCTCATTACGAATGTCACCATCGACACCTCTCACGACATCTCCTTTCGTTACATCAGTACCTGTTAGACCTAATGTCTACATGGCTACGTCTACGCCTGCTGTCACTACTCAGTCAGCTAGGACCTCATCAGTTCCTGAAGACGTTTACATAGCTTCTGCTATTCCTGAGAATATTTCTCCTGAGGAGTATCGGTTGTCTTTATAGCCGTCAAACTCTGAGGTTGGTTAGTCCTCTCAAGATCTCAACCGTCCTTAATTTTCCCATTATGGACCGGATGGTGCCCCGATTTACGTATTTCCATATCAATATGATGAGTAGGGAAACCCCCTTCGTTTTCCTGCTCCTGAGGCTTATCATTATATTAACGGTTTTCTATCCACCCAGGCTGGGAAACCTTCTAATCAACAAGGGAAGAACCTTCAAGGACAACCTTTGTTTCAGCAAGGATATGCTTCTGGCCCACAAGGACAACCCTTCCAGGGACAAACTTCAGCCCAACCAGGTTATCTATACAACCTGCAAGGACAAACCTTACAGGGACAACCTTCGGGCCAGCAGGGATTGTTGTATCATCTGCAAGGGTAGTCTTACAACCCTCAAGGTCAACCTCTGCAGCCTCACCCTGTGGTCCAGCCGGGGCAACCTCAAGGACCCATAGGGAAATCGGGGTATCAACCTGGACCATTTTACGGTCTTGGGGGGAAAACCCATCCTTCTCAACCGTTGGTGCAACCTCAGAAACCTCATTTTCCGATTGGTCCAAATGTTGCACAACCAGGGCCATCTTATGGTCCTGTCATAGGTCAAACTGGTTATCAAGCACAACCTGGCCCTCTCCTTCCATCAGGCCAACCTGCTCAGCCAAGGCAGCCTGATATCCTTCATCAACCGGGTCAACCTGCTCAACCAGGACAACCTATTCAGCCAGGCCAACCTATTCAAACAGGGCAACCTGCACAGCCAGGTCAACCTGTTCAACCAGGACAACCTGCACAACCAGTTAACCCTGCTCAGCAGCCAATCTATTCTATGCCACAGCTGAACCCGCCTGCGCGCCCAACTTATCAGGCTCAGCAAGGTCCCACTTACCAGTAGCCCGTTCGACCCCAAGGCGGCTATTACCTTCAAGGTCAGTCTTGATCGGTTTACAACCCACCCCAAGGTTCTGGTTATTACCTTCAATAGCCAAGCTACACTTATACTCCACAGTCAAATCCGTACACTGCTCAAACAGGGCCCACATATAATCAGGGTTAGTACCCTGGTTACCAACCCCCGTATCCTAGTTTTCAACAACCGTATCAGCCCAATTATATGGCTTATACCCCCTATGGTCAGAATACTCTAGGACAGAACCAATGGGGGTAGAATTATGCTCAACCAAGATGGAGTACGGGTACATGTCCTTATCAGGGACTTGGCATGCTTTTTAACCCTCAATTACCTTTTCTCGCCACGTTGGAATTACCAGATGTGTCTAAGTTGACCAATGATCCGATTCTTCATAATCCATATTGGCCTTCGGTTCTGACAAAGGTACCTGGTGACTGTCCCAAATTTGAAGGAAAATCTGGAGAAGACCCCCAAGCGCATGTCATGACCTACCATTTGTGGTGTTCTTCGAGCTCTTGGATAGATGAATTGATCCGTCTACATCTTTTCCAGCGCACTCTTACATGCGCCCTCCATAATTTTTGCGTTGGAAGTTCTTCAAAGTTGCCCATCTCAACGGAAAGCTCTGTTATCTACAATCGACGGAATTGATCCTGCTGATTTCAGCCTTCTCACCTTCGATCTAGAGAATTTTTTCCCCCGACTTCCACATCAAATCGCCCTTGTTATACAAGTCGGTATCAACGGCCTCAACATTCACAGATCTATTGTGGACGAAGGTGCCTCTACCTGCGTTATGTCATCTACTTGCTGGAAAGCCATCGACTCTCCAGCCCTCACTTCATCTCCCAATGCCCTCGAGGCATTCGATGGAAGGGAATCAAAACCCTTGGGTGTTCTCGCGAGTCTACCATTCACATTGCAAGGTAAAACATTCAACGTTGAAGGGGAATTTGTTGATGCCAAACTCAACTACAATCTTCTACTTGGTCGTAGTTGGACCCACGCCATGTTGTGTGTTCCGTCCACCCTCTTTCGAATTTTGAAATTTCCACATGAAGGCAAGATTATTACTGTGGATCAGTTGTCTTTCTTTACCTCATCCTCCGAGAACAACGTGCCATATGTGGATCAAATTCCTAATCCCCCTGAAAGTGTAGGACCTGGTCTTTTCAAGGACCCCGTTCTCATGGGTATTTTTCCCATGCCACCACTGAACACCATTCAAGTCAACATGATCTCTAGGTCGGATGACCCGTGGATCATCCCTTCTCCTGAATAGGTTACCTCTTTTGGAGAATTGATGCCTCTGACCCCAGTTGAAATCAGTTATTGTGAGATCGTTGCTGCATCAGCTCCTCCTCCTGCTAAAAATGCTCCTTTGAGCATGGCTCTTGATGTTTATTCTTAATCCCCTTAGTTCGGCGCTGCAAATTCACCCGATCCTTTGAGAGAATTTTTTCCTTCTGACAAAGCTATCATGGAGACTATGTCTCTTGAAGATCTGTCATGGAGCGATGGACATCATCGTTCCTCGTTCATGCCCGGCCTGGGGTCAATGTCTAATTGTCTCAAGAACTTTGCATCTCAGGTTCCCTCTCTGCCTCTCCAAATGCCAATATTGACTCATGAGGTACTTTTGGAAGGAAATCTGAGTAACATTACCCAAAAAATGCCTATCGACATCTCCGTTATACTAGGGGTCATCGAGAACATTCACGTGGGAGTCACTTGCTCTCCTGAAGAGATTCAAGTTTACACTAGCCTTTTCCGTGAATTTCGAGATGTTTTCGCATGGTCTTATGAAGAGATGCCTGGGATCGATCCTAGTATCATCGTGCATGAAATTCCCACCTATCCTGGTGCGAAACCTGTGCGCCAACGTCTGCGCTCGGTGCATCCTCGAAAAGCCACTACTATAAAAGAAGAAGTTGAGAAACTTCTTAAAGCAGTCTTCATATATCCAATCCCCTTGACAGAATGGGTTTCCAATATTACCCCTGTAGATAAGAAGTAGGGCACAATTCGGGTCTGTGTTGACTACCGAGATATCAATCGAGCTTTCCCTAAGGACAACTATCCCACCCCCTTTATAGATTAGATCATCGATGATTGTGCGGGGAGTGAGATCTATTCCCTTATGGACGGATTTTCGAGTTATAATAAAATTAATATTTTACCCTTCGATCAACATAAGACCACCTTCATCTGTCCATGGGGCACATTCGCCTACAAGAAGCTCCCGTTCGGCTTAAAAAATGCTGGAGCCACCTTCTAGCGTGCCATGTCCTACGCCTTTCATGACATATGTAACATTGTTCAGTTGTATCTGGATGACCTGCCAACTCATTCAGATCGGCGCGAAGACCATCCCAAACATCTCCGCTAGATTTTTCTCTGTTGCAGACGTTACAACATCAGGCTTAATCCTCACAAGTGCGTGTTCTGCATTGACTCTGGTCGTCTTTTGGGATTCATTGTCTCTAAAGATGGAATTTTCCTGGACCCTCTCAAGGTCGAGGCTATTGTTAATCTTCCATCCCCATCCTCATTGTATCAACTTCAGAGTCTTCAGGGGAAAGCAAAGTTCTTACGTCGCTTTATCCCGAACTATGCAGAAGTGGCCAAAGGGTTTACGCGACTTCTAAAATGGGACGTTCCCTTCCATTGGGACGAGATTGCTCAGAAATCCTTTGATAAACTTAAGATGTTGCTTTTCAACATTCCATTAATACATCCTCCCAACTATCATCGCGACTTTACCCTCTATTTGGCTGCCACATTCAGCACAATTGCCAAGGTTTTGGTACAGGATGACGATGATGGAAACAAACACATGGTTTATTATCTGTCTTGGAATCTCCTTGACATTGAAACATGTTATGCCCATGTCGAGAAGTTGGCGCTTGTCGCGGTCCAGGCCATTCAACGGTTTCACCATTACATCTTATTGCGCATGATAACCGTGATTTTTGACTGCAACCCCATGACTTACATTTTGTCTCGAAAATTGCTGGGGGGCAAGTACTCCAAATGGATTGTGATCCTTCAGGAGTTTGATTTGGAGTTCACTACTGCCAAATCAAAGAAGTCACTGCTTTTTGTTGATCTCATCTTCTCTCTCCCTACTGACTCTGTTCCATCTCAATCCGAGGATCATACCCTAGATGAAACTCTCTTTCTAATTAGCACTCTCGATCCATGGTACAACGACATCATCGTGCACCTTCAGACATCTACCTTCTGGTCCAAGTTGACAAAGGATGCTTGATGTCGCATTTAGCATCAATCGCAACCATATCGCATTGTCGGAGATACCTTATATCGTGTCAGAGTCGATTTTGTGCTCCGTCGATGTTTGACCTTGGAAGAGGCTGAGAGAGTTCTGAATGAATGTCACAGTGGCACCTGTGGCGGTCATATGTTTGGTTATGCTACCACCCAGATGATTATGCGTGCGGATTACTTCTGGCCATCTATCTTCAAATACTGTATTGTTGCAGTAAGAAAGTGTCATGCGTGCCAGATCTTCCAATGCAAGATGCATCCACCACCCCTCCCTTTACATCCTATCATTACCGTAGGCCATTTCACCAAATGGGGCATTGATTTTATGACATATAACCCTCACTCAGCTGGGGGGCATGCTTATATCATCGTTGCCGTAGAATACTTCACTAAGGGGGCCGAGGTGATGCCTACATTAGCTGCCGATAGTAAGACAGCCGCTCAATTCATTTTCAACCATGTGATCACACGTTTCGACATTCCTCAAGCCATCATCACCGATCATGGCACTCATTTTCGGGACTACATGATGGCAGAGCTAACATCAAAGTTGGGCTTGCATCATGACAGCTCAACGCCATACTAACCTCTGGAAAATGGCCAGGTTGAGGCCATGAACAAGGTGCTTGTCACGATGCTTCAACGAACAATTGGTATTCACAAATCCAACTGGCATCTCCAATTGTTCTCAGCTCTCTAGGCCTACCGAACATCAGTAAAGAGTGCAACCAGATTCACACCTTTCCAGTTGGTGTATGGTATGGAAGTGACTCTTTCGGTTGAATGTGAGATCCCTTCACTGAAGTTGGCTATGGAATTAGTACTCGACACTTCCCCGGAGGAAGAACGTCTTCTATATCTAGAAAGACTGGACGAAACTTTCCACTTGGATGCTTTGGTTATTGAGGCACAGAAAAAAGTAGGTTAAAGCTCATTTCGATCAAATGGTTTCTCCACGCTCTTTTATCGAAGGGGACCTCGTTCTCTTGTATGATCAAGCACATGATAAGCTTGGGGCAGGAAAATTCCAGCCTATGTGGCATGGGCCCTATATTGTTAAATGTGTATTGAAAAATGGGGCCTATGAGCTAATCGGTTATGAAGGTATTCCTTTGGCGCAGCCGAGGAATGGGCTGTACCTGAAGAAGTATTACACTTGAATCATTCTTGTGTAGTGTGTGTACATAGGTGATTTCTTCATTTTTGTGCATGTGTGGTGTGGTGTGCTCTGTAAGTGTCTTTCTGTTGATTGGGTCTTACTGATTATGCAAATGTCTATTACTCCTTTTGTCGGTTTCGCGGATGATGCCTCTCGCAGTACCAAGAATCTGTCTTCGGCAGCCTGGGTGATCTACAATCTTGCTGGTGAGTTAGTTAATTTACAAAGTGTTTGTCTAGGGCCTGCCACAAATAATGTCACAGAATATAGTGTCGTTTTGGATTTATTAAATGAGGCCGTTAACCTCGGTATTCATGCATTAATTGTATATCTAGACTCACAGCTTGTAGTGTTACAACTCAATGGTCATTATTCAGTTAGAAACCCATCCATTTTAAGACTGTATCTATGTATTTTTTTACTGGAAAGAAATTTTGATTACATCACATATTAGCATTTACACAGACACATGAATGCGTTAACAGATGCAGTAGCTAACATGGTATTAGATAGACATTTACGCAACTTGTAAAAAACATCATCATATGTGAAAAAGATCCATGTATATATATATATATATATATATATATATATATATATATGTCGAATGTTTGCAGTGTGTGTGCATCACATAAAATCCAAAAATATACATGTTTTTTTTAAGAATATCTAGAGACAACATGTCTCTCAAAAATGTGCATATGAAAATCCTAGGCGACTAATCAGCATGGTGCTCATGGTAGCATGTTACTGCCCGCACCAATCACCTCAGTAAGCGATGAAGGTGACTAGGCACCCCTACGGTGTGCCTTTGATAAGCCATAGGGACATCTGCTAGGTGAGCATAATTAGGAATCCCACGGGCGATTCCCTCTAAGTTCTGAACCAGCTCGTTCCCCTCGCCCCCCTCACCTTGAGGGTCATAGGCGAGAGGGGTCCTCCATGCTATTGGCGACATCCCAGTGGGCCTCTCTGGGCCAACATCTGCATACATATAGGATCAATCGTAAGAACATAATGTATACCCAAAAAAAAAAAAAAATCATAAAATTCATAAAATCAAAAAGAGTCTTACCCAACTCCTCATCCCAGTCCTCTCCTTCTGGGAGTGGAAGGTCTGGGTCTCCTGTGAAATCAGTATCGGCATAGGGCTAGTACTCTACGACAATCAACTGTCACTGGAGCCATCTGAAGAACTCGAGCCATCATGAAATTTGCTGGTCCCCTCCTACTCTGGGCATCAGTGCTTCCCATCGAACCATCCATGGCTCTCTCAAAGGTGGATCTGTGAATATCGCCCCCTAGCCCTAAAATATAGGTAGCTATTCTAGGATGAACGATACCAAGATTGACCCATACCCAAACTGCTTCAGTTTGGCCTTTTTACATTTAGTCAATTGACGTTTGATATTCATGGTTACGGCTGTGGCCAAATCAAATAATGTCGGGTTCATACATTCTGAAGCCAGGAGGAGCTATGTTTTAGTAGCCTCATGCGGCGCCTGTGACCCCACAGCCCACATAATATTATGTAGCACCACTCTGAGTGCTAGATCGGGAACAGTGTGAATGTCAACTTTGCCACTACCTGATCCTGTTTGTGCCCCTAGGCAGACTCTCTCCATAACCATTGACATATTTTTGCTAGAAGGCCTGGTACCTATCATAATTTGAATTGGACCTCTACGAGACAATCCAGTGATGAAGTAGGCATCAGACACTTCAAGTTCAAGCACTTGATCTCGAAGCCTAAACTTCTCTTCATTCTCATCCCAGATACTTACTAAGTATTGTAACAATTCAGGTTGTGCCCTGAGACATGGTGTCAAGAAGAATTTATTTAAACCGCAATCTTGGAGAGCATTCATGCATTGCTCATTCCCCATTGACATTTCTTCCTCTTCACTATGCTCCCTTTCTTTCCATTCAATCACCATTGTGGCTTTCTACCTGCATCAAATTGGTCACAAGCACATCATAATATCCCTTGGGCATTTAAAAATCCAATTGATTGGTTCATTTTTTGTAAAATTTGAGTGGAAAATAAGGTTGCACGGTTGGCGTGACTGTTTTTCTGATAGTCGCGCCAGCTGGAGCAGCCCCTTTGCAAAAAGAGCTCGATTGGCGCGGGTCCGTGCCTCATACCTGTGCCAACCGTGGAAGCCCTAAATTTTCAAATCCTCCCCTCAGGGATGCCAATTCACGATGGAAAACTATTAAATATGCATTAAAACATAGCTATTGGAAGCGCCTCTTACCTGGAAAAGACAGGATTCAGAATGATGTACCAGATCGTCCACAATCGTCACCACAAGAGCGCAGGGAAATAACTCACTATCGCTCTGCACAAGAGGTAAAAAGTAAAAAGTAAATATGTTCTTACTATTTGGTCATATTTATAACTTTGTGAAATCAAATTAGGTTTTGGAGCTTATTTTTCTAATATTTTATCATATTTTTTTTCGAAAAATGGGCTTTACATTTGCTTTTTGTGCAGCGACAAGTTTTTGTGTGACTAGGATGATGACACGAGTTGTATTTTATACTTTTCAGACTCGGTAAAAACACGAAAAAGTCACTACTGGAGTCATATTTCAGCTCTTTTCTGACTCTCTAAAAATGAAAAGATTGCCGAGTCGCTTGTCGTTTTGAGCTCGTTAAATTGACTACGAAACGAAATATACCCAATATACGTTTACCCCTTTTTTGGGCTGGGATAGATTATTTACGAAAAATGAATACCCTAGCTTATCGCGACTAGGAGGTTCTCTCAGATATAGTTTTCTACCTTTTCGGATTTGTGGGACTATCTACAAAAAGGGACTGTTGGAGTTTTCTTTTCCGCTGTCTTTTCAAACTCTCTAAACATGAAAAGACGTCGAGTTCTTCCTTTGTCAGACTCGTTAAAACTTGATGACATCGGACTCCGTCGTAATGACGTTACTCGATTTTCTCCTTCCTAGGGCTCGTTAAATGTACTAGGTTGGATTTGTCCGAAGGAAAAACTTATATCGCAAGCATATGCTACCCCCTTCAAGCTTGTTTCCAAAAATAATTGGGGTACTCGCCATAAATGGTGGGGAAAAATGGAACCAGTATCATCGTCGTGTTGGAAATATGTCACTCTTGAACATGGCACTTGTCTACATTCATGTCGGGCTGGGGACATCTCATCTCATTTTCTGCTTGCCTCCATGGGTTTGGGTAATCCTTTTTGACCACTCATTTTCTCTTTGCCACTTCATCATGACCTCAGATCCGTTGATGTAAAATACTAACAAATCCACTATCGTGCCGCTAAAATGTTCAAGAGAAGTTGGCCTCTACAATCTTCAACCTCCCTCTAATTCTCTACTGATCTTGATTCGAAAAAATCATGTTCCTCTGTCTCATGTTGATGATGTGGGAAACACTATAGCCCACCTTCGATCAAGGTCACTTCCTGTCGACTTCATCTCATTATCTAGGAGGCTGATCTAGAGACTCCTGTTGAGCCCCAAAGATGTCCTTTTCTTCCACCACATTTCACTTAATTTCCTTTTTTCCTCATCAATTACAGGCTTAAATTATTAATAGGATTAATTAAAGTTTCTTTAAGAATGTATATAATGACTAACTTGCTACACTTTCATGGTTTTGTTGTTGTAGTAATTTTTGACTAGATTTAGCTACAGAATGCAGCCATTCTGTAGCTAGTTGCCAATTCTGCAGCTGTCTTCATGTTTTCACAGGTTCCAGGTGTCACCTCAAATAAAAACGCATATGGGTGAATTCCAGAGTTCATCCACATCATTCCTTGCTCCCTACAAAGTCTGAGAAGAATTATACAGGTGGTTATGCACGTGGGAAACCAAAACTAGGAGATAGACTTCTAATAGGACAAGGATTGTACAGATGTCTTTAATCATAGTACGAGACCACTACCAGAGTTCTAATTTGATTTTAGTTGGGAAAGACAATTATTCCTATTTTATCTCAAGGGAAGTTATGTAATTTTCTTATAAGAATGACTCGGGAGACCGAGAAACAGCTAGCTAGATTTATGTTTTGTTGCTAGATCTTAGAAAACCATGATACTCTGTTTTTGAAATAATTTCCCTTTAATGAAAGAAGCATCGCTTTATTTCAAGATCTGAGGCAATATTGAGGATATTTGTATGCTGAACCGGTGGTAGAGGGCCCCTACTGCCCGAGAAGCCTTGTGCACATTGCTTAGATAAGTAACTTTAGCCTTGTTGCATTCCTAGTTTAAGAAATTTTCTGAACTTTGTGTTTTATCTTCACTTGCATTGGATGCTACAGTTTAGTCTTGTTCTTACGAATTATTCCAAAATATCACTAATATTGAATGAGGTATAACTGTATTATTTTAGGAGTTAGTTGCATTTCTTTGAACTTTATGTTTTTGTGCTCAATTACATCAGTTGATTAAGCTAGTCTTGTTCTTATTAATCTTGTTGTTTTTATGCTCATTTACATCACATGTTACAGCCAGTCCTATTCTATGAATTATTCAAAAATACCACTAACCCCGAATGAGACAGAGCTGAAACATTTCAGTGATTAGTTGCATTATAAGTGTAGTTGTAGTACTCCGGAGATTAATGGTGCACTAGTTCAGTTTCTGTTCACTGTATTTCAAGTTAGATTAATGGCACTCTAGCTCAGATTCTGTTCACTGTATTTCAAGTTAGGATAATGGCATTCTAGTACAGTTTTGGTCACTGTATTTCAAGTTTGAATGATTGCATTTTAGTTCAGCTTTATCCATTGTATTGTTAGTTTTATTAGTCAGTTGTATGCTAGTTTTGTTCCATTAGATTTCAAGGCCTTCATTATTTACAAACTACTCTTGTTATTAATCTCTTCCAATACATCATCATATGGACAGGAATTAGTGATATCAGTTCAAGGCCTTGACTGTTCTGCAATCTCTTATAATTGTGCAAATAGCCTTTTTCCCAAAACTATTCCAAAAGACTTCTAATTTCCGAATAAGGCTTAGTAGTGAAAATTTAAGTTGCAGAATGGATTAATTTCAGTGTCATAGGTTAATTTAGAGTAGAATTCCTCACTGTGTTGCAGACTATCTTTTCCAAATATGTTCCAACAAATTTCTAGCCATGGATAATATTTTCTCTGTGATCTTGTAGGTGGTTGTTTACTTAGAAGAACCTCATGGCACTAACTTATCCTTTTCCCAAGCTATTCCAACATATTTCTAATGAATGAATGGGATTGAGTTCATGTTATGAGTTATTGAGTTCATGTTGTGAGTTATTGAGTTCTTGCTCTGAGTTATTTTTCTTATTAAAGCATTGCATTTTCTGTTCTCAGGAGTCATACATAATTTAGAATAGGTTTTTCTCTGTTTTAGTGTGACGAACAACTTCTCTTTGCCAAAACTTAGTTCTTTTCCCTCTTAGAATAAAAACACAAAACCAAAAACATTGGTAAAACACTAAACACAACGTAGTGAGAAACAAATACCTAGGCACATATAGTGCACTTCACTTCAACAATTTACTAACCCTGGTTGACAATTTATGACCTCAATTTAGGAACACTAAGTTGAGCAGACATTTTGGCGCCGTTGTCGGGGAAGTGTAACTAGGTAGCCTTGTTTCTTACCTCCCAAAAACAATGATATGCGTAGAGAAAGAGACTCAAGGGGTAGATTCATAAGAAGCAGAAGCTTGATTCCTAGAACTCCACTTGTTTCACCAAGACCAAGAGTTAGTACACCTCCAACTCAAACTCACATTCCATCCTTTACTCATCCTAGATTTCCAGAAGACTTAAGATCAGATATTCCATTAGAAAGACCTTCCACTTCATCCACTGAACCTGTCTTAGAAGAAGATTCAAGAACCCCTGCTAGGGACATAAACTTTTCAACTTCCACAGAAGAATCAACTATGGCAGAAGAAGGGGGAGGAGGAGTTTTTAATGGAGAACACACACTATTTGGAGGGGGTAGAGATAGAGGTAGAGGAGAAGGAGGTAGAGGTGCAGAAGGAGAAGGAAGCAGAGGAAGAGGTAGAAGAGAAATGGGAAGCTCTTTTGGGTTTCCTATAGTAGATGAAGACACCAATGCAACTATGAAAAACATTTCACCCTCTGTCCTTCCAAACTTTTATGGACTTAAAAATGAAGATCCTAAAACCTTCCTATTTGAATTTGAAGTCCTATGTAGAACCTATGACTACTTACAAGATGCCCAAAAACTTAAACTGTTCCCTTCAACATTGAAAGGAGCAGCATTAAAATGGTTTATGAGTTTAATCAACAGTTCTATTAGGACATGGGAAGACATGAAACAAGCATTTATAGAGAGGTATTTGGATTACTGTATGCCAGTCAACCATAAGGAGGAAGTGTTTAAAATGTTACAAAAAGAAGATGAAAATCTATAATATTTGTTGGAAAGGTTCAACTATAACATCAAGAGGGCAAAAATGGAAAACTTAGACCAAGAAACCTTGAAAGCTCTCTTGTTGAAGACAATTAGGGATGAATGGTTAGATATCCTTAACATGATGGGAAAAGGGGATATATCTCAGCTCACATTACCTAAAATAGTTGAATTGTGTATCAACCTTTCAAGAGGGAAATCTAAAACTGTAAAAGGACCAAGAGACCCTACTCTTGCAAGGGCAAGTAAGTCTTCTTTTGGGACAGTAAGTAGGGCAGAAATAGGACATATGCTTGATGAATTCAAATCTGATATCTTGGGAAGTCTCAGTGAACAAATAGACACCCTTAAGTTACAAAACAAGCAGAAAACTGAATCTGATGCCTTAGCAATCTTTTGTCCCAAATGTAGAAAGAAGCGTGCCTTGAGAGAGTGCCCTTTGGATGCAAAGGTTATGGAGACTTGTGTAATTTGTTCAGAAAAACATGAGACCAAGAGTTGTCCTTCACTTCCTGGTCTTAAAGCTATCTTTCAAGAAGAAACTCCTACAAGTTCCACAGAATCTCTCAATTTTGTCTCCAGGAGGCCTTGGCAAGGACCTTAAACACAAGGATTTCATGATCAATTGTATAATCAACCCCCACCAAATTGGAATTCTTGGCGGAAACCTTGGCCCCAATTTCAAAATCAATCACAAACTTGGGCACAAGGAGCAAAAAATCCCTATGGAAGATACTCTCAGTATTACCAATATCCACCATCCTATTCACCATATTCACATTTCCTCCCTCAACAAAACTTTCAACAAAATCCTCAACAAAATCCTCAAAATCCTCAACATCAAAATAAACCACTTCCATTACCATTTCCTCAGAAAACAAATCAGTTTCCTGCCCAACCCATACCAAACACCAACAATAAAAATCTTCAGAATACATGCATGATAGAAGGCCAACAGTTTCCAACTTATTTGATCACTCCTTTAGACCTTAGTGATGTTCAACTTAGGTCTGGAAGAATACTTGAAAAGAGGAAACCTTCTGTAATCAAACAAGAGCAAGACAATTCTGAGGAATATTCTCTACGGATAAATAAAATTCTTGAAGAGAACACATCTTTCCAAGACCCAAACATTGAAAAATCGAAACAAAAATAACCAATAATTTCGACTCCTATATTAGAGCAGCCATCAACATCCACTTCGACACCTCCCTTTCCAAAAAGATTAAAATTTGATAGGGGTGTAGAAAAACATATTATGGTGCCTAATTATGATTTCCTGGATGAGCTGAGAAATGTTTGTATTAAGATCCCATTATTGCAAGCTATCAAGGAAATTCCAATCTTAGCAAAGAAAATAAAGGAGTTGAGCATGAAGAAAATAGGAAAAAGAATAAGAGAGATAAAGAAAATTCAACTGGCAGGAAAAATAGCAGATATCATGATGGGTAAGATTGCTATTCCAAAGTATCTAGACCCAGGAAATCCAGTTTTTAAAATACACATCAATGGAATTGAGATCCAAAACACACTTATTGATTTAGGAGCAACAATCAATATCATGAGTAGACAAATCATGGATAAACTGAAACTTCCTAATCTTCTTTTTACACCCACATTATTACAATTAGCAGACAGATCTATGATCAAACCTAATGGGGAAATAGAAGACATTCCAGTGTCCCTAGATTCTTGGGAGTATCCTGTGGATTTTATGATCTTAACTCCTAAGAATAATCTAGGAGGACATCCTATTATATTAGGAAGACCTTGGTTAGCTACAATTGATGCTTTCATTAGTTGTATATCCGGTGATATGTACATCTTTGATGGTAGTTCAACCAAGAAATTTACCTTGTATCCTATAGCAAGAACAATTATAGAATTAGATGATACTCAATGGATAGAGGATGAAGAACACTTACAACCTCTCTTCACAATTTCAAAAATTAGTGAAGATAGCCAGATTCTGAATACCTTAGAAAACTTTGAATCCTCTTCGGAATACAAACATGAACAATTTGAAGAAGAATCCAACATTGAGTTTTTATCATCAAGACAAATGTCTCTCTATTCAATGGATTAATTTGACAGCTCTACAATTGAGATATTTCCAGGCAAAACCTTAAACATAAACAAGAACCTAGATAAATCTCAACAAGAAGAGCTAGTCAAGATCTTACAGAGACATTCTTCTGCATATGCATGGGAGTACACTGATATGAAAGGGATAAGCCCCAAGACTTGCACTCATCACATATATATAGAGGAAAATTGTAAACCAATCAGACAACCTCAAAGATAGATGAATCCAAATCTTAGGGAAATTGTTAAAGAAGAGTTGCAGAAATTGTTAAATGTTAACTTTATCTATCCCATTTCAGATAGTCAATGGGTTTCTCCTTTGGTAATTGTGCCAAATAAAAATGGTAAATGGAGGGTATGTATTGACTACCGAGAATTAAACAAAGCTACTCTTAAATATCATTTTCCCCTACCTTTCATAGATAAGGTATTAGATACATTAGCTGGCAAAAAGTACTTCTCATTTTTAGATGGGTTTAGTGGTTATAATCAAATCCAAGTAGCACTTAAAGATCAAGACAAAACCACATTTACCTGTCCTTGGGGTACCTATGCTTACCGAGTATTGCCATTTGGATTATGCAATGCACCTGCAACATTTCAAAGGGCAATACTAGGAATATTTTCAGATCTAATACATGATTGTGTAGAGGTATATATGGATGATTTCATAGTTTATGGAAACACATTTGAAGAAGCCTTAACAAACTTGGAATTTCTTTTAAGAAGATGTAAAGAAGAAAATCTTTCACTAAGTCATGAGAAGTGTTTTATGATGTTTACTGAAGGAATTGATTTGGGACATCACATTTCAGGGGATGGGATTAGAGTTGATGAGTCAAAAGTTGAAGTCATCTCTAACTTATCTATTCCAATTTGTCAAAAAGATGTTAGGAATTTTCTTGGATTTACAGGATATTATCAAAGGTTTATAGAAAACTTCACCAAGATAGCATCTCCACTTTTCAAATTACTTACCAAGGACTGTGAATTCAAGTGGAATCCTGATTGCCAGTTAGCCTTTGAGACCCTGAAAACAAAAATTTATGAAGCACCTATTTTAAGGGGACCTAACTGGAATTTACCTTTTCATATTTCAACAGATGCCTCAGATACAGCTCTAGGAGCAGTATTGGGACAAAAATACTTGATTCCTTATGCCATCTATTGTACAAGTAAAAATTTGACTCATTTAGAGTTAAATTACACTGTAACTGAAAAAGAGTTTTTAGCTGTTATTCATGCCATAAGCAAATTCAGACACTCTATAATAGGCTATGAAACTTTTGTTCACACAGATCACTCTGCAATTAGATATCTAATGAAAAAATCAATTACTAATGGCAGAGTCTTAAGATGGTTATTTCTTTTACAAGAATTCAACATTACCATTCTAGATAGGCCTGGAAAAAAAAACACAATAGCTGATTTCCTATCTAGACTCCAAAACATCAAAGAAAATACCCCAGTTGAAGATCAATTCCCTGATGAATATCTTTTTGAAATTTCTACTCAAACTCCTTGGTTTGCTGACATTGCTAATTATTTAGTTTCAGAGAAATTTCCTTCAATAATGAATGCAAGAGACAAAAGAAAGATCATTTATGACAATGCAAAATATTCATGGGTTGCTAATGAGTTATACAAAACAGGTCCAGATTTTATCATTAGGAGATGTGTTTGGGGAGATGAGATGCCTGAGATCCTCAAGGTATGTCATGATGAACCTTGTGGCAGACACTTTGCTGATAAAAGAACAACTTATAAGATCCTTCATTTAGGGTATTATTGGCCATCCCTTTTTAAAGATGCTAAAGAGTATGTCAAAAGGTGTGATAGTTGCCAAAGGGTAGGGAAACCTTCTCCTTCAGGTGAGATGCCATTGCAGCCTCAGGTACATATTGAACCTTTTGAAAAATGGGCTTTAGATTTTGTAGGACCTATTAGTCCTCCATCAAAGCAAAAGAAATATATATTATTTTGCACTGATTATGTTACCAAATGGGTAGAAGCCAAGCCATTACTTTCTGCTACTGAAGCATCTGTAGTTAATTTTATTTTTAAAGATATTTTTACTCGTTTTGGTGTCCCAAGGGAAATTGTTACAGATCAAGGAGCTCAATTTACATCAAAGCTAGTGGAACAAATGATGGAGAGGTACAAAATCAGACACAAAAAATCTACTCCTTATCATCCACAAGCAAATGGTCAAGTGGAATCTACCAATAAAGTCATTGAAGGGATCCTAACAAAGACTGTCCATTTACATAGAAGAGATTGGGTAGACAGGCTTCCTGAAGCTTTGTGGGCCTATAGAACTACATGGAAAAGCACAACAGGTCATACTCCCTATGAACTTGTTTATGGAAAACAAGTTTTGTTTCCCATAGAATTTCAGATTCAAACTTTTAAAATGGCAGTTCAGCTAGGACTTGATCTAACAGAGGCACAAAAGCACAAATTGGAGCAGACTAATGAATTGGATGAGATCAGACAAGATGTAGTTCAAAAAACAAGTATAGTCCAACAACAAAGGGCTAGATGGCATGATAAGTACATCAAGGAAAAGAAGTTCAAAGAAGGTGACTGGGCTCTCTTGTTTGATTCAAAGTTCAAGGATTTTCAAGGTAAATTTCAAACACATTGGCTTGGGCCATACGAAATTATAAGAATTTTTGGCAATGGAGAAATAAAAATCAGAACAATAGATGAAGAAAAGGTCACTTTTCTTGTAAATGGTCATAGATTGAAGCTGTATCATAAGCCACTTTCAAGAGAAGAATTTGTCAAGAGATTCTAGGAAAACAATGATGTGAAGTTAATGAAGAAGAATTTTTCTTCTTCATCAACTTAGTTGAATTTTCTAAATTCAAAAGCATAAAAATAAAAAAATAAAAATAAAGTATAAACATGAAAACTAATCATTGATTAGCATGTTTATACAGAAAATATAAAGTGAAAATCAGAATCCTTCTGACACTTTAGCTTTTCAGATTTGTTTTTTTTCTGCAAGTAGTCATTACAAAATCATAAGTTTCACTCCACCATGTCTCATTTCATTCATATTTCATTCACTCCATTCATTCATATTTCATTCATTCCATTCATCCATACTTCATTCATTCCATTCCATGGTCCATTTCATTTCCATCTCAGATTTCTAAAATTTGATCTCTTTCTGCAGATTGAGTGTTACAAGTTATGAATTGCAGACCACTTTTTATGTTTCATTCCACTTCAAAATTGTGATTCATTTCATTCCATTACAGTTCACCTCACTCCTGATCCATTTCACTATATTTCATGATCCATTTCATACAACACTCCATTCCATGTTTCAAATTTCCTACAGGTACATTCTGCAGCCAGCTAGACATTCTGCAGCCAGACATCCTGAAGACAATTATCCAGTAGAAAATCGACCCTGCACACCTATGTCAACAAGAAAAAAAAATCAAAGGAATTATGAAGACTGAAGAATTAATGATTTTCAAAGGAGGACAAAGCATATCAAAATCACAAAAGTTAAAGGAAAGGCAAAGGTAAAGTTGTAAAATTATTATGATGACGGAATATGAAAGTTATAGTATAGTTAGGTCATGTATGATTCAAAAAGTTGTTTTAATTATTCGTGTTGATCATGCCTATTAAACCTATCATAAAAACTTTGGACAAAATACCTTCCACTCCGCCATTTCAAACCATCATTTAAAACTTAACGGTTAAGTAC
Organism: Pinus albicaulis; assembly: GCA_034641835.2. Lineage (NCBI taxonomy): Eukaryota > Viridiplantae > Streptophyta > Pinopsida > Pinales > Pinaceae > Pinus > Pinus albicaulis. The sequence continues at coordinate 909,587,751 of CM076573.1, read as the reverse complement.
TGAAGTGACCTAATCAGTCACGTCACCAGCCGAAGTATTCAATGATGATTTTGAATTGCTCCCGAAATGTTTCTACGGTTTTTTCTCCCATGATTGTTCTCAAACCCATTAACTCGTGTAAATCACCCTCACCAAATTTCACTCGTTCTATAATCTCTTCATATCATCCTTCCGCAGCTAATTCCGACTGCATAAACAGAAAACAACACCTTTGGGGCAAAAACAACTCTTTAACAACCATTTTCACAGTGGATAGAAGAGCAGTAAATTGAAGGTTGAAAAGATAAGTTATGGGTCTCATAGTAAGAATCGAACCAGTTGGAACCAAGTACTTGGAGGGTTATCCACAAATCAAAGAAATGCTACAGTAGGCTGGGTGGTTACAATTCTTGGAAAAATTTAATGGTTTTCATAAGGAGGTAACTAAAACATTTGCACGGTCTTTCAATGGAGCAGAGGTCGAAATAGGAGATATTAAATTCACTATTACAGAGGCTTTCATTGCAGAAGAAATGGAATTACCCAGGCAAGGAGAACGGTGGTTCAAAATAGGGAATTTCATAATGAGGCATGGAGGAAAATGCTTAAAACACCAGGTATGGATGTTTCCATTTTTAAGAAGGGTATTCCTAGCTCAGCACTGAAGAATAAATGGCGGAATATGTTGCTCATTTTGCAAAAAATTATAACTTGTGAGGGAAGGTTTGGTACCCTCTATGTTTATCATATTCGGCTAATGATGCATTTCTTAGATGAAGAAATTAATTTACCGTTTTTCCTATTTCATAGTCTGAAGAGAATGGCCTCTAATGTACAAAAGAGGGTTCAATTCTTGGAAACCACTTTGTACCACCACAGCCTAGTTAAAATCCTAATTGAACATCATTTGAGAAAAGAGGGAGACAATTGGGATGAGTTTCTAGTAAGGAATCACTTTGAAGAACCCAAGGAACTCCCATCTGAAGGCAAGCCTACAAGAAGAAGCAGGAGAAGGAAAATTTCCGAAGTTGTTGAAACTAAAACTGGTAAGTCTATACAAGAGGACAATGAAGAGATAATTTCCAAGAAATTGACTGAAATTAGGAAACAAATTAAAAAAGAGAAGATGATAAGAAGGTATGCTAAGGAGAGAGGTGACTGACCATCTCAACCAAGACGAAGCCACAGACTTAGAGGTATATTGAAGAAGACGGGGATTAGAGAAACGAGAATCATAAACATTGAGGATGAAGAGACACCCACTGCTAGATCACCTGAGCACCAATATGAACAGAATCTTGATGAAGAAACTCCAGAGATAGACCCAGCTCAACAACAAATTTATAATTATATTGAGACATTAGAGAAGAGAGCCTCAGAAAGTAGAGACAGAACTCCTAGCCCACCAAAATCTGCAATTGATGTACTCAGAAGAGACAAATATGAGTTAGAAGTACTTAATAGGCATATCAAGAATGAGAATGACATTTTAAGGGAGCAGGTTAAGCTGAAAAGTGATATGAATACAACTCTCTCTCTGCAAATGGAAAAGTTGTACAAGGCTAATGAGAAATTGAAGAAGAAAAACAAAAAGTTGAGCAGGGCACTTATAAATTTTAGATTCAAGTTGGTCATTAAGAAGCCTAGGAGACCATTAACTATCAGGAAAAGCAGAAGAAGGAGCCTAGATGTCCTAGCAGAAGTCTCAGAATATATGAGTTGATTGCATGAGGACATGCAAAAACTTTATAGTGGCGGTATGTTGAGCCCCAAAGATGTCCTTTTCTTCCACCACATTTCACTTCATTTCCTTTGTTCCTCATCAATTACAGGCTTAAATGATCAATAGGATTAATTAAAGTTGCTTTAAGAATGTATATAATGACTAAATTTCTACAATTTCATGGTTTTTTTGTTTTAGTAATTTTTGACTAGATTTAGCTACAGAATGCAGCCATTCTGTAGCTAGTTGCCAATTCTGCAGTTGTCTTCATGTTTTCACAGGTTCCAGATGTCACCTCAAAGAAAAACGCATATGGGTGAATTCCAGAGTTCATCCACATCATTCCTTGCTCCCTACAAAGTCTGAGAAGAATTATACAGGTGGTTATGCACGTGGGAAACCAAAACTAGGAGATAGACTTCTAATAGGACAAGGATTGTACAGATGTCTTTAATCATAGTACGAGACCACTACCAGAGTTATAATTTGATTTTAGTTGGTAAAGACAATTATTACTATTTTATATCAAGGGAAGTTATGTAATTTTCTTATAAGAATGACTCGGGAGACCGAGAAACAACTAGCTAGATTTATGTTTTGTTGCTAGATCTCAGAAAACCGTGATACTCTGTTTTTGAAATACTTTTACTTTAATGAAAGAAGCATCGCTTTATTGCAAGATATGAGGCAATCTTGAGGATATTTGTATGCTGATCTGGTGGTAGAGGGCCCCTACTGCCCAAGAATTCTTGTGCACATTGCTTAGATAAGTAACTTTAGCCTTGTTGCATTCCTAGTTTAAGCAATTTTCTGAACTTCGTGTTTTATCTTCACTTGCATTGGATGCTACAGTTTAGTCTTGTTCTTACGAATTATTCCAAAATATCACTAATATTGAATGAGGTATAACTGTAGTATTTTAGGAGTTAGTTGCATTTCTTTGAACTTTATGTTTTTGTGCTCAATTACATCAGTTGTTACAGCTAGTCTTGTTCTTATTAATATCTTCCAAAATATCACTAACTCTGGATGAGACATAGCTGTGGTGTTTCAGAGCTTACTGCGTTTTGTTGAAATTTATGTTTTTATGCTCATTTACATCACATGTTACAGCCAGTCCTATTCTATGAATTATTCCAAAATACCACTAATCCCGAATGAGACGAAGCTAGAACATTTCAGTGATTAGTTGCATTATAAGTGTAGTTGTAGTACTCCAGAGATTAATGGTGCACTAGTTTAATTTCTGTTCGCTGTATTTCAAGTTAGATTAATGGCACTCTAGCTCAGTTTCTGTTCACTGTATTTCAAGTTAGGATAATGGAATTCTAGTACAGTTGTGGTCACTGTATTTCAAGTCTGAATGATTTCATTTTAGTTCAACATTATCCATTGTATTGTTAGTTTTATTGGTCAGTTGTATGCTAGTTTTGTTCCATTAGATTTCAAGGCCTTCATTATTTACAAACTACTCTTGTTATTAATCTCTTCCAATACATCATCATATGGACAAGAATTAGTGATATCAGTTCAAGGCCTTGACTGTTTTGCAATCTCTTATAATTGTGCAAATAGCCTTTTTCCCAAAACTATTCCAAAAGACTTCTAATTTCCGAATAAGGATTAGTAGTGAAAATTTAAGTTGCAGAATGGATTAATCTCAATGTCATAGGTTAATTTAGAGTATAATTCCTCACTGTGTTGCAGACTATGTTTTCCAAATATGTTCCAACAAATTTCTAGCCATGGATGAAATTTTCCCTATGATCTTGTAGGTGGTTGTTTACTTAGAAGAACCTCATGGCACTAAATTGTCCTTTTACCAAGCTATTCCAACATATTTCTAATGAATGAATGGGATTGAGTTCATGTTATGAGTTATTGAGTTCATGTTGTGAGTTATTGAGTTCTTGCTCGAAGTTATTTTTCTTATTAAAGCATTGCATTTCTGTTCTCAGGAGTCATACATAATTTAGAATAGGTTTTGCTCTATTTTAGTGTGACCAAAAACTTCTCTTTGCCAAAACTTAGTTCTTTTCCCTCTTAGAATAAAAACACAAAACCAAAAACATTGGAAAAACACTAAACACAACGTAGTGAGAAACAAATACCTAGGCACACATAGTGCACTTCACTTGAACAGTTTACTAACCCTGGTTGACAATTTATGACCTCAATTTAGGAACAATAAGTTGAGTAGACAACTCCCTTTAGGTACCTTGGAGCCTGCATGCCTCAATGGCAGGTTCTTCGCATTCGACGCAAGGTTTTCATCATTGGCCTTCGATCGAATGATTCTGCGGGTGTTCGATGCCAGCTCACTGTTCACACTCCATGGATTGTACCTATAGTTCCTTGAGGGCCATCCTCATTATTGGTGGTTCCTCTCACGTCTGTTAACGTCTTTCATTATTGGCTGGTAATGAGACGATGTTCTTGCATGTTCGACTTCAGCTCACTTATTGACATGCTCGGACTTGTACTCTGTTCAGGTCGAGATGGAGTGCAAGACCCTGGATTTTGTCTGATGAAATCTAGGCTGTGGATTATCATGATTAGTTACATGACTCATTTGATTGGATGTCTGCGACCATACCTGAGTCTACTTGTTGATCCTTCTTTCTTGGGTGGCTGCGTCCATACCTTGGATCCAGGTTATTGTACACTCTATTATGGATGGATGCGCCCATACCACATATCATGTATTTGAGATATCATTTGTATTTTTCTTTGTAGGTTTTCTGATGGCAATGTTTTCAATTGGGCGCGTTCTCATAAAGAATTTCACCCCTCCCTCTCTCTCGGGCCTCATGCTTTAGGGGGCATCTGTTACATAGCATTTTGTCACTATCCCTGCAATCCCTCATCCTGCACATTGGAGGGATATTCCCGTGACCTGTGAGTAGTGACATGACCTAAAACCACCTTCATGGTATCCCCTTGCATAAGGAAAAACTTTCTCCTGAAGAAAATTTCCTTTGAAAAACCCTAAAAATAGATTTTTTAGCCTTGGCGCGACTAGCCAGTTCAGCCCCTGTGCCAATGGGGGAATTCCACACTAGAGGGTGCGCCAACTGATGCCCTGTATCTCTATTTCACTCACGCCAAGCTTAATAAGGGATTTTTAAAAAAACAAATGGCGGAAGTTTTATTTCAACAAACTCCTGAATGAATCATCAAAGGGAGTTGAGTGGTTTGGCTTCGGATCTCCATGTATAGGAAGTGGTTTTCCACCTATTATGGAAGCTTCCTTAGAGATAGGGCCTATCCCATGATTATAGGGATCCCAACTTCCTCTCCTCCATCTATAAAATCTTTCCTTCTCCATTAGCAAGCTAGCTGAACTTATAGGAAGGAAACTATAGCCGTGCAACCTTTGAGAGCTAAGCCAAAGAGAGAGAGCTTCGTCCAAATTCCTGACAGGCTTTGTTGAGACACACTCCACTGTCAGCTCCACTGAAGGAATATCATAGCGTCATAGCATTTGGTTGTAATCTCCCTTTTGTAATTTATAATATAAGCGACTCTGATTTTGGTTCCATTCATGTGTTCATTCTTTTATGTAAGGCAATGAATTATATCCTCTCTGACTGATATATGGTTACATGCTTTAGATTTTACATGGTATGTTATTGTTTCCTTGCACGTGTACAGGTGTCTGGACATGTCGAATGGAAGGATCGTGATCTGTCAAGCGAAGGATGGGAAACGTCATCTTTTATTCAACGACAAGTGCGTGGGATTTGAGGTAGGCTACTTATCGCAATCTGTGTCTTTCTGTAACTAGGAACCAATGTCGTTGCGTGACTTGATTGTTGCTAGACCCGATCGAGGTTAGTAGGGATCACCTCTGTCCGCAGAGGGGATTTACCTCTTCAACAAAGGGGTACGCACATAAGGAAGGGATATAATATGAAGAAACCTTCACCCCTGTAGCTCGATATACTTCAATCAGATTCATCATCTCCCTTGTGGCAGAGATGGGATGGGAAATTTACCAAATGGATGTCAAGACTGCGTTCTTGAATGAGGTGATAGAAGAGGAAGTGTACATAGAAAAACCAGAGGGATTTGAGACACATGAGTATAAAAATCATGTGTGCAGGCTTAAGAAAGCCTTGTATGGACTTAAGCAAGCCCCTAGAGCTTGGTATGGGCGAATTGACAACTACCTGCAAAAGAAGGGATTTGTCAAGAGTGATGCAGATCCAAACCTATACTATCTGAGAGTAGGGGATGAGCCTCTAATATTAGCATTATTTGTAGATGATATGTTTCTTACTGGATCATCTAAGCTCATCAAATAATCCTAGGAAATTTTGGCTACAGAATTCGACATGAAGGATCTAGGGCGGATGCACTATTTTTTGGGTTTGAAAGTTTGGCAGCAGAAGGGAGAAATATTCCTTGGGCAAGGAAGATATGCTAAAAATATTATGAAGAGATTTTAGATGGAGGAATATAGACCCATGGTTACATCAATGTTCACAAAATGGAAGAAAATTGACACGTCCGAGGATGATGAGGCTGATCCTAACTCGTATAGGCAGCTCATTGGATCATTGATGTACCTGGTCAACACTAGACTAGACATATGTTATGTCATGAATATCCTCAGTTAGTTCATGGTAAAACCAAGGAGGGCTCACTGGGCAACAACCAAGCATGTTCTTAGATACTTGAAGGGGACAATCAAGTTTGGATTTAGGTACACCAAGGGCAATGAAATCCAGTTGAGTGGGTTCACTGACGTAGACTAGGCTGGAAGTCCAGTAGATCAGAAAAGTACTAGTGGGTACTTTTTCAGTGTCAGATCAGGAATGACTTCCTAGTGTAGTAGGAAACAAAAATTCATGGCACTGAGCTCATTCGAGGCTGAATATATGGAAACTAGCACAACTTCGTGTGAGGCCATATGGCTTCATAATTTTCTCATGAACTTAGTCAAGAAGAGTATGGAACCCACTAGAATTTTGTGTGATAATAAGATTTGCATCAAGCTCTCTAAAAATCCTGTGTTTCATGATCGGTCGAAGCACATTAACATCAAGTGCCACTTCATTAGAGACTATGTCCAATGGGGAGTTGTATAATTGAAGTAAATTCCTGCAGGGGAAGAGGTATCATATATCCTCATGAAAGATCTGGGTAATATTAAGTTTTCTTACTTCAGAGAAAATATGGGGATGATCAAGAATCAATTCCAATAGAGGAATGAAGAGGCTCGAAATTCAGAGGGAGCTATAGTACATATGATGTCGTGACAGAGATGGTGTCATGGGAAACAATATAGAGGGCAACAATGCAACAGATGAGTGGCAACAACCAAGACATCATCAGCGCAATAGATGCTTCAGGTCAGAGCAGATGCAGTTGGTATTTTTCCTGAACAATTTCCTCGCTAAGAGGAGTGTTGATTTTTGTAGCATTGGAAACTGTTCCAAGTCTCATATTTTGTGAGGAGGCTTGGACATTAGTATTACAAAGAACCCATAAACCGTTTGTGGAAATTCCACTCTGTTCTTGTTTTATTAAAATAATTAAAATTTTTAATGTGGTCCCTAAGTATAAAATTAGAGAAATTAAATAATTAAAGGATGTTAATAAAAAAAAGTGAGAATCTTCTAGAGAAAGAATATCAAGGCATGTTGTAATGTTAGACATTGATTAGAGATCTAATCTATGTCATTGATTGATCAATGAGAATATTATAAGAGAAGGCTTGAGGGTCATTTGGAAAGAAAGCTGAGCAAACACTCAGTACCCGAAGGAAATCAATTTTGAAGGAATATAATTATATTTCAGAGGGAGAGTTGCAGAGGAAGAGTTTCAAATGTAGAAGAAGGAAGGGGAAGTCAACAGAGGCAGAGAAAGACAAGAGGAGGACACAAAGGGCCACAGAGGATAGCGCTAAGCAGTAGCACTGAGTCCCCATGCAAAGTGACACAGTCCAGAACAGGGACTGTGCAAAAGGTCACACAGAGTGACGTAGAGGGAGCTAGGGTGTTAGAAATTATCCTAGAGGATTTGAGGAATTTATCTTAGGTGTATTCTAGAAGTCTTCTCATCTAATTCTTGTAAAATATTTTCCTTGCTAAAGAATAATACAAACCCTCATTTGCTACACTGGTTTTCCTGCATTGGGTTTTTCCGGGGAAAATTGTCCAAAACTATTTGTGTTCATGTGATTGTTTCTATTGCGTTATATGTGTTCTATTTTCTGCTTATGGTTAAGTGAATATTGTAGTTGTGTTTATTTCATTATTACTGGAAGAAAATCTGTAAATAACTTATCATAAATAAGTAGGTGAAATAAATCTATCACTGCAGTAGTGTTTGAGTTTGAAAATTTCACACCTAAGGTAAGTAAGTTTTAGATAGAGTATCCCTCCTTCCAACTACAATATTTTTCACTTCGTCCTACTACAACTTGGAATTTCAAATTCGACCTCCTTCTGCAGCACCAAAACCCTATAATTTCACACGTGTGAGAGAGATAGAGCCCAAAAACAAGATATTTCGTCCTTCCTTCTTCTCCTAGATCTTCGCTCTCCTTTTCTACTTCTCCCAACCACATATCAAAATTCTTCTTGTGATATCGAACTTGTAGAGTGAGTGTCTCTCAATTGAGGTCAAACATCTCCTTTATATAGCCTTCTCAAGGGGTAAAATTTCCTCCTTTAGGCTGACTTGATGTTTCCATGTCCGACTTGTACTTTTTGAGCTTCCAAGACTTTTTAGACTAAAAAATGATTCGTTTTACAAACACATTTTCCACGGAAGGAAATTATTAACATGATGTTGACTCCTTTGACTCATGACAATAAATCCTATGACCTACCAAACACTAGAAGCATGAAGAACGTGATTTTACCTAGAAGACCATCAATAATGAGAATGAAACCCATGCTTTAATAATAATACAATTTTCTTATCTTTTCTTGTTTGTTACATAGGATACATATTGAAATGAGTACAACAACAATTATGAAGATCGAAACTAATTATGAAGATCTTCAACCATGTTGGAAAGTGTAAGTAGGTTTGGTATTTATATAGAATATGTAGTTATGTATTTATGTATTGAAGAAGACAAAGATAATAAAATATGTTTTTGGTAAACTTTCTTCATGGGTTTCATGAGCAAGGTTTTCTTATAGGTAAAAATACTTCTTTTTGATGTATTTTAGGGTTTTTTCATCTTGTCACAAATGTACTAATTAATAGTCATGTTTATGAAAAGTCAAGTCACACTTGTATGCCTCAAGACCTTGTCAATTAATCTTGAATACATGGCACAAATGATGCTCAAGATCAACATTGGAATACTCTTCAATTCAACCTTTAGTAAGCTCTACAACTTGTCCTATAAAATAGTACTCAAGTCCGCCTCATTACATATGGACAGGTTGGTTCAATTTCAAGTAAGGTCAACTATATATACCCTATATATTGCGCAGAAAAGTGGATAAAGAATCTCATTCTTCTCTGAGTCTTTTGATAAGGTTTAAGTGAAAAGGATTGCGGATTACATACAAAAGGAACAAGGTTATATATAGCAAGAAGAAAATACAAAGAAGGGAGACATAATATAATATATATATGCGAATTTTACAAGGTCTGATTGCATAAATAACTTTGGTCATATATGACTATGTTAAGGTGCAGAAATAATACTACGAAGGACTGTATTAAAGTGCGTAAATAAGACTGTGGTCAAGTGCGAAGAATAATTGTATTGAAATGTAGATATATGAGTGTGTTAAGTATGAGAAAGGTCTAAAATAAGTTTGAGAAGGGACTATGCTAAAGTAAGGGCTATGTTAAGCTGTGTAAAGATGTCATTATAGCATAAGGTGGACTACTCATCGAAAGGATATAAGACAAGTGTACAGTCAGGAAGGTGAAGTGAAGATACAAATTAATACAGTCTATGACATGATGCTAATATAAGGAGCCAAGTAGAGACCAAGCTCTCTGGTCTTGGTGCAGAATGGTGCAAGACGGTGCAAGAAAGAAGGATCAGCTCAAGGAGGCAATAAAGAAGTTGTGACAAGGTCTTGGGGGCATACAAGAGTCAAGGGTTTGTGTCATGGTCATGGTACTTTTCATCTGAAATTCTATAAGAATAATTTCTTGCTGGTTTTCCTCTCCAAGAGGGAGAGGTTTTGGCCCTGGCTTGAAGAGCCTAAATTTGCGTCTCTTGTCTTTTTGGTAATTGACTTGATGAAGACATAATAAGCTAAGAAGAGAAGACATAAGTAAAATAAATAAGCTCACAAGTAATTATCAATAAGATAATTTGAAATAAACCTATCCCTACCTAATTTTCAACGTGGTATCAGAGCTAAGGTGTTGAAGACAAGGGCTACTTGACAAGGAGGTACTCAAGGAAGAAAGGATCAAAGTCAAAATAAACCTAGCCATACCTAGTTCTCAACATGGTATCAGAGCTAAGGTGCTGAAGACAAGGGATACTTGACAAGGAGACACTTAAGGAAGCAAGGATCAAAGTCAAGGTTAAATTTTGCATTAAAATACAAATCAGTTTGCAAGAAATATTATTCAATATCATTCAATATCATTCAAAGGATCCACTTATCAAGAAGATAATCTTTCCCATCAAAGATTCACATTGAATACATTATTGGAAGACACATCATCAAGCTCCATCCTTCAATATCCAACATCTACATTGGAGAATTCAATCTAAGAGGGAGTTCCTATCTTCATATTCATTATCATCAATGAAGCTTCTAGATGGAGGAAGTCACCCTATTCAAGTAATTATCTATGGCCTCATCTAAATTTATCAAAATTAATTATTGCAAAGAGAGCAACAAATTGGTTGGGTCATCAAACTTTAGTGCATGGAAGAAAAGGATAAATTTGAATCTAACTGAAGATCAAGTTAAGGGCTACATCAAAGGATCCGCAGTTCAACCCTCAAAAGAATATGCTCCAACTCATGCCAAGTACATGAAAGGAGAAATCAGAGCCTAGAGGATTCTCATAGAATCCATTAAGGACTCACTCATACCCTATGTATCAAGTACTGCAGGAGAAGCAATCTCTCTGAGACAAGAACTATACAAGATGAAATTATCAAGAGAGGTAGGAATCACTTCATATTTTATGAGGATTTATGAAATAAGAGACCAACTACAATGTTGGAACAAGGTCTCCTATAAGCTACGAAACTGGTCCATTTTGAATATTTTTTATTATATTTAGTCTAGCGTAGGGGTTTTGGGGTGGGTCAAAGCCCCAAAAGCATTGTAATGGGTAAAAGGGTAAACCAGGGGTTCGAAAACCATGGTTTGCGGACCATAGAAAAGTCTAGGCTAGATTTCTATAAATAGAGGGATATTTTGTATTGTAAAGGATAGGAATGATGAGCCATTGATGCGAATTGCGGTTTAAGATATCTGTTTGGGTTTTTGGGAAAGGACTCCTGCTGGCTGTGTGCGCAGAGATCCAAGTCCAGCTGTGTGCGGACCCTGCTGCTGTGTGCACAGGTTGGGAAGGGAATTGTAAGGAAGGACTGATGAATAAATGAATAAGAAAGATTGATAGAGAACTGAATCTGTGAGTACTCTTGTGCGAATTGTTGGTAATTTCTGCACTATGTATTTTCTGTGTTTAAGCTGCGAAGATTTGTGTAAACGTGTTTTCAGTATATGGATTGGTTCTGTTCTATTCTGTTCTGTTCTGTTTATGTAATGTTGTGTTACTATCATAATGGCATATAATTATAGATCTAGCGCACATGGATGTGAATAGAGACCTAATTAACCCTGCGCAGAACGAGGTAATCTGGGAATTACAGGGTCTAACGTAGCCCTGCTTTCCTTACCTATCCTTTCTTAAGGTGTGGAAACCTGGTTGCAGCACCCACCCATACTACTTCAGGTGAGACTTTGACCTGCGAAATGGGTCACTGCTGAAAGGGCCAGTAGTATAGGGGTTTGTTGGCAAACCTTGCACACCGAACCTGGGTCAGGACCCCTCGAGCCAACAAACGGTTTCGTTGCAAGGACCGGAAGAAGTCTGAGAAAGGAATTAGGTAATAATAAGAGAATAATGGAAGCCTGAAAGAAAGGAAATCGAAGAATGGTTCGAAAGGAAGATCCAGGAATTCACAGTAAAAGATAATCACAGTGAGAAGTTAACAGCAGAAAGGTGGAAAAATAGGTACATCCTTACGGAGAGCTATGAAATATTTTTTGTGACATTTGCGATCAAGCTCCAGGAGTGGCTGGCCAGACTTATAGAATTCCAGAAGTGCTAGAAGGATGAGTGAGTCACTCAGTGGACTCCAAAGTTGATTCAGCAGCTGGAGAGGACTGATAATACTATCACATGCGCGATCGATCACTGGGTGGACAGTGTACTAGGAGGATTTGTGACAAAATTTGCCATTGATCAGTTTTTCTCATACTCTGAGGCTGAACGACGATTCTTTAAAGGGTTCCAGGGCAAATTTTTGAGGACATTACCATTGCTGATTAAGGTATTACTGTGTGAAAAGAGCATTCTATGTAGCCATATCGACTGAATGACCCCGGATCTGGACGGAAGCGTGACGCGTAGTGGTAAATACTATCGAACCAACCTTGATGGGGGGAGATCCACCTATAATCCGTTGCAAGAACCAGCTGTGCAAGATCCCCCAGCTACACCGCCACCTAGGCAGCACAAAGGTAAGAACTCTCCCATACCACCAACCTCGCCGGGAAGCGATATGGCTGCGCACCTAAGATTACCTACTTTCAAAGGGGTAGGGGATGAAGATATGGACCGCTTTTGGTTTGTTGTAGACTCCTTCTAGACTATGCAGAATATGGTAAATGATACGGTAAAGAGGGCATAACTGTCGTTGGCATTCGAGGATAGGGCCCTGGACTGGTATATGTGATACATTGCCCAGAATGGGAGCGCATCCATTCATGATATCAAGGACGCTCAAAAGCAATAGTTCTGAAAACCGAAATCTTATTCCCAGCTGGTGGTGGAAGTAAAGGACTTCAAACAAGGTGTGTCTGAATCAGTATGGGAGGCTGATCAGCAGTTGAAGAAGGCAATCAGGGAAGGGGGATTCAAGTATGATGATAGATAGCATACGGAATGGTTCATCTCTATGTTGTTACCTCACCTGTGCACGCCAATGAGTCATCATACCTTTGAGTCATAGGAGAAAGCTGTGGAGGTCGCTATGAAACTAGAAGTTGCACCCCACGAGGATACGTCGGTAGGGGTACAAAAAATCCAGGAACAGCTTGGGGCTATGCATATGGAAATACAGAACCTGCGAAAGGAGCAAGGAAAGGATGACTGCTCAGATCTATGGTGCATAGGATGTCAGGTGTCTGTCCATACGAAGGACCAGTGCCCTCTATTGGCGGATTACATGCAAGTGGGAGGACCTAGTCCGGTGCGACCAGGAGAAAATAGGAAACCCATCTTGTCACGATCAAGATCGAGCAGACCTGCGCTGTGGTGTGATGGCTGTCATGTAGCAGGACTGCATGATACAAACTAGTGCCCTTGGCTAAGTGCGTATGTCCCAGAACTGAAGCAACAATGGTGTAGGTTCTACTGGTCGGTGGGACATGATGAGTAGAACTATCGTAGTTATGACTTGATGATAGATCGTGGGAACTTGTATAGGGTACAATCAGACCCTGCATCGCCTGCGCACTTTGGAGGATCTCCAGCCCGGGGCAGAGGAGGTTGGGGAGGGAGTGCAAGATGAGGACGTGGGCAGCTAATCTGTTATAACTGCGGAGAGATGGGACACTTCGCCAGAGAATGCCCAAATCCCGCCAGGTCATCGTGCAAGTGTTGTAGGTAGCTGGACCATGTGGTGGAATATTGCCCAATTTTAATAGCCAAGATGCAGGAAAAACAGCCCACCCCTACGCAGAATGTGCAATGAGTTAAAACTGAATTAAGGAATACAGATATGAGCGTCAAGGTCATGACACGTAGCGGGATGGTCACTCAAGGAGCAAAGAAGGAGCTTGCCCCTCAGGAAGGAGTGAGCTTCAAAGGACAAGAACCACTGGTAGCCCCTGCGCAGCTGCCGACAGACCTCAAGATAGAGGAAGGGATTGAGCCCTTTCTGCAGGCATGTCTGAAGCTGCTACGAAACCCACAGGTCATAGGAAACATCCAAGCACTACTGAATACCTACACAGCTTGGCCCAATTTGATTCCTAGGACCAAGGATGTACACAAACTATACAGTTATAAGAAACGCACTAGAAAAGAAATGCGGTTGAATATGTTGATTGGTGACTACGAGATGGATCAGGTTATCTTAGATCTTGGATCGGATGCAAATGTATTACCAAAGAAGACATGGGAACGAATGGGAGAGCCTAAATTAGAATGGTCCACCATCCAACTGTGGATGGAAAATCAACATAAAATCATTCCTCTGGGTAGGCTACCAAAAGTCATGGTTGATATCGCAGGGGTAAGGGTCCTAGCTGACTTCGAAGTAATAGAAATTTTGGAAGATGCAGATCCCTACCATGCGCTCCTAGGACTAGATTGGGCTACAGACATGGGGGGTGTCATCAATCTCAAAAAGTGAAGCATGGTGTTTGAGAATAATGGTACGTGTGTAATAGTACCACTAGACCCAGAAGAAGGTGTGCGGTATACAGAGCCAACCTACGAGGAGGAGGAAATAGATCACATCTACAAATTGACTGTGTGGGATGAAGATCAAGTTAACCCCATGGACAAAGGAGTACTCTGCTGGGAAAAGGACAGTGAGTGTTTCTTTGACTCCGATGAGGAACTGGAAAATTGGCAGGGATGATTACACGAGGTGTCAGCGCTGCGATGTCTTCGGACCACCAGGAATTTCCGCCACATCTCTACCAAGGTAAGAGCCCTACCCTACCATGATAATGCAGGTAATACCATGACGTTGGTTGAAACCCAAATTCCCAAGGAACGCAGGCTAGGGGCATTGCCGCTAACTTTGTGTGAAGCACCTATGCATTGGGGAGGTATGCAAGAGAAGTGCCGGGGTAGGATGATCCTGCGATTAAGGACCCCAGCTGACAGATAGGTCCCAAGGTCAGTAGACCCATGCAGATACTTGCTAACATATGACACTCAAGGGTGCGATAGGACCCCGCCCAGACAGGCTCCCATGGTTATCAATGACCTAGGCCTGCGTTCGACTACGGAGGTACACAAACCAACGCGCATCTGGGAGAATTGGCGAACACTTCAAATAACAGATGGCATGCGGACGCTTGATGCAACCTTGCCATATAAGAATGTCCCATCCAAGGGAGATGCACTCCAATAAAAAAATTTGGTGGCCAAGTTACTAAGCTGGTACCTGCACCGTGTTACAAAACACCTAGTGCCAGCCCTAATTTGGGATCTGCGAATGACACGCAGGCATCATCCAAGGTCTGACGATTTGTGGGAAAGTCCTTAGGAATGGCTAACGATCATCAGCCTGCCCCATGTTGATAGGAAAGGAACCTTGCCGTTATGAAAAAGGGGCGGCATACCATCAATGCAACCATTTATGGTAAGCCGGATTTGAACGAACGATGGTAAGTTTCGCGTACGAGCTACTCCACCATTAAATAGCTCTGGATGACGTACAAATAGTAGGATAACTTCGCAACAGGCTACTTATTGTCTCTACACCATGCCCCCGTTATCTGACGACTGGCTTACTTGGATCATTGACATCTCCTGGGACGTAGGTCTCTCTGTTGCTATGGCAGATCCTAACCTGCTGAATGTTTTGGTCCCTGGATATTCAACACCCACAAACATCATATTGTGGGGATATGGGAATGTCGAGTTAGATCAACTAATTGGGTGTTGGCCCCCTGCAAAGGGAATTGCCTGTGAATGACGCACAGAGAGGCAACCTAGCTACATGACAGGAGGTCCTGTCCTTCACACCTTAGGGACGACCGCGGGACCTGGCTGGATGGCCTCGGAGGATACAGCAGAAGAAAGTATGCTATCCCCCACCAACAGTGTCACAATCAGGCCAAGGTTAATTCTGCGCCAGGAAGGAACGATGCAATATAGGGATATGTTGCGACTCCTCTGCAATTCCAGAGTACTGCCCAGTAGAAGCCACGTCTGTTTGCTACCCCACACTGTCGTAGCTAACGATCATGCTCCAACCACTACGGACATCCAAATTGATTTGGTGCAGCTATCCTGCATGGCACTACAAGGATTATACAATGAGGTGTTGCAAGAGGTCCGTCACCAAGACTAGACTATGCGACAGTAGGGTGAAATACCTCCAGCAGTACGGGCACATCGGGTTGCATTGGTCACAGACGCAAAAAATGTTATTCAGGAGCAGCTTACTCGGGGCACGCAGTTGGTCGAAGCAGCAACGCAACTCTGGACAACATTCCGGCACCATTCTATGCTTCAGCATATCCAGAAGGAATTACAGCAGGCGGAAGCTGCTCTTGATCAGGTTAGAGCTTCCTCCCCCTCCAACGTCTCTGTGCAGCATTTAGCCATCATGGACATGATTGAGAACCTTTGTTGTACCAAGCATGTCATTTGAAAATGGTGAAACCTTGGGCCAACGCCGCACTCCAGCTCTCCCAAGATGCTCAGTCCGCCATTGCGTGCCTCCACCGGCTGTTTGAACGGGTTACCACAGCTCCAGACGGCCCTGCCTCCCTAACACTTGTCAATATTACACAGCAAGCTGCTGGCCAGAGTCAGGAAGTGCTCCCTTCATTCGTCCGCACCCTTGATACCTTGCGTGCCCAGATCGAGGCCACACCACTGCAGTGACTTGGGACAAGTCACAAGATTGTGTTGGGGGGCTATTGGAACAAAGTCTCCTATAAGCTGCAAAACTAGTCCATTTTGAATATTTTTTAATAGATTTAGTCTAGCGTAGAGGTTTTGGGGTGGGTCAATGCCCCAAAAGAGTTGTAATGGGTAAAAGGGTAAACTAGGGGTCCGAAAACCACGGTTTGCGAACCATAGGAAAGTCTAGGATAGATTGCTATAAATAGAGGGATATTTTGTATTGTAAAGGATAGGAATTATGAGCTATTGATGAGAATTGTGGTTTAAGCTATCTGTTTTGGTTTTGGGGAAAGGACTCCTGCTGGCTATGTGCGCGGAGATCCAATTCCAGTTGTGTGCGGACCCTACTGCTGTGTGCGCAGGTTGGGAAGGGAATTTTAAGGAAGGACTGATGAATAAATGAATAAGAAAGATTGATAGAGAACTGAATCTGTGAGTACTCTTGTGAGAATTGTTAGTAATTGCTGCATTGTGTATTTTCTGTGTTTAATCTGCAAAGATCTATGTAAACATGTTTTTGGTATCTGGAAATTGGTTCTGTTCTGTTCTGTTCTGTTTATGTAATGTTGTGTTACTATCATAAGGGCATATAATTATAGATCTAGCGCATGTGGATGCGAATAGAGACCTAATTACCCTGTGCAGAACAAGGTAATCTGGGAATTACAGGGTCTAACACAACCCTGATTGCCTTACCTATCCTTTCTCAGCGTGCGGAAACCTGGTTCCAACACCCACCCATACTATTTCGAGTGAGACTTTGACCTTCGAAAGCGGGTCACTGCCAAAAGGGCCAGTAATATAGGGGTTTGTTGGCAAACCTTGCACACAAAAATTGGGTCACGACCCCTTGAGCCAACATGCAAGAATTAGGAGAAGTAATGTTTGATAATTAGATGACTACAGTGGTGTTGAATGCTCTACCGGAAGACTAGGGAAACTTAAATTCAAGCTTATAAGAGAAGAAATAAGCAACACCATTCCACGATTTATGGTTATCTCTATGTAAAATAGAGGAAACAATATTTAAATCCAAAGATGATACATGATCAAGTGAAGGGAATCAAGCCTTTGCAAACATGTCCAAGAAGAAAGGAAGATTCAAAAAAATTGTTCCTCATAATAAAAGAAGAAATATGGACAAAGTACGATGCTTTGGATGTAATGAAATTGGGAATTAGAAAAGGTATTGTCCTAAATCTGGGAAGGACAAGGGGAAAAATTAAGAAACCCATGTCACAGATGAAAGGGAAGAACCTGATGCAAAGAAATCTAAGAAAGAAGAAGCAAAAGATCTCTATTATGATTGAGATCATCTTCCTCTTTAAGTGATTTCTGTTGGTTGTAAGTAGTATGATAGGAAGAAATATTAATAGCATCATGTAGAAGCATGGAAGGAGCTATTTAAGGACAAGAGGAAAAATGAAGAAGGCCATGTCACAGATGAAAGGGAAGAATGTGATTCAAAGAAATCTAAGAAAGAAGAAGCGAAATATCTCTATTATGATTGAGATCATCTTCCTCTTTAAGTGATTTCTTTTGGTTGTAAAATAGTATGATAGGAATCAATATTAATCATGATAAAATCATGGAAGGAGAACTTGAAGAAGTAGCTCCTGGAAACCTCACTGATAACAACTTTGATGGAAGGCAGTCATCAAGATCAAGGGTCATCATTCAATAATAGAGTTCTCATGGATTCAATAGTTAAAAATAAATCAAAAGGTTTCATCGATAATTCTATGTTATGGAATTCTAGGACTAGGATATGATGACGTATTAATGAATCAGGTCAAGGAAATGAAGTTATTAATTCTAGTAAAATTGTTGTAGGATGACTCAAAAGGAAAAGGATGAGGTACATATATCTATATGCTGACATTGAATGTTGTGAGTTCATATCATATGGTTGCAGGTGATGGACTTCTAAAGAACTTCTATCTTTAGAACTTTGATCAAATGAAGAAGGATATCTTCTAGTGCATAGGTTGACACTAACATATGAAATCAAACATGTCCTCATATGAAAAATGAGGTGGTTGTATACAAGAAATCATTAGGGGAATTTTGAGGTCTAAAATGGGCTTCCTAAGACAAATGTACAACAAAAATATAATTTATAAGAACCAATAAGATTAAAGGCAATGAGGTCACCCATGGGGGATGATTCAACTTTTTTAAAGTAAAATGGTATAAAGATTAAAAAAATAATAATAATAAAACTACTTTTGCAACTCGTATTTTCAACTTATATCCCAAAGTTTTAACTCAAATTTCGAGCAGGAGTACTTGTTGGATGAAAAAATTAATTCCTTATCCAAGGAGTACCCATGTTGCATACTTTCGATGGATCCTGCTACACAAAAAATGATAAATACATGAAAAATGTGATTGCAATCACGTTTTTCATGTATTTCTCATTTTTCATTTAGCAGGAACCATCTAAAGTATGCAATATGGGTACTCCTTGAATGAGGAATTAAAATTTTCATCCAACGAGTACTCCCGCTCGAAATTTTAGTTAAAAAATTGGGAGATAAGTTGAAAATACGAGTTGAAAAAGTAGATTTTTGTTTTACCCTCTAAAATTGATGATGTAATAAAATATTATTTTATTATTTCCACTATTATTTTATAATTTCCTTAAGAGGCTATTTTAGATCTCAAAATTCCCCTAATGGAATTGGATACTAAAATTTCCTAGGATTAAAGATGTGTGGAGAAAGAAATGAATAGATCACGAAGTGAAACCATGTCAATAGGAGGTTATCACCCGGAAGCCAAGAAGATATGACTAGGAGACATCCTGAGAAGATATGTAGATTGTGATAGAAGTATGGTAAAGAAGAAGATCCTTGACAATTCATGTCTTTGGGAGATGTGTCAATTTGAATAAAGGATGTCGATAAAGGATGTCGATGCCTACAGGAAGATTTCATGGTGAAATATCATCACTTATATAACTTTTGATTTAAAATTTCTTATGTATATGTTTATTTGGATAAGTTTATGCAGGGTTTCCAATCATGTGGAAGGAAAGCAGTATGGCATAAAGATGGATCAGATGAGAAGGACTGATGAATCAATTTCAGGTGGATGACATGACTAATGGATGAAAGTGATGGATGATTTGTGCCTTATGAAGCCAAAAGTGAAGATTCCTCAATATCAAAATCCATGACATCGAGGGGAGGAATTCTTCATGAGCAGTTGGGTGTCTTACCATTGCCATTGCAGGTCCCTGGTTAAGAGGAGCATGGTGGTAAATTTCTTGCTTGGAAGAAACTTGAAGTATGTCCTTCTTGAGTTAAGAGGGAGTGATGTATATGATTCTCTAATTCAGGTGTCATGCATTATACCAGGACTAATAGTCGTAAGTCTTATTGAAGGCCATGAGGGGAGAATGAATAAACACATCATTATGGTCTTCACTTGGAAGACAGAATGGAGGATTGGGCAATCATCTAGCATTCGATAACTCTTTGACAATAATATATGGCATTTAAGATAAGAGTAGTCAGGGATTGATATTATTTTAGGGTTGGCTAGCCAAGAGAAGAATAGTCCAAGAAGGTTATACTCTAGGAACACATGGGTGGAGTATGTACCTTGGAGAGACAATGACTATGGTGACTATAAGTCATGTGTCTTGCCAACATTGTAAAGCATTGTCTCGTTGAGAGATGGGGCTATTAGTCAAGGCCTTGCACTAGGAAAATGTTGTTTTTTATGATGCTATACATATGGGATTACTAATATGATTCTTCTTATGAGATTATTCAGATTGAAAGTGACCTTGTACCATTATGAATACCTCTGTAGTTAAGAGAGAGCGTTGGAAAGTGTAACTAGGTTTGCTCTTCATATTGACTATGTAATTATGTATTTGTGTAATGAAGAAGACAAAGATAATAAAATATGTTTTTGGTAAGCTTTCTTCACGAGTTTCATGAGCAAGGTTTTATTATAGGTCAAAATAATTCTTCTTCATGTCTTTTAGGGTTTTGTCGTCTTTTCATAAATGTACTAATTAAGAGTCATGTTTATGAAAAGTCAAGTCACACTTGTATGCCTCAAGACCTTGTCAATTAAGCTTGAAGACATGGCACAAATTATGCTCAAGATCAACATTGGAATACTCTTCAAGTCAACCTTCAATAATATCTACAGCTCATCCTACAAAACAATGCTCTAGTTGGCCTCATTACATATGGATAGGTCAG
Organism: Pinus albicaulis; assembly: GCA_034641835.2. Classification (NCBI taxonomy): domain Eukaryota; kingdom Viridiplantae; phylum Streptophyta; class Pinopsida; order Pinales; family Pinaceae; genus Pinus; species Pinus albicaulis. The sequence continues at coordinate 909,566,988 of CM076573.1, read as the reverse complement.
ATCAATTTAAGGTAAGGTAAACTATATATATCCTATATATTGCATAGAAAAGTGGATAAAGAATCTCGTTCTTCTTTGAGTCTTTCAATAAGTTTTAAGTTAAAATAATTGCGGATTACATACACAAGGAATAGGGTTATATACAACAAGAATAAAGTGCGAAGAAGGGAGACATAATATAATATATATGCAAATTTTACAAGGCCTGATTGCAGAAATAACTTCGGTCATATATGATTGTGTTAAGGTGCAGAAATAGGACTGAAAAGGAATGTATTAAAGTATGGAAATAAGACTCTGGTCAAGTGCGAATAAGAACTCTATTGAAGTGCAGATATATGACTGTGTTAAGTATGAGAAAGGTCTGTAATAAGTGCGAGAAGGAATTGTGCTAAAGTAAGGGCTATGTTAAGCTGTGTAAGGATGTCATTATAGTATAAGGTGGACTTGTCATTGAAAGGATATAAGACAAGTGTACAATCATCAAGGTGAAGTGAATATACAAAGTAAGACAGTCTATGACACAGTGCTAATATAAGGAGCCAAGTAGAGACCAATCTCTCTAGTCTTGGTGCAAAACGGTGCAGGACGGTGGAAGAAAGAAGGTTCAGCTCAGGGAGGCAATAAAGAAGATGTGAAAATGTCTTGGAGGCATAGAAGAGTGAAGGGTCTGTGTCATGGTCATGGTACTTGTCATCTAAAAGTATATAAGAATAATTTCTTGCGGGTTTTACTCTCCAAGAGGGAGAGGTTTTGGCCCTCGCTCGAAGAGCATAAATTTGTATCTCTTTTGTTTTTGGTAATAGACTTGATGAAAGACATAATAATATAATAAGAGAATACATAAGTAAAAGAAGTAAGCTCACAAGTAATTATTAAGAAGAGAATTTGAAATAAACATAGCCCTACATAATTCTCAACAAACCACATCTTCGTCATCTTCTTGTTCTTCTCACTCTTTTACTATGTGATTGACAATATCTATGTTGGTTTAGGTGTCTTATCCATTAGAGAAATTTTGAGGTAGAAATGGGCCTATAAACAAATTTGTACAACAAAAATAAAATTTATAAGAACCAATAGGATTCAATATGATGATGTCAATCATGGGGGATGATTCACCATTTTTGGACTAAAAAGGTAGAATGATAAAAAAAACTACTCTTTCAACTTATCTCCCTACGATTTTACTCAAATTTCACGTAGGAGAACTCATTGGATGCATAATTTAATTTTACATCCAAATAGTACCCATGTTGCATGGCTTCAATGGACAAAATACTACATGAAAAATGTGAAATACATGAAAAAACACGATTGCATTTCAAGCAGGAGCACTCGTTGGATGCAGAATTTAATTTTTCATCCAAGGAGTACCCATGTTGCAAACTTTCAATGGACTCTACTGCATGAAATATGTGAAATACATGAAAAAATGTGATTCTTGCTAGGGGTTTTATATGTTTATATTAATTTCCTTCATTTAAAAATGTCAATCGACTTTTGTGATCTTAGAGATGCAAAATATCGTGATTCTGAGTACAAATCCATTAAAACTTACATACTCTATTATGCAAATCTCACCAACTATTTAATCCAATCTATCTTTCCAGAAAAACTGTATTTAATCCTAAAATCAACCCAGTATAGAATTAAGTACCAATTACTTCAAACCCATATATTTTTCTTGGCTCCTAGATTGGAAATCGTTCAAACACTTTGATTACACTTGCTGAAGTGAAGAAACCTATTAATTCCATTCTAAAAAATAACAAAATATCGCAAATAAAAGAAGTGAATTTCTCTGCTTACATGAAATTCATATCTAATTTAGCTACACAGATTTACATCAACCCAAGTTTAATAACTACTTGCAACAAGTCTAAAAATGATGTAACATGACTTAATCCCAATCCCGATCAAATAAATCTAATTAATGGTTTAAATCCAGAGAACTCACTCACTCAAAATTCCAACTCGATGGTTTTCAATCAAGGAAACTTTCACTCAACCCTAACCCGTGACAACAAATTTTGTTTCCAATAATAATCATATGAATAGAAAATCTATTCAATTTGAAAATAAGATATCATTCAAACAAAATCAAGAGTTATAATACTAACCACGCGCCCGTTGTTTCTAATTTGAAAATTGACTAAAAGAAAACTAATGTAAGAATGAAGGAATTCACAATTTAATTTGTTGTCTAACGATAAAAATCCACTTTGAAAGTTTATGATTACATAGTCCCTTGTTCAAACCAAAAGATAGAAATTTTAATTTATAAATAGTTCGAGCACTCCACTTCAGATCTCAAATTCTATAAGTCGAAATGCTTCAAATCTAAGGATTGTCATTTAAAATGCTTCAACCTCAAGAATGAAAATTCAATGCTTCAACTTAAGACTATAAATATAAGGAATGAAAAATATCTTGAATTATAAATATAAGTAACCAAAAATCCCTAATGCTCAAAAACTGAAGAATTCAATTGTTTTAGCTTTAGACTGCAATCATACTTGAAATATTAAATTTCCAAAAGGAAAACACCAACCATGATACAAGTATTATATACTAATATACATCTATTCCTATTCTAACTAGAATCAATTACAAACTTGACTGATATCACTGGTGGGCCTTGAACACGTTCTTAGACAAGTTAAAATACAATAGTGGACTTGTAAATTAATAACACATTAGCTCTTGAAATAGACGCTAAGATTAATATATTAACAATATTTTAACAATACATATATGAAGTAGTTCCAATTTGAAATAAAACATAGCTTTTGAAAATGTTTCAAAGTCATTCTTCTCTCCTTTTTCTCTCCAACCCCATAGTACTACTAATTGTCTCTTTTAGATAGATCATAACCTTAAGATAAATTTAACGAAATGAACAAGGAAATAATACAAGATATGATATGGAATTAATTAAGACAAGTCAAATCTTGAAAATCACTCATCCAGTCTAGAATATCCATCCAGTCTAGAATACAAGAGAATTGTTACTTCTATTAAAAGAAGTCCGAGAAGATAACACTGCTTCTTAGGAATCATCGTTTAGTTGATTGGTACCGAATTCTAGAACCTGGTACTAAATCAAGTGAAAAATTAAATTCCAAACAACTGCCAAGTGCCAAAATGAACTTAATTGTTGATGCACCAATATAATATTCCAATGCCATCAAGTTCCTATCCTCATGATTAAGAATCCTCGTAAATTTACACCCAAATTTAGTCAAGACAATATAAAATCACTTAATATCTATCTGGATTAACCAAAGACATATGAAAATAGGCCTAATTTGTGACTTTACCTCCATTCATTAACTGGAACCATTTGACTAGGATAAGGTATCTTTTTAGGTGTCAAAAAGGGTTAATATGAAAGAGGGTATCATAAAAGGTAACAAGATAGGGTGTCCAAAAAGAGACAAAAGTAGGCCCCAACAATTGAAATCATGTTTTTTCATGTATTTAACATATTTCATGTAGTAAGGTCAATTGAAAGTATGTAACATGGGTACTCCTTAGATGCAAAATTAAATTTTGCATCCAATGAATGCTCCCACTTGGAATTTGAGTAAAATCGTAGGGAGATAAATTGAGAATACGAGTGATTTTTTTTTTTTTTTCCTTTTTCCCTCTAAAACTTGATGAGGTAATCTAATATTATTTTATTACTTCCACTATTATTTTATAATATTCCTCACGAGGCCCATTTTAGACCTCAAAATTTCTCTAATGCTTTGGTTTCCTGCTCTATTTGTATTGGGTGGGACACTAATGTAGGTTGAGCCATTGGTGCATTTGGAGTTATTTTTGTAGTTGTTCTAGTTTTTTCTTTAGTTAGTTTCCTATTGATCAATTATTCAATTAGATGGGTCGACTAATCAGTTGACCCTAGATCATGCACCATGTCAATCGATTCCTTCACATCTAGCTCACTAGTAGGTTATTTAGTTCGTTACACTTGCATTGGTTTAATAAAGTGCATTTTTATAGCCTTTTTTTCTAGAATGAATTGTTTTGTTGTATCTTATTACTCTTGTATTTCTATGTTTAATTGAATTTTTTTCTCACTATGCCTTGGGAGTTGTTCTTGATATGTAGTTTTTATGATTGTGCTTCATCATTAGTATTTTCTGACTACCAGATATTTCGTTGGTCGATGTGATCTAACTACTCATGCTCCTCCTCTTCATCATGGATAAATTGCTCCTTATCTTATTCATCATCCTAATGAAGTCAATCGAATAATGTTTATTCTACGGAAAACTGTATTTTTTTCAACTTTTAATTTTTCTTTTACATCGAAAACATCTCCTTTGATGATAATTCCTACATGATTAGGGTAGGCTTGACTAATGGCAACTCACTTGTTTAATCAATTTCAATAAGAGTGGTTGTGTTTTCTTTTGTCATTGTTTTTTTTTGTGCACTAGTTTTGTTGAATAAGTTGGCTTTGATCCTCAAGGTCAAATTTCACCATTGCTTGAATTTTGTTATTCCTCCATCATTTACTTTTTTTACTGTCTGGTTCAAATATTCTTCTATAAAGCAGTGTTTTTCTTTATTGCTTCCCCCCAAATTTTCTTTAACCTAGGTCATTGCTCCTGCATATGATGGTCCCATGATTGACTAAAGAATATTTGAAGTTCTAGCCAATTCATGTCGAGTGGCTCTCCCCTTTTTCCTTTCTTTCTCTATTATGAACTTTTTCCCTTACAAATGATAAGAAACCAATAATTACAATCCGCTTCGAGGGGAATGCCTCCTTTTGTAATGAATACAATGTATAAGACAAGATCTGATGATTTTAAGACTAAATCTCATTGGTATTCATATAGGAGACTAAGGATACAATTAAAATTAATTAGTACAATGAAAGTTTTGAGTTGACCTCCTAATATAAAAGATAAAATGATAATGAATTTTCATAGGGAAATTTTAATAAAAAATGTTTTTCCCTCAAAGCTTGTAATTGAGGATGTTTCTTCATGAACTATTCATTTTACCATGTAGCTTCTTCTAGAGACGTATTATTCTATTTTATTAGATACTCTATAATGGTTCTATTCCCAATATATAGTGACATTTGATCCAAAAATTTCTCTAGTTCAAGAATCAACCACTCTTCCTCATCTAATTTTGGAAGTTTTGTTTGCACTGGTGTAGTTTGTCCTACAACCTTATTTAGGAAAGATACTTGAAATACCTTATGAATATAAGAATAAGGAAAATCTTACTCATATTCCACTTGTCCAATCTTGCAAATATTATTTTAGGATCCATAAAATTTGGATCTAATTTATGATTTTTTTTTTTTGAGTGTAGATTGCTTGTGTAGCTTTTAATCCTATACAAAAATTACCTACAAATGAATTATTAAAACATAAAATATACAATAGTGAGAACATAAAAAATAAAACAAATATACACAGATAATTTCCCCTAGATCCCAAAACTAGGTCAACCACATTAATTTTTCATTATATTCCTTTCAATGTTACAATACATATATATACATGTTGAAGCATTCATAAACCCCAATCCATTAACCATGGATTAGAATGTAAGGGTAGCTCCCTTGACTGGATCTACAAAATACCATGGGCATAAAACCATCATACCAAAAACCATGTGCAAAACCCATGTACAAAACCATAGGTAGGTCCACCCACCTAAAATAGGGTCCAAAAAAACTTTCTCGGGGCCCTGTCCCAGACCCTGTGCAGAGGTCATACTACCCCCTGCAAACCCGAAACAAGGGGGAAATTTGCGCCGATACTCCGAATAGGGTTAGCTAATTCACAGCGTGTTCTTCTAGTTGTGGAAAGAATATATGACCCACCAAACATTATCCCAGGTGATGTTTTCTTTTCCATGTAGGGGGTCACAAGAGTGCTGACTCATTGGTTCAGCCCTGCAATGTCCATTATTTCTCTACACCAAGAAAAATTCTCAGTGATCATAGACTTTGTCAATGCATCTACAACATTCTTCAAAGTGTCCAAATTTACCAGCAACACCTTTTTTTCCTCAACTATATCCCTCACAAAGTGATACACTATTATTTGTCTTTGAATGATAAGTAGGGTTCTTTACCAAGAAAATTGCACTTTAGCTGTCATAGTCCATCCTTATAGCTCGTTGTACCAACCCCATACTTGAACACAATCTATACAACCAAATTGCTTCCTTTCTTTCATGAGTGGCTACCATGTATTCAACCTTTGTAGTTGAAAGAGACACTATAGACTATCTTTTTCTCATCCAACTAACTTCTCCCCCAAATAGGTTAAACACATACCCACCTGTAGATATTCTATGATCTAGATCTCTAGCCCAGTCTGCATCAACAAAGCTAAGGATGTTCAAAACTTTGGCCAATCCCGGTATTCTTTAGTAGCTCATATCATAATGACTATGTTGGAAATAATGAGAGAGGGGGAGGGGGGGGGGTGGTGAATCAGTATTCCTTTCAATTAGAGCATTAGTTAATCTTCAATTATTATCAGTGTTTGTACAATGATAGTAGAAAAAAAGAGGAACACAAATGCACACAGTTTTTAAGGTGGAAACCCACTCCGGGACAAAAACCACCTAATGCTTTTCTAATAATTCTTTAATATTCAACTCCAATTGAAAATGACTCCAACTTCCTAGAATCAAAGCATTCTTCTCTGGCTCCTTTGGATGGATGCTCCAAATAACGCAGGATTCTTGTTAGTTCCTTAAATGGTGCCCCAACACCCAAAGCTACAACTCACCGTAGCACCACCCTACCACCCTATAGAAGAATAAAAGAAAAATGGACTCTCGTACCAGGGAAAATGGTCCACTTTACAATGATATAGAATGATGCAGAAGAAGAAGATATACTAGACCATAACCCCAACTTTGACACAACCACCTAATTATGATCCTAGACCTCCCAACACTACCTCTTAAACCCTTGGTAGATAAACACTAGTACAATTTGTACAATAATGTATTTACAATGACTAAGTACAATGATACCTTTACAATGATTGTATGCAATGCTGCCCACTTGAAGACTTCATATGATGAAATTATTGTTGTTTTTATGCACTTTGGTTGTTGCTCTTGTCATCCTACCCTCTTCTACACCTTGCTTTTCTTTGCTGCTATAGAAATTCTGGTCCTTTGCAACCCTTGACAACACATGATCTAGCTTTTTCTTGCCTTCTAGGAGCTTGACATTGAATCTAATGTATCTATGTTATTTCAGATCCTCAATATCTGATTTTTGGTCCTGTAGTATTCCTCTAAGTCATCTTTCCAATGCCATAGGTCTGACCCAATTTGGATTCTTCAAGAGAGAGTTATACCCAATCTCTCACAATGCACTAGTTATGGAATATTTCAGCAGAGCGCACTTGTACGGCATGCCACGTGTCACTTTTTCTTCATTTGACTCTAAAATTGATAGAGAGAAAATTAAAAACTATGAAATATCCGCCACTTTTTACATAATTCCAATCCGATACTTAGAGAGATATTTATGACGAATTTACCAAGGTCACTTATTTGAGATGAATTTCAGGAGCCTACAACAACCCTGACTTCCATAGATCATATCTCCAAAAATATTGTGTACCTTGATCTAAATTTTTTACAGAAGCTTCCTTAGGATATCAGCTTAACCTCATAAAAATTTCAGCTTTTGAACCTTCGTAAAAAAAAGGTTAGAGTGAAAATTCCATGATGACCTGTTTCAGATAGCCGAATCCCTTGCATAAGGAGGAAATGAAGATCACAATTTATATAAATGCTTAAGTTGAGAGGGGCTTCAACAAGTGAAAGTGGAAGGGATTTTAAGAGCTTAAAAAATATTAATTATGACTTTTCAATGACCCATGCCCCAACCCCATGGGGTTTTAGCCCACTAACTGGGGGTACAAACTTCAAACATGAATATCTCTCAAACCGTGAAGAATTACATGGCGTGCCATATATCAACGGAAACATATCGACAAGTAGAAACCATCAAAAGAATTATTGACCCAGAGTATATTAATTTGGTAGGTCAAAATTCCCATGCAATATTGGGTTAGCCCCTGGTGCTGCTTGGGTTGACATCAATGACAACCGCTGATCAACAATCTCCCCCTTTGGCATTGATGGCAACACAAGTACTCCCCTTGTGATCATGACACCTCTTCCTACAGCATTCTCTCCCCCTTTGACATCAATGGAAAAGTGTAACTCCCAAAACCACAATACCTCCTGGAACTGTACATACTTCCCACTCACTGTGGCTTTTTTCCCCACTCTGGGCAGCAATCTATGGAAGCAGAACTTGGGAGAATCCCAAGATTTTGACGAAGATATTCAAATGCTTCACGAGGTAAAGGTTTAGTGAAGATATCAACAATTTGTTCTTTTGTACAAACATACTCAAGTTTGATATTCTTTTCAGCGACTTGTTCTCTAACAAAATGATATTTGATCGGAATGTGTTTTGTTTTTTAATGCATGACAGGATTCTTGGAGATGTTGATGGCACTAGTGTTGTCACAGAATATGGGAATAGGCTCACTGAATTGTACTTGAAGATCTTGCAAAGTTTGTTTCATCCAAAGGACTTGAGTACAACATGATGCTGCTGCAATGTATTCTGCTTCTGTTGTAGATAACGAGATTGAAGTTTTCTTTTTGCTCAACCATGATACGAGACAACCACCTAGACAAAATGCTGCTCCACTAGTACTCTTACGATTATCAATGCTTCCTGCCCAATATGCATCTGTAAAGGCTTGAATAATGAGATTGTTACCCTTGGGATACCACAAGCCATATTCTTCTGTGCCCTTTAGATATCGAAGAATTATTTTGACGACAATAATATGTGATTATTTTGGTGCTGCTTGGAATCTTGCTACTTGTCCAACTGCTTGCATAACATCTAGCTGAGAGGATGTTATATAAAAGACTACCAATCATAGATTTGTACAACCTTTGATCCACATCCTTAGATGAGTCGTCTATGCTTAATTTTCAACCTGTTACCATCGGAGTAAGGACGAGTTTGCAATATTCCATTTTGAATTTCTTGAGCATTTCCTTGATGTACTTGGCTTGACATATAAATATTCCTTTCTCTTGCTGAGATATTTGAAGCCCTAAGAAGTATGTCAGCTCACCAAGTAAAGACATCTCAAACTCACTTTGCATCTTTGTAGAAAATTTCTTGCTTAGTCGATCATCATTGCTACCAAATATTATATCATCCACATATACCTCAACGATTGTTAAATTATCTTTATCTATTTGTACATAAAGATTGCTATCAACAGTACCTTTCTTGAACCCTTGTTGACATAGATATCCATCAAGATGAGCATACCATGCTCTGGGAGCCTGCTTGAGACCATATAGAGCCTTCTTTAACTTGCAAACATAGTCTTCTTTTTCTGATAGTAGAAAACCTTTAGGTTGTTCGATGTAAACTTCTTCTTCTAATTCTCCATTTAGAAATGCTGACTTAACATCCATTTGGTAGACTTTGATTTTTCTTGAACATGCATAGGCGAGAAACATTCGGATGGCTTCCATTCTGGCAACTGGTGCAAATTTTTCGTCAAAATCAATTCCTTCCACTTGTGCATAGCCTTTGCAAACCAATCTTGCTTTGTTTATGGTAACTTGCCCATCTTCATTCAATTTGTTCCTGAACACCCATTTAGTCCCAATGACATTTTTATCTTTTGGTCGTGGAACTAATTCCTAGGTGTTATTCTTCTCAATTTGATCCAATTCTTCATTCATAGCTACTACCCAATGTTCATATTGGCTGGCTTCCTCAAAACTACTAGGCTCAAAGGTTGCTAGAAAAGAAACATGAGCTTGTTGTGATGAATGAAGCTATCGACCTTCATTTATGTCACCAATGATTTGATTTGATGGATGGCTCTTTTGAATCCACTCTTTTGTTCTCCTTGGAGGAGCTTCTTGTTGTTGTTCTGGTATATCTTGATGATCATTGTTTACTTCTTCCTCATTGATATTTGCTTCTTGTTCTACAATTTTATTTGTGTCTTTTTCAGCCTCTGTCTCAAGTTTCAAAGATTCTAGATCCTCATCATTACTCACTAGAACACCATCTTCGTCAAATGTAACATTTATTCTCTCCACTATCTATTTTCGTCTTATATTATAGCATTTATAGGCCTTTATTTTGTGTGAGTAACCAACAAAGATACCTTCATCAACACGTGATTCAAAATTACCCAAATTTTGATCTTCTCTTTTGATATAACATTTGCTTCTGAAGATTCTGAAATATTTTGCATTAGCTAGTTTTCCTTTCCATAATTCATATTGAGTATTGTTGCAATTATTTCTGAGAAGACTTCGGTTCATAATGAAGACTGTCGTATCAATTTCTTGAACCCAGAATTTTTCATCCAATTTTGAGTCCTTCAACATTGTCCTACCCATTTCCTGTACGGTTCTGTTCTTTCTTTCAGCAACTCCATTTTGCTGAGGTGTTCGTTCTGTTGAAAATTTCCATTTTATTCCATTTTCGTCACAGTATTGCTAAAATAATTTGGAAGTGAATTCTCCAACATTATCTAATCTTAAACACTTTATTTTCAAATCAGTTTCATTTTCAACCAATTCCTTGTAGATCTTAAAGCACTCAAATGCTTCAGATTTTTTCTTTAGGAAACTGACGACTGTCATCCTGGTATAGTCATCTATCATTAACATGAAATATAATTCTCCTTCTAAGCCTTTTGTTCTCACAGGACCACATAGATCAGTATGTATCAATTCCAATGGATGTGATGCAAAGTGTTTTTTTTTTTTTTTTTTTTTTTAAATTAGACTTTTGTCTGCTTGCCATGCCGACATCCCTCACATAGTGTGTTGGAAGGTTTTGAGATTTTCGACATTTCTCTTATTGCTTTCTTTTTGCTTATCCTGACAAGATTGTCAAAGTTTATGTGACCCATTCGTTTGTGCCATAACCAGCTTTCATCTTCTTTAGATAGTAGACATGCTTTAGTTGCTTCATCCATAACATATATGTTGTTTGGAGCTCGACTTGTTGTAGCCACAATTTTACCATACCTGCCTTCCCTGATTTCACATTTTGTGGAGTTGAATAGCATTGTGTGTCCTTGATCACACATTTGTCGAACACTGAGAAGATTGTGATTCATGTTTTCGACCAATAGAACATTCTTGGCTATAAAATCTTTGCTTCCGAGAGTGACGGTACCTGATCCTATAACATTTGAAGATCCATCATTTCCAAAGGATATGGTTCCATCCTTCTTCTCTTTCAGAGATACAAATTTCCTTCTATCTCCAGTCATATGCATTGAGCAACTGCTATCAACATACCACACATCTTTATTTTTTTGAGCCTTGAGAGCAAGAGCACAATTATCAGTCTTCTTCTTCTTCCATGTTCTTTCATTCTATGGCTTCGAAGATTCTTCTAGAGGATTTTCAAGTCTGCAGTCTCTAGCTATGTGTCCAAAGTTCTGACATTTGTAACATTCCATATTATTTATTAAATGTTCAAATCTATTGATGTTTCGTTGAGCCCTGGGAGGTTCATATTTGAAGAATCTCTTGGAATTGTATTGGTTCCTAGGGTACGTGTGACATTCTACAACTTTATGACCAAATTTTCCACATGAATAACAATAGCCATGAAAATTATGTTGGTACCTGGATGAAAATATTCGTTGAGGAATCATCTTCCAAGGATGTGCTTGTGAATATTGTCCAATGAAGTCTACATGTATGTCAAATCTCATAGGTTCATTGTATTTGTTGTATAAGGTCCTGCTTCTTCTTCTTTGTATTCGAGGCCAGTTCTATCGTTGTAAGATCATTGTTTGTTGATGAGTTCTTCCAATGCCCTTGAGCTGTTGGCATAGTTTTGGATAGTTTTTCCCTTCTTCACTTCCTTACGCAACGAGACTAATTCAACTTCTAATGCTTCCCTTTCTTGGTTGCTTTCTTCCAACTTCTTTTGAAGTGACTCTTCAATACATTTTTGTTCTTCAACCTCAATTTTGAGACCTTGAAATTGTTCTTCAAGAGTATTGGAACGGATATTCTCAGCATTGAGCTCTTTTATAAGCTTGATTGCCTCCTCATAAAATTCTTCTATGGTCAACCCTTCTTCTTCATTGTTTGATACTTCTTGTTTATTGTGCTTGGCCATAAACAATACTTTCTCATTGGCTTCTTCTTTGCTGTCACTTTCTTCATCAGATGATGAGCTAATCTTCTATAGAGAGAAATTTCCTTTTGGATCCTTTCTTTTTGCCTTGCTTGTTGACTTTCTTAAAGCCTTTATTTCCTTTTGAGTTTCCATCACTTTTGTTCGGACATTTTGCTACGAAATTCCAACCTCACCACAACCGAAACATATCAATGGAAGTTTACCTTTGAATTTTCCCTTACCAGGTTTTATTTTTCTTGTAAAGTAAGCATATTCTTCATCTGAAAGACCTTCTCCATCATCTCCCTTTTCTTCACACTTTCAGGTGTATGTCATTTCAATTGAAGGTTGTTTGTCCTTATTGGTTTGCTTAGATGCAACGAACGTAGTTTCTAGATTTGAAGTACCCTTTTCTTCATCAAGTCTCATTTCATATGCTATGAGAACTCCATGTAATTATTTCTTGCTGAGTTTGTTCAGATTTGCACTGTATTCTAAGACCAATACCCTTGGGTTGAATATCCCTGGTAACGTTCTAAGAATCTTCCATATAATATTCTTCTCGTCAACTGGCTCTCCTAATCCTTCCAGAGTATTGGTTATTTCATCAACATATTGGAAGTATGCAGCAATGTTGCAATCTTCTTTCATTCTGAGTTGCTCAATTTTTTCTCTATAGATTTGAAGCTTTGCCTCTTTGACATTTGAGTCACCTACATATATATTCTCAAGCTTGTCCCATAAATTTTTAGCAGTTTTACAACCCAGCACCTTATGATAAGCAGATTCAAAAAGTCCATTGATAATAATATTCTTTGCTTTTGCATCATTTACCAAATTCTTCTTACCTTGTTCATCTGTAGTTGATGTAAATACATTTTGAACAGTGTCCCATACTTCGTAACCTTGAGCCAAAAGATAGACCTCCATTCTTCCTTTACAGAGTGCATAATTATTTTCATTGAATAGAGGTACACTATTCTTGGTATGCTCCATGACCTCCTTCTAGTTGTTAAACTGCTATTGAAGAAACCAAGCTTTGATACCAATTGTTGGAAATACTGAGAGGGGGGCGGGGGGGTGAATCAGTATTCCTTTCAATTAGAGCATTAGTTAATCTTTAATTATTATTAGTGTTTGTACAATGATAGTAGCAAACAAGAGGAACAAAAATGCACACAATTTTTAAGGTGGAAACCCACTCCGGGACAAAAACCACCTAATGCTTTTCTAATAATTCTTTAATATTCAAATCCAATTGAAAATAAAGCTCCAACTTCCTAGAATCTAGAAAAGCATTCTTCTCCAGCTCCCACTAGATGGACACTCAAACACTAGAGATTCTTCAGTAGTCAACTAAACGGACGCCCCACCCAATGAGCTACAACTCACCCTAGCACCACCCTACCACCCTATAGAAGAATAAAAGAAGAATGGACTCCCGTACCAGGGAAAATGGTCCACTTTACAATGATATAGAATGATGCAGAAGAAGAAGATATACTAGACCATAACCCCAACTTTGACACAAACACCTAATGATGATCCTAGACCTCCCAACAATTCCTCTTCAACCCTTGGCAGATAGACACTAGTACAATTTGTACAATAATGTATTTACAATGACTAAGTACAATGATACCTTTACAATGATTGTATGCAGTGTTGCCCACTTGAAGACTTCATATGATGAACTTCTTGCTGCTGTTATTCACCTTGGTTGCTGCTCTTTTCATGCTACCCTCTGCTACACCTTTATTTTCTTTTCTGCTGTAGAAAGTCTGGTCCTTTGCAACCCTTGACAACACATGATCTAGCTTTTTCTTGCCTTCTAGGAGATCGATATTGAATCTAGTGTATCTATGTTATTTCAGATCTTCAATATCTAATTTTCGGTCCTGTAGTAGTCCTCTGATTCATATTTCCAATGCCACAGGTCTGACCCAATTTGGATTCTTCAAGAGAGAGTTATACCCAATCTCTCACAATGCCCTAGTTATGGACTGTTTCAGAAGATCGCACTTGTACGGCGTGCCACGTGTCACTGTTTCTTCATTTGGCTCTGAAATTGATAGAGAGAAAATTAAATACTGTGAAATATTCAAAAAATATTACGAAATTCCAATCCGATACTCAGAGAGAGAGAGTTATGACGAATTTACCAAGGTCACTTATTTGAGATGAATTTCAGGAGCTTGAAAAAACCCTGACTTCCACAGATCATATCTCAAAATATATTGCGCAACTTGATCTAAAATTTTTACAGAAGCTTCTTCAAGATTTCAGATTTGCCTCATAAAAATTTCAGCTTTTGAACCTTCGTAGAAAAAAAGTTAGAGAAAAAATACCACGATGACCTGTTTCAGATAGCCAAATCCATTGCATAAGGACGAAATGAAGATCACAATTTATATAAATGCTTAATTTGAGAGGGAATTCAATAAGTGAACGTGGGAGGGATTTTAGGAGCTTAAAAAATATTAATTATGACTTTTCAATGACCCATGCCCCAACCCCATGGGGTTTTAGCTCACTAACTGGGGGTACAAACTTCAAACATGAATATCTCTCAAACCGTGAAGAATTACATGGCGTGCCATATATCAACGGAAACATCTCGACAAGTAGAAACCATCAAAAGCATTATTGACCCAGAATATATTAATTTGGTAGGTAAAAATTTCCATGCAATATTGGCTTAGCCCCTGGTGCTGCTTGGGTTGACATCAATGACAACCGCTGATCAACAGACTAGTGCCACACAAATACCTGAAAACCTGCTTCACTATTGTCCAATGATCCTTCCCTGGTTTTGAAATAAACCTTCTCAATACTCCCATTGCATGTGCAATGTCTGGTCTAGTAAAAACCATTACATACATCAGGATACCAACTGCACTTGCATATGGAACACATGACATGTCCTCTTCCTCTTCTTGTGTCTTAGGACATTGTTCAACAAATAACTTTACACCTACAAGAATATAAAATTTCATTGGTTTACTTTTTCACATATTAAACCTCTACAATATTGTCTCAACATACTTCCTATATTTTAACGAAAGCTTCCTCTTTGCCCAATCTTGTTTAATTTCCATGCCCAAAATATAGTTTGCAACACCAAGATCCTTCATGTCGAATTTGGAGGACAATTGGGTCTTAAAATGCTGTATAATTTCTTTGTCATTTCCAATCGACAACATATCATCCACATACAAGACCAAATAAATAACACAATAACCAATTCATTTAAAATACACACAGTGATCCACTTTGCTTCTAGTGAAGCCAAGTCCATGTATATATGTATCAAATTTTTGATACCACAACCTTGGTGACTATTTTAACCCATACAAAGACTTTTTTAGTATGCATACCAGTTCTTTCTTACCATTTACCACAAAGCTTTTAGGCTGCATCATGTCGATCCCTTATTCCATATCTCGGTGAATAAATGGTGTCTTCACATCCATCATTATACCTCAAAATAAAAAGTAGCAACAACAAATAAAATTAATCTAATAGAAGATACCTTAGCAATAAGATAAAAAATATCACCAAAATCAGTTCCCAGAACCTGGGAATAACCTTTTTCTACCAACCGAGCTTTGTATTTCTCCACCTTGCCTTCTACATTCATATTATTCTTGAACACCCATTTGCTACCAATGGGTTATTTCCAGCCAACAACTCCACCAGATACCAAGCCTCATTTTTGTCCAAAGATGTCATTTCATCAACCATATCCTCGTTCAAGAGTTTTCCATCCTCTGAATCTACTTCCTCCCTGACAGTTCTGGGATCATCATCAGTAATATATAAAGAAATATTTGAACAAAAAGTAGATGGATTGTACCTTTATGGCTGCCTTCTTTCTCGAATTGTTCTTCTCAAAGCTGGAGCTTGTGGCTCTTCCTCTTCTGATTCTTGTTCTGCTATAGAGTTTGTTTCTTCCTCCTTTACCTCAAACTCTATCTTCCCGAGTTCCTTTGGTAGGATTATATGTTTAATAACATATTTCACCTCTCCAAACAACACATCTTGGCTGTACAAAACCTTCCTTGTTTCTAGGTTTCAAAGCTTATAACCTTTTAAACCATCCTTATACCCAATAAAGATGCACCTTTCATATTTACTATCCAACTTGGTTCTTTCCTGCTTTGTAACATGCACATATGCATCACAAACAAATACCATCATATGTGAAAGAGGGTTTATTACCAGTCCATACCTCATGTGTAGTCTTATCCTCCAATGTTGTTGAAGGTGATATATTAACTAGGTAACATGCAATCTCCACCGCCTCAACCCATAATTCTTGTCCTAACCTGGTACCACTGAGCATGCTTCTTTCCTTTTCCATCAACGTCCTGTTCATTATTTCTGCAACTTTTTTTTGGTGAGGTGTGTATGGAGTAGTCTTATGTCATGCTATACCACACTTCTTACAAAACTCTTCAAATTCCTTCTTGCAGAACTCTCCACCATTATATGCCCTCAACACCTTTATCTTCTTCTCTGTCTGGTTTTCCACTAGAGCCTTAAATTCTTTAAACCTGACAAATATTTAAGATTTCTTCCTAAGGAAATATATCCATTTATTCCTTGATAATTCATCTATAAATGATACATAATACATAGACTTACCCAGTGATGGAACCGACACAGGTCCAAACACATCATTGTTCACAAGCTCTAATATCCCTTTCTCCCTCTTAGAACTAGAAGGGAAACTCACCCGATTTTGTTTTCCATATATACAATGTTCACAAAAATTGAAATCCAAAGAGAAATTAGACATGCCTTCTACATACCATTACCATGAAGTATTCAAAGGCCCTTCTCTCCAATATGTCCAAGACTTTGATTCCATAGCATGGTCATTTATCCAGAGACCACAAGGTTTTCTGCTCCACTTTCAGGAACCACAAAACTATTTCACCCATCAATAATAGTGCTACCCAAAATCTTGTATAGAGTTCCAATCCAAAATCCCCGCATCAATATTAGTGCTCCTTGAACCATCTTGTAGGTATCCTTCTCAAACACTTTTTTTACAGCTGCATCATCCATATTGCTTACAAAAATCAGATTTATGGCCAATGGAGGAATATGAAAAACACTAGGAAGTGTTCTAATTGTTCTACCTTGCAACTTCAACTTTACTTTTAATCATTAGATGATTTTTGCCTTCCTATTATACCCTAAGAAGGCATCACCACCATCATATTTCTCATACTCGCAGAACCACTCCCTATGGGGAGTGAAGTGAAACGATGCACCTGAGTCAATCAATCATGCCTCATGATCTACACGTGTACTTAAAGAAGAAGCCAAGTAAACATTTCCACCTTCATCTGAGGTGGTTTTCCCTTCCTTACAACATTTTCACCACACCTTTACAAGTTTTTGTGGAGATTTATATCTCCCTCTAGATTTAGATCTCCCACTTGAGGACTTATTTTTGTTTTGTTTTGGGACCGGCCTTATACAAGCAAGGAATCTGCATTCTGGCTCTCCATATTTTTCTATCCTATTTCTTCCAACAACAAGGATGGCACTATTTCATCAAACTTCAAGGTAGTTGTATTGATACCTATTGCAACAACCAGACTATCCCATGAATATGGTAGAGAACACAACAAACTAATTCACTTATCTTCATCTAAAATTTTAAGATCAATAGATAACAATTGGCTTACCACAATATTAAAGGTGTTCAGATGATTTGTCATCGATTCTCCATCCTTGATCCTCAGGTTATACATATTTTTCCATAGGAAAATTTTGTTCACTAGAGACTTAGATTTGTACAAATTCCTTAAATTTTCCCACAAAGCCTTCGTCATAGTTTCCCTTGATACATTCAACGATACTGAATCTAAGATACACAACTGTATTGTGATATTTTCTTTTTGATCCAACTTCACCCAGTATTTATCTGGCATTTTCGTTGGTTTAGTACCCAGATCTACTGTGATCCATTGATATTTATCCACCAACATATCCTCCATATTGAGCTTCCAAAACTCAAAACTATGACCATTAAATTGATCGATCTCTATCTTTCTAGTGCTCACCATATTATTTCATTGCAAGAATCGATCCCACAGATCTCCCATTGAATAGGGTCTACTACAGGCCCGAGAAAAATCCCTTAGAAACAAAGGCATCCCCTTGAAGATGAAGCTTATCTAATACCAAATGTGGGTTTTAACCCTATACTGAAATTACCTGCAAAAAAATCTTAAAACATAAAATATAAAATGGCGATAACATAAAACAAATATACACATATATTTTCCCCTGGATCCCAAAATTGGGACTACCAGATTGATTTTTCATTATATTCCTTTCAACGTTACAATACATATATATACATGCCTACGAATTCATAAACCCAAATCCATTAACCCTAGATGATAACATAACCTTAGTTTCCTTGACCAGATCTACAAAATACCATGGGCAGAAAACCATCATGCCAAAAACCATGTGCAAAACCCATGCAAAAAAGCATAGGTAGGTCCACCCTCCTATTATAGGGTTCAAAAAAAAATTCTTGGGCGCTGCTACGGACCCCATGCAAGGGGGATACCACCCCCCTACAACCTCCCCCTCCCCTCCTCCCCCTGCAAACCCCCCCTCCCCACCCCTTATTACACCCCACGCAATGAACAGAAGAAGCTAATGCCCCCCACCCCCCCGCATGTAACTAGTAGTGGAAAGAATATAACACACACCTAACATATTACAAGGTTGTAGTCTCACAAAAACCCAATCACCCTCCTCAAATTATCTTTCACTTCGTTTTTGATATACTTTTTGCTTCATCCTCTTTTGCATCATTTGAACGTTTTCCTTAACAATTGCCAAAAAAATTTAATCCTCCATATTTGACAATATTTCGTAGACTTTGGACTTGTTATGAAACCAACTCCAAAAATAGAAGGAAAGAGAGATCAACACCTTCAAAAGCAACCACTTCGTGGGGGAAACTTCCTTTACATTACATAAATGAAAAATTCTTGGATGATACAAATGAAAAAACCTCCTTTCTATATATAGGAGTCCATGGGGTCACAATTTAATCCTAGCCAATCTAACAATAATAATGTAAGGGCATAATAATAAAAATATGGGGGTTACAGGGGTACAACAATAATAATAAGGGGGCTATACTAACAACAATAAGGGACTACACTTAATATAGGGACTTAACATGCCACTCTCCTTAAAAAAAGTGGTTTCTTCAATGCTTGAGTAGCTCTGGATGCTTCTGTATAAAATTCTCATCCTCCCATGTAGAATATTCAGTGGGTAAATTATTCCACTTGATTAGATACTCTAAAATTGATCAATTTCGTAGCTATCAAATTCTTGTTTTTGTGGTTGCTTCAGGTTCCAATATGATTTTTCCTTCTTCATCAAATTCTGGCAATATTGTAAGAACTGGAAGTTTGTCACCTATAACCTTCTTTAAGCATGAAACATGGAAAACTGGATGCACTCGAGAAGAATTCAGAAGCTCCAATTTTTATGCCATAGTACCAATATTTTGCAACGCCTTGTAAGGACCATAGTAATTTTGTGATAATTTGTTATCCTTCTTAGCTTTCTTGAGGGAAATTTTTTTGTATGGTTGTAGCCACAAAAATACCTAGTCTCCTACATAAAAACTTCTCTCGATGCGATGTTGATCTGCCTGTTGTTTCATTCGATTTTGTGCTAAATTTATGTTATCATTTCAGAGTTGGAGAACTTGTTGTTGATGCTCAATGTGATATTCCACTGCTTGAACCTTATAATTTTCTCTTAAATATGATGTGATGGACGGTGGATGATATCCATAAAGTGCCATAAATGGGGTCATTTTTGCTGCAGTATGGAAGGAAGTTCTATACCATGATTCAGCCAGAGGTAACCACTTGATCCATTGTGTTAGTTTATCAGATAAAAAACAACGAAGATATCCTTCCAAGAATTTGTTCACTATCTCAGTTTTCCCATCAGATTGAGGATGATAAGATGAGCTATGAGCTGGTTGAGTACCCAAACAAGAAAATAAGTTCGTCCAAAAATTTCTAGTAAAAATGGGATCTCTGTCGCTTACAATAATCTTTGGGTTTCCATGTATCTTTTTAATTGTTTCCATAAATGCAGTAGCAACTGTACTTGCTTTAAATGGATGAGATAATGAACAAAAGTGTGCATACTTGGTAATTCTATCAACTAACACCATGATGACACTCTTTCCTTTGGAGTTAGGTAAACCTGTGATAAAATCCATTGAAATCTCCTCCCAACATTGACTTGGAATGGATAAAGGCTATAGAAGACCCAGGGTCTTAATTGTTTCAACTTTATTTTGCTAGAAAAGAATTCTGCCACAAACTTTTGAATATCAGATTTAAGACCATCCCAAAAATATTCTTTCTTCACCCTGTGGTAAGTTTTTAAAAATCTGGAGTGTCCTCCTAAGGGAGAAGTGTGCAATTCCAAAAGAATATTTTGTTTTAGCTAGGAATTCTTACAAAGATATAAGCGATCTTTGTACCATAAGGAATAATTTTTCCAACTAAATGTAACTTTTGAATGAGTGTCCACACTTCTTCATCATCTTCTTCATTATCTATTTGGATAATAGAAATGGCACAAAGCAATGCTTCCACCTCTTCATCCTTTCTTGAGAGTGCATATGCAACAACATTTAGCTTCCCTTTTTTGTAGATTATTTCAAAGTCATAACCCAACATATTTGTGACCCATTTTTGCTGCTCTTCTGAAGATAATATTTGTTCCAAAAAGTATTTAAGACTATCATGATCAGTTTTCACCTTGAAGTGTCTTCCCATTAGGTAAGGTCGCCATTTATTTAGTGCATGTAGTATTGCCAACATTTCCTTCTCACAAATAGCTTTCTGTAAATACATTCCTTTGATTGGAAGACTTTTAAAAGCAATGGGTCTTCCTTCTTCCATTAAAACAAAACCATTTCCATTTCCTAAGGCATCACATTCCATAATAAAGGTTTTTGTGAAGTCTGGCATAGCTAAGACCGGTGCTAGGCACATTTCCTCTTTAAGATGTTCAAAGGCCTTAGTTTCTTCAGGACTCCATGAAAATGCATCTTTATTCAATAATGTTGTTAGAGGTGCTTCTATTCTCCCATAGTTCTTAACAAAATTATGATAATACCCTGTTAACCCTACAAATCCCCACAACTACTTTATGGTTTTGGGGACTTTCCATTTGTTAGTGGATTTAATTTTTTTAGGGTCTACCTTAACACCCTCGTGAGATACAATATGACCCAAGTATTCCACCTCTTGTACTCCATAGAAACATTTGGAGGTTTTTTCATATAATTGTTTCTCCTCCAATAGTTTGAGCACCCTGTCAACATGTTGAACATGATCCTTCCAAGACCTGCTATAGATTGGTATATCATCAAAAAACACTAACACAAATTTTATGAGGAAGGGTTTGTGTTACACAGCAATTTGTCACCGTCCCTGCAATTCCCCATCCCACACAATTGGAGGGCTTATTCCGTGACCTGTGAGCAGTGACATAACTTGAAAACACTTTCATGGCATTCCCCTAAACATGTACTTTCATTTCCCTGAAGACAACTCCTTGTGAAAAACCCTAAAAATACCCCTTTTTGCATTGGCGCGGGTAGCCAGTTCAGTACCCGTGCCAATGGGGGAAATCCTTCAAATAGGGCACGCCAATTGGCGCTCTGTCCTAGAGTCACACTCGCGCCAACCATTTTAAGGAGTGTTTTTAAAAAATACATGGTGGAAGTTTCGTCCTAACTGATCCAGAAATTGGTATCTAATTTGAGTTGGGAGGTTTGGCTCCGGATCTCCATGTAGAGGAAGTGGTTTTCCACCTCTCATGGAAGCTTCCTTGAGGATAAGGCCAATCCCATGATTATAGGGATCCCAACTCCCCTTCCTCCATCTATAAAAGCTTGCTCATCTCATTTGCAAGCTAGTCTCCAAGTTCCCAAGAGCCATCAGAGCCTTATGCTGCAAGAGCCTTGATTCATTCCCTTAAGGCCAAATCCAAGCAAGGAGATCATTGTCGAGACATCTGAAGAGAGAGGTTTGTCCTATCCCCGACAGGATTTTTCGAGACGTGTTCCATTGGCGACCCTCCGAAGGAGAATTCAACGTCAGAGTCAGGTTGTATTCTTCTTTGATTGATTAATGATAAGCGACTATTGGTTATGGTTCCACTCTTGTTGTTGATTATGATGATGAGATATGTCTTCTCTGACTGACGTATAGTTGCATATACTGGATTTTACGCTTGCGTTCGTTTTGTTTCTTACGTGTGCAGGTGTCCGATCACGGAGATCATGAGGATTGTGATCTGCCGGAGCTAAGGAACGGGAGTGCTACTTTCTCTACAAGCGACAACATTGGATTCCAGGTAAGCCTTCATCGTTAGTTGGTTTATTTGCAATTAGGAACCTGCACTATAGCGTGAACGATTGTTGCTAGACCCGGTATGGGCTAGTAGGGATCGCCTCTGTCTGTAGAGGGGATTTACCTCCATTACAAATTGGCGACTCCACTGGGGACGTCTAGCTTGTTGTTGTTTGTTTTATAAGCTACAGACGGAGCCTGAAGTTAGCCAGATATCCTTCGAAATTCTCTTGCTCTGCAATTGCGAAGTAGATCAAAGCTGCTTCAGTCAATCTCCGGTTTAGTTTGTAAACTGAAAATTTGGAGTATTGTCTTGTATTTTTGGTTGTTTCTCGATTCTGCTTGCTTGATCGGCTCTTTTGGCTGGCTCTTTTTGTGATTTTGGCTTTTGGTTAGCTTGATCATCACTGGTCTGCTTGTTGGATTGTCTATTTTTATTTTTCCTTAGCAAACTCAACTGGCGCGCTTTACAGCCTGACAGTCGCGCCCATTGGCACAGGTTACTTGTGTATTACCCATGCCAATTCATTTCTGGCGCTAGTTTCGGCCTCACAGTCGCGCCAATCCTGTGAGGTACTAGGGTTTGCCCTGTTTTTACCTTCCTAGGCTTGATCAGTGTGTTTGGTTTTTTTTTTCAATTGCTTGAGTGTTCTGGAGCCTTGTTTGACTGGTTGTGACCTTCGTCCTTTGGTTGTTTGCCCGTTTCCATAAATTTCACATTCTAGCCCTAGGGCATCTAGGTGCTCTTGTGTGTCAAGCCTCCCTTGGGAGTTTTTGGTCTCTATTTGTTCAGTCGACCTTGTGATTGCTTCTTTACATTCACTTGGCATTTGTTTATCATTTTATTGCGTCATTTGAGTGTTGGTTCTCTTCTTCATTCGAATTTCTCTTTGTCTCGCTTTGGGCCTAGATTACATGGTCCATTTGAGTCTTTGGGATTCTTTTGGTTTTGAGGGACTGTTTTGTCAATTTGAGATCTGATTGTGTGTTTGTGTTGAGTGAAATTTTTGTGTTTTGCTCTTTCCTCATCACTTCTCAAACTGCTCTTTTCATTAGTTTTCATTTTGTTTAGTGCATGTTGATATTAAAAATTGAAAATATAAAAATCTCTTTTGCTTTTGATTAGTTAGTGCAAATTAAAATCTTTTCAGTGTTATTAGTGATTAGTGACTTTGAATTTTTTTTTTGGTTTACATTCGCTACATTAGAGACTTTGTTGGTTGTTTTCTGATCATTTTGTTTGTGTGAAAAGCTCTCAACCCTTTCGTAGTTAGCTTTCATCGAATGAAATGATATACTGTGGCATATAGTGTGCATTTAGGAGATTTTGAGACATCACACTCGCTAAGGCCTGAAAACTGAAACGTAATTGAAGATAAACATTAAAATTTACTCAATTTACACTAAGGCAACATCGAAACATTAACGCAACATTTAGTGGTCTAGGCTAGAGACGTGTTCCGACGTCTTTAAACCTAGTAGCTGTTGTTCGCCTCTTGGCTTTAGACAACACTAGTATGGACTTGTGCTCCCTGTACCGTCGAGTATATAAAGGGAGACCCCACTAGGTTTCTATCCTTTATCCATAGGAAGCCGAGTCTGCCGCCCTATATCCGTGATACACCGGACACAGCATTCGGGGAGATTGCCTGGATGTACGTTAAGTCCTTTGTTGATTTCTCTTTCATTTTGAAACCAAGGTGTATATTGCAAGTCACGGTTATTTGGTACACCCTTTGCCTAGTATTCCTGAGTAGTCTTTTGATCTTGTCTGACTCTTTAAATTTGAAAGGATCACCAAGTGCTTGTCCTTTCACGCTTGCTTCAAAACTGAAAGAGATAGAGTCACCTTTCATTCGTTTCTCGACTCTTAAAACTTGAAACGGTGAAGTTTCTAAGTTTCAATGTGGTAAAATAAATCACCCGCGATCACACGCCCTGTTAGATTTTGCTTGTTGGCCATTTGATTGTGTGTCTTGAATCTTTTTCAGCCCGTATGTGTTCTGCTTGATCTTTTTTCATTGTTGTCACAGTGGTGGAACCTTTTGTTTCGTCTACTAGTAGTCCATATACAAACGATTCATCAAAGGCTTCTCAGTCCTCTATTGAACCCCAGCAGCCCATCGTTTCCGAGTTTCCCGACGGGGGACCGGTTCTGTCTGAGCAGCCCTATGGAGGACCAGTTGAGTTCAGTTGGCCCTTTTTCGACCCTTGGTTTGGATTGGGAGTAGGGGAAGATTTCCCTCCTCTTACATCGAGCTCGCCTTTTATAGCTGCTGTTATTCCTCCTATTCCTCGCCGTCTGTTACGAGATCTAGTGGCAGGTTCAAATATGAGTGATTCTGCTAGCAAGGAAATTCCCACGTCTGGTGAAGATTACCAGTTATTCCCTCGACAGTTATTTCCAGAAGGCAACCCTGAACCATCTGTTATGTCATCACCTGGTCCCTCATTACCAGCCGGGTATAGATCCTTGGGTCAGATTATTGCCGCTGCTGCCTCTATGGGGGTATCAGCTCCTTCTACGAGGCCGGTTGTTCTTTCATTGGGGATGTCTCCACGGACGCCCGTTACGTCATCCCCTCAAGTTACTTTTGTACCCTCCATGCCCACTGTTTGTGTGGTCGCATCTGCACCCGCCGTTACTACCCAGTCCGTAAGGACCACATCCCTTCTCGAAGACATCTACATAGCATCTGCTATGCCAGAGAACATCTCTTCAGAGGAGTATCGATTGTCTCTCCAACAATCGAACCCCGAGGTCAGACAGTCCTCTTAGGATCCCAACTGCTCGTATTTTTCGCATTATGCACAGGATGGTACACCCGTGTACGTCTTTCCATATCAGTAAGATGAGCATGGGAACCCTTTACGTTTACCTGCTCCTGAGGCTCAAATTCATGCTCAGGGTTTACCATATAACTAGGTTGGACAGCTGTACAACCCGCAAGGACAACCTTTTCAAGGCCAACCTTCGGGCCAGCCTGGCTATCCTTATGACCTGCAGGGACAGCCCATACAGGTCTACCCTCCAGGCTAGCAAGGGCCATTATACGGTCCGCAAGGACAGTATTACAACCCTTCCGGTCAACTCATGCAACCTTTCCTTGGAGTCCCATCTGGGAAACCTCAAGGACTCACAGGTCAACCGGGGTACCAACCCGGGCCGGTATACGGTCCTGGGGGGCAAGTCCAACCCTCTCAACCTTTGCAACCACAGTATCCTCTTGGTCCCAATGTTGCACATCAGCCAGGACCATCTTATGGTCCTGTTGCAAGTCAAACCGGTTATCAGCAACCACCTGGCTCTATTCCGCTACCAGGCCAACCGGCCCATCCGGCACAACCTGGTATCCCGCCACCAGGCCAACCGACCAATCTGGCACAACCTGGTGTCCCTCCACCAGGCCAACCAGCCCATCCGGCACAACCTGGTGCTGCTCAACAGCCAGGACAGCCAGGACAACCTGCACAACTGGCACAACCTATTTATCCCAGTCAACCTGTTCAACCAGGGCAACCCTCTCAGCCAGGTCAGCCTGTTTAGCCAGGCCAGCCTGCACATCCCGTCAACCGTGCCCAACAGCTGACTTATTCAATGCTGCAGCCAAATCAACCGTTGCGCCCTAATTATTAGGCTCAGTAGGGTACCACCTATCAGCAGCCCACTCGACCTCAAGGCGGTTACTATTCTCATGGTCAATATCGACCGAATTATAGCCAGCCCCAAGGTTCTAAATATTACTCTCAACAACCCGGCTACACCTATGCTCAGTAGCCAAATGCACATGATTCCCACATGGGGCCGACTTACAATCAGGGTCCATACTCTGGTTATCAAGCCCCGTACGCTGGTTACCAGCAAAAAAATCAGACTGGATATATGACCTATACCCCCTACAGTCAGAATCCTACGGGACAGAACCCCTGGGGGCAAGGATATTCTCAACCAGCGTGGAGTACAGGTACTGGTCCTTATCAAGGGCCAGGCATGCCGTCCAATCTGCCATTGCCGTTCTTGGCTACCTTAGAATTACTGGATGTTTTGAAATTAACCAATGATCTGATTCTGCACAATCCTTATTGGCCTCCGGTTCCTACCAAGGTGCCCGGTGATTGCCCTAAGTTTGAGGGTAAAGCTGGGGAGGACCCCCAAGCTCATGTGATGACTTACCATCTTTGGTGTTCATCCAACTCTTGGGTGGATGATTCAATCCGTCTGCGCCTCTTCCAACGCACTTTGACTGGCGTTGCCACTAAGTGGTATATTTAATTATCCCGTGGCATCTTTCAAGACTTCAATACATTAGCCATGGATTTTCTAACTCATTTTCAGTTACCAGTCCGCTACAAATCCGGGACGCACCTCCTGACTTCTTTGAAGCAGGACAAAGCCACCCACATTTCTGATCACATTCATGAGTGGCGACGTCATCGTAGACTGATCAAGTTTCATATACCTGATCAGATACTAACTCATTGGTTCACCACCTCCTTCATTAACAAAATTGCCCAAGATATTGCTATGGGAGCGTGTGTGACTAAAGAACAAGCCATAGCGCATGCCCAATATCTAGATCTAGTATAATCTCAGTCCGGCATGCTTTATGATATTTTTCCTGATGCTCCACAGTTTGGAACCTCTAAAGCTCCGCCTACCCCGGCGGTGGATGGTGTTATTGGTTCCTTGTCTCAAAATTCGAAGAAATCTTTGAATGGGAAGAAGAAGTCCAATTCATCCACTAATTCTACTCCTCCCGCCCCTACCGATTCTGGAAAAACTGTGGAGGTTAACGCCGTTCAGGCTAATCCTACAGAAAAAGCCTCCAAAGGAAAGAAGAAGGGCAAAGGTAAATCCAAATCCGACGCTCCAAAGCCAGAGTCCAAACCTTGTACCGAGGATGGTTCCCAACGTAAACCGAAGTATCCCTGCCTTATTTGTGAAGGAGATCATTATACCAAGGATTGTCCACGACGATCTAAGGTTAGTCAACTTCTAAAAGGCTCCAAAGGGACTTCGATAGTTCTTAAAGAACCGTTCCCGTCTCAGCAGACCCAGATGGTTGAACAACCTTCACCATCTGCACCATTTGGGTCTCAGGTCTTTATGATGAATGGTGCTGCACCTATCTCTATTGCTACGTGTTCGAAGGATTACAACGAATCGCGTCAGGCACCTGGGAAGGCAGTTGTGGACGGTCCACCTCCCCCACCTGTCTCCGGTTCGTTGGAGATTGAGAAGCCTACTGCTGAACCTATTGTGAGGCCACCTTCTAAAGGTGTTCTACAAAGATCTTCCTACAATCCGAATGCCTGTGCCACTCAACAATACAGTATTGTTGAGAATTTGGCGCAGGCGCCTTCTGCCATGTCTGCATTGGAAGTTCTTCAGAGTTTCCCGTCACAACGGAAAGCTTTTTTGTCTGCAATCGATGGGATCGATCCCACTGATTCTAATCTTCTCACCTTCGACTTAGAGAACTTTACCCCCCGAATTCCACATCAGATCACTCTTGTTATTCAAGTCAAGATCAACAGTATTAACATCCATAGGGCCATTGTGGATGAAGGTGCTTCTACCTGTGTCATTTCTTCCGCTTGCTGGAAGGCCATTGGCTTTCTGACCCTTTCATCATCTCCTAATGCCCTAGAGGCATTTTATGGTTGGGAATCAAAACCCCTGGGTGTTCTCGAGAGTTTATCGATTACCTTACAGGGGAAGATAGTCAACGTAGAAGTAGAAGTAGTTGGCGCCAAGGTTAAATACAACATACTTCTCGGCCGCAGTTGGACTCATGCCATGTTATGCGTACCATCCACCCTCTTTCGACTTATTAAGTTCCCTCACGAGGGCAAAATCGTTACTGTGGATCAGTTGTCTTTCTTCACCTCCACCTATGAGAACAACATTTCGTACGTGGATCAGATCCCAAATCCCCCTGACAGTGTAGGACTCGGTCTCTTTAAGGACCCCGTCCTCATGGGTATTTTTCTCGCACCACCACCGCACACTGCTCAAGTTAATATGATCTCTAGGTCTGATGACCCATGGCTCATCTCTTCGCCTGAGCAGGTGGCTGAGTTTGGAGAATCGATGCCCTTAACTCTGATAGAGATTAACTACTGTGAAATCGTCGCCTCATCTAATCCTCCCCCTCCTCAGCATGCTCCTTTGAGCATGGCTTTAGACATCTATTCTCAATCCCCCTGGCTCGGCGGGGTCGACTCGCCTGATCCTCTTAAAGAGATTTTACCTTATGATGAAGCCATTGTTGAAACAATGTCTCTTGAGGAGCTGCCTTGGAGCGATGGACATCATTGTTCCTCATTCATGCCTAGCTTGGGGGAAATGTCAGATTGTCTAGAGCGTTTTGCATCTCAGGTTCCCACTCCACCTCTCCAGACACCCATATTGACACATGAGATGCTTTCAGAGGGAAACCTGAGCAACATTACTCAAACCATTCCAATCGACATCTCCGTTAAACCGGGGATAGTTGAGAATATACACATGGGAGTGACTTGTTATCCTGATGAGATACGAGTTTATACTGATATTTTTCGAGAATTCAGAGACGTGTTCGCCTGGTCCTATGAGGAAATGACCAGGATTGATCCCAGCATAGTAGTGCACGAGATTCCTACCTATTCTGGTGCAAAACCCGTGTGCCAACGCCTACGCTTGGTGCATCCTTGCAAAGCCGCTGCCATTAAAGAAGAAGTTGAAAAACTTCTGAACGCGGGCTTCATTTACCCGATTCCCCTCACAGAATGGGTCTCCAACATTGTCCCTGTAGATAAGAAACAGGGCACTATCAGAGTTTGTGTTGATTACCGAGATATTAATCGGGCCTGTCCAAAGGACAACTATCCTACTCCCTTCATAGATCAAATCATTGACGAATGTGCTGGGAGTGAGATCTATTCCCTGATGGATGGCTTTTTCGGGTATAATCAGATAAATATTCTACCTGCTGATCAACACAAGACTGCATTCATCTGTCCGTGGGGTAATTTCACTTATAAAAATCTCCCGTTTGGCTTGAAGAATGCTGGAGCCACTTTCCAGCGTGCTATGTCTTACGCGTTCCATGACATATGCCATATCGTTCAGCCTTATTTGGACAATTTTCCAGCTCATTCATCTCGGCGAGAGGACCACCCAGAACACCTCTGCTATATTTTCCTTCGCTGTCGACACTATAATATCTGGCTCAATCCTCATAAATGTGTCTTTTTCATGGATTCTAGCCATCTTTTGGGGTTCATAGTCTCCAAGGATGGGATTCGCCTCAATCCCCTAAAGGTCAAGGCCATTGTCAATCTCCCATAACCATCTTCGTTATATCAATTGCAGAGTCTGCAGGGAAAAGCTGACTTCCTACGACGCTTTATACCGAACTATGCGGAGGTGGCCAAAGGATTCATGCGTATTTTAAAGCAAAACATTCCCTTTCATTGGGACGACATTGCTCAGCAATCCTTTGAGAAGCTTAGGACATTACTGGTTAATGCTCCGTTGCTTCGGCCTCCAAACTATCACCGTGATTTCACTCTATACTTGGCTTCCACCTTTAGCACCATAGCTATGGTTCTGGTGTAGGATGACGATGATGGAAATGAACACGTTGTTTACTATCTATCGCAGAATATTCTTGACACGAAAACGCGTTACGCTCACGTCGAGAAGCTAGATTTAGCAACTGTACAAGATGTGCAACGTTTCCACCACTACATCCTGCTGCGTACCGTTACCGTGGTTTTGGATTGCAACCCCATGACATATATTCTTTCTCGAAAATTACTGGGGGAAAATACTCCAAATGGATCGTTATCCTTCAGGATTTCGACCTAGAGTTTACTACTGCTAAGTCGACCAAATCACTAGTTTTCGCAGATCTTATTTTCTCCCTCCCGACAGACTCCCCCCCATCTCATTCTAAAGAACATATTCCAGATAAAACCCTCTTCTTTATCAACACTCGTGACCCAGGGTATGGCGATATTATTGTGTATCTTCAGACGTCATCCTTTCGCTCTGAGTTGACCAAAGATGCCCGACGTCGGATTCGGCATCAGTCTCAACCCTACCACATTGTAGGAGATACATTATAATGGGTTGGAGTAGATTCGGTGCTCCGTCAGTGTTTGACTCTGGAAGAGGCCGAAAAAGTCTTAAATGACTGTCACAGTGGCGCCTGTGGTGGTCACATGTCTGGATATGCCACCGCCCAGAAGATTATGCGTGCAGGTTACTTCTGGCCGTCAATCTTTAAAGACTGTATTGTTGTAGTCCGCAAATGTCACGCGTGCCAGGTTTTTCAGTGCAAGATGCGCGTGCCACCCCTCCCTCTGCATCCTGTCATTACCGTCGGCCCTTTCACAAAATGGGGCGTAGATTTCATGATGTGTAACCCTCATTCGGCTAGGGGGCATGCATATATAATCGTCACTGTCGACTACTTTACTAAGTGGGCCGAAGCGATGCCTACACTAGCCGCTGATGGTAAGACAGCTGCCCAATTTATCTTCAACCATATTATTGCACGTTTCGGGGTCCCTTAGGCCATTGTTACCGATCATGGTACTCACTTTCGAGATTACATTATGGCCGAGCTGACATCAAGATTGGGCTTACGACACGATAGCTCAATGCCATATTACCCCCAAGCAAATGGCCAGGTTGAGGTTGTGAACAAAGTTTTGGTCACAATGCTTCAACGAACAGTTGGAATTCATAAGTCCAATTGGCACCTCCAATTGTTCTCAGCTCTATGGGCATACCGGACGTCAGCAAAGAGTGCAACCAGATTCACACCATTCCAATTGGTGTATGGTCTGGAAGCAACTCTCCCGGTTGAGTGCGAAATTCCTTCCTTAAAGCTAGCTGTGGAACTTTTACCCGACACTTCTCCTAAAGAAGAGCGTCTCTTGTATTTGGAATGGTTGGATGAAACCTGCTGCTTTGGAATGGTTGGATGAAACCCTATATAGTAAAATGAGTATTGAAGAATGGGGCTTATGAGCTCATTGATTATGAAGGAATTCCGTTGGCGCAGCCTAGAAATGGGCTGTACCTTAAGAAATACTACACTTGAAGTTATTTTTAGTGTGGTGTGTGTACATAGGTGTGTATATTCATTTGTGTGCATGTGTGGTGTGGTGTGCGATGTAAGCGTCTTTTTGTTGATTGGGTCTTCCTGATTGTGCAGATGTCCATTACTCCATTTGTGGGTTTCGTGGATGGTGCCTCCAGCAGTACCAGGAATCTGTCTTCGGCAGCCTGGGTAATCTATGATCCTGCTGGTGAGTTGGTTAACCTGCAAGGTGTGTGTCTGGGTCCTGCTACAAATAATATCGCGGAATATAGTGCTGTATTGGAATTATTAACCGGGGCTGTGGACCTCGGCATTCGTGAATTACTTGTGTATCTAGACTCACAACTTGTAGTATTACAGCTTAACGGGAATTATTCAGTAATAAATCCCTCCATTTTACGTCTGTATTTGCGTATTCGTCTGCTGGAGAGAAATTTTGACTATATTACATATCAACACATACCCAGACTTATGAATACATTGACAGATGCAGTAGCTAATTTGGTTCTAGATAGACATTTACGCAATTTATAAACAAAACATCATCACATGTAGGAAGATCCATCCAGAAATAGGTATATATATATATGTGTGTGTGTGTGTGTGTGTCGAAATGTTTACATAGTGTGCATCACATACAATAAAAAATATACATGTTCGTCTTAATACATCCGGAGATGACATGTCTCTCAAAAAATATATGCATGAAAGAAGCCCTAGGTGTCTAATCTGCATTGTGCTCGTGGTAGCATGCCACTGCGCGCACCAAGCGTCTCAAAATTCGGTGGAGGCGACTAGGCACTCCCACCGTATGTATCTGATATGCCATCGGGACATCTTCCAGCCGGGCGTAGTCTGGAATCCCTCGAGCAATCCCCTCAAGGTTCTGGACCAACTCTCCTCCCTCAGCACCCTCCGCCTGAGGGTCAGCTGCGGGCTAAGTTCTCCGCGCAATGGGAGACATACCGGCACGTCTCTCTGGGCCGACATCTGCATACACGTAAAACTGGTGTCAGAATAGACATGTATTACCAAAAATCATAAAACATAAAAATAAAAAAGAGAGATCATACCCAACTCCTCGTCCCATTCATCCCCCTCCGGAAGTGGGAGATCTGGGTCTCCAGTGAAATCGGTCCCATCATAGGGCCAATCCTCGACCATGATCAACTGACGCCGTAACCATCCAAAAAACTCTGGCCTCCAGGACATCTCTTGGCCTCCTCTTGACCTGGGCATAAGTGCTGCCCAACGAGCCATCCTTGGCTCTCTTGGTATCGAATAAGAAACTATGGCCCCTTGGCCCTGAAAGATAGGTAGTCGTTCCAGGATGAACGATACCAAAATGGAACTGTAGCCAAACTGTTTCAGTTTGACTTGCTTGCACTTTGTGAGCTGCCTCTTGATATTTTTTGTCACTGCAGTAGCCCAATCAAACAGTGTTGGACTCATACACTCAGCGGCTAGTAGGAGTTGGGCCTTGGTTGCCTTGTGTGGAGCTTGCAATCCCGCAGCTCGTGTGATGGTGTGTAGCACTACTCTCAGTGCTAGATCCTGGACAGTGTGGATGTCCACTTTCCCGCTTCCTGATTCGGTTCGTGCCCCTGGGCACACCCTCACCATTACCTGCTCCATATTTTCCCCAGATGTTCTGCTTTCTGTTAGGATGGGCACCGGACCTCTGCGCGACAGTCTGGTTATGAAATATACGTCGGAAACCTCCAGTTCCAGTACTTGGTCCCAAAGCTTGAAAACTTCCTCATTTTCATCCCATATACTAACCAAGTATCGTAGTAGCTCTGGCTAAGCTCATAAACAAGGTGTGAGGAAGAATTTCTTAAGTCCACAGTTCTTAAGTGCAGTCATGCAGGCCTCATTCTCCATGGTCATTTCATCCTCCTCTCCATGTTCCCTTTCCTTCCATTCGATAACCATTTTTTCCTTTATATCTGCATTAACACAATAAAAAATACATTGTTAGATCTCTGGAACATTTGAAAATCCATAAAGATAGCTCATATTTTCAAAATTTTGAGCGGAAAATTGCATTGTGCCATTGGCGCGACCTCTTTGTGAAGAAATGTCCATTGGCACGGGTCCGTGCCCAATACCCGCACCAATGCAGCGAGGCCTAAAAATTCAAAATGGTTCGCCCAGAAGTCTAATACATAATAAAAACATATAAAAAATGGATTGAAATGGAGCTTAGGGAAACGCCTATTACCTGGAACAAATAGGGAACTGAATGATAGCCCGGATCAGTCGTATTCGCCATCAGAAGTTTGCACTCAAAATGGACCACTGTTGCTCTCCAATGAGGTAAATAGTAAAAGTAATTTTGTTTTTACCATTTGAGACTTATTTATAGCTTTTTGAAATCTATTTAGGTTTTAAAAGTCATTTTTTGTTAATATTTTGATATATTTTGTCGAAAATGTATTTTATGCTTGCCTTTATGTGTAGCAACAGGTTTTCACGCAACTTAAACGGTGACACGAGTTGTATTTTATACTTTTTCGGACTCGGTAAATACATGAAAAAGTCATTTTGGAGTCATCTTTCAGCTCTTTTCTGACTCTCTAAACATGAAAATATTGTCAAGGCCCTTGTAGTTTCGATCTCGTTAAAGTGGCCCTGAAACAACATCTACCCAGTATACGTTTACCCCTTTTTCGGGCTGGGATAGATTATTTACGAAAAAGGAATACCCTAGCCTATTGCGACTAGGAGGTTTTCTCAGACATAGTTTTCTACCTTTTCAGATCTGAGGAACTATTTACGAAAAGGGACCTTTGGAGTTTACTTTTCTGCTGTCTTTTCAAACTTTCTAAACATGAAAAGACACTGAGTTCTTCCTCTGTCAGACTCGTTAAACCCTGATGACATTGGGTTCAGTCATAATGACGTTATTCGAGTCACTCCTTCCTAGGGCTCGTTAAATGTACTAGGATGGATTCGTCTGAAGGAAAAACTTATATTACAAGCATATGCTATCCCCTTCAAGCTTGTTATCAAAATAATTGGGGTACTCGCTAGAAATGGTGGGGGAAAATGGAACCACAATCATTGTCGTGTCAGCAGTATGTCGCTCTTGAACATGGCACTTGTCTGCATTCGTGTCGGGTTGGGGACATCTCATCTCGTTTTCCACTTGCCTCCATGGGTTTGGGTGATCCTTTTGACCTCTCATCTGCTCTTTGCCTCGTCGCCATGACCTCTGATCCGTTGATGTCAAACGCTGCCAAACTCACTGTTGTGCCGTTTATATGTTCAAGAGAAGACCTCTGCAAGTATCAACCTTCCTCTGATTCTCATCCGATCCTGATTCACAAAGACATTATGTTCCTCTGTCTCGTGTCGATGATGTGGGAAACACTATGACCCACCTTCGATCAAGGTCACTTCCTGTTGTCTTTATCTCATTATCCAGGAAGATGATCTAGAGACTCCCTTCTGGTACCTTAGAGCATGCATGCCTCAATGGCAGGTTCTTCGCATTCGACGTGAGGTTTTCATCATTGGCCTCCGATCGGGTGATTCTGCGGGTGTTCGACGTTAGCTCATTGTTCACATGCCGTAGATTGTACCTGTAGTACCTTAAGGACCATTGGCATTAATGGTGGTACCTCTCGTGTCTGTTAATAGCTTTCATCATTGGCTGGTAATTAGGTGATGTTATTGCATGTTCGACTTCAGCTCACATATTCACATGCTTGAACTTGTACTTTGTTCAGGTCGAGATGGAGTGCAAGACCCTGGATTCCTATCTGTTATAATCCAGGCTGCGGTTTTGTGGATTCTTATGATTAGTTACATGACTCACTGATTGGATGGCTGCGACCATACCTGAGTCTATTTACCGATCCTCACTGGATGGCTGTGTCCATGCCTCAGATCTAGATTCTTACATACTCTGTTATGGATGGCTATGCCCATACCACGTATATATCATGTATTTGAGATATCAATTGTACTTCTCTATGCAGGTTTTCTGAAGGCGGTGTTTTCAGTTGGACACGTTCTCGTAAATCATTTCACCCCTCTCTCTCTCTCAGGCCTCATGCTTTAGGGGGCATCTGTTACACAACAATTTTTCACCATCCCTGCAATTCCCCATCCCGCACAATTGGAGGGCTTATTCCGTGACCTGTGAGCAATGACATAACTTGAAAACACTTTCATGGCATTCCCCTAAACATGTACTTTCATTGCCCTGAAGACAACTCCTTGTGAAAAACCCTAAAAACACCCCTTTTTGCATTGGCGTGGGTAGCCAATTCAGTACTCGCACCAATGGGGGAAATCCTTCAAATAGGGCGTGCCAATTGGTGCTCTGTCCCAGAGTTGCACTCGCGCCAGCCATTTTAAGGAGTGTTTTTTAAAAATAAATGGCGGAAGTTTCATCCTAACTGATCCAGAAATTGGTATCTAATTTGAGTTGGGAGGTTTGGCTCCGGATCTCCATGTAGAGGAAGCGGTTTGCCACCTCTCATGGAAGCTTCCTTGAGGATAGGGCCAATCCCATGACTATAGGGATCCCAACTCCCCTTCCTCCATCTATAAAAGCTTGCTCATCTCATTTGCAAGCTGGTCTCCAAGTTCCCAAGAGCCATCAGAGCCTTATGCTGCAAGAGCCTTGATTCATTCCCTTAAGGCCAAATCCAAGCAAGAAGATCATTGTAGAGACATCCGAAGAGAGAGGCTTTTCCTATCCCCGACAGGCTTTCTCGAGACGTGTTCCGCTGGCGACCCTCCGAAGGATAATTCAGCGTCAGAGCCAGGTTGTATTCTTCTTTGATTGATTAATGATAAGCGACTATTGTTTATGGTTCCAATCTTGTTGTTGATTATGATGATGAGTTATGTCTTCTCTGACTGACATATAGTTGCATATTCTGGATTTTACGCTTGCGTTCGTTTTTTTTCTTGCACGTACAGGTGTCCGATCATGGAAATCGTGAGGATTGTGATCTACCGGAGCTAAGGAATGGGAGCACTACTTTCTCTACAAGCGACAACATTGGATTCCAAGTAAGCCTTCATCGCTAGTTGGTTTATTTGCAATTAGGAACCTGCACTATAGCGTGAACAATTGTTGCTAGACCCAGTCTGGGCTAGTAGGGATCGCCTCTATCCACAGAGGGGATTTACCTCCATTACAGTTTGAAAATCAAATTCATCAACCCTTGAAATTTGGAAGGTGCATGGTAAGGCCAAAAGGCATGAAAAAAAATTCATAATGATCTTCATAAGTTCGAAATGTTGTTTTTGAAATATCTTCAGTCTTCATTCTAATTTGATTATATCCTAAACGAAGATCCAACTTGGTAAAATAAATTTCTCCATGTAATTCATCAAATAATTAATCAATAAGAGGAATGGGAAATTTATCTTTAATAGTGAGCTTATTGAACTCCCTATAATCCAGACCCATGCGCCATGATCCATCCTTCTTTTGCACCAATACTACTGGAGAAGAGAAAGAACTTTGGCTTGGTTGAATTATACTAGCTTGTAACATTTATGTAATCATACGTTCAATTTCGCTCTTTTGGACATAAGGATATTTGTAAGGCCTGATGTTTGGAGGAACACTTCCTAGAATCAAATGAATTGCATGATCATGATCATGAATAGGTGGGAGTCCTTTGGGAGTTTCAAACACCTTGGAATGATTTTCCAAGACTTTTTGGAGATCTGGAGAAATAGATGATTTTGATGTTGGAACTTCTAATGAGAATAATTGTGCAATTACGCCTCGTTTTTAATTTTTTAGAAGCTTTTTCATTACATTAGAGCTTATTATATTTCATGACTTCCCTGCGATACCTTGTAATTCAACTTCCTTTCCTTCCAAAAAAAATTTCAAGAAAATTTCTTGAAAATTAAAAGCTACCTTCCCCAAATATTGTAACCATTGTACTCCTAGTACAACATCAACACCTCCCATTAGAATGGAAAGCATTGGACTATTCAATACATATTACCCCATGGTTAGCTTGATATTATGGCATTTTCTAGAGCGATTTATAGTTCCTCCATTTGCAACCATCACTTGAAATTCTGGTGCTGGGTATAGGAAGTAATTCAATTCCTTGGCTAGCTTACAATGAATAAAATTATGGGTACTACCCAAGTCAATCAACACTGTTAACTTTTTCTTCTTGATATGTCCTTCTATCTTGAGAGTTTGAGTAGTGGAAATTCTTGCCAATGCATTATGGAATATGGTTGGACTCATTTCTTCTTTATCTAGGGTTGGTTCCTAGTGTATATCCTTTTCTTTTGAAGTTTCTTATTCATTTTCTTCCTCCTCTTCACAATCTATGTAAAATAATTTCTTCTCAGCACACTTATGAACTTTAGTGTATTTTCTATCACAACTATAGCAAAGACCTTTTTCTCTTTTTTCTTCCAATTTTTGTGGTGTCAACCTTGTAGGTTGTGGAAGTCTAGGAGTAGCAACACTTCCATCTTTATAGATGTGAGTGGTAGGCTTCCTTGTCGCCATAATTTTACATTCAATTTTCTTGCCAACCTGAATTCCTTCTCCAATGAATCAGGTTCCCAAAGGTGAACCTCATGTTGGATGTTATCCTTTAAATTCCCTATGAAGACATCAACCCTGTGTTCCTTTGAAATATCAACTACCCTTACATTCAATTTTTGGAAGTCCTCAATGTGCTCCACCATTGAACCCTTTTGTTTGAGATTTATCAATTGGCTAAAGAATGTGTTTCTCTTTCTATCCTCATAATGTGCTATCATTACCTTCATAAAAATTGACCAAGTGACAATTTTTTTACGAGAGAAAAGCCATTGATGCCATACAAATGTATGTTTTTTTTAAATGTAAAGTTTCAATGCATACCTTTAGTGTGTTTTTCACATTATGGAGATCAAAATATTGCTCCATATGTAGTATTCGTGTTACAGGATCCTTGCCATTAAACTTCCTCATATCCATCTTTGGAATATGGTGGGTCTTCCATCCAACAGTAGAGTTTATGAAATCACGATTAAAATTTATTTTATTCTCATCATGGATTTCCTCTACTATCTTTTCTCCATTAGGAATTATTTCTTGTGTCAGCTTTGCCAAACCTTCCTTCAAACCTTCCATGTCTGCTTTTAGATAATTATTTGTGTCTTCCATGTTGTCTTTCATTTTTTTGTCGATGTCATCCATCTTAGCTTCGATGCCATCCATCTTAGATTCCATGCCATTCATATTAGCTTCCATGCATTTCTTGAAACCATCCATCTTAGCTTCCATGCCTTTCTTCAAAACTTCCATTTCATTTTTTGATGCTCATTGCGAGAGCGAAATTTGGTGCACTTGCTCTTGTAATTTTGATATATCATGTTGCACTTCCTCCTCTTCATGAGTCATAGTAGAGTATTCTAAGGGCTTAATGTGTGTTGAATTATTTTTAGGGGGAATTTTAGAACCCAATACTAATATCTATGCTTCAATATGCCCATGGAATCACTTCAAACTATTTTTTCAAACAAGACTTATGCAATTTGAAAAACAAATACACACCTTTTCCTTTCTTTTGAGGAGCTCGATATCACAACTGAATTGTCTCTCTGATTTCAGATCTTCAATATCTGAAATTTGGTCCTGTAGTAGCCCTCTGAATCTTCTTTCGAATGTCACAGGTCTTACTTGATTTGGATGCTTCAAGGAAAATTTATGACCAATCTCCCACAATGACCTAATTATGGATTAGTTCAGTAGAGCGAACATGTACGACATGCCACGTGTCATTGTTTCCTCCTTCGGATCTGAAATTGATACATAGGAAACTAAATTCTATGTAATTTCGACCACTTGTTACAAAATTCTAATCTGATGCTTAGAGAGAGAGAGATATGAAAATTTTCCCAAGGACACCTCTTTTAGATGAAATTTTGGAGCCTACAAAAACCCTAACTTCCACAGATCATATCTCCGAAAATATTGTGAACCAAGATCTGAACTTTTTACACGAAGTTCCTCAGGATTTCAGCTTCTCGTGGTAAAAATTTCAGCTTTTGAACCTTTGTAGAAAATAGTTATAGTGAAAATTCCATGATGACCTATTTGGAGCAGCAAAAACCTAGAATCCAAAGCTCTGATACCAAATCTTATGAAACCAGCTCCAAAAATAGAAGGAAAGAGAGATCAATGCCTTATAAATCATCCAATTCGAGGGGGAAAGCTTCTTTACATTAAATAAATGAACAATTGTTGGATGATACAAATGAAAAAACCTCTTTCTATATATAGGATTCCATGGGGTCACAATATAATCCTAGCCGACCTAACAATAATAATGTAAGGGCACAATAATAACAATATGGGGGATACAGGGGTACAAAAATAACATTAAGGGGGCTATAATAACAACAATAAGGAACTACACTAGTAATATAGGGACCTAACATGACTTATCTTGTAAAAAATATGATATACTAGGAGTTAGATATCCATAAAGAGCCTCAAATGGGGTCATTTTACTAGATGTATGATAGGTTTATTATACCACAATTTTTCTAGAGGAAGCCACTTCATCCATTAATATTTCTTATTTGAAGAATAACATCATAGATAGTCCTCTAAATATTTAACTAGTTCTATATAACCATTTTCTTGTGCATGATATGTTGAAATCATTGCTAATGTTGCCACACTCATTCCATAATTCTTTCCAAAAATTACCCATGGATTCTAGATTTCTATCTCTTACCATCACCTTAGGAAGAGCGCAGAGTCAATGAATTTCCTTTAGGAACACTTCTTCCACTTGGATTTCTATGTATTTACTTTGAATTTCACAAAAAATGTGCATATTGTGTGAGTCTACCAAAAACCAAAAGAATAAACCTTTACATTCATATTTTGATAACATTTTATTGAAATCCATTGATATCCCTTGACGTCTTTGATTAGATATGTGTAATGGATGAAGTAACCCTAGATATATTATTATATATCCTTTATTTCACTTACAATTTTTTGAATATATTTCTTCATTCCTTCCCAAAAAATATCTCTTTTGATCCTTTGATATGTTTTAAGGATCCGTACATGTTTTTACATTGGAGTCTCATGGGACTCGATTAATATTTTTTTATTCAAATTTAATTGAGCACATAAAAATATCCTACCCTTGTACCAAATTATATATCCTTTATACTCTTAATGTTTTGTAGAGTTTGTGCATTCCTTTATACATTGGATTTTTTGTTTAGAATTATTCTTGTATTTCTATTCATGTTGAGCTTATTTCATCCATATTGGATTAGAATATGTAATCAAATATAAAATTGAGGCTTCTTCTATTCTAGAAGGAGCACCCACTACCACATTGTAGTTCATGTTCTTGTAGATTATTTCAAAATAAAATCCTTGCACTTTTTCCACCCATTTTTGTTTCTCTTTTCATGACAATATTTGCTCCAAAAAGTACTTTAGGATATCATGATTTGTCTTGACTTTAAAGTGTTTCCCAATGAAATATTGTTTTCATTTTTAATTACATGTAGTATTTCTTCCATTTTTTATTGATATGTTGATTTCACCTAATATTTTCCCTTGAATCATTTTCTTTCAAAAGCCAATGGTCTCCCTTCTTATGTCAACACTACAATGTCTTGTCAACATCACATTCTACTTTAAATTTTCTCTCGAAATCAGGTGTTGTTTATATTGGTGTGAAAGATGTGCCATCCTTTAAGAGGGAGAATGCAAAATTAGCGTCATCTTTTATGTATAAAGATAAAGATATAACATAAACATAATAAAAGATAGATCAAATACTAGACAAGAAGCCACTTCGAGGGGGAAACCTCCCTTTACATCACCTAAATGAACAATTCTTGGATGATTCAAATGAAAATAACTCCTTGGTATATATACGAGTCTAAAGGGTCAAAATATAATTAGGTCCTACATAGAAATAATAATGCAAGGGAACAAAAATAAAAATAGTGGGCTTCTATGGGGCATAACAATAACAATATATGGGCTACACTAATATTATAGGATCCTAGCATGCACCTCTCCTTCAAAAAATTGTTTCCCTTAATGCTTGAGTAATTTAGGATGCTTTTTGATAAAATAATCATCCTCTTGTGTGGAATCTTTAACAAGTAATGATCTGAAAATGGGTTGGATAGCTTGTTATGCTTTTCAAAAACCTCCCACTCAATTAAACAAATAAAAGATCTAGCTTATACTTGACTTTTGCGGAATTTTATACTTGAATCAGGAGTATGTTTTTTAACTTTTTAAGTGCCTTAAGTCAATTTGTTTTTTATGATTTTAAACATGTGAAAAAACAATATAATGCAGAAAATAAACATCAACACATAACAACAAATTTAATCTAGGAGTTCACTTGAATATCGTGGGCTGCGTCTCCTTCAACTTTTGTCATCTTGACTTAGCTCTTTGGGATTATAAAAAATTCTCTTTTACAAGCAACAAAATCAACTCCAATGATTATCTAAACTGAAAAAATGGATTTAGAATACCATTTATATCCCTGTCATGGCTATCATCACTCTGAAAATAGAACTAGGATCCCTTAGACTTGATTCCTTCTGTCGGTGCACTTGAGCCACCCTAAGCTTCTCTATGGCACTAACTCCCTCAAAATTCTTTTTCTATCCCTAAAAAATCACCTAATATCTCCATCACATATTAGACCTCCAAAATGGACTGATCATTTGCTCCAAATGAGCACTGGCTCCCCAATCTAGGCCTCCATCCACTGATGGCCCTTGGCTGCCAAAAAATTCCCCGTGGCTCTTTTACATCCAAAATTATTCAAATGGATTCAAAAATATTTTCATTGGATTCAAAATGTCCAAAATAGTCAGAATGGACTATTCACTTGCAGAAATTGGCCTCCGGTTGCTTTGGTTTCACCTCCAACACCTAGTGGTACCCCCTGGCTCTAAGGTCACTAAAAACTTCTTTGAAGCATCTCGGCCTTCAAAAGTATTCAAAAGCTTCTGAAAATCCCTCAATTGGAGTCATAAGGCTCAAAATATTTGTAATATTCCCAAATGGGAAAAGCATGAATATAGTGCAAAATGTTGGAATAGCAATGTTAAACATCATATAAAAGCAAGAGGCCAATATGGAGACATTTAATTCATTATAACAGTAGCAAAATATACATAATAAATGGGCCATAAAATGTACAATAAGATATAACAAGCCTCCAATGGACAAAACCCTCAAAAGAGGTGTTGCTACTATATATCAAAATGCCAGAAGACTACTACAACGCAGTTTTAAAGGCACTGCTACAACAAATGAATATAAAAAATAGCATGGGCTGATATATGCCTCAAAAGATAGATCTAATACAGATCTAGGCACTATACAACCTCCAATGAAGAACCCCACAAGGGTTTTCAGAAATACACCATGTACAAGATAAGAATCATAGCCCTAGGGCTGAAGATTCATTGCAACATATAGATCTGGAAAGTGTGGCTGATATGATATTAGAAATAGTGCAACCTCCTCCAATGGATATCCTAGATGAAAGGTTGATCCATTCTCTAGAAAAAATCCTCTCCAAATGGTGTACTGAAACCAACCTGCAACTCCTCCCTCAAAATAATGTAGGTCTGGAAAGAAACTGCGCTGTAAGGGAAAATAAATAAGTGGCCTGATGCCAAGATCTGAAAATATTTTCAACGGCCTTCCTTACTATCCTTCCAATGGAAAGGAACCCTTCTCCATGGAAAATAAGCACTGAAGTGACCCATGATGTGGTCTCCATTGCTGTAACCTGCAAAAAAACTCAACCCTCAACAGGATCTGTGTTGTAGATGTAAGATGAAGCTTGGCCTTAAGCCTGAAAGTGGAAGTGAAGTACAATACTCTTTCAAAAGCTACTCAATGAAAGAGGTGGGATTATCGATCAAGAACACCCAGTGTTAAACAACACTTGCAATCTAAGTACATACAAACAGTATAAGTACATCATCAATGTATGGGATCAAAACTAAGTACATACAAACATAAATATGTAAAAATGGAGGTGGGTCATATTCCCACATGTGGAACCAACGCATTATATCTTCATAATGCATCAAATAATTCTATGGTAAGTGGTTTCCCCAGCACTTACTTGATGTCCAAGTCTTCTCACAATGGCTGAAAAGGTGAGAAATGTTTGGTGCCTTTGGAGTGCACCCATAGTGATACAACATCTCCCTATATCCTCCAAGGGAGTGGCCATGTTCAGAAATGTTTGTGGCCCAAAGTTTCCCATGAAGTTTATATAGGAGAATGCTCCTCCTTGGAGCTATGGACTACATATACATGGTAAAGAAATGCAAATAATCATCAAATGAAACATCATGTACATAAGCATGTTCCATACCAAAATTTTTTCTCATACAAATGGAGTGGTCCATCAATAGATCCCCTCTCATTCCAAAAGAGGAAAGAGGTGGCTGCGATAAATCCATTGAGTTATGTATCTCTCCCATCTCCACATGGTCCATCCCTCTTTGTAAATGTTGATATAGTTCCTCTTTAAATCCTTCCCAAGTGTAGCTCTCCATGATAGTGTTGTAGGCTCCCATGGAATAAGTATGGTTGAAAAGGAATTCTTCATGTGATCTTTGTAGAAACTTATCCTTGAGCTTGGAAGCTCTAGAAAAGAAGATCCTACCATGATAATAGATGAATTAATTTTGGATTGAATAGACCTCTTCATGTAGCTGGTCATCAAGTATCATGCATGTAAAAATATCCTTGGAA
The DNA here is from genome assembly GCA_034641835.2 of Pinus albicaulis. NCBI lineage: Eukaryota > Viridiplantae > Streptophyta > Pinopsida > Pinales > Pinaceae > Pinus > Pinus albicaulis. The sequence goes on along the minus strand of CM076573.1, from coordinate 909,522,453 downwards.
TAATCCACCAACAACTAGGATTTCCAATATGGATCAATCTTCCATAGTGACAGCGCTGATGATCTATCAAAAAGAACATTTGTCATATGGATGCCCTTCTCCTTAACATATCCCATGCCAAAGGTATATTTTGGAAGGCTACTATCTTTCCCACGCTTCTCCTCCCACAACGCAGAATCTGAAATGAGAGTGGGTAATGATGATGTTGGGAGAATGTCTCCCTCCTCCTTGAGTCTACCCAATACTCTCAGTGTTGTATCATGGCCTCCTAATTCTCCCATTCCTCTTAGATCTATGAATGGTGTATCATGATGTGAGACATGTCTCACCAAATCTAGATCAGGTGGCCTCCCAGGTGGTTTGCCACAAAATAATAATGTCCCATGGGCCAAAGTCATGTGCATGATATATGGGACTGTTAGGTCCTTGCTTCCATTGTGAAAATCGATGTCTGATTTCTTTGTGGAAGTTGTATGTGAGGGATTTGTGTGCATGCCCTTAATCATCTGATTTTTTCCACTCTTTCTATCCACCCATTACATCTGCAAAGTATCCCAATCTGTGGTGACTTTCCCCAAAGTAATCAACCACTGCACACCCAATATCACATTGGTGTCAGGTATGTTAACCAAAAATAAGTGATCAGTCAATGTATATGTCCCCATGGTGACAGATAAGCATGGAACATAGTGTATGAATTGCATAGTTCTATCTCTTGGGACCAAAACAGAAAATCCCTCAAAATCATCAGTGGGTATTGACCTCCTCTGCACTAGTTGGACATCAATAAAATTGTGGGTATTCCAATTGTCTATAAAAACAGAAACCCTATGATCTAAGATGGAACCTTGAACCCTCAAGGTCAAGTACTTAGGTACTCCTCTCAATGATGCAAGAGCCCCTGCAATTGGATAAAATGCCCCATTCCCATCTCCTTTCGTGGCAGCGCTGTGACCTCTTCTTGGTTCATCTTCTTCTTCCTCATCATCATCTGAGAAGACCTCTATGTAGTGTGCCTTTCTTGCTACACATTTATGTCTGGGTGCCCAAGATTCTTGGCATGTGAAGCAAAGCTTCCTCCTCCTCAAATCTCTTCGAACATCATCATCAAGAGGTTTTTTACTTTAGCTCTCCTTTCAAAGAGGAGCCTTCTCATATTTTCCCTTTGATGGAAAAGAGGGCTTGTGCTGAAATGTTGCCTTTTCTTTTGGCAAGGCATATTGTAAATCTCTAGCCCTTTGAATGACATCTTGAAGCGTAGTGGGATTGGTAGACTTAACCAACCCATGAAGAGGTTCATCTAACCCATCAATGAACATATAGACCCTTCTTGCTGCAGATAAATCAGGAACCATAACAGAAAGTCTTAAAAATTCATAAATATAAGTTTCTAGATTACCTAATTGTTTTAGATTTTCAAGCCACATGAATGGTGCCTCAAGATCTCTTCTATCAAACCTCTCCACCAACCTCCTTGTGAACTCTAAATGTGCAGTCAAATTGGCATGACCCATGTAGACAAGCCATGGAACCACCAATCATGTGCTTCACCCTCAAGGTGCAGCACTGCTATCTTAATGGCTTCCATCTCCGATACTTTGTTTAGTTGGAAGTAGATGTCAAGCTTATCTACCCATGATTTGGAATTTCATTTAGATGACCCATCAAATTTGGGTAAGAAAAATCTTCCCATAGTGCAGCGTAGATCATGATTCTAAATGAATCCTCCACCTCTATTGTGATTCCTGGGTCTCTTGTTGTCCTCGATATGACAAAATTCTTGAAAACTCAAGTGGTCTCTGAATATCTAAGATTGAGACTCATACTCCACGAAATAGTCTTCAATGGATTCTTGTTCTTGAAACCCTTCATTTCCCACTACTAAGAATGTAGGCATTATAGAGCGTTGGGAAACTTGTTGTTGCTGCACTGGTTGATCACTCCAGTGATGAGAAATGTCGGAGCCCTCACCATGTTGAAATCCTTTAGGGGATTCCTTGTATCTATCCACCCTCATCTCCTTTATTTCTCTAGCAATGTATTGCATAGCTTTGAGAAGAATCTTACGAAACTACTTCTCCTCATCTTCTCCTCCTAATACAGGGGTTTTACCCTTGTCTTCTTTATCATTTGTATAGTAAAACTTCTGATGTATTCTTCTTTGATACCTCTTCTCTCTATCAGTAAGATGTAATATTCCAAAATGGAAATAGCAGCAATACAAGACATAATAATGTAAAAAAAAACAAATATGATCATGAAATGAGAAGGGAAAATTTATAGCCATCATTTTATTAATATATCAGAAACAATATACAAAAATACCTTGAGGGACAAGCCACTCAAGCAATAAGAACAATCATCCAATGATTAGAACAATCAACACATGAGTTGCTGCAACTGTATAGATTGTCGGAGAGCAGTGAAAATTCTGTCTATATTAGTGTAGCTACTAATGTAAACATACATAAATGGAATATGGCTAATAGAAATAAAATAAATTCCCAGGAAAGAAGATGTGGGCTCTAATACATGATTTCTAGCCAACTCGGAAAAGATTGCTAGAAATACCAAGAAATATACAATGTGAAAAATAACCTTGGGGTTGAGATGTCACTGCAAACTGGATTTGAATAGAATGAGGCTATGAAATATTTGAAATTATGATGTCATCATCCAATAGTATTTCTAAATATAAGGTTGATCCCTCTACTCAGAAATAGACCCTCCTGATGAGCTCAATTAACCCTCCCAGCAACTGCCTCCAAAAATAACGTAGTTCAGAATTGTGACTACGTTGCAAGGGATGGTAGATGGTTGGCTTGATGCAAAATATCAGAAAATATTCCCAGGAGCCCTCCTTTCTGATCCTCCAATGGATAGGCTACCTCTCCATTGAAAAACAAGCCTAGAAATAACTCTATGTGATCCTCTTTGGCTGCACCAGAATGCTGGAATGAGGAAATGTAGCTCAAAGGACCTCCCCTTCCTTGAGGATGAGGTAGGGATTCCCGATCAAGAACACCCTTGTGCTAAACAGCACAAAAACCCTTCTAAACAGCAAAAAGGAAGCAAATTCTAAACAGACCAATATCAAATGATAATCTCAAAACATGAATAACAATGGCTGTCATCCCTTCCATATATAGTGTGTGAGCCTTCTCACATTGGGTCCCATCCATACTTGTCACTAAGCTCATGCAAGTTTTCCTCCACTAAAACTGCGCTGTCTCATCATAAATGGCACTCCTCCATGACAACGCTGTTGACTTGGTCAAAGTTGACTGAATCAACATGATCCAACCCCTATTCACACCCAAAGGTGCTTAATCCAGCTACTTATTCTTACTCATTTCACACTAATAGTGTTATTATGCCTTCTAAAGAGCTTTATGGGCCTCCTCACCCACTTATTCACCTACCTAGTGATAAAACAAACTATAAAAATTCCATTTAGATGAAGGCTAAATTTTTGGAATATTACAGTCCTTCCCTCCAAAATGTTGCTTGTCCTCAAGAAACTGTAAAGGGAGAGAAAAATTCCTCCCCTCCTCCTCTTGTGGCCTCCTCATCAATATTCACCACCACTGCTCAAGATAATCTGCAATAAATCTTCCCTCCAATGGCTCCTCCCAAGTATGCAAAACCCAATGGTTCACATCATGAAAAGGTGGAAGGTGTAAATGGAAAGCTTCTTGCTTTCCAATGGCCTCCTCAAGGTAGGAGTGATGAAAAACATGGTGAACCTCATTACAAATGAGAGACTCCCATACCCCTACTATCATCCAAATGAAATGAGCCATCCTAGGTAGCTCATCAAAGAAATCCTCAACCCCTGGTTTATGCAATGTATTGGGGCTGCATGGAGAGATTAGATTTTTACATCCAAGTTGTTTCTCTCTCCATTTATGGTAAGTATGGGTATTTTTCTGATATTGGGATGAAATGTCATGGCCTCCAAGAATGGCCCAACTTACCCCACCAAAAAAATCAGCCATGAAGTGCCTCCAAGAACTCAAGTTCTCCAAATGGCTCCTCCCACATGAAGAAAAGATATGTAGTGTGGAAATCATGGTTTCCCATGGTTTCTCCTGAAACATGAAATATATAAAGTATGGAGAATCATACTCCCAATGGGCACCTTCAACTCTTGTGCCACTCTCCCAACAAAGCTTCCCATAAACATAAGAACATCATCAATATATGGAAGAAAAAAAAAATTTAAAACAAGTTGCCATATGACAACTAGGAGGTGGATCATAGTTCCACATATGGAACCAGCGCAGTGCTTTCCCTACCTGCCTTAAATTAAATAATAACAAGTGCCCTTCCAGCCACTTTTTTGCTGCCACAATCATCCTACAAGATAGGATCATAAAAGTAACACGTGGTGCAAATGTTGAACACCATGAATCATGTGGCCTCCCCCACAAACCACCAATAGCATAGCCAACATAAATTCTGAAAATGGCCTCAATTACATCAAAATGAAATATACAAGAAGGGATAATCCTCCTTGGCACAACATGATGCTCATATAAAGTGAAGGAATACAATTCATAATGAAAAAATGTACCTTCTCTACTATGTACTTTGGTCATTGAGTTGAAATGGCTCAACTGTAAGTTCTCCCTCACTCTCAATGAGTAAGGAAGTGGTTGTGACAACCTCTCCATCATCATCCGGGCTATGCATCTCTCCACATGCTGATATACATCTTGTTGAATGCCCTCCCAAGTGAACTCCTCCATCAAAGAATGAAATGCATCAAAGTGCATGGAAAGAAAGTCCACATGTGTTGCATGTAGTAGCTTCCTCTTGAGATCAGAAACTCTAGTCAAGATAAATTTTCCATATGAATAGATGACCTCATCAACCACCATGTATCTATCATCTCCTTTTGGGTCATCAATAATCATGCAAGCACCAATATCCTTGGATTACTCTACCAAACTCCGAGACATCCAATATGGATCAACCCTTCTAAGAGACAATGCTAAAGATCTGAAATGTGAAGCTCTCCACATGCTGTTGTCTTCTCCTTTGACATCCCTCATGCCAAAGTCATCCTCCAAAGTGCTACCATGCCCATCATGCAACTGATCATGCTCAAGTAGAAGTGGTGGCATTTGGAAGTTGGCCTCCCATGAGAAGCTACCATCCAAAAAAAACCTCTTGATCTTGGCCAATGTAAGCATGAGTAGCCCCCATCTACTATAATGTATGGAGGATCCCTTCCTCAAAATAAGTACCCTCTATTTCTCCAAATCCATGGAGTAGCTCCCTTGTACCATGGTGGTTCCATCCTCCATCACTGCAACAACTTCTATCAGCACAGAATATGTAGTGAGAGTGGGTAATGTTGAAAATGGGAGAATTCCCCCTTCCTCCTTGAGTCTATCCCAAACTCTCTGCGTTGTAATAGACTCCTCCAAGGTCTTCACCCCTCCTGAATCTAAGAGTGGCGAAAAAATTGACAAGATGTCTTTCACCAACTCTAGATCTGGTGGCCTCCCAGGTGGAATGCCCCCATGTAGTGAGACATCAAAATTTGAAGTGGATTGTATATATGAGTGGACTTATTTGTCCCTCTCTTCACTGCATAATAAAGTCTCCTTATTTTGTGCAGAAACCTCCTGAAATAGATAAGGGTTAATGCTCATCACCCCTTGATGTTGATCCTTCTTCTCTTCTTCTCCTCCCATCTCACAATCCACAAAAACTGATACATGCTGCTTCGGAATTGTGCTTTGGTTCCCACATGTTGGATCATTTGGAACTCCTTGCAAAGACACAAGGGCTTCCCTAATGGAAGCAATGGCTCCCTTTCCATCTCCGTGTGGTGAGGAATATTCTCCTGATGGTACAATGCTGTTAGCTCTTCTCTGATAATCCCCTTCATCAATATTGAAGAATGCCTCATCATCAATGCATTTTTTTATCCCATTCAATAGAAATATGGAGAGGAGTTGGAAAAATAGATCTCTCCAACTCATGCAAAGTTTTTAAGTTTTTGGGTTCAACAAAAGATGTTTCATAATGTTTAATGTTAAATCTCCTCACTAATTTCTTATTGAACCCTGCATAAGTGTTTACATTTGCATGATAAAATGAAGCAGAACTATAAAACCACCAATCATGGGCCATACCTTTGAGGTGCAGTGCTGCTAATCTAATGGCCTCCTTTTCTGAAACTTGGTGTAGCTAGAAATAGGAATCTAGCTCCTCCACCCAAGCTTTGACTATGCACTTTTCTGATCCATCAAAGTTAGATAGAAATATTCTACCTCTCTTGCTTCTATTATGGCTGATGGATCTTCTTTCTTCCTTGAGTTGGCAAAACCCTTCGAATTCCAAGTGCTCTTTGAATCTCCATGATTGAGACTGGTACTCCTGAAGATATTCACTCAGGGTCTCCTCCCTTGGTGCATCTTCTTCCTCCATCCTTCTTGCAGTGAATGTGGGCAATAAAATACACTGTGGATCTGCATGTCTGGCTAAATTCTCACACCCATCATGTGAATATCTAGGGCTTGCTTCACTTTCAAACCCTCTTGGAAATTTCCTATACTTCTCCCCTTTCCTCTCCTTGAGATCTTCCTTGATATTTTTCATAGTTTGGAAAAGAAGCTAGGAGATCCTCTCTTCATTCATTTCTCCAATTAATGGAGTCATGCCTTTGTTTCTTTTACACAACTTCTCTTTTCTATGAGAATATTCTCCTTCTGATGGCATAATGTCTTGAATGCACAGGCCGAGCCAAGATTATGCTCTGATACCACTATAATATTCCAAAATGGAAATAGCAGCAATACAAGACATAATAATGTAAAACACAAAAAATCTGATCATGACATGAGAGAGATAAATTTACAGCCATAATTTTATTAATATATCAACAAAAATATACAAAAATATCTTGAGGGACAAGCCACTCAAGCAATAAGAACAATCCTCCAATGATCATAATAATCAGCACATGAGTTGTTGCAACTGTATAGAATGTCAGAGAGGGGTGATAGTGTTGTTTATATCAGTGTAGCTACTGTTGTAAACATACATAAATGGAATATGGCTGATAGAAACAAAATAAATTCCCAGGAAAGAAGATGTGGGCTCTAATACATGATTTCTAGCCAACTCGGAAAAGATTGCTAGAAATACCAAGAAATATACAACGTGACAAATAACCCTGGGGGTTGAGATGTCACTGCAAACTGGATCTGAATAGAATGAGGCTATGACAGATATGAAATTATGATGTCCTCCTCCAATAGTATTTCTAAATAGAAGGTTGATCCCTCTACTCAGAAATAGACCCTCTTGATGAGCTAAATGAACCCTCCCAACAACTACCTCCAAAATTAACGCAGTTCATAATTGTGACTGCACTGTGAGGGATGGTAGATGGTTGGATTGATGCCAAAAATGTGAAAATATGTCCAAGATCCATCCATGATGATCCTCCAATGGATAGGCTACCTCTCCACTGAAAAACAAGTCCAGAAATAGCTCTATGTGATTCTCTTTGGTTACACCTTGCAACATAACCTAGCTCTAAACAGAAACTGCGCTGTAGCTGAAGGAGGTAGCTTGGCCAAAATTCTGGAATGAGGAAATGTAGCTCAAATGACCTCTCCTTCCTTGAGGATGAGGTAGGGATTCTCGATCAGGAACACCCTTGTGCTAAACAACACATCAACCCTGCTAAACAACAAAAAGGAAGCAAAGTCTAAACAAACCAATATCAAATGATAATCTCAAAACATAAATAACAATGGATGCCATCCCCTCCATATATAGTGTGTGAGCCTTCTCACATTGGGTCCCATCCATACTTGTCACCAAACTCATGCAAGTTTTCCTCCACTAAAACTACGCTGTCTCATCATAAATGCCACTCCTCCATGATAGTGTTGTTGACTTGGTCAAAGTTGACTGAATAAACATGATCCAACCCCTGTTCACACCCAAAGGTGCTTAATCCAGCTGCTTATTATTCCTCCTTTCACATTAGGAGTGTTATTATTCCTTCTAAAGAGCTTTGTGGGCCTCCCCACCCACTTATTCGCCTACCTAGTGATAAAACAAACTATAATATTCCATTTAGAGGAAGGCTAAATTTTTGGAATATTACATAAGAGGATCTCCTTCTTCAGATGACATATTGGCTTTTCAAGATGCACAAGCTGTGCCAATATTATGCACTGATACCACTGTAATATTCCCAAATGGGAAAAGCAGGAAAATAGTGAAAAATTATGGAATAACAGTGTTAAACATAATATAAAAGAAAGAGGCCAATATGGAGACCTTTCATTCGTTATAACAGTAGCAAAATATACATAATAAATGGGCCATAAAATGTACAATAAGATAGAACAAGCCTCCAATGGAAAAAACCCTCAAAAGAGGCACTGCTACTATATATCAAAATGCCGGAAGACTGCTACAGTGAAGTTTTAAAGGAACTGCTACAACAAATGAATATTCAAAATATCATGGGCTGATATATGCCTCAAAAGATAGATCTAATACAGATCTAAGCACTATAAAATCTCCAATTAAGAACCCCACAAATTTTTTCAGAAATACACCATGTAAAAGATATGAATCAAAGCCCTAGGGTTGAAGATTCACTGCAACATATAGATCTGGAAAGTGTGGCTGATTTTATATAAGAAATAGTGCAACCTCCTCCAACGGATCTCCTAGATGAAAGGATGATCACTTCTCTAGCAAACCTCGTCTCCAAATGGTGTACTGAAACCACCCTGCAACTCCTCCCTCAAAATAACACAGGTCTAGAAAGAAACCATGCTGTAAGGGAAAATAAATAAGTGGCCTAATGCCAAGATCTGAAAATATGCTCAAGGGACTTCCTTAATTTCCTCCCAATGGAAAGGAACCCTTCTCCACTGAAAATAAGCACTGAAGTGACCCAAATGTGGTATCCACTGCTGCAACCTGCAAAACAATTCAACCCTCAACAAGATCTGCATTGTAGATGTAAGATGAAGCTTGGCCTTAAGCCTAAAAGTGGAAATGAAGTACAATACTCTTTCAAGAGCCACTCAATGAAAGAGTGGGATTCCCGATCAGGAACACCCAGTGCTAAACATCACCTGCAATCTTAGCTAAACAACCAAGGAAAGCTATATGTCTAAACATACCATATATTCAGAAATATAAACTCATCAACATCATGAATATGGCTTCCATCCTCTTCCTTTTATAAGATATGAGCTTCCAAACCCTAAGCCCCATTCATTTATGACCCTACTTCCATGCAAAGTGTCTCCATCTAAAACTATGTTGTCCCTCATTGATTGCCACTCCTCCATGACATCGCCATTGATTTGGTAAAATTTTACCCAGTCAAGATGTTCTAGCCCCTTTTCACACTGAAGGGTGCTTAATTAAGCTGCCAAGATGTTTTCCTTTTACATTGGTATTGATTTATTCATTATTAAGGAGAATTATGGACCTACATTGTCCTCTTATTTATAAAACAAGAAAAAAAAGAAAAATTTGATATTCCAACTAGCTCATGGATAATTGGGAATATTACAATAGTCAGAAATGAGTATTGGTTTGCTGATAATGGATACTGGCTGCTCTAGATAGCCTCATTCTCCTGCTAGTACTTGCTGGCCCTAGTGGCCCCTGGAACTTCTCTGAAGCATATCAGACTTCAAAAGTCCACTACAGTCTTTGAAAACCACACCATTAGTTCCAGAACATATGAAACATCCTAAAACTACTATTGGATTGTTGAAAAAGGCCTCTAGCTTCCCTAGCTAGGCCTAAAACTACTACTGGCCCTTGGTGGCCCTAGTGGCTCATAGAACTTCTCTGAAGAAAAAAACTGCTCAAAATTCCTCTGATGGCTCTACAAACCTCACCAATGAGTTTGAAATGTATGAGATAGTTAAATTTGACTATTGGAACTCAAAAATTGGTCAAATCTCACTCAAGATAGAGCCTAAACTCCTTTTGTCCAGTGTCACCCAAAAATCCTCCACCAAATGTGGAGAGACTGAAGTTAATTGTAGATAGATTGAGGATTTCCACCAACAATGGCACTCCAGCTAAAAAACTTCCAACAAAAAACGTTAGCATTTAATGGACTGTCGGGGTGACCACATGGCCCCATACCCCGCGGTCATGGCCATGGTTTGCATTGGAGCGGAACTAAACACCGAAACTGGAGTTTTATGTGGATTAGAACTAGAGTTATCCCCTAACTTCCAGCGTAACCCTCGTAGTAGACTCTCCCATGTGATGAGTCATGGGGTCACGTTAATTGTGTTCGGTCGGTGTTTAAACTTTGTTGTTTCAGTTTGAAAACGTGACATGTGACCATTCAACGTAAACTTCGGGAGTATTATTGAGGGTTAGGGCTTAAAATTTTGGCCCGGGGTCACGGGCCAATGGCCATGTTGGGAGGGGCTGGCCCCTCCAACCCCCAACCATATTTTAATTACCATTGAAATAAACGTTGAGTTCTTATATAATTAAGATCCATTCGACAGATGAAATGGTAGAGCGCTCGCGTGCATGCAGAGAGGTCTCGGGGTCAAGCCCTCGTGACCCACAAAAATTTTATTACATTGTGCATGGGCCACGTGGCGGCCTCCGAACTTGCCACGTGGCATCCTCCTAGTGGCCCTTAAAGAAATGTGCTACTCATCCAAAAAACCACAATGTGCCACTTGGCATGATTTGATTGGTCTGAATGGAATATTTTGGGGAATATTCTAAGGAATATTCCAAGAATATTCCTTGGAATATTCTCTTTTTGAATTTCCAAAAAGCACAGTAAAACTTGGTCAAAAGCCAGAAATTGCAGTTTACTAGACTTTTAAAATCACGATAACTTCTTCATATGGTGTCGGTTTTTTGAACTGTTCATGGTGCCAGAATTAGGAAGATGAGATCTATCTGGTTGCTCAGGTTCAGCACACTTCCGAACACTTTGAAATTTGAGCTATCACTTAGGTCCTTGATCCAAATCTGATCACACCTCCCCATTGGGAATCTTTTGGACCCCAAAAGACTGATTTCCTGATCTGTTAAATAGATGAGAGTACAACACCCTCTTCTTTTCAGCTCCATACACTTGCCTTGCATGGCTAGTGCCTTTGAACCAAAATTCAAAGGTAGTCGACACTTCCCTTCCTGAATTCTCTTGTCCTCCTGTCAAGAATTGTCTTCCTTGAAATCACCCAGAAATTTCTGGCGACAAATTGATAGAAGGTAGCTGAACATCATGTCCTTGATCATCGATCCAAGGTGGCTCAAGAAACATGAGATTACAATAGAAAACATGCATACTTGACTGAAATTTTCATATGTACAAATGAAAGTATGACTTACTGTGTCAAGAAGTCAAACCACTTATTACCAAGCCACTTCCATGACGACTTTTGCTGCTAAAAATCTTCTTCATGTGAAACATTTGTTCTCACATCAATGAGGGAATCCTTGGATCCACTTTCTCTAGTATTTTTATCCTCTTGCTTCAAATGCTTGGGATGATTAGTTGGATGCAATTCCCAACATCGGAAAATAACATGTCCCTTTCTTTAGCAATGTGTGCAAGTCTTTGGAACCTTTTGAGCGAATTTCCTTCGCTTTAACTATTTCCTATATGCCTTCATCCTCTTCCAACATTTTGAAACTTCATGGTTACACAGACCACAATAGGAACATCAACTCTTTCTTCAATTCTTGCATGAAGATTTTCCATGCTTAACAAAAACATAATCAACTTGACTATGGGAAGAATTATACCTCAAATGTTGCTTTGCATGTCCATATTTTTTTCCTTCTTGAGGAGATGAACTTGTAGAGGTTCAAGCTTTCTTTTGAAGACTAACATCAGTGCTCTTGTCTTGATAGTTGTCGGCACTCTCATTCTCGCCATAAGTTAAATGTGTACAAACACCTTGCTGCAAAATAGGCTTCAAACAATGGCAATCAACTTGAAAACAAACTTGACATGTTTGTGGTTTAGAACTTGGAACAAAATTTCTTCTTGAAGTTGTCTCAAATGCCTTCATGGCTGTAGAGTTTTTGCCATAAGATTAAACATAACGAAGACCATATTTATTAGGTCTTTCCTTGTTGGAACAGGGTCCCCTAAAACACTGCGAATTTTGTATAATTTGTTATGGTTTAGTCTAACGCAAGGGCTTTGGGGTGGGTCAAAGCCCCTAACGCATTGTAAATGGGTCAAGGGTACACCAAGAGTCCACAAACCACGGTTTGCGGACCATTGGATGCATAGGCTAAATCGGTATAAATAGATGAACCTTTTTGAGTCTTAGGTAGAAAAGAATAGAGATTGATGTGAAGAACAAATTGTTAGATTTGTGGAAGGTTTTTTTGGGTTAGGACTCCTTCTAGCTATGTGCGCGGAGATCTTATGTCCTACTGTGTGTGCAGGCAGTATTTTGGGAATGTAAGTGGATTTTGGTAGTAATATATATGCGGAAGTATTGTGGACATCTGATGTTAGCTGGATCTGTTCTGTTATAATTGATGAAAACATGGGTTATATGATTAAGCATGAAAAGTATCTATTAATAGCTGTGAACTGTCTGTGTTTCTGGTGTATGTATTTGTGATCTGTTAAATTGCTGCAATTATACTGTTCTGTGATCCTAACTGGTAGTGTGCACGTGGATGCGAACCTATTAAGTAGATCTGATAGTGACTTTTTGGTTATATATTGAAAACCCTGTGAACAAATTTTTGCTGAATAGATTTGATAATTGCGGACTGGCTTGACTTACCTGCTCTCTCCCAGGGTGTGGAAACCTGGTTCCAGCACCCTCCCATACTACTTCGAGTGAGACTTTTGCCTACGCAAGTAGGTCACTGCCGAAAGGGCTAGTGGTATAGGGGTTTTTTGTCAAACCTTAACCTCCAAACTTAGGTCAGGACCCCTTGAGCCAACAAATGGTTCTGTTGTTGGGACCGGGAGCATTTTGAGAGAGATTGGGTAATGCCAAGACCGTATTGGAAACCTGAGAAGAAAGAGATCGATGAATAGTTTTAAAGCAAGATCCAATAATTCGCAGTAGAAATTTGACCACAGAAGAAGTGGACGACTAAGGCGTCTAACTCAGAAGCATAGCGAAGGTTCTTCAAAGGTTTCTAGGGTAAGTCTTTGAAAAATTTGTGATTACTGATTAAAATCTTGTTGGGCAGAAAAAGTATTTTGGGTAGTGAGACAGAGTGAATGAGCTCTGAGAAAAGCGAGGGTACGACGCGTAGTGGAAAGTACTACAAAAATAATCAAGAAGGGGATCAATCTATATATATTCCAATAAGAAATTTTGTTGCGCATAGCTCTCCATCTACGCCGCTTTTGAACCCTCATAGGGGTAAGAAATCACCTCCACCCCCACCAAAAGATGATATGGCCTTGCACATGAAGCTACCTACCTTCAAGGGTGTGGGGGATGAAGACATGGATCAATTCTAGTTTGTCGCAAGATTGGTATGGATTGCACAGAATGTGGCTAGCGATGCGGTGAGAAGGGCACAACTATCCCTTACCTTTGAAGGAAGAGCCTTGGACTGGTACATGGGATATATTGACCAACATGCGAATGCGACTATTGAGGAGATCAAGAATGCATTGAAACAACAATTCAAGAAGCCTAAGTCCTAATCTCAGATAGTGAACGACCTAAAATATTTCAAGCAAGGACCGTATGAGTCCGTATGGGAAGCGGATCAACGATTAAAGAAATTAATCCAAGAAGGAGGATTCTAGTATGATGATAGGCAACGCACAGAGTGGTTCACTGCTATTTTTTTGCCCCACCTGTGCATGCCAATGGCTCATCAAGCCATTGAAATGCAGGAGAAGGTCTTGGAGGTTGACATGAAGCTGGAGGCTACACCAAGAGATGATACCCAGTTAGGAGTACAACAGATACAAGGCCAGCTAGAGGCAATGCACATGGAGATCTAGAGTCTGCGAAAGGAGTGAGGAGCAGAGGCTAGCCCTAAGAGATGGTGCATATTGTTACACCATTTTTTGGTCATCTAACCTATTGTTATTAGATGGACCCAAGTACACCATGCAAGACCAATTTTACCCTAAGTAAAATTGCTTTCACTATGAAAATAACTTAGTAAACCACCTTTATTAAGTTGTTTATGGTCTAAATAGGAAACCTCATGAGGAAATATTAAATAAATATACATTTGTTTGATTTTCCTCAAGGAATAATTAGTTAAACAACAATTTAATTAATATTCCTAGTTATATTTAACCCAAAATAAGGAAATTAATTAGATAAATCATTATTTATCTTATTATTTTCTAAGAATGATTATTTAAACCTTATTTAAATAATATTCTTTGTTAAATATGACTAATTCACTCTTAAATAATTAAATAAATCATTATTTATTTTATTATTACTCAACCACATCCTTAAAATGATAAATAAATCATTTATTTATTTATTATTTACAAATAAAGGGATTTGACCCAAGTCAAATTCCTTTTCCCTCCAACAAATATAATAAAATATTCCATAAAAGTTTGATCTTGATTTGGTTAATAATATTTTAATTATGCACCAATATCTAGACTAACTCAATATTTTGTTATAAATAGAAGGTTTTTCCCATTCATTTACCACCTTTTGTTGCCTAAAGATCACTCTGGATCTAAAATTTTGGTCTGACTATTGATCCACCATCATAGTCATATTTTTCTATTTTTGTCTGAGTTTTCTACACCATCAAGAGAGAGGCATTCTAGATCTGAAGTGCTGAGGACTTACAAGAACCCATCCCATTGAGGAGAACAGGGAACACCCTCTTGTGTTTTCCTCCCAGGTGCCATTAATACAAGATTCATTCAATATATTATTGTCTTGTCTATTGGATGCATGGAGTAAATCTTGTTTTTTTCTACTGTTTAATGTCTTCTAGTGCATAGATCTAGATTTTTGCAGCATTTATCTTGATCACCTAACTGCAGATCTGAAGATATTAGCAGTCATTTCTGCGGTTAGGGCTATTTGTTATGCACAACTAAAGTGGTCTTTTTTCGTACACTTGGAATTAAGATTCATACTAACAACTGGCGACTCCACACGGGTTTACGATTATGACCGTTGTTGTTTTTTTGATCCTTGCATATCCAGCTGCTTCAAACCATAGGATTTCTCTTCAGCCTCTTGTTTTTTCTTTTCTTGATGTTTTTTTTAACCTATAAAACCCTAAAACGATAAAAATTCTGACTTCCGTGTGTTTTTAGACCTATTGTGCAGGTGACAGACATCAGTCGTAGATGAGACAGCAACATTTTCTAAAACCTACCGCCGAGAGTGCCGAAAATGCAGGTCGCAATTTTTGGCCCAGAACTTGCGACCTGGACCTTCAAGGTGCAATTTTCAGCCCCAAAACTACGACCACTATTGAAAACAGGTCAGAAACTGCGACCTGGACTTTTTGCAGGGATTTTTCTGAAAGTTTTCTGGGTTTGTCTGAGCTTCTGTTCAGGGTTTTATGACCTCTGTATCCGCCCGTTTTGGACCTGTACTTGTTCTGTTTTGCTCAACTAAGTGGGAACCTAGCCCCCTAGGGCTTGAGTACCCTCCACTTTTTGTGGAAGAGTTCTTGCTATTGCAGTTTGTCTGAAATTTCAGAGTCTTCAGCCATTTTTTCAGATATGATACCTCACCTTCAGATCCACTTCAGATCGGATTGTTATCCATCCAAATCACCTCATCTAGCTTTGTTTGGGTTTTCCTCTAGGGATCACTCTATTTCCCTTCAAGAGATAGCCTCTCGCCACCATTTTTACAACAATTTTTCCTTTGATTTGTTGTTGTTTTTTGCACCACTTTCCAGCAGATTTTGTCTTTTAGATCCCTTTCCCTCTTGACCTTAGATCTATTAGCTTTTTTAGTGTGTTTTGATTATTTTTTTACTCATCTATAGACTAGTTGTTGAGAGACCCGCATTCTTGGGTTTAGATTATTGCATTATTCGCTGTTTATTTTCTATTTTTGCAGGCCTATATACTGTCATTTGTAGGTTTATTTACAACTATAAAACACACTTTTTCTTTTTCTCTACAAACATCTGGGTTTAAAAATTAAAATTTACACACACACCCTAAGCGAAAAAGGGCTTGGTTAACACCGCCAAGAAAATACTATAAAACATTGAAATCATTTGATCCTGCACCTCTTTGCCCTTGTTTCGACATTGTAATCACTTGATCCTACACCTCCCTGCACTTGTCAGTCTCTTTTTCCTTTGTGCTGCATTTGTGTCGTCACCATTGCACCACCAAGGCGTTTATCCTGGAGACTTCTTGGCCTTCATCCTCAGTTTTCAGTAGGAAGACTTACTCCTCCGTGTAGGATTCGAGTTAGTCCCCCACTAAGTCCGCACATCAACTCTTCTTCTGGTCCTTTGGGTTATCCTTCTCATTCTGCCTTCGATTCTCCTCCTAACACCTTCACCATGTCTGGTGCAGGACCTGCTGCTGGTGGTAACCCCGACCCTCAGGCTGGGAATACCACTAGTGGGACCGTAATGGACACTACCCCGGCTGCGCCCTTGCTCCCCTTCATGACAGGCCTCAGCCTCCCCGATTTTGACCAGTTGATAAACAAACCTATACACCATGATGCTAGTTGGCCTGATATGCCAACAAAGCTCCCTTCAGAAATCCCAAAGTTTGAAGGCCTTGCTAGAGAAGATCCTTCAAATCATATTCGATCTTTCCACATGTGGTGTTCGTCTAACTCCATTACCGATGACTCTGTCCATCTTCGGTTTTTCCAATGAACGCTTACAGGTGAAGCTTCTAAGTGGTATGTTGACCAGGCCCCTTCCTCTCATACCACCTTTGCGACTCTTGCCCGATATTTTTTGTCTTATTTCCAGCTTCCCCTTTATTACGACACCGGTACTGAACTCTTGACCTCTTTCCATCAATTGTCTACGACCCTCCTATCCGACCATGTTCAGGAATGGCAGAGAAGAAAGATCCTATGTTGAGCCCTTACCTTCAAAGACCACGTCTACATGGACTGGTTCCTTATATCTCTCTTACTGCCTATCGGGAAAGATGTCACATTGCACTTTCCTCAAATCAAAGAAGCCACTCTCAAAATTGCGTTAAAATATGACCTGATCTACGCTCAGTCGGGTTATGTTTATATCGTTCTACCTGATCTTCCTAGACCTGGTGGTGCCAACACACCGGGAGCATCTCACGCCACTAACGGTATTGTTGGAGCTCTCTTTAATCTGTATGCTCAACCTCCCATGGGCTATGGTTTTCCTTAGGGAGGGGCTAGCACCTCTGGCACTTTTCCCCCTCTCGATAACACGTATCCAGGATACGACATGCCTCCTCTTTTTTCCCAACCTCCTGTTTACCACACTGTTACCCAATCTCCTTATTATCCGTATCCACAGCCTAGTTCTCCAGCTCCTCCAACATTAGCACCTCCTCCTCCCTTTCCTTCTCAACCCCCGCAACAGCAACCACTGCCCCCTCAGGGGCAGGTGTATGCACAGCAGGGCATGACTAATCCTCCTCCCTCAAAAAGGAAGAGGAAAGGCACTCAAAATCAAGATACCCCTGGTAATCCTGGACCTAATCAACGTAATGCTTCTAACACTACAAACCAGAAACAAGGCACTCAACCCAAGAAGGATAGGCCTATTCGTACGAACAAGCCCTGTTATTGTTGTGGTGTTTATGGTCATTATATGCATGATTTTCCTCTTCTGCCATAGATGTGACAGCTATGGGAGTCTCAAGAACCATTGAGAGGACAGCAAGCCGTCCCTTTCGTTCCTCCCAGTCCTGCACCTAGTCAACCGACTGTGCTTACTGATCCTTTCCCTCAACAAGGATTTGTGGCTACCCAACCACCTAAAGGTCAGGTGGCCACTCAACATCTTCCATTTGGTTATCAAATTCTCATGATGTCCTCTGATCAGCCTTCTAAACCTTCTTCTCCTGGCCCTTCACCTTCAGCTAGTACTCATGAGCCCCTTTACCTTCCTGGAATGGTTCCTCCAGGCCTTAACCATTTTGGAGCCATTCCACCTGGCCATTACCCCTCTAGTCAGATACCATTCCTAGCTCCCCCACCAGGAATCTATACGGTACCTGTTATGGCCACCCTCTCTCTCCCTAACCTGACCGTTGGGATTCCCGTTTGGTACCTCGATCCTCCAGCCACTACCCCGCCTGGTCAACCCAAACCTTATCTTGCTTTGAACCCAGTTCAACCGGTCCCTATGACTTCTCCCGTTACAACAGTGCCTCAGTCACCTTAACAAGAACCACCTCCTGTTGCAACCGCTTTAGGTAAGAAGGGCAAAGCTCGCAAGGGGGCATCAAAGGACAAAGCTTCCCCGAAAAACCCTGCCCCTTCTCAGCCTCCAAAGCGTACCATCTAGTGTGCTTTGTGTGACGTTGTCAGCCACACCACCCGCACTTGTCCGGAGTTGCCTCACCTTAAGTCCATGGTCAATGAGACGTTTCCAGAATCTGATATCCTAGAGGTATATGTCACTATACCCGATTCAATCCCAAAAATCAAACCATTGTGCACAAATCACCCTTGTTCTTTGTGTGATCTCCATGGCCACTACAATCACCTCTATCCTCACCTCGAAGGGTATCGTTCCTCTTTAGAAGCCTTATGCCAATTCGAGGCCAAGCACAATGAGTCCACCGCTCCCTTATTTGTGCATCTTGCTTCGGCAACACCAGAGGACACGAATTCTCCCATTGACATTCCCCCTTATGATGTCGAGATGATGGATCCTTGGTCCTCCATCTGCTATCTATCATCATCCATGAGACCCTCGATGGAAGTCCCCCTAGAGACTCCCCCTGATGTTTTTCCTGACCTCCCTTCAACAATCACCCTGGGCTCAACATCGGTAGATCCTTTATGTGATTACTCTTCTGTCACCACTTATGATGATGCGCATGTGAACCTCTCTTCTCATGATGATGAGTCAGGTAGCTTCACCGCGTAAGGTGGTATTTCTTCCACTAGTCACCCCATCCTCTATTACGATGACGACATTGTGGAAGTAGTCATCACCCCTGACTTTATCTATCCCCCCTTACATCGAACCCATACATCTGAACCACAAACACCTTGTGGCCATTACATGGACACCCAATGTTCGAGTAAGGGGGCACTCATATTTGCGAATCCAGGAGAATAAATTCTCCACAACTCTCTGAGTGTATCTGGTCATGTTGTATTTAGCACCATTATTCTTCTACATTTAGAAGAACCTCTAGAGTCCCATATTGTTGGGTATGTGTTATATTCTTTCCACGACTAGCTCCACGCGCTGTACGTTGCGCCAGGCTTAGCAAGGGGGGCGACAGCCCCCCCTATCGAGGTCTGAGGCAGTGCCCAGAAAAAAAAAATTTTAGTATGCGGTCCCACTCATAGGCGGACCCACCCATGTTTTGTGCATGAGTTTGCACATGGTTTGGGGTACGATGGTTTTCAACCCCTGGTATTTTGTAGATCCGGTCAAGGGAACTATGGTTATGTTCTAATCCAGGGTTAATGGATTGGGGTTTATGTATGCTTCGGCATGTATATATATGTGTTGTAACACTAAAAGGAATATAATGAAAAATCAAGCTGGTCGTCCCGATTTTGGATCGAGGGGAAAATATCTGTGTTTATCTGTTTTATTTTTTATGCTCTCGCTATTGTTTATTTTCTGTTATAAGATTCGTGTGTAGATAATTTCTGTTCAGGGTTAAAACCTACATTTGGTATCAGAGTTGTTTCGGCTTCAAGGGGACGCCTTTGCTGCTGAGGGGTTTTTGCTTGGGCCCGAGGTAGACCCTATTTAGTGGGAGATCTACGGGATTGATTCTTGCTGTGAAAGAAGATGGCGAGCGGCGGAAAGATAGAGATTGAGAAATTCAATGGTCAAAGTTTTGAGTTGTGGAAGCTCAAGATGGAGGATCTGCTGGTGGATAAAGATCAGTGGATCATGGTAGATCCAGGTACTAAACCAACGACAATGTCAGATGAAGACTGGAAGAAACTAGATCGGAAGGCTAAGAGCACAATACGGTTGTGTGTCTCAGATTCGGTATTGTTGAATGTATCTGGGGAAGCTACGGCGAAGAATTTGTGGGAAAAATGTGGGACTTTGTACCAATCTAAGTCTCTGGTGAATAAGATGTTCCTGCGAAAAAAGCTGTATAACTTTAGGATGAAGGATGGAGACTCAGTGACAGAGCATCTGAACGCCTTCAGTATTGTGGTAAGTCAGCTGTCATCTGTTGATATTAAAATCTTAGATGAAGATAAGTGCATTAGTTTTTTGTGTTCTCTAATAGACTCATGGGACAGTCTGGTTATTGCAATAGGTAGCAATACAACTACCTTGAATTTTGATGACATTGTCTCAGCCTTGCTGTCGGAGGAAATGAGACGGAGAAATATGGAGGGTCAAAATGGAGATGCCTTATCTATATGAGGAAGGTCCCAAAACATAAACAAGAATAAGGTTTCGAGTTGGAGATCTAAATCTAGAGGGAGATCTAAATCTACTGGAAAGTTTGTAAAGGTGTGCTGGAAATGCGGAAAGGAAGGACACTACAAAAAGGAATGCAGATCTAAATCTCCTTAGAAAGGAAAGGGATCTGATGATGCTCCTTTTGCAGAGGAAAAAACCACCTCGGATGAAGGTGGGGATGTGTATTTGGCTTCTTATTCAAATACACATGTAGATCATGAGTCATGGTTGATTGACTCAGGTGCATATTTTCACTTCACTCCCCATAGGGAGTGGTTCTGCGAGTATGAGAAATATGATGGTGGTGATGTCTTCCTAGGGGATGATAGGAAGGCCAGAATCGTCAGACGTGGAAAGGTGAAGCTGAAGCTACAAGGTGAAAGGATTAGAACACTTCTTGGTGTTCTGCATATTCCTACATTGGCCAGAAATTTGATTTCTGTAAGCAAGATGGATGATGCCGGTGTAAAAACAGTGTTCAAGAAAGATGCCTGCAAGATGGTTAGGGGAGCACTGGTATTAATGCAGGGAGTTCGGATTGGAACTCTGTACAAGCTACAAGGTATCACTGTTATTGATGGGTGTAACAGTTCTGTGGTTCCTGAAAGAGGAGCAGAAAGCCTAGCTGTCTCTGGAGAAAATACCATGCTATGGCATCAAAGGCTTGGACATATTGGAGATAAGGGCCTTCGGATACTGCATAGAAATGGTATGGTAGAAGGTATGTCTAATTTCTCTCTGGATTTTTATTTATGTGAACATTGTGTATATGGGAAGCAGAATCGGGTGAATTTTCCTTCTGGTGCTAAGAGGGCGAACAAGATATTAGAGCTTGTGCACAGTGATGTGTTTGGACCTGTGTCAGTTCCATCACTGGGAAAGTATGTGTACTATGTTTCATTCATAGATGACTTCTCAAGGAATACATGGATATATTTCTTGAGGAAGAAATCTGAAGTCTTTGACAAATTTAAATAATTTAAGGCTCTGGTGGAAAACCAAACAGAGAAGAAGATAAAGGCGCTGAGGACAGATAATGGTGGGGAGTTATGCAAGAATGAATTTGAAGAGTTCTGTAAGAAGTGTGGTATAGCATGGCAGAAGACTACTCCATACACACCTCAACAAAATGGAGTTTCAGAAAGAATGAACAGAACACTGATGGAAAAGGCAAGAAGCATGCTCAGTGGTACCGGGTTAGGATAAGAATTCTGGGCAGAGGCAGTGGAGACTGCATGTCACTTAGTTAACATATCACCTTCATCAGCGTTGGAGGATAAGACTACACATGAGGTATGGACTGGTAAGAAACCCCTTCTTTCACATCTAAGGGTATTTGGATGTGATGCATATGTACATGTTACAAAGGAGAAAAGGACCAAGTTGGATAATAAATCTGAAAGGTGCATCTTTATTGGGTATAAGGATGGTTTAAAGGGTTACAAGCTTTGGAACCCAGAAACAAGGAAGGTTGTGTACAGCCGAGATGTGGTGTTTAGAGAGGTGAAAGATGTTGTTACACATGAAGTCCTACCAAAGGAACTTGAGAAAATATAGTTTGAGCTAAAGGAGGATGAATCAGACTCTACAACAGAAGAAGACTCAGAAGAGGAAGAGCCACAAACTCCAGCTTTGAGAATATCAGCTCGGGAAAGAAGACAACTAGAAAGGTATAGTCCATCTGCTTTCTATTCAAATTTTTCCTTAACTATAACTGATGATGATCCCAGAACTGTCAGGGAGGCATTAGATTCAGAGGATGGAAAACTTTGGAAGGAGGCCATGGTTGATGAAATGGCATCCTTGCACAAAAATGAGGCATGGGATCTAGTGGAGTTGCCGGATGGAAGGAATCCCATCGAGAGCAAATGGGTGTTTAAAAAGAAGATGAATGTAGAAGGCAAGGTGGAGAAATAAAAAGCTCGGTTGGTAGCAAAAGGTTATTCCCAGGTGCCGGGAATTGATTTTGGTGATATTTTTTTTCCTGTTGCCAAGGTTACTTCTATTAGATTACTTTTATCTGTTGCTGCTGCATTTGATTTTGAGATAGAACAGATGGATGTGAAGACAAAATTTCTTCATGGGGATCTAGAAGAGGAGATCTACATGAAGCAACCTGAAGGCTTTATGGTGAAGGGTAAGAAATAACTAGTAAGCAGGTTGAAGAAGTCTCTGTATGGGTTAAAACAGTCACCAAGGATGTGGTATCATAAATTTGATACCTATATACAGGGACTTGGCTTCACCAAAAGCAAGGAGGATCACTGTGTTTATTTTAAATTAATTGGTGACCATGTTATTTATTTGGTCTTGTATGTGGATGATATGTTTTTGATTGGAAATGACAAAGAAATTATCCAAGATTTGAAGACCCAACTATTCTCCAAATTCGACATGAAGGATCTTGGTGTTGCAAACTATATTTTGGGCATGGAAATTAAGAGAGATCGGGCAAAGAGGAAGCTCTGGTTAAACCAGAGGAATTATGTCGAGACTATATTGCAGAGGTTCAATATGCAGGATAGTAAACTGGTGAAAGTTCCTATTCCTGTAGGTGTAAAGCTATCTGCTGAACAATGTCCCAAGACACAAGAAGAAGAGGAGGATATGTCCCGTGTTCCATATGAAAGTGCAGTGGGTAGCCTAATGTATGCAATGGTCTATACTAGACCAGACATTGCACATGCAGTGGGAGTATTGAGCAAGTTTATGTCAAACCCAGGGAAGGAGCATTGGACAACAGTGAAGTGGGTTTTCAGATATTTACATGGCACTAGTGATTATGGCTTGTGCTACTAGGGAAGACCAGGATTGGAAAGAATTTTGGACATTCGTGGTTTTGTTGATGTAGAATGGGCTGGAGATCTGGACCAAAGAAGATCTACAAGTGGGTATGTGTTTAGCCTATTTGGAGGTGCAGTCAGTTGGATGAGTAAAAGACAGTCTGTAGTGGCGCTTTCAACTATAGAGGCAGAATACATAGCAGTCACTCATGCAAGCAAGGAAGCAGTTTGGTTGCAGAGATTGTGTTCAAGTATGGGGTTGGTACAACAAGCTATAAGGATAGACTGTGATAGCCAAAGTGTAATTTTTTTGGCTAAGAACCCTGCTTATCATTCAAAGACAAAGCACATTGATGTTCAATATCACTTTGTTAGAGATATGGTTGAAGCTAAAAGGGTGTTGCTGGTAAAGGTGGAAACTTTGAAGAATGTTGCAGATGCATTGACGAAGTCTGTAAGCACTCAAAAGTTCTCTTGGTGTAGAGAAACAATGGGTGTTGAAGAATTGGCCCAATGAATAAGCTCTCCTGTGGCCCCCTATGGAAAGAAAAAAACAAGTGGGAGAATGTTGGGTATGTGTTATATTGTTTCCACAACTAGCTCCACGCGTTGTACGTTGCGCTGGGCGCAGCAGGGGGGTCATAGGGGGGGCGGCAGCACCCCGGCAATTTTTTTTTTTTTATGCGGTCCCACTCATAGGTGGACCCACCCATGTTTTGTGCATGAGTTTGCACATGGTTTTGGGGTATGATGGTTTTTTGCCCCTGGTATTTTGTAGATCCGGTCAAGGGAACTACGATTATGTTCTAATCCAAGGTTAATGGATTGGGGTTTATGTATGCTTCGGCATGTATATATATGTGTTGTAAAACTAAAAGGAATATAATGAAAAATCAATCTGGTTGTCCCAATTTGGGATCCAGGGGAAAATCTCTGTGTTTATCTGTTTTATGTTTTATGCTCTCGCTATTGTTTATTTTCTATTATAAGATTCGTGTGTAGATAATTTATGTTCAGGGTTAAAACCTACACATATCACTTCAGATCACTACAGGAATGATACCCATCATCATTCCTTCATATTACATAAAAAACCCAGTCCTTTCGACATTGTTGTTGACCAATCTGTGAGTTTTCTGGGAGAGCACCAGTTCATTATCCCAAAATCCTCTCTTTGGGATAGTGACACCATGTATACCAAACTGGAAACTTAAAGTCCATTTGATTCATATATGCAGTACCAAAAGAGATTGGTAATCCTTCATTCCCTTTCTCAAACTGCATAACCATAACAAAAACAAATGGCACACCACATCATTAAAATGTGTTTAGATACCCATTTTTCTAAATACATTTTGGCATGACCATAACATGCTTGGGGGCACCTATGCCCCTCAACCATAAAAATCCCAGATCTCAGCCAAAAATAACACTAAAACCCCTTTCTCTAACAGGTCACATTTTTCAGGTCATTTCTTGGGAAAACTCGCAGTTTTCTGCCTAGTACCTACTACCCAGGACGTAGAACAGACCCCAAAAAGTGTGACATGGCTTGTTCATGAGCTCTGGGTACCTAAAATGAACTTTCAATCCACTAAAATGAAAGAGTAGGATTAGGAATATTACCTACAATTGATGGATCTCAAATTCCAATGGTCGGTTTGTCTGCTATGATCGCCGCAAGATTTAGGGCCTCCATTCCTCACTACATTCACCACAGCTCCACCTGCAAATAAGTGAATTTGGAAAGAAAATGCCTTATTAAAAGAAAACCCCTAATTTTTCTTTTGTCTGTTGTGGCCAAACCATAGCTCAGTTTGACAAATCATCTATACCATTGGAAAGATCTCACCAAGCCCTCAAATGGGTATCTGTTAGTTTTTAGTGACTTGACACTTCACCAGGACACATTTTTTCCATGAAGCGTCACTTCACCCCTCCTCAAAATCGAATTTCTTCACCTGCAACACTCGTACTGGGGGAACCACTTTGCCTCCATACTGGTCCACGCTCGTGTTGACTTTCGTCATGAGTTACCATCTTGTACTCATGTTTGTATGGTCCCCATTAGACCCTTTTTGTGTGGCAGCACCATCGAGTCACCCTTGTTTAGAGCATCCGAGTCTAGTCATCATTGCATTCATGGAGTCTATCCCGAGTCCCTTGGCATCCCGTTATAGTCCTCCATCCTTCATTGCTTGGTACCTCTCTCGTGTCGCACACTATGGCCTTCAGTCCCACTATCCCCTACCCCTCATGATATGGTGTCAGTCACTGCTAGGTCATCCATGCCATTTATGCTCTAACAATGGAAGTCTTCCATTCGCTACTCAGTCCCCCCCATTTCATCATCATCATTGGTGTTAGTCTGTCAGTTACTCTAACTATTTTCTCTCGTGCCTTCGTTGAGGACCCCTTATTGCCTCACCTATGGCAGACCTCCTTCTATTGACATCAGTTCATTCATTCCAGAAGACAGGTCTAGAGGGCGATGTACCTTGGTTCCAGCTTCCACTCTTGTTTGATGCCTTAGATCAGGCAAAGGGACTCCTTATTTCCCTTTGAATTGATTGTTTCTCAGCTCCAGCTCCTTTCAGCATGATCGAGATCCTTATACTCGATGGTTCCGTGATGCAGTAGATGAAATCAGTGATTCCTGGGTGTGTGTGAGATGTCTCAACCCTCATGAGGGGGTGGCCCTATAGGTAGCCCCCCACATGCCCAGTTGACCTCTTCATTATAGCCTTTCGATGCAGCTCCATATATTTGATGACGTCGGCCTCAGCCACATGCAACACCCTTTTGATTGCGTATATCAGTCAGATTATCAGAGCCCTTTCCTATGTTCATGGGCATCTAGGTTGTATTTATATCTCATGTACTCAGATATTATTGTACAAGTCTTGGCTGTTATCCCAGGCACAATATGTATATGGAAATCATTATCTTGTTGCTTATCTGGCTCATGTTTATGCCAGCATGTACTATATTGGCCAGTCCTGTGGTTTTCTGGACGCCTTATTGTTTGTACTTTTCCTCGGCGGGCATAGGTATGCCTCCCCCGCCGCCTATAGCACAGGTACTTACGCACCAAAGAGACTTGTCACACCTGTAAGCCTTGCCTCCTCAGGGTATAGTTCTTTCAGCACTTTGGTCTACCTTATACTTCTCTCTCTTTGACTTCCCCTTCGATGTCTAGTGATTGAGTTCTTACAACATACTTCAGTCATACGATTAGCTCCAATGCTCACACGTTGGGGGGCAATCTGTTATACCATTTTTTGGTCATCTAACCTATTGTTATTAGATGGACCCAAGTACACCATGTAAGACCAATTTTACCCTAAGTAAAATTGCTTTCACTATGAAAATAACTTAGTAAACCACCTTCATTAAGTTGTTTATGGTCTAAACAGGAAACCCCATGAGGAAATATTAAATAAATATACATTTGTTTAATTTTCCTCAAGGAATAATTAGTTAAACAACAATTTAATTAATATTCCTGGTTATATTTAACCCAAAATAATGAAATTAATTAGATAAATCATTATTTATATTATTATTTTCTAAGAATGATTATCTAAACCTTATTTAAATAATATTATTTGTTAAATATGACTAATTCACCCTTAAATAATTAAAAAAATCATTATTTATTTGATTATTACTCAACCACATCCTTAAAATGATAAATGAATCATTTATTTATTTATTATTTACAAATAAAGGGATTTGACCCAAGTCAAATTCCTTTTCCCTCCAACAAATATAATAAAATATTCCATAAAATTTGGATCTTTATTTGGTTAATAATATTTTAATTATGCACCAATATCTAGACAAACTCAATATTTTGTTATAAATAGAAGGGTTTTCCCATTCATTTACCACCTTTTGTTGCCTAAAGATCACTCTGGATCTAAACTTTTGGTCTGAATATTCATCCACCATCATAGTCATATTTTGCTATTTTTGTCTGGGTTTTCTACACCATCAAGAGAGAGGAATTATAGATCTGAAGTGCTGAGGACTTACAAGAACCCATCCTATTGAGGAGAACAGGGAACACCCTCTTGTGTTTTCCTCCTAGGTGCCATTAATACAAGTTCAATTCAATATATTATTTTCTTGTCTATTGGATGCATGGAGAAAATATTGTTTTTTCTACTATTTAATGTCTTCTAATGCATAGATCTATATTTTTGCAGCATTTATCTTGATCACCTAACTGCAGATCTAAAGATATTAGCAGTCATTTTTGTTGTTAGGGCTGTTTGTTATGCACACCTAAAGTGGTCTTTTTTTGTACGCTTGGAATTAAGATTCATACTAACACATATGATGTAGGGTGAATGGACACACCAAGGATAATTTTCCTCTGCTAGTGGACTACATACAAGCTGGGGGACCAAGTCTGTTACGTCCTAAGGAAGCTTCAGGACCAAGTGGGTCGGCTCTATTGTACGATGACTATCGCGTTTCTGGGCTGCACGATACCAACCACTGCCCCCACCTTGCTGCATATATCCCAGAAGTAAAGCAACAATGGTGTAGGTTTTGTAGGTCTGTAGGACATGATGATCAGAACTGCTGAACGTATGATCTGATGATAGACCGAGGAAACCTATATAGGGTACAGTCAGACCCTTCATCACCTAGATCCCCCCGCGGGTATAGGAGGCTCCCCAGCTAGGGGCAGGGAAGGGGGATGGGGTGGAAGCACAGGTAGGGGTAGAGGCCAACTGATATTCTATAACTGCGGGGAATTAGGTCACTTTGCGAGGGACTGTATGAACCCAACATGACAGTCCTATAGATATTTCAGACAACTGGACCATGTGGTTGAAGATTGCCCAATTCTGATAGCCAAGATGCAGGAGAAGTAGCATACACCTATGAGGAATGTACAAAGGGTCAAGGAACAACCCCGAGATGAAGGACCAAGAATTAATGTTATAACACGTAGTGGCACGGCCACCGGAGGAGCTACGAAGAAAGCTGAGATGAAGCTTCTTATCTGTAAACCAACCGTTAAACAAGAAGGGTTGGACTTACTGAAGGAAAAGGAAACTTTTGTCACATCTTGCCAGGACTTTGCTAAGGCTAAAGCACCTACTCTTCAAACTCCTGTGCACCTTAGAGTAGACGATGAAGTTAAACCATTCCTGCATGTGTATATGAAGTTGATGCACAGCCATAAGGCCGTAGAACACCTCTAAGCCTTGATATATAGCTGTGCAGAAAAGACAACCCTAGCTATGGAAGTTAAGGATGTTCACAAACTGTATAAGCATAAGAGATGCACTGGTCGGGGATGCAGTTGACCGCACATATCGGTGATTATGAGATGGATCAGGTTATTAGAGACTTGGGGTCCGATGTGAACATACTACTTAAACAGACATGGCAGCGAATGGGAGAACCTAAATTGGAATGGTCCACTATTCAGTTGTGCATGGCTAATCAACAGAAGATCATATTGTTGGGAAAATTATCAAAGATTGTAGTAGATATTGCCGGAGTTAAGGTACAGGTTGACTTTGAAGTCATTCAGATTGTAGAAGACATAAACCCCTACTCGACACTCCTAGGATTGGATTGGGCCATTGATAGGGGCGGTATTATCAATTTTAAGAAATGTAGCATGGTGTTTGAAAGTAATGGAACACCGGTGATCATACCACTGGACCCCGTGGAAGGAGAAAGGTATACTGAGCCAACGTGGGAGGAAGAAGAGGTGGAAAAAATCTATAAGTAAACTGCAAGGGAGGAAGACTAGATCAATCCTACGACCGATGGTGTGCTTTGTTGGGAAAATGATAGCGAATGCTTTTCCGACTTCGACGAAGAAATATAAAATTGGAAAAACCGACTGCATGATGTCTCTGCGTTGCACTGTCTGCGAATTACCAGGGAATTCCATTGCATATCCTCTGAGGTAAGAGAACTACCCTACTTTGATGGTTTCGGTAGTATAAAGGAATTTTTGCACACATATGAAGCTGAGGTTCCAAGAGAACAGAGGCTATGGGCCCTTAATCTATCTATGCGTGCAATGCCTGGAAGATGGTGGGATACATATAAGGAGGTGTTTTAGGACTGGGAGGAATGTCAGGATATGACGATCCTGTGATTCGAGGCCCCAACTGAGGTATGTATCAAGAAGTTCCTTGGCCTTGTTTGCTTGGATGGAAAATTGGTGCGACCGAACTCTGAAGGAATGGGTTCACTTGTTTATTCATGCATTGGGACCAATCCCTACTACATGGTACTTGTATGCAGAGCTACATCAATGCAACCACCACTGGGAAAATTTGAAGGATGAATTCATTGGTACCTTTGGACTAACAGAGGGCTTGGAGGTGCTTGATGAAGCTCTACAAGATATAGATGCATTTGTGTTTGGTGAATCCATCTCCTCGGCCGCATTTGGGGTGCTGACATGGGAGACGTAGATGCAGGATATTGTCAATTGTCGCAATATAGCTATAGAATAATGTGATGAGAATCCACGCAATGTATCTATCCCAGAATTGGAGGGGGAGCGCGTAGTTGCAGGATCTCCACTACAGACGGTGGACATGACAAAACCTCTGAAACTGCGAGAAGTCAACATTGGCATTACAGAGCAGCCTAAGTTGGCTAAGATTGGTGACTATTGGGATGATGATACTGTAAGCAAGGTGGTTGAATTTCTCACAGAATACCAAGACTTATTCCCAACCAAGTTTTCAGAGCTCAAAGGGATCACAGGGGACCTAGGGGTTATGCACATCATGCTAAAATTGGATGCGCGACCAATAAAGTAGCGGCCTTATCGGCTGAATCCTAAATATAAATAGAAGGTTAAGGAGGAAATTGATAAAATTCTCACTGCAGGTATTATCGAGTTGGTCGAGAAGTCGGATTGGGTAAGTCCGATGGTAGTTCGGGAAAAGAAAATGAAGGGAGAAATCCGAATCTGTGTGGACTTATGCAAGTTAAATGACACCTGTGTACATGAACCATTTCCGACACCATTTTTCGATGAGATACTGGATAGTGTCGGAGGCCAGGAAGCATACTCATTCACTGATGGGTTCTACGGATACCATCAGATTAGAATCGCACCAGAAGATCGCAACAAGAATACATTTGCCACGGAATGGGGATCCTTCCAGTATACAGTCATGCCATTTGGACTCAAGAATGCCCTTGCTATCTTCTCATGGGCAGTTGTTGCAGTATTCAAGGAATTCATCCACAAATTTCTAGAAGTATATTTCGATGGCTTGACTATCTTCAGCTTAGTAAAGATGCATGTTTCAAACCTACGCATGATGTTGGACGCCTGCCAAAAACACCATATTTCCCTGAATATAAAAAAGTGTATCTTCTGCGTACCCTTCAGAATATTGCTTGGACATATAGTTTTCCAACAAGGGTTGATGGTGGACCCTACGAAGATTGCAGTTATCATCAATCTGGAAGTACCTACGACCGAGAAACATCTGCGTTCGATCCTTGGACATATGGGCTACTATAGAAAATTCATTGAGGGATATGCACTGATCACAACACCTCTAGAAAAGCTACTTAAGAAATATGTTTCATTCTTTTGGGATGACGAGTGCCAGAAGAGCTTTGAGCTACTCAAGGAAAATACAGTCTCTGCACCTATTCTTATTTTCCCCGATTGGGCAAAGGTATTTCATGTTCATGTTGATGCTTCGGGGATTTCCCTGGGAGCGGTCCTTATGTAGCCTGGCGCTAGAGACATTGATCACCCAATTGCATTTGCTAGTCGGAAACTCTCGAGTACAGAGCAAAATTATG
Organism: Pinus albicaulis; assembly: GCA_034641835.2. Taxonomy (NCBI): domain Eukaryota; kingdom Viridiplantae; phylum Streptophyta; class Pinopsida; order Pinales; family Pinaceae; genus Pinus; species Pinus albicaulis. The sequence goes on along the minus strand of CM076573.1, from coordinate 909,491,275 downwards.
CCACCATGGAGAGGGAGGGGTGGGGCATGGTCTATGGACTACAAAAGTATCGACACTATCTGTTAGGAGGACACTTTAAAATGTTTACAGATCATTTAGCGTTAAAGTACCTGGTGAATAAGCTTATGTTGGGGGGGGGGGGGGGAATCTGCAGGTGGTTGTTACTATTTCAAGAATACAATTTTGAAATCATAGTCAAGCCAAGGAATTTGAATGCTAGGCTGGATCATTTATCCCGAATTGAGAGAGGAGAAGAACCCACTAAATTGGAGGAAGGGTTGCCGGATACGCAGTTGTTCAGCATTAAGGTCATCGATGCGCACTTCATGGATATCATTCAGTTTCTGAATACATGCATGGCACCTACAGAATATTCATTACAACAAAAGAAGGAGTTTCTTACCTAGGCGGTGGATTTTACCATTATTGCAGGTCATTTATATAAACTAGGCACTGATGAAGTGCTACGTAGATATGTTCTAGAGCATGAATGACACGCTATCTTGGCAGAAGCTCACGAAGGTATAGCAGGTGGTCACTACGCAGGCAAGGTGATGACAAAAAAGATCTTGCGAGCTGGGCTATGGTGGCCTACCCTGCATAGTGACTCTCACGACTATTGTCTTGCGATACGTGCCGGCGGACAGGTAAGCCATCACGAAGAGACAAAATTCCATTACAACCGTAATTGGCTTTAAGAGCCTTTGACAAATGGGCCATCCATTTTGTGGGACCAATCAACCCACCAGGGAAGAAGACAGGTGGGCGCTACATAATTACTGCCACTGATTATGTAACTAGGTGGGTTGAAGCACAAGTGGTGAAGGATTGTACTGTAGATACTGTTGCACACTTCTTCTTTGAAGCGGTTGACCGCTTTGAATAAATATCTTGCGGGGAATGAAAGTCGCGCACAGCAATGAAACAATACAAGCACATTAAAAAAGTTTGATCCATCGTGAAAGGCACTGTATCGTCCATGGTAAAAACTGGGGTAATTGACTTTTAAAAAATCTTGGAGCAAGCCACGACTAGTGCAATGCGATACGGCCCGATTGGGACATGCGCATCCCATCGGTTCTCAGGCCTATCGGACGACTGCCCAGCTTCATGAGAAAACCCCATTTGAAGATCGTTTATGGCAAGGAGGCCATTATGCCAATGGAGTATATTGTTCCCAATCTAAGTATTGCAGCATTTACAAACATGGCATAACCTGACATCATGGATGAGTGTTTAGCACAACTTATGGCTTTGGAGGAAGATCGGTTTATTTCTAATTTCCATCAGCAAGTTTAGAAGGCCCGTGATAAGGCCTGACATGATCGACATATTCACCAGAAGACATTCGCGGGAGATGAACTGGTCCTCTTGTATGATAGCCATTTTGTGAAACACCCAGGGAAGTTCTAAAAACACTGGCTTGGACCCTATATAGTTAAGGAAATGACGGATGGCGGAGCTATTAGGCTAGCTACCCTGCGCGGCGATATGATACCAGGCTATGTCAATGGTAGCAAGGTCAAACCATATCAGATCAAATGACTATATGGTCGGAGTAGCTGTATAGGGTAGGATCTACCCACCAAAAAAATGAGTATGACCAGGGTACGTGGAGGAAGCAACCACAAAATGTTTGGAAGCTCGGAGGGGTGTGCAGGAGGCGCATGTGTCTATTCAAAGTGTAGTAGTAGCGTTGGGAGTGCAGGGGTGTGCTGGGCAAACAAGAGGTGTGAAAACTAGCCGTTGGAACAGTAAAATCGGGTAAAAAGCTAAAGTTACCGTTGAAAGGAGTGGGCGATCGACGTTTAATGAAGCAATTTATGGAGATTTTTTATCGTTTATCTGATGGTAAGTTTCAATTATGGTCCGCTCGAGCGTTAATGGCTCTCTGGGATTATAAAAGGGGATGGATCGGTCGAAATAGGGTTCCGTATCTTTTGTCTTGGTTGGGCTCTGCAGGATTATGCCTTAAGATAAATTGGGCCTACTATACATCTTTCATGTATGAACCACCTATCCCCTCCGATAGTAGCCACCCAGGGTTGGGATTCATTTTCCACGCCAGAATGTCGGTCACCAATTTGACGATACCCTCAATAGAGCCAGCAACCAAGGGGGTAGTAGAGGTTGAATCGGAAGCCGAAGCAGTCATCTCCACTCCGCCTCCAACAACAAAGAAAGGTAAGGAGAAAGTGCAAGGGTCAGGGAAGCCTGAAAAATGGGCTGGGGTAAAGCCGCGCACTTCTCCCCGCAATATGAAGTCACCATGGAAGGTGGCCCTAGTAGGTTCACTTAAACCAGCAGGTCTCCCATTATCTAATAAGGAAAAAAATTAGGTCGCTCAACCAATCAATTTTTTGCCACCATTTTTCGAACCTCGGAGGCCCTCGACCCACACATGAAAGAACCTCGATGGCTTGGTCACCTACCTGCAGATGCCATTGACCCCAGACGAGGTCCCCGTTATTGGCAAACCCTTTGGCAAGCTTCATGAGGTGAAGTTTGACGACTACGACCTAGCCAAATATGAGGCCTTTCCCCAGTTGGCCCCTGATTTTTACCTGGAACGGATACCAGAGAATGATAGGGTACAGGTTGTCCCTATGCACTGGGTGCGCGATTTGGTTGGTCCTGGGCTATTGAACCTCCTTAGGATGCCACATTTCAGCCATTACAATGTTACAGATCGCTTGGTACGCCAACTTCTCGCATTGGTCCACAACGATAGCTTGTGGATTCGGGACTGCATCCCTATTGATGTTGCGCTAATTCACCGAATTACTGGCCTCCCCATGGAAGGACCTGATCCAATGTTGCGGGTGGGCAAGAAGTATGAGCAGAAGATCGCTGACAGTGTGCATGAGACTTACCATGTAATACAGAATACTCGAGGGTTCATGATCAGTACCATCAACGACCCGGGAATGCAGATGGGTACATTGTTGCTCGCATGCAAGATAATGCACAAATGCCAGGCTGCCAACGTCCCCGCATATGTCATTCAGTTGGCACGTCAGTGCGAAAAAGGAGTGTGCTTCAACTGGGCCTAGCACCTGTGTAACGAACTTTTGGAAAATATCCGCGAAGCCTAGGATCAGGGGCGCCCATTCTGCTATTCTTGGCTGCTGCTGCTCATTGCATTGGTCGCATGGGAAGCACCGAAAGAAGAAGTCCTCCCCGAGTTCACTCCTAACATTTGCGAAGGAGTATGGTACACCAACTTGTGGGATTCCAAGGACGCGTAGTGTATCGAGGACAATCAGGTCTTCTAGGTTCTTTTTTAGAGAAGCTTGGCAGTAGCCATCAATTCCCGACCGCTGTAATATTCCCAAATGGGGAAGCAGCAATATATGAACACAATAATGGAAATAATAGTGAATAATATTACACCAAAATGTGTGAAAACCATGGATAAATTTTATTATGTAAATCAACAGCAATTATGTACAATAGAAGTGGGCACAACTCAAATAAACAAGGCAAACAAGCCTCCCATGAATACATATGCCAAAAGTAAAATGCTACTACATATCAGAATGCTCATGAACAAGAAAAACATAGTCATAGATGGTGAACTGCTATTGGAAATGTACAATGTGATATATCTGCAAATTTATGGCTCAAGAAGTTTCAGGAGAAAAAAACTAAGCTCCCAAACACAATTTCAAGACAATCCCGAAAGGATTTCCTAAAATATGCAGAAGTGCAGAAATGCCGGAGTGCAGCCCTAGGGCTGAGTAGCATTTGCAACTCAATGTTTGGAAGGAGATGGATTAAGATGATACATGAGATGAGTAAACCTCCTCTAATGGATCTTCCAAGTGAAAGGATGATCCTAACACTGAAGATCTCACCCTCCAATCAATCATTGCAACCTTTCACTGCAGATGCTCACTAAAATAATGCAGTCCAAGAGGTATACTACATTGTAGGTGAAAGAAAATAAGTTTTCCAAGTGCCAAGATGTGAAATCAGCTCCAAAATCTTCCTCACTGATCTCCCAGAGGAAAGAAAGCTTCCTCCTCTGAAAAACAAGCTCCGGAAGTGGTGTTATCAACCCTCCACTGCAACACCCTACAACACAACCCAACTCTAAACAAAAACTATGCTATAGCTGAAGGAGGTAGCTTGGCCTCAAGCCTGGATGTGGAGAAATGAAGTGCAAGATCCCTCAAGAGGCCTCTCAAGAAAGGATAAGGAATTCCTAAAAATGAATGCCTTGTGCTAAGCAGAATAGCAAACTCAACTAAACAGTTGAAGAAATCACAATAGTCATGCAGACCATAAATTCAATAATCCATAACATGTCTTGCTATCGTTGCCTTGCCCTCCTTATATAAAAATGGAAGCCTTATCACATTGGGTCCCACTCATTAGGGTTTCCTTCACCAAGGAATCTTCCTCCCACTATCACTGCGCTGTCTCCATAGATGATATCCACCTTCCATTCCAGCGCTGTTGACTTGGTCAAACTTGACCTTGTCCACATGTAATTGCCCCTATTCACACATGAGGGTGTGAAATATAGCTACTGTAATGATCCATTTTCACATCATAAGGGATTTTGTTCTTATTTTAGAAATGTAGGGGCCTCCTTACCCATTTATTCATCTCCTAGGTGTCAAAATAAAAAATCAATATTCCAATTAGCTGCATGCTAATTTTGGAATATTACAGTCCTCCCCTCCCAAAAGTTACTTGTCCTCAAGAAAATGCAAGGATAGAATTGATAAGTCTTCCCTCCTCCTCATGTAGCACCCACATATGATGAACTCCTCCAAGGAATGATATGTTGTCTCATCAATAAATCTCCATATTGCCCCTCCCAAGCATGCAAGCTAGCTAGATAGTTATCATCATGAAGAAGTAAAATAATCAAGGACGAAATAAGGTCTTGTCTAGATGTCCCTTTGAGGCGTGGGATCTGAAATTCATTGGGAATCATCATTCCCATGTGGATCCTCCATCCCCAAGCTATCATCCATACAAAATGAGTTACCTCCCCACATGGAAACTCTTGAAAATCCTCCTCCACCTTTGGCTCCTGCAATGTAGGTGGGCTGAATAACTGAACATGGTAGACAAAATAGCCTCCCCCACAATTTCCTCCTCTCCACTTATGATAAGTGTAGAGTATATGTTTATCTTGGGCTACAATAATATTGCACTCAAGTGGCAAGAAGAAAACTAGATCTCCAAAGACCTTTTCTCCAACGTTGTGAATCAAGCTAGCCCAAACCATCCCATATATGATGAATAGGACATGATCACCATATGGAATCAAAATGAGAAAAATAATAAAAGTTTCATATAGTGCTGAAAGGTACCAACAGTTTCACAAGTGTTCACAGTGTATTTTTCCTAACTGTTGTTTCAGAAAACAACATGGCAAGATGTTTCTTGACAAATTACTAGTTGTGTATGTCATCACATCTACTAGTGAATAGTAAATGGCTTGGTGTATCAACTAAGCATACATAAAGTAATAAAAAACTTGCCCAAGGCCACACAAAATATGGTTGTCTCCATCATATAATTTGGCCCAAAATTGACCATGGAGCCCAATGAGAAGCTTGCCCTCTTGTGGAGCATTGCACTGAATAGAAATGGTAAGACTATGCAAATACTGTGTTAGATAATCAATAAATGAAAAAATAAAATCTTACCATGTACTGGAAGTAAGATGATATATGGATCCATGAATAAGTCCTCCATAGTGGTATAACATACTCCCATGAAGAGGAATGAATCATATGCTGCATGAAGATCCCCATTCTTATGCTTGGAAATCCAAGTTAAGAATATCATATCTCTGTAATAGATGTTTCCATCCACTATTCAATCACTCTCACCTCCTCATTGTCCACTAAGTGCCTCATATGTGAAGTGATCCAAGGGGCACTCCATCAATAAACCCAAGCTCCCAAGTGACAGCGCTGTTGGCCTATGTAAATAGGCTCTTGCCAACTCATAGCTCCATTCTTTGACATGCCCATTGTCAAAGACATCTCCTACAATGCTGCTTTATATAGGAAATTCCTTCAAAAGTGGAAGTACTCCTGATCATCCAAGGCTAAGGAGTAGCCCCTATGTACCATGATAGTGCCATCTCTTACTCCTGCAACATTATGCAAAGTATAGGAGTAAATCTTCCCAAGATCTCCAAAGAGCAACCACAGCAATAATAGTTCTTGCTGCCTCCTCACACCTCCATTATACAAATCATGTGGTGAAAACATAATGATTGATATGAATAATTTCATATCAACGCAATGCATCCATACTCCTTGCTGCCATATGATGCAAGTGCTTAGCCAAATTTCCTCCACCCACATACCCTTTGAAAGAGGATATGTCACATGATGGCCAAACTTCTTCAAGAGTAGCCAACGCAGCCAAGCCTCCTGCTACCCAGTGTTATAGATTTGCAAGTATCTTTCTAGCCTCTTGCTCACCAACCACACCCATTCATCAAAATGTGGGTGCCTCCCATCAGGATCTACCTTGGTACTCTTCCAATGAAGACTACCATCCTCCCAAATCAGATTTCTCCTCTTGCATTTCATCGGATGTTGAAATGCAACTCCTTGGAGATCTCCTAGAGAAGATCTCACACCAATGACCATCTTGAATCCATAAGGATCCAAGTGTGTTGGAGGAAAAACCTCCTCACTGCTGCTTAATGAAAGCACTGTTAATCTCCTCAATGGTGTATTTGCTATCTCATGATCCAACTCAAGGGTGAACATATAGTTTTGGACAAGGTTCATCCTATCCTCCAAAAATTCACACCACAACCTCAAGTGTTGTGTGCAGCTCATCAATGGCACATTAGGATGATGGTTCATCCTGTCCTTGAAAAATTCAAGGTTGCATAGTGCAGTGCAATTCTGTTGTTCCACCTTAGCAGTATGCAATGGTATACATCCCTCCATAATATTTTCCGAAATAATAAGAAATGGAAACTTAGGCATACCTTGGTGAAATTTGGGAACATCCTGTAAGACTACAATATTTCCTTCCTCCAATGTGTTGGCTCCCCCAACTGCTGATGATGATGGCTGCTCCTTCATAGTTGTATCAGCGCTGGTACATGCCTCTTTCAATGGTGGTGAGGGCTTCTCCTCCTCTGATTTCTCCTTGCCAAATTTTTTAATCAACCTTTGAGTAAATTCTGCAAAAGTAGTCGCTCTTGCATGACTCAAATGGATGAACCACCAAATTTTTTCTTCACCCTCAAGGTGCAGTGCTTCAATCCCTATAGCCTCTCTTTCTACCACTGGATGTAGTAGGAAGAATGCATCTATTTTTCTTTCCCAAGCCCTTGCTGTATATGACCCATCAAAAGTAGACAATATAAACCTATTGCCCTTGAATCTCCCTTTGCTGCAAGGTCCCCTTTATTCCTTCAGCTGAATGAACTGTGGGAAAGCTAGAGTATTTTTGAAGGTTCTAGGTTGAGATTTGTACTCAACAAGGTATTCACTTAGAATCTTGTGATCCAAGTGTCCTCCATATTTATGCAATTTCTCTCCTTTTTCAAAAGGAAAGGGTATTTTCCCACTGCTTCTTTCTCCTCTTCTTTGTTTGACCTCCTTGTTGAGGTCCTTTCTAGATCTAAAAAGAGATGAGATAAAACTCACTCTCTCCATCATTCTGATATTTTTCTTCGAATTCTTATTCTTCTGATATCATAATGGCTAAGATCCACAAGCTGAGCCAAGATTATTTTCCGATACCACTGTAATATTCCCAAATGGGGAAGCAACAATATATGAACACAATAATGGACATAACACTGAATAATATTACACCAAAATGTGTGAAAACCATGGAGCCATTTTATTATGTAAATCAACAGTAATTATGTACAATAGAAGTGGGCACAACTCAAATAAACAAGGCAAACAAGCACCCCATGAATACATATGCCGAAAGTAAAATGATGCTACATAGCAGAATGCTCATGAACAAGAAGAACACAGTCATAGATGGTGCACTACTAGTGGAAATGTAAAATATGATATATTTGCAAATGTATGGCTCAAGAAGTGCTAGGAGAAAATATCTAAGCTCCCAAACACAATTTCAAGACTATTCGGAAAGGATTTCCTGAAATATGAAAAAGTGTAAAAATGCCGAAGTGCAGCCCTAGGGCTGAGTAGCAGCTGCAACTTGATGTCTGGAAGGAGATGGCTAAAGATGATATATGAGATTAATAAACCTCCTTCAATGGATCTTCCAACTGAAAGGCTGATCCTAACACTGAATATATCACCCTCCAATCAATCATTGCAACCTCTCATTGCAGATGCTCAGTAAAATAACGCAGTCCAAGAGATATAATGTGCTGTAGGTGAAAGAAAATATGTTGGCCAAGTGCTAAGATGTGAAATAAACTCCAGAATCTTCCTCACTGATCTCCCAAAGGAAATAAATATTCCTCCTCTGAAAAACAAGCTCTAAAAGTGGTGTTATCAACCCTCCACTGCAACACCCTGGAACACAACCCAACTCTAAATAGAAACTACGCTGTGGCTAAAGGAGGTAGCTTGGCCTCAAGCCTGGATGTGGAGAAATGAAGTGAAAGCTCCCTCAAGAGGCCTCTCAATAAAGGAGAATAAATTCCTAAGCAAGAATGCCTTGTGCTAAGCAACACAACAATCTCAACTAAACATTTGAAGAAAGCACAATAGTCATGCAGATCACAAATTCAATAATCCATAACATGTCTTGCTATGGCTACCTTGCACTCCTCATATACAAATGGAAGCCTTCTCACCTTGGGTCCCACTCATTAGGGTTTCCTTCACCAAGGAATCTTCCTCCCACTATCACTGTGTTGTCTCCATCTCCACCTTCCATTCTAGCGTTGTTGACTTGGTCAAACTTGACCTTGTCCACATGTAATTGTCCTTGTTGACACATGAGGGTGTGAAATTTAGCTACTATAATGATCCCTTTTCACATCATAAGGTATTTTATTCTTATTTTAGAATTGTAAGGGCCTCCTTACCCACTTATTCATCTCCTAGGTGTCAAAAGAAAAAATCAATATTCCAATTAGTTACATGCTAATTTTGGAATATTACAACCGCGCTTGTCTCCAATAGTGTATGACAAATAAAAAACCATCGCGGCATTTCAGATCACCATGCACCACATCCAAATTAGAGCACACAAAGATAAAGCTCGGGTCTCGCTCCCATATATGGATGTGGACGATGATATTGATCGCATAGTCGCTACATGGTCTCCGCAGTGGAAGATTGGGTTCAAAACCAATACAGTGGGCACCATAGGGGCAAGTGATACAAAGGGTACCCCAACTACCGCAGCCAAGGGAACTGGCAGATCAAGAAAAGGCATGGGGAAAGAAGGGACCATAGGGTCACAAAATTATTTGCAGCAGGATAAAAATACGGAGACGGAGTCTTGACTCCCCCAGAGGAAAAAAACAAACAGATGAGACCAAAAAGGGGCCACAAAAGAAGCAGCGCTCACAGTGAACAGAACGCGATGAAATGTTTACACTCACGGAAGGTGACCTAGAAAAAATCGCAGATGAGATCACCTTGGCCACAAAGGACAAGTGGCTGGCTTTGGAAGAGCAACATAAAGTCATGATCGACTCACTTTAGGCCGAGCTCCGAGCCTTGCAACTGAAAATGGACACACTGCAAACTAGTTTGGTCTAGGCCCGCTTAGCCTCTGCAGCTAGCAGCACCGCACTTGTTGTAGAAGAAAGGCACCTCTATCCCCTGTCAGGTGCAACCCTCACAGTAAGTCCACCCAACTTGGGAGCACAAGTACAGGCCTGCGCAGAGGTCCAAGTCGATCTAGAAATATTTACACATGATTCACTGCAGGTCCTACATAGCTCATTGTTTAAATAAATTCAACACTGGGACCATCAGGCCCACCATCAGCTCAGCACAACGGAGTAGACCATTATCGAACAAATGGCTAAGGTAACCAAGGTACATGTTGCGTAGATGGAGCTGGAGAATTTAATTGGTAGAATTTGCACCGATGTTCCCAATGAAATACCAGCCACATCTACCCCCCAGGCCAAGATTGAAGGGTTGGCCGTAGCCTTAAGAGCCTCCAAGGCAGAGATCCAGGTCGTCAAAGCTCAAATGGAACAGAAAATCACAGACATACAGGCTAAGCTGGAGCCAGAAACACCTCCAGAGGTCAGGGCCCAATGAGCTACGATGGTTACAACTGCCATGAATGTGATCATAGGCCAAATTGCTTAGGGTGCCCTATTATTGGACACAACAATGCAGCTATGGACCAAGGTACAACGTGATCCTCTCCTATGGGAAATCAATCAAACGCTGCGCCAGAAGGAAGAGGAGTTCGATCAATTGGAGGCTACCTTGACTATGTTGGTCGTTTCCCAACACTTGGCCCTACTGCGTGCCAACCAGGCCCTCAGAGATGACATAGAGGCCCTTCGATAGCGGAAGTAGGCGCTGAGTGATCACCTCAAACACTGGGCGGATGAGGCTCTCAAGCTATCCCATGATGTGGATGTTGCAGTGAAACAATTGAACCAGACATTGGAAAGTGTCGCAACTACTACAGAAGGCCCAACTTCATAGAATTTGGTAGAGATAGCTCAGACTATTGCTGTGAAAAGCGAAGGGGTGCTACCCCCACTAATTGACGCATTCAAGAAGCTTCAGGAAAATATGGAGGACCCACGACCGCCGTGACTCAGGGCGAGTCACAAGATTTTGTTGGGGGACTATTGGAACAGGGTCCCCTAAAACGCTATGAATTTTGTATAATTTTTTATTGTTTAGTCTAACGCAGGGGCTTTGGGGTGGGTGAAATCCCCTAGCACATTGTAAATGTGTCAAGGGTAGACCAAGAGTCTGTAAACCACGATTTGTAGACCATTGGATGCATAGGCTAAATCAGGATAAATAGATGAACCTTTTTGAGTCTTAGGTAGAAAAGAATAGAGATTGATGCAAAGCATGAATTGTTAGATATGTGGTAGGTTTGTTTGGGTTAGGACTCCTGCTGGCTATGTGCAGACCCTGCTGGTTGTGTGTGCAGGTGGTATTCTGGGAATGTAAGCAGATTTTGGTAGTAATATATATGTGGAAGTATTGTGGACATCTGATGTTAGCTGGATCTGTTCTGTTATGATTGATGCGAACGTGGGTTATATGATTAAGCATGAAAAGTATCTGTTAATAGTTTCAAACTGTCTGTGTTTCTGGTGTATGTATCTATGATCTGTTAAATTGTTGCGATTATACTATTCTGTGATCCTAACTGGTAGTGTGCACGTGGATGCGAACCTATTAAGTAGTTCTGATAGCGACGTTCTGGTTATATATTGAAAACATTGTGAACAACTTCTTGCTAAATAGATATGATAATCATGGACCGTCTTGACTTACCTGCTCTCTCCTAGGGTGCAGAAACCTGGTTCCAACAACCTCCCATACTACTTCAGGTGAGACTTTGGCCTATGCAAGTAGGTCACTCCCAAAGGGGCTAGTGGTATAGGGGTTTGTTGGCAAGCAGGTCACTGCTAAAAGGGCCAGTGGTATAGGGGTTTTTTGGCAAACCTTAAACTCCGAACTAGGGTTAGGACCCCTCGAGCCAACATTACTCAACCAAAATAGGATAAATAATGCCTTGTGAATGTTTTCCTAAAACCTTGCCTCCATATCCCATTTTAAACATCAACTGGGACCCTATACCTCTAGTGTTCTTTTCAAATGAACCAACACATATATCTGAAGAGGAAACTGAAGACAAATTTGAGTGAATTACCTCTGCTTCACGCATGTTCTTGGTCAAAGCCTCTTGGGATTGATGGAGCTGCATCTCCATTTCATGCATTCTTTGAAGAATTTCTTCCTTATCTTTCTTCATAGCAAAAAATTGCTCACGAAGTCTAGTGATTCCTATTCTATCTTCTTACAAAATTTGCACCATCTCCTTCAGGATGTAGAAGTCTTGCTTCATGTCTTCATCGAAGAATCTTGTGAAGGAGGAGGATTTTGAAAACTCACTTGATGAAGTTTTCATATTATGAAAATGAACAAAATAACTTCAATCAACAATTCCAAAGCTTTCAAAACAATTGACAAAGCTTAAAAACAAAATGGTTGTAGAGTCAAGCTCTTCTTCAAGCAGCATTTTGCAAACAAACCCTTCTTATAATTCAAGGGTTGCCTTGAGGTCCTTTGGGTAAGGAGAATACCTTTAGCCCTTATCCCTTCTTTTACTCTCATGGACTTAGCTAACAGTAGCTCTCCCTTCACCTCTAGCAAACCCAAGCAACAGTCAGTTTGCAAACAGTCAAGTCCTTACACTGTTAAACACCTTTGAAGTCAAACAAGAAAAATTGTGCTCTGTCAGGAAAGAAACTATGCTCTGATACCAATCTGATCTAAAAATGGGTTGGATAACTTGTTATTCTCTTCAAGAGCCTCCCATTTAGTCAAACAAATAAAAGATCTAGCTTATACTTGACTTTTGCGTAATTTTATACTTGAAACAAGTGTATGTTTCTTAACTGTTTAACTGCCTTAAGCCCATTTGTTTTTGCTGAATTTAAACATGTGAAACAACCATATAATGCAAAAAATAAAAATCAACACATAACATAACATGTAATCTAGGAGTTTTCCCGAATATCGTGGGTTATTTCTCCTTGAGCTCTTGTCATCTTGACTTGGCTCTTTGGGATTATGGAAAATTTTCTTTTACAAGTTACAAAATCAATTCCAATGGTTTTTGGAACTAAACCAATGGTTTTAGAATACCATTTATATCCTTCTCATGGTTGTCATCACTCTGAAAACATAACTAGGCTCCCTTAGATTTGATTCCTTCTATCGGTGCACTTGAGCTACCCTGAGCTTCTCTATGGCACTAAATCCCTCATAATTATTTTATGTCCTTGAAACCTCACCTACTATCTCTAGCACATATTAGACCTCCAAAATGGACTGATCATTTTCTCCAAATGAGCATTGGCTCCCCAATCTAGGTCTCCATCCATTGATGGCCCTCGGCTGCCCAAAACTTCCCTATAGATATTTGACCTTCAAAAGTATTCAAATGGCTCTGAAAATATTTTCATTGGATTCAAAATTTCCAAAATAGTCAGAACAAACTATTCACTTGCACAAATTGGCCTTTGGCTGCTCCGGTTTCACCTCCAACACCTGGTGGTACCCCTTGGAACTAGGGTCACTGAAAAATTCTTTGAAGCATCTTGACCTTCAAAAGTTTTCAAAAGCTTATGAAAATCCCTCCATTGGATTCAGAAAGCTCAAAATAGTCAGAATGACTATTTTTTTGCTGAGAATGGATACTGGTTGCTCTGGATAGCCTCATTCTCCTATTGGCACTTGCTGGCCCTGGTGGCCCCTGGAACTTCTCTGAAGCATATTAGCCTTCAAAAGTCCTCTACAGGCTCTACAAACCACACCATTAGAACCATAACATCTGAAACATCCAAAAATGACTATTGGATTGTTGAAAAGGGCTCAAACTACTGCTGGCCCCTGGCGGCCCTAGTGGCCCATAGAACTTATCTAAAGCAAAAACCTGCTAAAAAAATCCTATGATGGCTCTGCAACTCTCACCAATGAGTTTGGAATGTCTGAGATAGTCTAAATTGACTATTGGCACTCAAAAATTAGTCAAATCTTGCTCAAGATAGAGCCTAAACTCATTTTTCCCTATGTCACCCAAAAATCCTCCACAAAATGTAGAGAGACTGAAGTTAACTGTAGATAGATTTGGGATTTCCAACAACAATGGAGCTTCGGATAAAAATCCGCCAACAAAAACCGTTAGCATTTAATGGACTGTTGGGGTGGCCACATGGCCCCATGCCCCGCGGTCACGATCATGGTTTGCATTGGAGTGGAACTAAACACCGAAACTAGAGTTGGATGTGGAGTAGAACCAGATTTCTCCCCTAACCGCCAGCGTAACCCTAGCAGTATACTTTGCCATGTGATGAGTCATGTGGTCACATGAATTGTTTGCGGTCGGTGTTTAAAATTTGTTGTTGCGGTTTGATAACGTGACATGTGACCATTAAACATAAATGTTGGGAGTATTGTTGATGGTTAGGGCTTAAATATTTTTCCCAGGGTCACAGGCCAGTGGCCATGGGGGGAGGGGCTGGCCCCTCCAACCCCCAAATATATTTTCATTACCGTTTAAACAAACGCCGAGTTCTTATATAGTTAAGATCCAACAGACAGATGAAATGGTAGAGCGCTCGAGTGCATGCAGAGAGGTATCAGGGTCAAGCCCTAGCAACCCACATAAATTTTATTACACTATGCATGGGCCACGTGGCAGCCTCCGGGCCTGCCACGTGGCAGCCTCCCATTGGCCCTTAAAAGAACACGTGCTACTCATCCAAAAAACCATAACATGCCACTTGGAATGATTTGATTGGTCCAAATGGAATATTCTAGGAATATTACGAGGACTATTCCAGGAATATTCCCTAGAATATTTTTTTTTGAATTTCCAAAAAACTGAGTCAAACTTGTTCAAAAGCCAGAAATTGCAGTTTACTGGACTTTTCAAATCGCGATAACTTCTTCATACGGTGTTGGTTTTTAGAACCGTTCACAGTGCCAGAATCAGGAAGACGAGATCTATATGGTCACTTTGGTTTGGCACACTTTAGAACACGTTGAAATTTGAGATATCACTTAGGTCCTTGATCCAAATTTGATCAAGTAAGTTCTTCCACTTAATAAGATACTTGAAATTGATCAATTTCGTAACTGTTAGATTCTTGTTTTTCATGATTTCTTCAGGATCCAATATGATTTTTCCTTCCTCATAAATTTCTAGAAATATAGTTTTAACTAGGATCACGCTCCCTATAACCTTATTTAAGCATGAAACATGGAAAATTGGATGTACTCATGAAGATGTAGGTAGCTCCAATTTTTATTCCATAGTACCAATCTTTTGCAACACCTTTTAAGGGCCATAATACCTGGGTGATAATTTATTATCCTTCTTAGCTTACTTGAGGGACATTTGTTTACATGGTTGTAGTCATAAAAATACTCAATATCCCCCATCAAAACTTATTTCACTGTGATGTTGATATGTCTATTGTTTCATTCGATTTTGCACCAAATTCAAGTTATCCTTTAAGAATTGGAGAACTTGTTGTTGATGCTCGATGTGATCATCCATTGTTTGAACCTTATAATTTCCTCTTAAATATGTGTGATGGATGATGGATGATATTCATAAAGCACCATAAATGGGATCATTTTTTTTGCAGTATGGAAGGAAGTGTTATACCACCATTCTGCTAGAGGTAACTGCTTGACCAATTGTGTTTGTTTACCAAATACAAATAAACCAAGATATAATTCCAAACATTTGTTTTCTATTTCATTTTTTCCATAAAATTGAGAATGATAAGATGACCTATGAGATAATTGAGTACCAAGATAGGAAAATAATTTTAACCAAAAGTTTCTAGTGAAAATGGGACCTATGTCACTTAAAATAATATTTGGGTTTCCGTTTGTTGTAAAAGACTTGTGGTCTTAATTGTCTCAACTTTACTTTTTTGGAAAACCAAACTTTCTGCCACAAACTTCTAAATATCATAGTTAAGGTCATCCAAAAAAAAAATCGTTCTTGACCCTGTGGTAAGTTTTTAAAAATCCCGAGTGCCCTGCTATGGGAGAGGTGTACAATTCCAAAAGAACCTTTTATTTGATTTGGGAGTTATTACATAGATATAAATTATCTTTGTAACACAGTGAATCATTTTTCTAGATAAATGTATTAGATTCACTAGGATCTTGTTGCAAAATTTGAATGAGTTTCCACACCTCTTCACCATTATTCCATTCATCCCTTGCTTCATTTATCTAATTACGTTGGATAATAGAAATTTAACAAAGCAATGCCTGCACGTCCTCATCCCTTCTTGAGAGTGCATCTGCAACAATATTTTGTTTCCCTTTTTTGTAGATGATTCCATAATTCTTAACAAATTTCAATAATACCTTGTCAACTCGAGAAATCCTCAAATATGCCTTAAGTTTGTGGGGGTTTTCCATTCCTTGATGGCTCTAATTTTGTTAGGGTCTACCTTAACACCCTAATGAGATACAATATGACCCAAATATTCCACTTCCTGTACCCCAAAGGAACATTTGGAGGGGTTTTCATACAATTGTTTCTCCTCTAATAGTTTGAGAACCCCATCAACATGTTGAACATGATCTTACCAAGACTCATTGTAGATTAGTATATCATCAAAAAATACTAACACAAATTTTCTAAGGAAGGGTTTGAAAGTATAATTCATCAAACCTTGAAATGTGTAATGTGCATTAGTAAGGTCAAAAGTCATGACAAAAAATTCATAAAGACCTTCATAAGTTATGAATGTTATTTTCAAATGTATTTCATCTTCATTCTAATTTGATGATATCCTGAACAAAGATACATATTGGTGAAGTAAATTTCTCCATGTAGTTCATTCAACATTTCATCATCAATGATAAGAATGAGAAATTTATCTTTAATACTGAGCTTTTTGATCGCTCTATAATCTAGACACATATGCCATGATTCATCCTTCTTGTGCACCAAAACTACTAGAGAAGAGAAAGAACTTTGGATCGGTTGAATTATACCTGCCTCTAGAATTTCTAAAACCATACGTTCAATTTCACTCTTTTAGGCATAGGAAATATGTAAGGTATGATGTTTGGAGGGACACATCCTAGAATCAAGTGAATAACATGATCATGATCGTGAATAGGTGGGGGACCTTTTGGAGCCTCAAATAACTCGGAATGATTTTCAAGGACTCTTTAGATATTTGGAGAAATGAATGAATTAGATGTTCAAACATCTAGTGGGCATAAATGTGCAACTACCCCTAATTTTTCCTTCTTCAAAAAATATTTCATGCCATTAGAGTTGATTATATTCCCATATTTCCTGATGATACCCCTTAATTCAATTTCCTTTCCTTCCCTGAAAAAAATTCAAGAAAAGTGCTTGAAAATTAAAATCTATTGCCCCAAAATATTCTAACCATTGGACTCCTAATACAACATTGGCACCAACCATTGGAATAGAAAGCATTGAACTATTCAATACATCATCCCCCATGGTTATCTTCATATTATGGAACTTCCCTAAACAATTTATAGTTCCTCCATTTCCAACCATCACTTGACACTCTAATGTTTGATATGGAAAGAAATTCAAATCCTTGGCTATCTTAAAATGAATAAAATTATGGGTACTACCTAAATCAATTAGAACTATTACCTTATTCTTATTGATATATCCATCTATCTTGAGATTTTGAGGAGTGGTAATTCCATCTAATGCATTACAAGACATGGTCAGATTCATTTCTTTTTTTTCAACCCTTGGGGTTGGTTCTTGGTGTATATCTTCTTCTTTGGATGTTTCTTGTTCCTTTTCTTCCTCCTCTTCACAATATATATAATATAATTTCTTCTAAGCACACTTGTGACCTTTACTGTATTTTTTATCACAAATGTAGAAAATCCCCTTTGCTCTTTTTTCCTCTAGTTGTTGTGGTGTAAACCTTGTCAGTTGTGGGAGGCTAGGAGTGACAACACTTCCATGTTTATAGTTGTGAGTGGTAGACATCCTTGTTGCCATAATGTTTCTTTAAAATTTTCTTACCACCCTGAATTCCTTCTCCAATGACTTAGGTTTCCAAAGGTGAACCTCATGTTGGATGTTATCCTTTAAAGTTCCTATGAAGACATTAGTCAGATGCTCCTCTAGAATATAAATTAACTTGATATTGAATTTTTAGAAGTCCTCAATGTAATATCCAATTGAAACCTTTTGATTGAGATTTATCAATTGTATAAAGAAGGTATTTCTCTTTGTATCCTCATAATACACTATCAATTCCTTCGTAAAAATTATTTGAGTGACAAGTGACTTACGAGATCAAACCCATCAATACCACACAAGTTGATTAGGTTCTAAATATAAAGATGAAATGTGTACCTTTTGCATGTGTTATACATCATGTATATCAAATAAATTCTCCATATGTAGTATCCACGTTACTGGGTCCTCTCCATAAAACTTCATCATATAGATATTTGGAATATGGTTGGTCTTCAACCCAAATTTAGAGTCTCCAAAATCACGATTCACATTCCTTTTTTTCTCATCATGAGTTTCATGGAATACCTTATCACCACTAGGAATCATTTATTGTAGAAACATTTTTATACCTTCATTCAAACCTTCCATTTATGAATTTAAACCATCCTTCAAACTTTCCATGCCCCTTTTTAATTTTTCTCCTAAACCATCCATCTTAGCTTCCAATTCTTTTTTGGTTTCTCTCTGTGAAAGCGAAAATTGTTGCACTTGTTCACGTACTTTTGATATATCATGTTGCATTTATTTCTCTTATTCATGCGTCATAGTAGATATTTCTTTTGGCTTGATGGGTGTATCATTTTTATTGAGTGATTTTGGAACCAAATAATGATATCTATGCTTTTTTATGCCCCTTGAATCACTTCAAACTGATTTTTCAAACAAAAATTGTGCAAATTTAAAAATACACACTTATTAAGATCTTGAGCGCTTGTTGATATGTGTGAACTTGAAACTATTGTATCTCTGTGATTCCAGCCTCCCAAGGTCTAAAATTATGTCTTGAGGTAGGTATTTGTGTCTTCTTTCCAACCCACAAGTTATACCAAGATTTAATTCTTCAAGGTAAATTTATGCCAAATCTCCCACAATGACCTGATTATGGATGGTTTTAGTATAGTGAAATTGTATGGGATGTCATGTGTCATTGTTTTAACCTTCATCCCTAAAAGCCATACCTGAAAAAATAAATTTTGTGCGATTTTATTCACTTTTGAAAAAATTCAAATATGATGCTCGAGGAGAAATTTATGACGATTTCCCTTAAAAAACACGTTTGAGACTAGATTATAGAGTATACATAAACCATAACTTCCTTATATCATATATTTGAAAACATAGTGAACCAAGGTCTAAAATTGTAACCTGATGTTCATCCAAATTTCTTCTCCGCATGGTAACAATTTCACGGTCTAAAGCTTAAAAGAAAAATTATAACAAAAATTCTACAATACCCTGTTTGAAGCAACAAAACACTAGAATCAAAAGATTTGATACCAAATGCTATATATCCAGATAAAAATAGCACACAAACATTAGAAAATTAGATCAACAACTAGATAAGAGGCCACTTCGAGGGGAGACCTCTCTTTACATCACATAAATGAAAATTTATTGGATGATTCAAATGACAAGACCTCCTTGGTATATATAAGAGTCCAAAGAGTCAGAATATAATTAGGGCCCACCTAACAATAATAATGTAAGGGAACAACAATAACAATAGTTGGGTTCTATGGGGAAAAATAATAATATGGGGGCTACACTAATATTATAGGGACCTGACATCATCGTTCCATGCAAATGAATTTTTCTTCAAGAGAGATCCAAGTGGGTGTAGAGCAAACATAGTTCTTAACAAATTTTAAATCGTATCTTGTAACTCTCAAAATTCCTCTAAGACCCTTGATGTTCTTAGGAATCGGCCATTCTGTAATAGCTTCGATCTTTTAGTTTCCACCTTAATGCATTCCATTAAAACAATCTGACCCAAATACTCTATTTTTTTCCAAAAGAACATGTGGGTCCTTTTACATACAATTTGATTGTTCACACAAATTTTTAGAATTTTATCTGCGTGTTTAATGTTTTCTTCCCATAATTTTCCATAAATTATAATATTATCAAAGAAAACCAAAACAAATTTTCTAATATGGAGTCGAGAGATTTTTTTCATAAGACTTTGAATAGTAGGAGGAGCATTAGTCAACCCATGAGGCATGATCAAGAACTCATCGTCTATTTCATGTTTTCTAAAAGCTATTTTGTGAATGTATTATTTCATTAATCTAATCTAGTGGCATATTGATTTGAGATCAAACTTTGTAAAATAAGCCACTCCATGAAGCTCATGTAATTTCTCATAAATATTTAGGATAGGTAATTTATCCTTAATAATGATTTTTTTTACATATTTATAATCAAAACACATCCTCCAATAATTATCTTTTTTCTTCTCACCATCACTATTGGAGCTAAAAATGAACTACTATGTTGAATAATACCTGAATCTAGCATCTCTTGTACCATTTTTTCAATCTCCCATTTTTTTGGTGAGGATATAAGACCTTTTATTAGGAGTAATTCTAGGTATTACTTTAATTGCAATTTCATGATCTCTAGATGAGGAAAAACCTTTGGGAATTTATTGGAATGCCCTATAGTGTTTTTCCAAGGTGCATTTTTATTTCAAAATAATATTTTCATCCTCTTGCTTAATTTCCATATATTAAAATTTAAACACAACTGCATCACTACCATATTTTTAGGAGAATTTCCTTTCTAGGAAGGCCCTATAGTAATTTTCGAAGGTGAATTTTTATTCCATGGGGATATTTTCATTTTCCTACTTAATTTTCAATAAATTACAATTTAATCACAAATCCATCACTACCCTAAATGAAATTTTCCATTGTATAAGATTTGATGACTTGAGAAGGTCTATATTCACCCTTTGTTCTCATATTGAATTCATTCCAATTTAAATCTCATGAATAAATATTATACTTTTTATAAACTTTACCCAAGTTTCTCAACCATTGAATCCCTATGACAACATCTACACCTCCAATTGGAATGGAATATATTTGGATTTCCATTTTATATTCTCCCATGCCTAGTTTAATGTTGTGGAAATTTCATGCATAACCAATACTCTCTCCATTGGCAAGTGAAACTTGAAAATATGTTGCTCAATATGAAAAACAATTTAGGTCCTCTGTCATTCTTGTATCAATGAGGTTATGGGTACTATTCAAGTCAATAAATTCCATGACAATTTTCTTCTTAATGTAACCAACAATCTTCAGGGTTTGGGGAGATAAAAAACTTACCAATGCATGAACAAATATATCACACCTTTCTTAATCATATGTGTGCACAATTTCTATCTATATTTCATGCTCCTTTAAGTTCACAAATTCCTCACTTCTTAGTGAAGATGTATTCATTTCCTCTTCATAATTATTTTCTAACGTGAAAATTTTTGTTTCTTGACATTTATTCCCCTTTGACCATTTTTTGTTACAGTCAAATCATAGTCCTTTTGCTCTTATTTCCTTTATTTCTTCTATGATATTTGAGTAGGTTTAGGTAAGGTTGTATTATGAACCCCAAAATAATCTCTACTTCTCGTGTATGCTCCCATGGTATACTTGCTTGCGGCCTTATTTTTGGCTTGAATATGATGAGAAAATTGCATATTTTCCATAAAATTTTCCTAATATATTAGTAAACTATCATGTTTAATGTATTATTTAATCCACTCTTGTAAGATTCAAAAAAATATTCATCATTTATATTATCCACCCTTGCCACAAAACCATGAAATTCTAAATTATAATCTTCAATATCACTAGATTGCTAGATTATTGTCAATTCATTGAAGTAATATTACTCCCAAGATTTCCATATTGTTCTTTTAAGTCTTTTGTGAATAAACCTCAAGTATAAGGATAAGAATGAGGCTTCCTTTTAAAAACCCATTAATACCATTGATAGGGTTTAATCTCAAAGTTCAAAGATCCTAGGTGAATCCTTTTCTTACCATCCATCATGTTATGGAATTCAAAGTTTCTCTCTATTTGGTGTGCTAATGTAAAGACCTTTATTCTGTAAAATTACTTTAATTCAACTTTGAGAAGGTTCAGTCCTTTAGGAAAAAATCCATGATAAGCTCCACAACTAGAGTTAAATCCACTAGAACAACTATAGTTGTTCAACTTGAATACTACGTTTATTTTCCTGAGTTACTTTAGACACATTATCAATTTTAAGGAGTCTCCTATTTAATACTTCTAGTTTTTTGTTCCATTCCATCCATATTTAGCTTTTAAATATTTTATCTTTTTATATTTTTCTTCCTCATTTTGATCTATCTTTGCCTTTAAAATCCATTTTAATTGATTCTCACCTCTGTGAAAACTAATTTTCCAACTTGTTTACTGAGTACTTGACATATTATATTTTTTCATGTGTCATGGATGAGCCTTTAGGAGGTTTAATGGGTAAAGTAGATTTTGGATATTTATTTGGAGGAATGTGAGAAATAATAATAATACTCCAATTTATCACAATTTTTAGCCACTAAAAGAATGGATCTTTCAATAAAAATTTCCATCACTTGTAAGTTATGTGCCTTGAAAATGTTAATCTTAAGACTTTCTAGATATTTTACCTTTCCCTTGATATATATCCAATATTTAAGCCATAATGAATTTTAAAATTTATCATGTAGTACTATGATATGTCTTATTTTCAATTACACAAGTTTGAATAAGACTTGATGTGCTAAGTGAAAATTATGGTAACTTTTCCAAAACTTGTTCATTTTTTAACTCTTCCCAAGAGTGAACTTGTAAAGTGTTCCATGTGTCTAATTTTTTAAATTGGATTTTGAAATTTGTACCTGAGACACTTCATTATGTCTATTTGTATCTCAAAAAAATCAACAATATGAAGTGTCCCAAAAAAATTATAGTGAAAATGCCAAGCTCACTCATTTGAAACTGATTTGAGGACCATTCAAAAACCTTGGCTTCTAAAAGGTATATTTTTTACAGTATAGCAAACCAAAATACGAATATTTTACTAGACGTACCTCTCTATTTTTTTCTTTATATGATCAAAATTTCATGGTCTAAAGCATTACATAAAAAATTCATAATGCATATTACAAGATTATTTGTTTGAAACTAATGTATGAACCATTTAGAAACCCTAACTTTTTTTTGGGTATGTATCTGGAATTTTAGTGAATTGGAATATGAAATTTTTACCAAAAAATCCCTAAAATATCTTAGAAATGTGCTCAAAATTTTCCATCCAAAAATTCCCCAAAAATAACTATGGAAAAAATTCCAAGATCACTCATTTGAAATTGATTTTAGGACCATTCAAAAACCCTAACTTCCATAGGATGTATCTTTAAAATTGTAGTGAACCAAAATATTAATTTTTGATGAGAGGAAATTTACAATATGTACTAAATTTTATCAAAATTTCATAGTTTGAATCGTCTCCAAGAAAATGATATGACAAAAATGCCATGATGACTTGTTTGAAGTAGCAAAATCCTAGGTTCATATGCTCTAATACCAATGGCTATGAGTCTTGCACTTTAAAAATGATAATAAGCCAATAATTACATTCAACTTCAATGGGGAAACTTCCCTTTACAATGAATCATAATGTATAAGACAATATTGGATGGTCCCAATACTAGCTCTCATTAGTATACATATAAGAGACCAAGGGTACAATTAAAATTCTAGCATATAATGAAAGGTTATAGTTAACTTCCTATATAACAAATAAACTAATAATGAATCCTTATTAGGGTCTTAATATATGGGCCCTAAGGGCCTTGACATTCTCTAATATAATTTGAGCAATATTTTCAATGCTTTTCTTCAAAAAAAAATCTTCAAAATTAAATTGTTGTTCACCTCAAAGGATTTCTTTTCAATTAATGTTGAGCCATGCATGTAATAGATCAATCATTAGAATTATTTCTGGAGCTTGTTCTAGTTCTTGTTTCTTGATCTTCTTGAATGGAGCTCTCTTGATACATGGGATTATTGTATTTCCCAAGTCATCCAAAAATGGAATAGTATACACTCAACCTCAAACACTTCCAATTAAGTCAACTAGCATGAAAATTATACTGGTGTTGGGGCCAAGTCCTTCCCACACCATAATTTGGTCATGTGAAGGGATAATTGAATATAAAAAGGGTTGGGTAGTGCTTAGAAATATTATTGTTACACTCACCTTTGATGGGACACATTCTTCAAGTTGATGACCCATTTTTTTAATAACTAGTTGGTAAAAAAGTATTTAATTAAACCCACCATGCTAGGTGAAAAATTTTCATTGTTATTCATGCTTTCCATTCGATTCTTTGTGAATCAAGGCTCACTGACTAAAGTCATTTGGATCACAACTAGCCATATCATAAAGGAAAGAAATTTGATGGCTTCTCTCAAATATAGGCATTGTTTTTAGATATCCTTGATAATGTTATCAAATTCTCTAACCAGTTGAGGATGGTTCCACTTTGTTGGGTTTTCCTTATGGCCTCCACTATTTTCAACTTTATGTTTTATGCCCAAATTGTAATGGTGAAAAAAAGTGATATGATGATGCATTCCCATTTAGCATGATGTTATTTGTCTTGTATGATAATTAGCCCCTTTTAGTTCTTGGCTTGTGTTGATCCAATAAGTTGATGTATTCGATAAGAAGGATTGTTTTTGTTTGGCACCCTATCACCTCCATGAGTTAGCCTAATTATTATATGAATTAAACTAGCTATGATTGGTCCTTATCATTCCAACCAAAATTATCCTCCATGATATTGAATTATGATGAATTTTCTTTCATCTTCTTTCTATCCCCCAAAATTTGCAAATAATGTGGAACCAAAATAATGTCTACTATGAGCGAAATTGATCTTCTAATTTTATTTATTCCATAATCCAAATTCCTTCCCCAAATCTATGAATTTTTTTGTGTGTTTCTCCCATGGAACTTTTTCCATCTTATCATACCTAATGTTATGCAATGAGAAACTCAAGATCTATCATAATTACCTTGTTCAATGAATTTTTAATTCTAAACTCAACTAGAGTTTCCATTGAGTATATTTGTCCCATAATTTTCAACATTTTTGCAAGTGGAGTGATTTTGAGTGTTTCATTGGGCTCTATGGTTACAACATTTGATAGATCGAGTTTTTGGTTTGCAATTATGTTGTTCGATTGCTTAGGCATAAAATTCAAAGTGACAAAGTCATAATAAACACCCATATTTATAGGTTGGTTAGGTTGAGGCATACTAAATTCTAGTTGGGGAACAATTAGTAGGAACACTTTGGCATTTATTTCTTGCATTATTACTTTTTGATGTGATTAGTCTGCAAGACAAAAAAGTAGTTGATGTGTGATCCTGTCTAGTTGGTTTTTGGTTGAGTTGAAATATCCACATTGGTTGAATCTACTAACTTAGTGAAATTTTTCATTTTGGTTGAGTATTTTAACTTAGTTGGTCCTTTCATTCCAATAAATTCTTTCAACTTGGTCATTTATTTCATTCTAGTCAAGTCTTTCCACTCAATCAACTCCTTCATTCTGGTCAACTATTTTGACTTAGTCGACTCATCCATTTGTTAGAAACTAGGAGAATAATATGAGGGGGGGGTGAATCAATCTTTTAACAAATTTTAACAATATTCTTACTCAAAGGAAAAATACTTAGCAACATCATAAAAATACCATCCCACCAATCTCATAAAGTCTGGACAAATTTTTTTAACATGGAAACCGAACTAGGAAAACCACAATATTTTTTTTATTATGATGAAAAAGTAAAGCTACAACTTCATATTACATCAAGTTTTGTAGCCTACAACTTATAAAGGCTTCAACCTCCTTTATTTCTACAAGCACCAACTTATTGACTATTACAGGCACCATTATGAAGGAAACACCAACTCCCTATTTATTAGCACCAATTGAAAGGAAGCACAAACTCCATGTTATTCAAGCACCTACCTGCACAACCTTTCAGATCAATCTTTCATAAAATTTCAAACTAATATCTTGAGGCTTCTATTTTACAAAATATTTTTGAAATAATTCTCTATTTATCTCTTTTAGACACACATTCACTACTCTCTCAGAGTTTTCACTTCCACACATACTGAATATGATATTATCTCGATTACTTCATCTCACACTCATTCCAATACCTCTCTTGATCCAATATTCCCAAACACAATCTTTGTAATGTTGTTTCTATTTATAAAGTTATTTTTTTTATTCTATCTTCAATTGATTTGATATTTCTAAGTTTAACAATAATTTTGATTTTATTTCTATTTTTATAATTAATTGATATTCTCTTTGTTGAACTCTCTAATACTATTAATTGTTTTTCCATCTATGTTTAACTCAGTTAGGCTATTTATGGACTATTGTTCTATTTATGATGTCCTTTAGTGATTTTTAATTTTGGAACTAGAACATCAAATTTAAAACTCTATAGAATACCAAAATTACAAAAATGTGTAGTGCCAAATTTCCTGATCCCTGAGTCTTTAGCTCTATTTTGCATGTTACTACGACTTAAAAACTTAATCCTTAACAATTTGAGGTCTTTTACATGCTAGCATCATGCTTATGCCATAATTCCATGTGGAATCTTATGAATGGTGCCACATGTCACCTAGAAATAGGCCACTTGTCCACCAAATCAAGACAAAAACACTTGCAATGTGTCAAGTGTATGAACCTGCCATGTCATAAAATTAGTCATGTCATGGTCACCTATTTTCCACATGTCACTTTATCACTTGGCCACATTTTATATCTACCACATCATCACTACCTTTCTCTAGAATGGAAAAGGGTCTGGGTTATGTGTTTTTCATATTTTTCTTCATTATTCAAAAAGGCCCTAAGCATGAATTTCATGTTTATTAACCATGATGGGTTCCTTTTATGTTTATCACCTTCCATCTCTTGCCTCACCCCATCACCAACGGGTCATCGTGACATATATGTTAATCCTACAAGGCATGAACACAAATATGTTTGTTTGCATAATAGAGAAATTATTGTCTAGAACCTCTATTACCCACGCCATAGTGTCGTACCCCATCTCATCGAGAACATGATTTAATCTCCATGTCACGACGTGAATATGTATGTCTAGTAACATATTTTTTTTCTCTCAGATTCTGTCTAGTGAGCTAACGCACCATTGTGCCTTTTGTCTATAGCCTACTCAAATTAATCCTTTTTTAGTGTGATATGTGTCACATATTCTAAGTTATCCCTCTAGATGTCACTCTATGTCATAAATCATGCCACGTGTCACCATGTGAATGGTGCCATTTGTCACTCAAAAAAGGTCCATTTGGGTACCTGAAAATACAAAACCTTCATGCAATGTGTATGTGACATGTCATGCCACATTGTCATTATGTTGACCTATCCTTCCAATTGGTTTCCACATCATCCAAGTCCTCCAATAATAATCTACCCATTGTCACTTCTGCCACTTCATCAAATACATTGATCAATGTGTCATTTGTATGTAGAGGAATCCAACATCTGGGTGTTTTTCATCTTTTTCCTTTATTAAAATTTTGAGGGTTGAATACCTGGATTACCTAGATGGGAGGATTCGTTGGATTTCCCTTTATAGAACCGTGCATTGTTCGGAACCATGAGGAAAGTACACTTCAATCAGTCTAGATCTTCTTATTCTTCAAAATTTTCCTTTGTGCCAACCCCAATATGTACCAAATTTCTAGATATACGGATGTCCCAGATAATTCCAATAGTTGGTGGTCACATATATCAGAAATTCCCATATTTCTTCAACAATCTGGACATTCTATATTCTTCCAAAATTATAGATGTTTCGAATATCTTAGCCAACATAGACCTCCTTCACTTTGAAACAATTTTTCTCATAAATCATTGAGGAGCTGACTAAGTTCCATATACTATTGGAAATTTCCTTGAGAGGGATATCCAACTAAACAATTTTCATGTGATCTTGAAAAATTTACCTATAGACAAAATTACTTCGAGATATGCTACATCTCATCATCAAAAAACTCTCACCAAATCTCAACAAAACACCATTAATTTGTATTTACTTGTTCACTTGACAACAATTACTAGGTTTGACATCAATGAAAACACTTTTATCAACAATATCCCCCTTTGGCATTGGTGGAAACACCACCAAACATTGTTGCTAAAAATTGTAGGCCCATAGGTGGAAAATACCTCACTTGTTCATACTAATCCTGTTGTTGGTTTGTAATGTTGTTTTTCTCACTCTCCCCCTTTGCTTCTAAGATATCAATTGCGTTCTCTCCCTCTAAACATATTTGTATCAAGAACCACAAAGTATATAATCATGCCAATGTCTTCTCATTCAATGTTTTCTCATTCTCCCCCTTTGACATCAATGGAAAGAGTTTAGATACTCCCCCTACAACTAATATCCCCTTATGATTATGTTCTATTAAGGTGGGATTCTTATGGACTTGTATGCTACTTTGAAACTTGATAATTAGTATTCATATATCCCTGTACTGATTTGGACAACTATCCTTTTTACTTGTGAAGAAGGTATAATTAAGAAGGGAGAGAGAAATCACTCCTAAATTCTACCTTAAATACTCAAAATATTCTTGAGCAAGGGGTTTGGTGAAGATATCAGAAACCAGTTGTTCGCATTATGGATCTATTTTTGTCCTTGATGGAAACCTACTCTGATGTCTACCCTATATTTATGATTGATGCTTTAATAGATTATATGAATTGATGTGCATAATGCATGTTTGATATACTTGATCAGAGCAGGATAATATGGTTGAAGGAATATTTCCTATCACTATGTCTCTTGTTTATTAGCAGAATTGATGTAGGTGTTGAATGGAGGATATTTCCTCATGATTATAAAGGTATTGCAAGTGTTCTATTCATAATTATAGAGGTGTACTTATGATTTAATATGAGTTTCAAAAGTTTGCACAAGGTATGGAAGGATGGACAAGGTTTGAAGCTGCTTAAAGGAGAAGAAAAATAAGGAAACATAGGAGGTTGATTGATGAAGGCCTAATGATTTTATGGTGTTTTTTAAGCCTTATCAAGGCTTGACATGACCCATAGATGATTGAGAAGGCTTGTCTAAAGTTGGATAAAGTTTGGTCAAAGTTTGACCCTATTTTAACACCTTTTAAGGCATGGAAATAGGGTAAAACAGGTTGTTGGTACTGGAGGAGAGTTAATCCATATCGTAATGTAGGTATTGTGTACAAAACATGAGTTATAATTCCCTTCTCAAAGGAGAGAAGAACACTACTGTATGTGAGCGTAGAGAAAAAGCAAATCTTTGAGCCAAACCATTGTATTTACCCAAGGTAATCCTTTAGAAAGGTCAAAATTCCATCATCAATTCCTGCCTACGGTATTTGAAATACAATGGTTTTTACTATGACGTATTGAAGGTTCAAATAACTATATAAAGGAGGTCCATCAAGAGAAAGGTGTGTGCATATTTTTAGTATTCTCTCTTATCAAGAGCGCACCAGGAGCATGAGGAGACTCAGATCCCAGAGATCTGAAGCTTGTTTAATGAGTTGATGAATATATGTGTCCTTGTAGGTGTAATATGGAGAAAATATATACAATAATATTTGATTAATTTAGTTTGTCTTTACTTTTTTAGACTACCTTGTTCTATGCAAATGATATCTTGATTGTATGCAGAGATATGAATGTTGTAGATCAGTAGCATAGACTGGTTTGTAGCTTGAATGGTATCTGGTTCTAGATCTATCTTTGTTGCATAATGTGTTTTATTCCTTCCCAAATATGTTAAGAGTGATATGACGCTTTGAATTATTGAAAGTAGGATTCAGTCACTTTCCTTGTTTAGATTTAATTAGAGATATGAGATCAGTGTTTGAAATCAAGGCAAGTTTTGAGAGGATTCTTAATTTTTTTACAAGAGCATGTTTATGAAATGATTGAATATTATATGTAGGGACAAGGGAATCTTGAATGATGCAGAAAAATTGTTATGCAGTAAGAAAAATTGTTTACATTATGACTAGTTGAGTATATATTGAATTGGTAGTGAGACTATCTTTCATAGTTCTTTTAATGGATGTTTGATCACTTTTTGTATGCAGAGACCTTACACTACATATTGTGTTGAGATCTTAATGGTAGTTTGCATATAATGTGCATTCAAAGATACTTGATTTCTATGCAAAGATCGATTTGGGTGTTTCTATATTGGAAAATGTATTTTTCAATGATTAGTTTTATAATTATGCAAAGATCTCATGGTTCAGCTTTGTGACTTATTCTCTTAACCAATGTGACAGAGATACCTTTGATCTTGCCTTGCTTATCTTGAATATTTGAACAAAAAATAGACTGTTTCTCTTTAATTTTGTATGTGCTTTGATATTTTGGAATTTGTTTGGTATTCTTGACACCTGGAAAAAGTAACATGATATGACAGTTAGGATCTAGACTTGTAGTGACAACTTGAATGATGATTTTTAATGATATATACATAATTCACAGGGGTTAGATGATAAAAGATCTATTTGGTAGAAACTCGTATGGTTACAAATGATAGTATGTAGTGATGATTCACATTCTTGTTGTGTTCCATCCTGAGAGATAGGAAGGCATTAGTGGTGTTGTATGATAGATGATGAATTACCTGTTGCTTGTTGTCTATGATGTCTTATTGAGCTTGTTGATGATTTATAGTGTGGCTTGGCATTTGATATCTAGTTGAAGGAGTTTATAGTGTATCTATATTCAAAAATGGACATGATGTGGTTTGGGACTTGATACAATAGCTTGTTGAGACATAGATATGATTTTTCCTTTCATATTTTGTAATATCCCAAAATTGGGATTGCACAACAGGCCTGCTGAAATAACGCGCTCCTGAGAAATATAAGCACAAAAATGAGTTTGTAGCTCCTGGATCCCTTAGATCAGCTCATCTAAGATCTAAATCCAAAAGGAGAGCAACAACAAATTAAACTATGTGGGTTAAACAGATCTCCCACAGCCTAGTCTAGCTTAAAGACACCCAAAGAGAGGGGCTGCAGCTATATGCAGTGGACTGCTTTAGAAATAATGCGATTTATCAATCTTCAAGTGTGAGACCAACATGGAGGTTCATATTTCAACTATACATCAACAAATTATATCTACAATGTAGCTTATACAGTGTATAACAGATATAGAAAGAATGTACCACACAAAAGCCTCAAAATGAGCTGCTACAACAACATGAAATGGTAGAATAAGCTTGACAGTGTTATTTTCATTACTGAAGAATGCAGTAGATTAAAACTCAGATCTAGAGTAGATCTGTACATAAAAAGATAGATCTATTTCAAATCCATGTACAAGATAGGATCCTCTATACACTCCCCTTAGGGATCTCAACAAAACATGAACAACGGTGAGTAGATCTGAGATATAAGTCACAGATCTGTAGAAGTATTCAAAAAATTCTAAATCATAACATATGCAACAGATAAGATCTGAACTAGCATGGATTGGTTGTCTAATCCACGGATCACCACAGTGAAAGGAAGGATCCAATCACTAGAGATCTCTCCTCTAAAATGATGCCAAGTCACCCTGCAACTCCGCTCTTTGCAAATAATGTAGTCATGGAAGAGGGACTATGTTATAGGCCTTGAGAATGCTTTGGCCTGCTGCCAATGTGTGGATCTGAAGCTCAACCCACTAATGCACTCTTCCAAGAGGTTAAAAGACACATTCACTGAGAAGAGGCACCAGTACAAGCTAGATCTAAACAGATCTAGTGTTCCACTTGCTGCAGCTCACATGGAAAACCCAATCCTAAGCAGGACTGCACTGTAGAGGCAAGATGTGGCTTGGAAAAATGCCGGATAGTGGACTAGACAAACAAGACTCCTCCAAGAGCTACTCTAGGAAGAAGGTGGGAATCCTAAACAGGAAAACCCAAAAAGGAGTGTCTAAACAGACAATACCTTCAGAAAATAATATCCTCAACAACATTTTCCTGTTGTCCTCCTTCTTTTATAGGGTGAAAGCCTTGTCAAACCTTAAACCACCTCAATGAGTTAGCCCCTTTCACATGTGGAGCCTCCATCTAGAACTGCGTTGTGTATCCATGAGGTTCATTGCACCTAGATTGCGTTGTTGACTTGGTCAAGGTTGACCCCATCTTATGATTTAAACCCATTCACACCTGCAAGAGTTTATTTACATGACCCAGATATGTCTTTGTTTACATATGCATTGATTTATTCATGGTTTTTAGGAGTTTTACATGTCCTCCTTCACATTTTATTCATAAACATGAAATGCAAGATAAAAAAAGGCAAAATAAGATATTCCCATTAGCTTGGGCTAAATGGGAATATTACATATTTCTTGTGACTTTGGGATCTAGGAGACTAAAGAACTTGTTTTTATATTGACAGAAATGATTTATGACAATTGATGTAATGGACAATGTCTTGTGGGGTTTTTGTTGTTGACTGATATATGACAAAAATTTTCTTGATAGTGTTATGGCTTGGAGGGATTTTATTGAAATATTGGTTTGACTTGGTTTTTGGATATTGGATTAGTCAAATATTCAGTGATTGACATATCAATATTTAGTGTTTTGGTATTCTATATTGATTCAATATTGGTATTGATTCAATTGTATTCAGTGATTAAGTGTTGGTTTTCAATAATTCATTGATTTAATGGTTGGCACATAAGTCTTCAATATTGGCCTTTAGTGATTCATTTTGGAATTTAGTTTGTAGATTGGTTTGAGCTTATTGTTGGTGTGGGTTTTGAAAATTAATGAAAGGTGTCCTACATGCATTCATGGTTGGTTTTCAGGTGGATCCAATATGAAAATTATGAAACATGGTCCACAGTAGTGTTGATGGTTGGAGCCTTTAGTAAGGGAATCATAGCTTCCTTCCAGTAGGAGCTAGTAAAATTGATCAAGGGGTAGTATATCCTTTCCATTGGGTTCTAGAGAACGTGTGGAGGTTGTAACCTACTACAGGTAGGAGCTTGTGTGCTGGAAATATTTTGTGCCAGTACAAGACCATGATGTAATGAAGTATTTTTAATTATAATAAAAGAAGATTATAAACACTACAACAATGGTGGTTTTCTTCCACATTGGGTTTCCACCTAAAATCTCGGTGTCCGTATGTGATTGATGTGTTGATGTAATTTTTTGATTGCATGCTTTTATTCTTGATGATGCTCTTGGTTTATTGAATAACCTCACATCTATAACATAGTATTCGGCTAATGAAATAATGAATTAAATGAATTGAAAAGAAAAATTATAATATAAGTTTTAATTGTCCATGAAATATTGTTTCACCCCTACCTCTCAGTATTTCTGACACCAGTTCTTTTGTGGGAATATAATCCATCGTCACAACCCGATTTGCAACCTATTCTCTAATAAAGTGATACTTTATGGGAATAAGTTTGGTTTTTGAATGTAGAACATGATTCTTATATATGTTCATATCAATTATGTTTTCACACAAAATGAGAATAGGTTCTACATTATTTATCTTCATATCCTATAAGGCTTTCTTCATCCAAAAATTCAAAGTGTAACTAGATGCAACTACAATATAATTTGCCTCAACAATAGAAAGAGATATATGTTTGCTTCTTTCTCAACCAAGCCACTAGGCTCTCTCCAAGAAAGAAAGCACCTCCACTTGTGCTTTTCCTATCATCTATATTTCCATCCCAATCTACATCTATATATGCAGTTAATGAGAAGTTTTTATATTGTGAATACCATAACCCATAATATATTGTAGCTCTCGAATATATAAATATTATTTTGGATGCTAGGAGATATTAGAGAAATTATGAGGTCAAAAATGGACCTCAAAAAAAAAATGTACAACAAAAATCAACTTGATAAGAACCAATAGGATTCAATATAATGATATCAACCATGGGGGACGATTCACCATTTTTGGAGTAAAAAGGTAAAAAGATAAAACAATAAAAAGCTACTTTTTCCACTCATATATTAAACTTATCTCCCTAAAATTTTACACAAATTTTGAGTGGGAGACTCGTTGGATGCATAATTTAATTTTGCATCCAAGAAGTACCAATGTTGCATAATTTTGATCGACCCTATTACACGAAAAATGTGAAATACATGAAAAATGCGATTGCAATCACATTTTTTCATGTATTTCACATATTTAGTGTAGTAGGTTCCATTGAGAGTATGAAACATGGGTACTCCTTGGATATAAAATTAAATTTCGCATCCAATGAATGTTGCCGCTCGAAATTTGAGTAAAATCATAGGGAGAAAAGTTGAAAATACGAGTTGAAAAAGTAGTTTTTTTTTTTTTTTTAATTTCCTCCAAGAATTCATGAGGTAATCTAATATTATTTTATTATTTCCACTATTATTTTATAATATTCCTTAGGAGGAATATTTTAGACCTCAAAATTTCTCTAATGATTTGTTTGAGGTTTGATTGATATATGGAAGAAACACTAACAACTTGTTTAATGTGTGATCTTGTATCTATTATATATAAGAGCCTACCTATATTTATTGACCTATACATTTTTCGATCTACCTTAGGTTAATCATCATCATTTTTGAGCTTACATCCAGTGAACATGGGAGTACTAATAAGTGAGCATCCTTCCATTCTAAGTTTCTTCAACACTTCTTTGAGGTACTTGCCTTGGGATATGGATATTCCTTTTGTTGATTGTGTAATATGTAAGTCAATAATGAATGAAAGTTTCATAAGCATCAACATTTCAAATTCAACTTGCATATCAACTACAAAATTTTCACTAAGTGCATCTACATCGCTACCAAAAATAATGTCACAACATAAATCAATAATTAAAATATTTTCATTTTTTAGATTTGATATACATGTTGTTTTCTGATGCTCCTATTTTGAATCCACACAGTAACAAATATTTATATGGTCTGGAATACCATGCCCTGTGTGCTTGTTTAAGACCATATAATTCATTTTTCAATTTGCATACATCATTAAAATTTTATGACTGCTAAAAACCTTCAGGTTTCTTAATGTAAACCTCTTCCTTAAGCTCACCATTCAAGAAAGTTTATTTCACATTCATCTGATATACCTTTAACGTTTTGTGATTTGATATGCTAAAAACATTGTGATAGCCTCAAATCTAGCCACATAAGTGAAATTTTCATCAAAATATAATCCTTCAACCTAAGCATAACATTTGCATACTAATATGGACTTATTCCTCACCACTTGTCCATTCTCATTTAATTTATTCCTGAAGACTCATTTGGTGCCAATGACAATTTTTTTTGTTGGTCTTTAAACTAATTCCCATGTATGATTATTCTCAACATGATCTTAATTCTTCATTCGTAGTGTTTACCCAATTTTCATCTTGGCTTTCCTGAGAGAAATATATTGGCTCAATCATAGACAACATAACAACATGTGCTTAATTGGGGGAATTCATCACTCTTCTTCTAGTTTGGACTTCTGCATCCAAATAAAATAAAATCTTATTAGAAGGATGATTATTTTTAACATACTATAAGGTATCTTTTGGTTGGGGTATTTTTATGTCTTAATTGAATTCTTCTTAAATTTTTTCATCATCATTTTCATTGTTGGCATGTCATTTGGGATGATATACATTGGATTATTGTCTTTGAGAGGAATATATGCATCCACTCTTACATAAAATTTTTCAACTATTTTTCTTTATCTTTATTATAATATCTATAACCCTTTATCTTAGTTGAATATCCTAGAAATATTGCTTCTTTAACTCTTGCATCAAACTTATATTTTCATAGTTATTGTTAATGTAGCACTTACTACCAAAGACTTTTAAGTGCTTTAAAATTATTGGTTTTCCATACCATAGTTAATAGGGGAATTTTCACTGTCTGACTTGAAGTGAGATTTATTTAAAATAATCCTTGATGTATGAATAGATTCATCTCAAAAATGTTTTAGTATATTTCTCCCATCCATCATTGCTCTTGCCAATTGTTGTAATCACTTATTTCCCCTTTCAGCAATGCCATTGTATTGTGGAGTATCTACAATGGTTAATTTCCTCTTTATGTCCTGCTCCTTATAATAATCATCAAACTTGTTAGAAGTAAAATCTCCAACGATGTCAGATCTTATGCACTTTATTTTGTAGCAAGTTTCATTTTTAGCCATATCTTTAAATATTTG
The DNA here is from genome assembly GCA_034641835.2 of Pinus albicaulis. Lineage (NCBI taxonomy): Eukaryota > Viridiplantae > Streptophyta > Pinopsida > Pinales > Pinaceae > Pinus > Pinus albicaulis. The sequence goes on along the minus strand of CM076573.1, from coordinate 909,455,226 downwards.
AATTTTTTCAAATGCTTCTAACTTTTCTCTTAAGAATGAAACCCAAGTAAGATTGATGTAATCATTAATAATCAACATAAAATATATATCACCACTTCGAGTATAATTTATTGTAGGAAGACATAAATCCATGTTGAAAAGTTGTAAAGGCTTGGTGGGAAATTTTTCTTTGATCTTAAAGGAAACTTGAATTCGCTTACCAATCTGGTATGATTTGAAAATTTTATTATCTAGCTTAGATATATTTGGAAATTTCCTTACACCTTCCTTTTTACTTAGCTTCACAATATGGTCAAAGTTGAGGTGTCCTAATCTTCTGTGCCATAAACAACTCTCATCCTACTTTTTAAAACAACATTTCTCATTCTATTCATTTATAATGTATACATCGTTTTCTGTTTTGGTAGATTTGGCCATCATTTCTCCTATGTATAATGTTTTTATTTCATAATATTTGGACTGCAAAAGGACATCATATCCCTAATGACACATTTTACTAACATTTAGCAAGTTGTGTTTGATTCCATCTACAAATAACACACTTTTTCTTTTCTTTTCCATTTTCCAAGATAACTACACCTTTTCCCATGATTTTATCTAGAGCATCATTTCCAAAAGCAACATTACTAATGGGCCTCCTAATTAGGAAAAAAAAAGGCCCATATAACCTTTCCTTGGCACATAAAAGTTGTATTAGACATTCATCTTTACACTTTATAACTTTTTATTAGCGTAAATTAGTTCTTAATAAGTTTAAGGAGATTTATTGAGAATATTTGGAAAAAATCATGAGGATATCGAGTGAAATAAGATTATGGTACCTATACCCTGATATAGGATTGTTATGAAGGTAAATCCTCTCTGCGGACAAAGACGATCCCTCTAGCCCTAGGGTGGGTCTAGTAACAAAAGGACATGCTAAAGTGTTTCTTCCTAGTTAATGAAGGAACAAAAGACATGGTAGATTGACCTACCTTGAATCCAATGCTGTCGATGTTGCAGAAAGAGTAGTGGTATCTCGTTCCTGCCTTGGCAAGTCACAATCTGTTCGTTGTCACGCTCAGATACTTGCACATAGGGAAAAGAACAAGAATAACATATAACAGAATAGTTTCATTCACAATTATTAGCCAGTCAAAGAGGGCTAAACATATCGCATCAAATGAACATCATAACACAATAGTGGAACCAAATAGTAGTCATGTATATTAATGAGTAGAAGGGAGAGTACAACCGATGCTTTTACGTCACAGTCTCCTCCAGCGGGGTTCAGACGAAGCGCATCTCAACTGTTGGTAAGGGAATTCAGACTCAATATCTCTCAGAATTCATCGACTCGAGCTCTCTCAACACAATCTTTCTTACTCTATCTCCTCTAGCAGCTTAGCTATAATATAATGCTCCTAGTTCAACTATTAAGTCGTTCAGCTAGCTTTTACTAAAAGAGATAGTTTCTTATATAGAGGAAAGAGAGGAGGTTGGGATCCCTACAAAGGTGGGAGGGAGTCGTATCCTTTAGGAGAGTTTCAAGGGAGGTGGAAAATACTAACTAAAGGAAGGATTCCATGGTTGTTTCAGTTCAACCACTCCCAATGACTCATCCTCGAGGTGGTTGGAATGGAACCTCCGCCTCTAATTTTTTTTTAAATTCCATAAACAGCTTGGCGCAGATGTCTAACTAGCACAGAGTGCCAAGTGGCATGAGCTTATTTTTAAATTTCCTGGTCGACGCGAGGATGTAATGGGCTACTCGTGCTAAGGCAAAAATAGGGATTTTCACAGCTCTGCTTAGGGAAATTTCAACAAGAATAATTTTGTTTTCATCAAAAGGGATGTAAGGATGGTATTTGCAAAGCATGACACTACATATTGGTCATAGAAACGACCCTCCAATGTGCGAGTTGGGGATTGCAGGGATAGTGACAAAATGTTGTGTAACAGATGCCCCCTAAAGTATGAAGTCCAAGAGAGAGGGAGGCGTGAAATGATTTATGAGAACGTGTTCGAACCAAACACCGCTGTTGAAATACCTGAAATTACAAATACAATTGATATATGTGATACATGAATCATGTGGCATGGACGCAAGCATCCATAATAGAATATATAAAAAACTGAGATCCGAGGTATGGACATAGCCATTCAGCAGGAAGGATCAATAAATAGACTCAGGCATGGTCGCAACCATCCAATCAAGAGAGTCATGCAATAAGTCATAATGAACCACAAAAATCCGCAGCCTGGATTTTATCAGACAAAACCCAGGGTCTTGCGCTCCATCTCGACTCGAACAAGTACAATTTCGAGCATGTAAATGTATGAACTGAAGTCAAACATGCAGGAAAATCGTATGATTACCAGCCAATGATGAAAGTTGTTTACAGACGCGAGAGAAACCACCAATAATGAAGATGGCCCTCAAGGTACAAAAGGTATAATCTACAAAATGTGAAAAGTGATCTAACGTTGAACATCCACAGAATCACTCAATCGAAGGCCAATGATGTGAACCTTGCGTCAAATGCGAAAAACCTGCCATTGAGGCATGCAGGCTCCAAGGTACCAGAAGGGAGTCTCTAGATCAAATTCTTGGATAATGAGCTAAATTCAACAAGAAGTGACCTAGTCAAAGGAGGTCCATAAGGTTTCCCACACCATCGACACAAGATAGAGGAACATGATGAAAGTGGATCAGGACCAATAGGAAATCAGAGGACGATTGACAACTGCAGAGGAAAACTTCTCTTGAACATATCAACAACACGATACTGGATTTGGAAGTATTTGACATCAAAGGATCTGAGGTCATGATGATGTGGCAAAGAACAGATGAGAGGTCAAAAGAGATCACCCAAACCCATAAAGGAAAAAATGACGAAATGAGATGTCCCCAACCCGACACAAATGCAGACAAATGCCATGTTCAAGAGCGACATACTGCCAACATAAATAAAACTCGGTTCCATTTTCCCCCACCATTTTTGGTGAGTACCCCAATTATTTTTTTAAAACAAGCTTGAAGGGGATAACATATGCTTGCGCTGTAAATTTGTCCTTCGAAAATATCCAACCTAGTACATTTTACGAGCCCTAGGAAGGAGGAACTCAAAATAACATCATGGTGACGAAGTCCGATGTCATCAGGGTTTAACGAGTCTGACAAAGGAAGAACTCGACATATTTTCATGTTTAGAGAGATTGAAAAGACGACAGAAAATAAAACTCCAGCAATCCCTTTTCGTAGGTAGTCTCACAGATCCGAAAAGGTAGAAAACTGTGTCTGAGAGAACCTCTTAGTCGTGATAGGCTAAGGTATTCCTTTTTCATAAATAATATGTCCCAGCCCAAAAAAGGGTTAAACATATACTGGGCAGATATAATTTTTCAGCCATTTAATGAGTTCAAAACGACAAGAATATCGACAATCTTTTCAATTTTAGAGAGTCAGAAAAGAGTTGAAAGGTGACTCCAGTAGTAAATTTTTTGTGTTTTTACTGAGTCTGAAAAAGTATAAAATATAACTCGTTACTTCATCATTATCGCATGAAAAACCTGTTTCTGCACAAGAGACATGTAAAACCCATTTCTCGAAAATAATTGAAAAACATGCCTTAAAACCTAATTAGGTTTGTGAAAAAGTTATAAAATGCCAAAAATGGTAAAAATAATTACTTTTCACTTTTTACCTCTTGTGGAGCAATAGTTACCCATTTTGCTGTGCAATCTTACGGCGACGATAGCGGCCAATCTAGCATATAAATCGCAAATCCATCAACTCCAGGTAAGAGCTAAGATCCCTCTCATTATTTTAAGCCATTTCTTGCTTCCTGCAATTGTCAGTTTCGAATTTTGGGCGAAGAAATGTAAAAATTAGGGCTTCGCAGTTGGCGTGGGTTTCGGACACAGAGTTGCGCCAACTTCTCGATTTTTAACACTAGGGCATGCCCATTGGCACGACTGTTTTGGAAACAGTTGCGCCAAGGGAAAAAACCATTTTTAGCTAAAAATTCTTATCAAATACCCCAATTGTTTATAGTTTTAAGGTTCAAAATTGACTAATATCACTCATGTGTGTGTGTTTGCAAGTAAAAAGATGCAAAATGGTCATTGAATGGAAAGAATGGGAACATAGTGAAGAAGATGAGCTAGCCATGGAAAATGAGGGAGTCATGGAAGCTCTCAGAAACTGTGGTCTGAAAATATTCTTCCTAACACCATGTCTCCGAGGAAGATGAGATAGTACGCAACCTGGAGGGGATCACATGAGGAATCCCAGATTATGCACATTTTGATGATGTTCCTCACGCCTACCAAATACATACTGTAGGGGTGTCCAACCGAATTCACCGCTTGCTGAGGCGGCTAGTACGGGCCGTGACATGTTATCACGAGCACCATACTGATTAGACACCTAGTTTTATTCTATCTGCATATTTGAGAGACATGATGTCGCAGGATGTAACAGAAACATACATATATTTTTTGAAGTTATGATGCACATGGTTGCAAACATTTGATATATATATATATACATCTTATTTCCCTACATGGATATTTTACATATGATGATGCTTTTACAAATTATGCAAATGTCTATCTAATACAATGTTAGCCACTGTATCACTTAATGTGTTCATTCGTCTAGGAATATGTTGATAGGTAATAAAATCAAAATGTATTTTCAACAAACGAATATGTAAATACAATCTCAGAATGTGTGGATTTCTAACTGAATAATGATTATTGAGTTGCAGAACAACAAGCTGTGAATCTAGATTTACAAGCAATGCGCATATGCTGAGGTTGATTGCCTCGGTTAATAGCTCAATGATAGTGCTATATTCAGCGACATTGTTTGTAGTTCATCCTAGACAAATAACTTGCAGATCTATCAACTCACCAGCAGGATCATAAATTACCTAGGCTGCCGAAGACAAATTCCTGGTACTGTGGGAAGCACCATCCGCGAAACCGACATAAGGGGTAATAGACATCTGCACAATAAGCAAGACCCAATAAGTAGGAAAATTCTCACAAAGCACACCAAACCAGAAAAAATGTACAAAAATGAAAACAACACCTATGTACACCTATTACACATGAATGGCTCATGCATAATATTTTTTGAGATACAACCCATTTCTAGGTTGTTCAAGAGAATGACATTCATAGTCAATTAGCTCATAGGCCCCATTCTGCAACACACGTTTAACGATGTAGGGTGCATGCCACATAGGTTGAAATTTTCCTGCCCCCAAATTATCACGAGCTTGGTCATATAGGAGGATGAGATCTCCTTCAACGAAAGAACGAGGGGAAACTGATTGATCAAAATGAGTTTTGACCTAATTTTTATGTGCCTCGATAACGAGAGCAGCAAATCGGCGGGTTTCATCCAAACTTTCTAAATAAAGGAGATGCTCTTCTTCTGGCGAAGTATTTGGCAGTAATTCAACAGCCAACTTGAGTGAAGGTATTTCACATTCAATCAAAAGAGTAGCTTCCAGGCCATAAACCAACTGGAAAGGAGTGAAACTAGTTGCATTCTTCACTGAGGTTCGGTATGCCCAAAGAGATGAAAATAACATGAGATGCAAATTTGATTTGTGGATCCCAATCGTACGTTGAAGCATCGTGACAAGAAATTTTTTCACAACTTCAACCTGGCCATTGGATTTAGGATAGTACGGTGTTGAGCTGTCATGACACAAACCCAACTTAGAAGTCAACTCCGCCACCATATAATGCCGAAAATGGGAACCATGATCGGTAACGATGGCTTGAGGGACACCAAACCTAGCAATAATGTGATTGAATATGAACTGAGCAGCTGTCTTACCATCAGTGGAAAGTGTAGGCATTGCTTCGGCCCATTTGCTGAAGTATTCTACGGCTACAATAATAGAAGCATGCCCCTCGGTCGAGTGAGGGTTACACGTCATAAAATCGATGCCCCATTTCGCAAAGGGACCAACGGTAATGACAGGATGAAAATGAATGGGTGGCGCATGCATCTTGCATTGATAAATTTGGCAATTATGGCATTTACGAACTGCGACAATAAAGTCTTTGAAAATAGAAGGCCAAAAATAACTAGCACGAAGAATCTTTTGTGTAGTATCATAACCAGACATGTGACCACCATAGGTGCCACTGTGACAATCATTCAGAGCTTTCTCGGCTTCCTTAGGAGTCAAACATCGCCGGAGTATGGAATCGAATCCAATACGATAAAGAGTATCTCCAACTATATGATAAGGTTGCGACTAATGGTGGATGCATCGGCAGGCATCCTTCGTCAACTCAGATCTAAAAGATGAAGTTTGGAGATAGATGATGATATCACCATTCCAAGGATCAAGGGTGATAATCAAGAAAAGTGAATCATCTGGGATGAAGTCCTCAGAACGAGAAGGAGCGGAGATGGAAGGGAGAGAACAAAGTAAATCACCAAAGAACAATGATTTCTTAGATTTGGCAGCAGTAAATTCCAAATCAAACTCTTGGAGGATGAAAATCCACTTTGAGTATTTTCCCCCAGTAATTGTCGAGACAATATGTAGGTCATGGGGTTGCATTCAGAAATCACTATCACTGTACGAAAAATAATATAATGACAACAACGTTGAACAGCTTGAACAGCGGCCAACGCTAACTTCTCAACGTGGGCATAATGCATTTCAGGGTCGAGAAGGTTACGAGACAATTAATAAATAACATGCTCATGATCGTCATCATCGTCTTGTACCAAAACCATGACAATCGTGCTGAAAGAAGCAGCCAAATAAAGGGAAAAATCACGATGATAATCTGGAGGGTGCAGGAGAGGAGCATTGACCAACAATTTTTTCAATGCATCAAAATATTTTCGAGTGATCTCATCCTAGTAAAAAGGAACGCCCTATTTTAACAATCGTGTGAATCCTTTAGCTACTTCGGCATAGTTAGGTATAAAACGGCGAAGAAAATTAGCTTTCCCTTGTAAACTCTGGAACTGATGCAATGAGGAAAGAGAGGGGAGATTGATAATAGCCTCAACCTTGAGAGGATCCAGGTGAATTCTGTCTTTGGAAACGATAAACCCCAAGAGTCTACTGGAATCAACGCAGAAGACACACTTGTGTGGCTTAAGCTGAATGTTATAGTGTATACAACAAAGAAAAATCTAACGAAGATGGTCAGGATGGTCTCTATGCTTATATGAATGAGTGGGAAGGTCATCTAGATAAGGCTAAACTATGTGACGAATATCATGAAAGGCATAAGACATCGCGCGCTGAAATGTGGCTCCGACATTCTTCCCGCCAAAGGGAAGCTTCTTATATGCAAAGGTACCCCAAGGATAGATGAAAGAAGTATTGTGTTGATAAGTCGGGAGAATGTTGATCTGATTATAACCTGAAAAACCGTCCATAAGGGAAAAAATCTCACTCCCGGCACAGTCGTTAATGATTTGATCGATTAAAGGAGTAGGATAATTATCCTTAGGACAAGCTCGATTGATATCATGATAGTCAACACAGACACAAATAGTGCCCTATTTCTTGTTTACAGGAACAATATTAGAAACCCATTCTGTCAAGGGAATCAGATAAATAAAACCAGCTTTGAGAAGCTTTTCCACTTTGGCCTTAATGGCAGCAACTTTCCTAGGATGCATCGGACGAAGACGCTGACAAACAAGTTTCGAACTGAGGTAAGTAGGAATATAATGGACCATGATGCTAGGGTCAATGATGGGCATTTATTTGTAGGACCATGCAAAGACATCACGAAATGCAGGAAAAAGGCTAGTATAGACTTGCACTTCGTCTGAAGAACATGTAACCCCAATATGGATGTTCTCGACGATTCCTAGTTTAATGGAAATGTTGATAGGCATCGTCTGAGTGATGTTACTCAAGTTACCTTCCGAAAAAACCTCATGGACCTGAATATGTGTTTGAAGCGGAGGAGAAGGAACTTGAGAGGAAAAACGCTCAAGACAGGTAGACATGGCCCCGAGGCTTGGTAGAAACAAGGACGATGATGACCATCATCCCACAAAAAATCGTCGAGAGACAGGGTTTCCACGATAGCCTCATCAGAAGGAAACACTTCTTTCAAAAGATCTGGTGAATCAAAATCACCAAGCCAAGGGGATTGAGAATAGATGTCAAGAGTTATGCTCTAAGGAGAAAAATCAAAGGAAAAAGTATCCGATGCAGCAAAGAGTTCACAATAATCAATTTCAATTGGACTTAAAGGCATCGAATCAATGAACGAACCGATCTAATCAGGAGAAGGGATAACCCAGGGGTCATCGGTTCGAGAAATCATGTTGACCTGAACAGTATTCGGTGGTGGAAGAGGGAAAACACCCATGAGGGCAGGATCCTTGAAAAGGCCTGGCCCTACACTCTCGTAAGGAGTAGAAATCTTGTCCACATACAGAATGTTGTTCTCAGAAAAAGAAGTGAAAAAAGACAATTGATCAACATTAATAATCTTTCCTTCGTGTAGGAACTTAAAAACACGAAAGAGAGTGGACGGAACGCACAACATGGCATGAGTCCAATTGCGTCCAAGGAGGAGATTATAATTGAGTTTTTCATCAATGACTTTGACCTTGACATTGACCGTCTTCCCTTCTAACATGATCGGAAAACTAGCGAGAACACCAAGAGGTTTAGATTCTCTTCCATCAAATGCTTCAAGGGCATTGGGTGATGAAGTAAGAGCTGGAGAACCAATGGCTTTCCAACAAGTAGATGACATAACATAGGTGGATGCACCCTTGTCCATGACGGCTCGGTGAATATTCAAACCATTAATACCAACTTGAATGATGAGCGCAATTTGGTGCGGGAGTCACGGGATGAAATTCTCTAAATCGAAAGCAAGCAAGCTAGTATCGGCAGGATCAATCCCACCTATCACAGATAGAAAAGCTTTCCATTGCAAAGGAAAACTCTGAAGTAATTATAATGCAGACATTGTGGACGTCGCCTGAGCCAAATCTTCAACAACACTGTAATGCTGAGCGACACGGGCATTGGGATTGTACAAAGACTTACGGAGCACACCTTTGGAAGGTGGTCGCACAACGGATTTAGTGTTAGGCCGTTAAATCTCAAGAGGACCAGAAATAGGAGGGGGAGGAGGACCATCAGCAATCTCCTTCCCCGTTGCCTGACGTGAGCCAGAATAATATTTCGATCGAGTAGCAATAGAAACGGGTGCATAATTGTTCATCATGAACACTTGCTAACCAGATGGAGCAGAGGACTAAGGGTGCTCTACCATCTAAGTCTGTTGAGGGAAAGGTTCTTTAAGAACGGCTGGAGCTCCTTGGGTGCCTTTGAGAAATGAATCACTTCAGACCATCGAGGATAGTCCTTCGTGAAGTGCTCATCATCACAAATCAAACAAGGATACTTCGGTTTGCATTGAGAACTATCTGCAGAACGAGGTTTTGGAGAATCCTGTTCCGGGGTATCGGCTTTAGCCTTACCTTTACCCTTCTTCTTACCTTTGGAAGTGGTATTGTAGGATTGGCCTGAACAACATTCACGTCTGCGGGCATGCCAGAATTCAAATTTGACTGAGAAGCCACATTATTGGAAGAAGTAGACTTCTGCTTCCCAGAGTTAGATGAAGGAGACTTCTGAGAAGTTTGCGATATGGAACCAATAATACCATCAACAGATGGAGTCATTGGTGGTTTAGAAGTTCCAGGTAAAGGAGCATTAGGCAAGATATCGTACAATGCGCCAGACTAACAATACATGAGATCAAGGTACTAGGCATAAGCAATGGCTTGTTCCGTTACACATGCCCCCATAGCAATGTCTTTAGCAATCTGATTGACAAAGGAGGTAGTGAACCAATGAGTCAGAAGCTAATCAGGTATCTCAAAATTGATCATGCGACAAAGACGCCACAACTCATGAATATGATCTGAGATATGAGTAGCTCGGTTCTGTTTCAATGAAGTGAGGATATGTGTCCCGGTCTCATAGCAGATCGGTAACTAAAAATGTGTAAGGAACGCCATGGCCAAAGAATTGAAATGTTGGAAAAATCCACGAGACACTCAATGTACCACTTTGTAGTGGCACCAGTAAGAGTTCGCTGGAAAATACGGAGACGAATAGAATCGTCAACCCAAGAATTAGAAGAACACCATAACTGGTATGTCATAACATGCATTTGGGGATCTTCACCAGGATTACCCTCAAATTTAGACAATCACCAGGAACCTTGGTTGGAACTGGAGGCCAATATGGATTATGAAGAATAGGATCATTTGTTAATTTCAACACATCGGGTAATTCCAACATAGCAAGAAACGGTAACTGAGTATTGAAAGTCATTAGAGGTCTTTGATAAGGACCTGCATGTACATTCCACCCAGTCTGAATGGGATTTTGTCCCCATATATTCTGTCTCGGATCATAGGGATTAAAAACAGGATAATTTGATTGATACTAGGGTTGAGGACAAGTATATTGAGTCGAAGCAAACCACTGAGGTCCTTGCGAAGTAGCATAAGGATTTTGCTGCAAAATGCAAGCATGAATTTGAGGTTGTTGATACACAGGTTGATTTTGAGGGTACGGAATCTGAGGTGCACTATATACTGGTTGATTTTGAGGGTACGGAATTTGGGGTGCATTATATATTGGTTGATAGGAAACTTGGGGTAATAAGCACCCTGCGGTTGCACAGGTTGACCTTGCAGAGTAGGTTGAGCAGGATAAATAGGTAAAACCAGCTGCGGAAATGAAGGAATCTACTGGTGGGAAGGTTTCAACAATTGCTGAGCTGGTTGAATCGGCTGTTGAACTGGTTGTTGAGGGCCACCAGGTTGACTTTGTGGTGAATAAACTTTCCCCCCAGGACCAAAAGATGATCCTAGTTGAACCAGAGGTTGACCCGAGAGACCAGAGGGTTGTCCATGTTGGACCAAAGGTTGTCCTTGTAAAGGTTGGCCTTGTGGACCGTATGGTTGTCCCTGTGGACCAAAAGCAGGGCCCTACTGAGCTGAAGGTTGTCCCTGAGAGGGTTGTCCTTGTAAGCCAGAGGGTTGCACAGGAAAAGTAGGTCCCAAATGAGTAACAGACTGATAAGGATCATAAACGGCCTGATAAGGATCTATAGGAGGCATATAAACTGGATTCCCATGCTCATCATAATGGTGTAGATATACTTATATGGGATTACCAACATCATCATAGTAATGAAAAAGAGGATCTCTAGGAGGTGGGGGCTATTGAGAACCTTGAGAACTCTGCTGAACAGCTAACATATATTATTCAAAAGTGATGTTAGGGTCCCGTGATTTGGCTGATTGGCAAGCCAAGTGACAGGGTAACATCAAACCAACTTTGGAGCCCAAGGACCTAGCCTTCCCGGACTCAGAGAGGGCTCTCTCTATTTGTATAAAGGATGTCTATGTGTTTTGCTTCTTATGTTTCTGATTTTAGGCTAGTTGTGAAGTGGGTTTTTAGTTTTGCTTTTAGGTTTTTGAGGGAGGAACTGATCAAAGACTAAGATAGATAAAAATATTGTTAGATCAACTAGGCTATGGGGTTGAAAAGGTCGAGAAAGCCTCAGATGGTGATACAAGGTATGTTGAAAGGCCGATTTGATCATGGTAAAATGGATCTTAAGGTAAAATGAAGTGGGATGGACACTAATTTTGTGAAGGACAAAGGCTTTCAAACATAAATAGTTAAATATCTGACATTTATATGGTAGGGCTAACCATTAATCACGATAAATGTAACTACAAACTGAATAATGCATAGAAATAAACATTCAAGCAATACATAGAGATATATGAATCTCTAACTTTAGGAAATTTTTATCAGACTTTGGGGAAAGACAATTAAGACAAAGAAATAACTCAAATCATTATAAGGAAACACCTAGACATATTATTTCAAGCTATCGGGCACTTCGAAGTAAAATTGCAGAGTTTTAGGAAAAGGGAAAGATCAGTACAAGACCTCCTTGGTTCAAATAGGACAATCAAACATTCAAAGAAAGGTTTCAGAGGTGGAGCTATGACTAGCCATGAGTAAGCAAGGCATACCATGAATCATACTTAGCATGCATAAAACCATAAATGAAACAAACAAAAAATTTCTTCAGTGATCAAAGAGCAATCAAGATTTCTTTGATATGACTAAGGAAGAAAACATAGAAACTATAATGAAATAGGAAATCTGAGGTGCCTCCAAGGGCATGTCTCAAATCTATTATCTATTGTCTTATAGCAAGAAAGAGCATGAAATATGTATGAAAACTAAGAAGCATAACAGAGAGGGACACTATACCATTTTACCAAGTCAAGGAATCCAACAACAGTCCTCTTTCATCATCCAAAACATTAAAGAAACTATCCAATGCATGAGACAAGTATTTCTTCCAAGCTTGTATAACCATATATTGCTCTATATCATCAAGTTCAGTCTTGTTTACAATGAAGTCTCTTGGAATATATAGGCCAAGATGGAGGAGGAAACCCAACCAAGGCAACTAGCTAGCCATTGGCTCAAAAACAAATATCTTATCTTGTCCTTGAGGTTTTGCAAAGCCCAAGGCACAAAATATCCAATAAAATATCTCAAAATGCTAAAAAAGGGAATAAATTTGACTTTTTATAACTGGAAATGTCCCAAAATAGCTTAACACACATTTGGAGAGGCCACTTCAGAAAATTGCCTTTTTTGGCCAAAAAGCACTAAGGGCGCACCAGCAGAAAATTTCCTGTCTTTCAGATGATTTTTGAGGGCCTTCCTGATGTCGAAACGAGGCCCATGATGGCTCATTGGAAAGCTATTGATGTATACTTTCTAGAAAAACTTTAATTTTCCCAAACTAATGCTTGGAATTCTATCAAATACTGAACTGAGTGAAAAAAAACCCAAAAATTAGGCCTTGCTGATATGTGGGCAGAGTGTTGAAAAAGTGAGTGTTTTTCGCCTCTTTGGGGGACTAAAACAACTTCAATTTCTCTGAAAATTTCTGAGTAATGCTCCTAAATTTAATGCATCGAATGGTACCACTCTCAACAGCTGAGGATGCTCCAAAAAAAAAATGGCGGTGCCCATGATTTTATGCAATTAGGCCCAAAAATGTCAAAAAACAAGAACATGTCAAAATTCGCTCAATTTTGGTGAGAAAGTACCTCAAGGCTTCTTAGAAACATGTCTAGAAGCTCGGGCCAAAATTCCAAGCCTAGAGGTGTCTTTCTCCTTTTTTCTCATTGGGCGCCCTCTTTGGGCGATTTTGAGATTTTCTTGTGCATCCTTCAATTTCCTTCGTGCAAACTGATTTGGCATTTTGTAGCACCCGTTGATTCTAATACTCTTTACTGATTCACTAAAACAAGCTGATTCAAATGATCTCTGAAAAATTTTCCCAACACAACACCTCTTTTCTCTTTGTAATTCACTGTGTTTCTTGGATGCTAGCAAACAAGCATTTGTCAAATGAAAACAAAAATTACTTTTTATCACTGTGTTTGGGCAAGAGATTTTAAACAAGATATGTTTGTGGTTTTTGTTGAAGAAGAATCTCTTTTTTTTTTGGCACAAAAAACCTACCTTCAAACTCTGCCTCTCTTTTTGATTTGGCAATGGCACATTTGAAAACAATGCTTTAAAGACTCTTTGCAATTGACAAAACCTTATCTTCTAGCCACTGTTTTTCTCTGAGTTTTAACAAACAAATGCCTTTTGCAAACATTTCTAAGACACTCTCCAAAACTGATTTGAAGACCTCCAAACACACTCTGTTTTTCTTCTAGCAAATGTGAGTGTTCTTAGTTATTTCATAGCATAAAGAACACTTTTAAAATGGCACATTAGTCCTCTCTTCTTTCACTATTTCTATCCTTTTGATGTAGTAAACAAACTACCCTTTGCAAGCACTATTTAAGACACCTTTAAAAAAACTTGAAACCTCTTTACAAACTCTGCTTCTTTGATTCTAGGGGCTGCACAAATTCTTCACTATCTCACAACACAAAAGGACTTCTTTAAATTGACCAAGCCTTCATCCCTTTTACCATTGTCTAGATGATCTTTTAAACTGTTTTAAGACCTCTACAACCTATGTTTTTTCCTTCTTAGCAACTTTGTACATTCTAAGCCATTTATAGAAAGAAAAACTTCTTCAAATGACACATGGAGATTAGCTTCTAGAAAACTCAGCTAGGAATCTAGTCATCAACAACAGGTGAAAAATATTGATGACTAACAGTGGCTCCATTTGGGGAGGGCAACTCCTTTTCAGGAGGTGTCTAGAATTGCAGTTCTCTGGCTTATGAAGACCAGTGCCTTATCTATTGGTGCAAATTTCATTCTTTCTTGATGCCATTTCTGAAAATTGACAGCATTATTAGCCTCAAGAACATCTCTACCTACGCAGCTATATTTCCTAACATTTTTTCTTCTTTCAGGTGCATTTGGACTGGCAACCTTTTGACATGATATTTTTCAGAAAATAAACTATCTATTTCTACACTTGTATCTTCCGAGAGTTCAGATTAAACTAATGAACTCCTTTGTTTCTCTACCTATGCTAGATCGACTATCAAGATTAAACTGTTTGACAATATTTTATTCACTAAACTAGAACATGAAATTGAAAAATGACCAAATCAGGATTAGACAGTTTGATTTGTCACGTGTTTGTGTGATCAGGAGATCAAGTCTCTTGATGAAAAATGCTTAAAAATGAAAGTGCTCAGAATTGCTCCAAAATAGATCGACTGGATAGTGCTCGTCTTCCTGATTCCGGTGCCGCGAACGGTTCGAAAAATGGTCTCCGTATGCAGAAGTTATTTAGCTTCAAAGTTTTGTCAATTTCATTAAAAATGGCCATTCGGACTGAACTGTTTAAAAAATGTTCGAGTCTCGGGGTATCCCGTGAATACTCCCGCGAGAATATTCGGGGAATATTCTGTGGCAACCAATCGAGAGGGTGCCACGTGGCTAGCCCGGAAGCCGCCACGTGGCCCCAAGGCCGAGTTGAAATGGTGTTAAAAGTTTTGTTATGGCGGACGGATTCGAACCCCCGACCACATATATATCAGCCATCCGACTTAACCAACGGAGCAATGTGTTATTCATTGAATTATGCGCGGGCGGAGTTTTATTTAAAACGTGTTTTGTTTTGGGCGGGGCCCGAAGGGGGCTAGCCCCGAAGGGCCAGCCCCCGTTGCACATGACCCGCCGGCGAGAACCACAAGCTAGGGCTCGGCGCGCTCTTTCAAGGCGGAATTAAAAACTTTGGTTAAAAATCTGTTGTGGTTTGTTATATGTTGGTGGTCGATTTAATATATAACGTTGTTATTTAATACAACCGTTACAACAAATGCCACCAAAACGAACGCGCATAACCCTCAACATTTTATGCCGACATAACCGCCCGGATTAGATTGGCGGTTCCGCCTAATTTGAGCGCTTCCGCCTTATTTGGTGGAGCTAACTGCACTTCCTCCACAATTAGTGGAGTTTCCTAAAGATATGACGATCGGTTTTTTACCCACCACGTTTGTGGGAAGGCGGTGAGCCATTTTTTTTTTTTGATTTTGGGTGTAGAGAACGTGCAGGTACATTGGAAGTGTGTGCAGGCGCTAGGAGGCATTCTGCATTTTACAGCGCTTTTGACAGAGAAGCCATCAGGGCCAAGGGGAAAGATTGCTGCATTGGGCTACCTTCCTCCAATGGAGGTGAAATTGTAGTCTATTTCTACTGATTTGGATATTCTGAGTCTTTTTTAGCAGTCTATTTTCTCATTTGAGCAGTTTATACAGATGTAATTTCATTTGCAGCATTTAATTAAAAGAGGACTGAGCCTAATTAGAGGCTTTTGGACCAGCGGAGGTAGCCCAAGAGAGGGGTGAACCGCTTAAACAAATATCTGTTGTTCATCTGTGTGCTTTGGCTGTTTATTTCCAGAATTTGATAGTTTAAACAGTGAAATTTCATAAGCAGGCATTTCTAAAACAAGTTTATTCAGGAATTAAAACTTGTTGTTTTAACTTCAAACCTCTTCACACAAATTGCAGAACTTATATTCTTGCTTATTCACACTTAAAAAAGATCAATGAACACTCTGAATTCAAAAACAAAAGTCTTTCATTGATTTTGATATTAGTGTTTATATCTTATTTCCTTAGACAGAGTCTGAAGAGGGCCAGGTAGCCTCTGGAACTCATCCTCTCTTTAGAGGTGACATGTCCAGTGAATGCCCCTTCAGTCCATCTCTGAAAAGGAAATAGTTTATTCTCACAATTTCAGATCATTTGAAATATATTGGAAAATGGATACCTTGCACAATTAAACAAGTACATTCCATTTTCAGATCAGGTTGGTATCAGAGCTCAAGGTTTTTCTTAAAAGATTGTGAGATTTGTGCAAGTTTATTGTGTAGTTCTGCAAATCTTGATGCTTACTAGGCTGAAACTGCAAAGAGGGGAAGGGCAACTGGTTAGAGAACAGGTTAATCCTCAACCAAGGAGGGCTAGAGTGCCATTACATCCACCTTCCATTTCATCCTCCATAGCCTTAGAATCAGCCACAAGCATGTCATCTAGAGAGAGAGAAATCCATGAGGAAGTGGATCCCAAGGAAGAAGACAGAGTCTTTAGAAAAGCTCTCTTGGATTTGACTGAGATGGTTAGAATCCTATTCCAGGAGAGAAATGACAGAATTGCTGGAGAAGGGTCTAAAAACCAAAAAGAAGAAGGAGGTTCTTCAGAAGGGAAGAAAGATAAAGATGAGTCTAAGAAAGGGAATGGAGGAAATGGTGATCCTTCATCTCCATCGTCATCCTCTTCCTCCACATCATCCTCTTCTACTTCTGTTAATCAGTCACATAAAACAAAAACCTCTTTTAAAAATCCTTTGTTGAAGCTTGATGTGAAGTTTGAGTTGCCAATGTTTAATGGTGATGTTAATGCAGAGAAATTAGATAATTGGATAAGACAGCTGGAAGTCTATCTCAGAATCCAGAATTTGCATGATGATGAAACTAAAATCCAATTAGCCTCTTTGCGAATGGATGGAGCAGCTTTGGTTTGGTGGGAAGCCAAGACTAGAGAGGAGATTAAAAAATATGGTAAGATAACTCTAACATGGAATGAGTTTATTACATCCATTAAGAAAAAATTTTATCCTCTTGCTCACATTCAGAAAGCTATCATGAATTGGCAAAATTTTAAGCAGCTTAAAGGTCAAAATGTGCAAGATTATACTCAAGAATTTAGAAGGAGAGCACTTCTACTTGGGGTAGACTTACAAAGTCAAGAAACCTTGTTGAAATACATAGGTGGTTTGCACAATTATCTGCAACATACTATTCTTATGTTTAATCCTACTAGCTTAGATGAAGTCTGTGTGCAGGCGACACATTTAGAAGCTAGAGGAAAGAATTCTTTTGATGCTTTTGATGAGGATAGTACTTTTAAAAACAAAGGAAAGAAGAGAGTTGCTAATTCAAGAAAGGAAAAAGGAAAGTTCTTTTGCAAGAACTGTTCTAAGACTAGTCATGATGAAGATCATTGTTGGAAACTTCATCCTGAACTGAAACCAGAAAAGTACAAGAACAAAAACAAGACCAAGGAAAAGGAGAAAATTGTTGCAACAGTTGAGCAAGACTTAGAGTCAGACTCAGGAGATGAGACAAAAAGCATAGGCATGGTTTTAAAGAACACTAAAGGGAAAGAAGTGGTGCAAGACACAATTCCTAGTTCTAGCTCTTTGAATTGTCACAAAGATACTCTTGATGAAAAGAGGAGAATAGAGCTTTTCCATGTGAGGGTAATTTCTCACCATACCAAAATTGACACACTATTTGACAGTGGGTCACAAGCTAATCTTATTTCTGAAGATTTGGTCAAGCAGCTGAAACTTGAGACCATTCCACATCCGAAGCCTTATCCACTTGGATGGATTTGCAAGGATGCTAATTTACAGGTTTCAAGGAAGTGCATATTGCGCTTTGCAATAACTGCACACTTTGTTGACACAGTGGAACTTGATGTGGTGCCGCTTGATATCTCAGGTATGGTTTTGGGAAGTCCTTATTTGTTTGACATGAGGGCCATCTTTCATCGCCATGAAAACAAGTATCACTTGTTCAAAGATGGTAAAGAGTACATTGTGAGAGCTCACAAGAAGAAGATGGAATCTTCTTTACTACATGCCGGTCAATTGAAAAGATTGGTTAATGCAAGTCAAAGTCTAACTTTGTTGATGTTGAAACGACCGGATTTTGAGCATTTTCCATTTTATGATGTTGCTAATCATTTGTCTCAGTTTGATAACAGTTCGTCTTTGAAAGAAGATGATGTTGTGTTGCACGAATTACCTTTTGGTTCAGCCAATGCAATGAATGAAGTGTCAAAGCAAAGCAGTGCAAGCAAGAAGGACACAAAATTCAGCATGGGAAAAAGTTGGTTTCAGAATGGTACAATTCGCCATGGTAACAGTTTGCATGGTGAAGGTTGTTTTAAATCTTTCTGGAAGTTTGATCAATGTAGAAAAATTTTATTTTCTGCAAAGTACTATTTCTGTTCTGCAAATTTTAATCATTTGCGTCATGACTCCGTCAATCTTAGCAATGGTAGATCAGTTGATTCCAGGGACAGGTTGTCATTTTCTCAAAAGCTTCAGTTGATGAAATCGGGTAGATTTCAGTTGTTCAAGGGTGGAAGAGTGGAGAATCAGTCTCCACATCATCAGTTTCAGTAATCAGAAAGCTTTTGAGGGTCCAAAAGCATCCCATTTGGGAGGTGTGATGAGGAGATCTATACGTCTGATGAAAAATAACTTAAATGATATGAGAACATCGAAATAGATCGACTTGGATGGTCTCGTCTACAGTTCCGAGGCGCAAACGTTGAAAATGGTCTGTAGTATCTGGAAAGTTATTCGGCTTC
This sequence comes from Pinus albicaulis, assembly GCA_034641835.2. NCBI lineage: Eukaryota > Viridiplantae > Streptophyta > Pinopsida > Pinales > Pinaceae > Pinus > Pinus albicaulis. Next base: position 909,436,286 of record CM076573.1, on the reverse strand, counting down.
TAAAGTTTATCATTCAGTTAAAAAATAATAAAGAAAATTGGACTTTGGGAAAATTTTTATTAAAAAAAGAATATTCCACAGAATATTCTGGGAATATTCCGTGGAATATTCCGCAGAATATTCTGGGGAATATTCTGTGGCAGCCAATCAGAGGGTGCCACGTGGCTAGCCCGGAGGCCGCCACGTGGCCCCAAGGCCGAGTTGAATGGTGTTAAAAGTTTTTGTATGGCGGACGGATTCGAACCCCCGACCTCACAGATATCAACCCAACGTCTTAACCAACGGAGCTATGTATTATTCGTTGAATTATTGTGAAGCGGAGTTTATTTAAAATGTCTTCGTTTGGGGCGGGGGCAAAGAAGAGCAAACCCCGAAGATATTGCCCACGAGAGAACCGCAAAGCGGGCTTAAGACTAAATTCATTAGCTCGTTCTAGTGACCAGTGCTTTAGTTCTCAATGACGGTTTGTATATGTGGTGGACTTAAATATATGCGGTGTTCTTATATGGTTGACACAACAAATGCCACCACATGAACGCGCCAACCACTTAACATTAAATGCCGACCTAACCGCCCGGATTAGATTGGCGGTTCCGCCTAATTTGAGAGCTTCCTCCTTATTTGGCGTTGCTAACTGCACTTCCTCCACAATTAGTGGAGTTTCCTAAGGAGTAACAGGCAGATCAGTAAATGTGCCATAACGTTTGATAGGAGAGGCCTTTGAAGACGAATTTTTTTTTTTTTTTGATTTTGGGTGTAGAGAGCATTCTGGAGCTGTTGGAAGTGTCGGAAGAGCCATCAGGGCATTCTATATGCCAATTTTACAGCGCTTTTGACAGTGGAGCCATCAGGGCCAAAGGGAAAGAGTGCTGCATTGGGCTACCTTCCTCCAATGGAGGTGAATTTGTAATCATTTTCTACTGATTTGGATCTTCTAAGTTTGTTTTAGCAGTCTATTTTTCCATTAGAGGAGTTTATACAGATGTAATTTCATTTGAAGCATTTAATCAAAAGAGGACTGAGCCTAATTAGAGGCTTTTGGACCAGTGGAGGTAGCCCAAGAGAGGGGTGAACCGCTTAAACAAATATCTCAGCTTCGTTCATCCGTGCTTTGGTCAGCTTTTATTTCAGACTTGATACTTAAAACAATGAAATTTCTCATATGTGCATTTAAGCAGTTTATACAGAATTAAAACTATGGTTTTAACTTCAAACCTCTTTCTCACAAATTGCAATAACTTATATTCTTGCTTATTCACACTTAAAACGTATCAATGAACACTCAATTCAAAAAACAAAAAGACTTTCATTGATTTTGATATTAGTGTTTATATCTTATTTCCTTAGACAGAGTCTGAAGAGGGCCAGGTAGCCTCTGGAACTCATCCTCTCTTTAGAGGTGACATGTCCAGTGAATGCCCCTTCAGTCCATCTCTGAAAAGGAAATAGTTTATTCTCACAATTTCAGATCATTTGAAATATATTGGGAAATGGATACCTTGCACAATTAAACAAGTACATTCCATTTTCAGATCATTGTGGCTTGAAAGACAAGCTGCACACAAATATTATTTTGCATGAAAATGAGATCTAGAAAAATCAGGGCTAAGATACATAGTTTGTTTTTTCATCCCTGTTTTTCTCTTTGGTTATGTTTTGAGCATGTGGAACCAGTATCTTTTCCTAATCTACTTCTATTGACAAGTCAATCTTACACAATTTTGACTATCATTTCTTTCACTAACTTATCAACAATTAATTTAAAACATGTTCAGTTATGATTAGGCTAGATAACTGAACAAGACATCTTTTGAGCACTAGTACTGGAATTTAGACTTGTGCGCTTTCAACATGACTATTTTTTGGGTACGGGGCTTGTACCATTGCTTTAGAAACTGCCCTCTTTTTCTACTTTTTACTGTTTTTCTATATTCTGCTTTTTTACTTTTTCTTCAAACAATCTAGAACTGAAAATATGCTCACAAGGCTGAGCTTATTTTTCACACCTATCTATCTATCCTAATCTAACTAATACATGATAGACATTTATTTGGTGAACTCTCTTTTCCAATGTAACCAGTCAAATAGATGATTGCATGGGTGATCTTGGTTCAGTTCTTTCATGATGCTGAAGAAATCAAAAGGCCACTTCCACTTCACTTGTTTTTGGACAGTAGTGCTTAAAAATTTTCTCACACTTTGCAGCAAATAATTCATGGTATAATACACTTCTCCCTCATACTTCTCAAGGAAAACAACAAATGGATCTTGGAATAATACCTGATCTAGAGGATTTGATATATAGGCTTTATTCAGGACTACTCTTTGTTCCACTTGGCTGTGTTTGGGACTCTCTTGGGAAAGAAACTTTTCCATTTGCTCATGATCACTTGAGCTGTCAGAATCATCATATATTGCAGTGTAGTCTTCTTTCAAGGTGATGTGTTCTGATTAAGTGGATTGAAAACTGTGTGAAGGTCATCATGTTGATGAGCAAGGATACACTTTGGCAGTAAATCCTCTTGAAAGGATAGTGTGATGAATCTCATGTGTTTATCAACCTCTATTTCTTCATCTGCAATTTGTAACTCAATGGAACTTGGTGGCTGCAAATCTAGAGTTAAGGAAGATTCCATGTCCAAAATGATTTCCTCAACCATTTTCGGAAAAGGCTTCTCAGCTACAACATGCTCGAGAATTTCATCATCCTCCTCAACCTCATCATCAAAGCTGAAAGACTGTTGATTTCCAATTATGTGAATGTTATTTCTGATGGACTGAAGTGAAGTAGAGAAAAGAGTCAGAGACTCGTCACTTACTTCTAAACTCTCAAGGCTCTCCTCATCAGTGTCATAGGTGACCTGTATTGGTTGCTTACTTTTTTCAACCTGATGATAATGAAATTCATCCCACAAATCAATTTTTGATTGCTCTGCAAGGTTAGTTTCTATTTGGATATCATAATCATCAATATATTGATCAGACTTTGGAGAAATATTAATATAAGTAATGTCACCAGCCATGCATATTGGACTATCAGATTTCTTTTCTTCAAATTGATTTACAAATCTATTTTTTGACTCATTGTATGCAAGATTAATAGGAGAAAGATCAGAAATTTTTTGGTTATATGAATTTTTAGAGGTTGTCTGCATGTTTATAAGTTGATATATTTCCTCTTTAGTTAAAAAGGGAGGCATTTTAATTTCTCTTCAGATATAACTACAATAATCCTCTTTCTCTTGGGATAGTTGATTTGGAGGATGAATGTCTTTTTGGGCTTCACCTATGAGAGATGATGAATCATCACTTGTTCCTTTAGAGAGATCCTGTGGGTTCTCTTTCAGTTCTTGCTTGTTTTCATCTTTAGCCAATTCTTTGTGATGTTGAGGATAGTTAGCATGTAATTCATGAGTTTCCTCTAATAGGTTCTTAGGAGGCCAATTTTCTTGTATGAACTCAAATGACTCCTAGCATAAAGGTAGAGATCCTACAGGTTTAGATTTGTCTTCTATTTCAGATTTGAATTCATCTTCAATCAACTCTTCTTGATGATTGGGATAATAAACATGGGATTCATGAGTTTCCTCTGATAGATTATTAAGAGGCCAATTTGCTTTTATGAACTCAAATGACTCCCAGCATAAAGGTAGGGATCCTACAGGTTTTGATTTATCTTCTATTTCAGATTTGAATTCATCCTCAATCAACTCTTCTTGATGTTTGGGATAATAAACATGGGATTCATGAGTTTCCTCTGATAGATTCTTAAGAGGCCAATTTGCTTTTATGAACTCAAATGACTCCCAGCATAAAGGTAGAGATCCTACATGTTTTTATTTATCTTCTATTTCAGATTTGAATTCATCTTCAATCAACTCTTCTTGATTTAGGTGAGAGTTAACTTGAGCAGGGTTTTCCTGAATAACTGCTAAGAGATCTTTAGGATGCAAATTTTCTTTCAAAGTCTGGAATGATTTAAAGCATAAGGGTAGAGAACCTAAAGGTTTTGATTCTTCTTCCATTTCACAATCTATGATTTCAAAATGGCTGATAGTTTCTTTAGAGCATTCCTCTATGTTTTTATTTGCAACTTTCTCATTAGGCACATTTTATTTATAACTCTTGTCTTGTAATAGTTGAGTGTGTTCATCCTGAGGAAGAAGTGTAGGTTGGTTTGAATAAGCAGTGTTAACCTTAACTTTGTGTCTTTCTCTTTTTCTGTCAAGTAGATGCTCTAGTTTGCTAAAATAATATACCAATTTTTTCAACTTTTCCTCTGAAGATATTAGTCTCTCTTGATTTGCTTTGTATTTCTCTATTATTCTTAGTTGTGCCTCCCTATTAAGTATGTTGAATTATACATCAACTACTATCCTTTTCATTTCTTCTAGGGTCAAAGGATCTTTATCTCTTATCTGGAAAACCATCTATAGGTCAAAATAATCTGGGTAGTGCAATAGAGCACATCTGAGGGGTGGCTTTATGTTAGTAGGCATCACATGGTATGAAAAGCTTTGTATTGTCTCCCTTGGTTGTCTTTTTAAATTATTTTATTCCTCTATGATGATAACTTTATTACCCATGACCACCCACCTATCTAGGAAGATTTGAGTGAACTGATGAAAATTGGTAATGCTTGCAGCTGGAAGGTCTTTAAACCAACTCTTAATTTTTCCTTGTAATGATAAGGCAAACATTCTAATACACACATAATATTCTTATATTTCAAAAAGGTCAAGTAAATCCTCAAGATTTTGGATGTGCTCTTCAGCGGTGACTTTGGAGCTTTCTCCATCAAATCTAGGTAATTTATTTTGAATATTTGCAGGGAGGGCTCGGAAGATGGGAGGTAAAACCAGAGGCTTGTATCTTTTTGGGACCTTTGTGGATATAGGTAGTGTAAAAAGAGATTTATGACTGTTTGAGGTTTCATCCAGAGTTGGAAAGGTAGCATGAGGCTCATGTTTTACTAGGTTTTTGATAGGTGAATCTGGGGTAAGCATAGGTGTATAAGCCTGCTTATGGTCTGAAATTTGAGGCTTAGCTTTTCGAGGTTTGAGATCTTTCCAATGATCAATGTAGATCTCATTAGTGTATTCTTGATCAGGCTCAAAGTAGGATAGAACATAGTTATAGATAAAGACAATAATTTCTTGAATCCAACTACGGCCTGAGTGCTTTTTCTTTCTAGGATGACTGGTCATGTTTTAGGTTCTTCCTCCAATGGAGTCTTTAGGTCTACTGAGAGTTGTGGAGTCTCCAGGTGGATGTTTTTGTTGTTTTTAGAGATATGTGTTTATGGTCCACCACCAATAACTGATAAAAAGACAATCTAGGGATGTTTTGGGGTTTTCTGAGTTTTCATGAAGCTCTAAAGTTTGTAAGAGTGTCCTATAGTTGGGTCATCATTTTTCTAGTATGATGAGACAACTAGATTCTACTCTTTGATAATACTTCTAGGTTGAGGGGTTTTGAAGTCCTAAGGTATACTTAGTTTGTCACTAACTCAGAAGGTCCCATTGTGATCGCCATTATGTTAGTGAGCAGTCGGATAAGTCAATCAGATAGTATTCCTAAGGATGCTAAAATATTTAGGGAATATAAGTTTGTTTATCACTCAGAGTCCCACCGTGATCGCCATTATGTTAGGGTCCCGTGATTTGGCTGATTGGCAAGCCAAGTGATAAGGTAACATCAAACCAACTTTGGAGCCCAAGGACCTATCCTTCCTAGACTCAGAGAGGGCTCTCTCTATTTGTATAAGGGATGTCTATGTGTTTTTCTTCTTATGTTTCTGATTTTAGGCTAGTTGTGAAGTGGGTTTTTAGTTTTTCTTTTAGGTTTTTGAGGGAGGAACTGATCAAAGACTAATATAGATAAAAATATTGTTAGATCAACTAGGCTATGGGGTTGAAAAGGTTGAGAAAGCCTCAGATGGTGATATAAGGTATGTTGAAGGGCCGATTTGATCAAGGTAAAATGGATCTTAAGGTAAAATGAAGTGTGATGGACACTAATTTTGTGAAGGAAAAAGGCTTTCAAACATAAATAGTTCAATAGCTGACATTTATATGGTAGGACTAACCATTAATCACGATAAATGTAACTATAAACTGAATAATGCATAGAAATAAACATTCAAGTAATACATAGAGATATATGACTCTCTAACATTAGGAAATTGCTATCAAACTTTGGGGAAAGACAATTAAGACAAACAAATAACTCAAATCATTATGAGGAAACGCCTAGACATAGTATTTCAAGCTATCGTGCACTTCGAAGTAAAATTTCATAGTTTTAGGCAAAGGGCAAGATCAGTACAAGACCTCCTTGGTTCAACTAGAACAATCAAACATTCAAAGAAAGGTTTCAGAGGTGGAGCTATGACTAGCCATGAGTAAGCAGGGCATCCTGTGAATCATACTTAGCATGCATAAAACCATAAATGAAACAAGCAAAAAATTTCTTCAGTGATCAAAGAGCAATCAAGATTTCTTTGATATGACTAAGAAGGAAGAAAACATAGAAACTATAATGAAACAGGAAATCTGAGGTGCCTTCAAGGGCATGTCTCAAATCTATTCTCTACTATATTATAGCAAGAAAGAGCATGCAATATGTATGAAAACTAAGAAGCATAACAGAGAGGGACACTATACCATTTTACCAAGTCAAGGAATCCAACAACAGTCCTCTTTCATCATCCAAAACATTCAAGAAACTATCCAATGCATGAGACAAGTATTTCTTCCAAGCTTGTATAACCATATATTTCTCTATATCATCAATTTCAGCCTTGTTTACAATGAAGTCTCTTGGAATATATAGGCCAAGATGGAGGAGGAAATCCAACCAAGGCAACTAGCTAGCCATTGGCTCAAAAACAAATATCTTATCTTGTCCTTGAGGCTTTGCAAAGCCCAAGGCACAAAATATCCAATAAAATATCTCAAAATGCTAAAAAAGGGAATAAATTTGAATTTTTATAACTGGCTATGTCCCAAAATAGCTTAACGCACATTTGGAGAGGCCACTTCAGAAAACTGCCTTTTTTGGCCAAAAAGCACTAAGGGCGCACCAACAGAAAATTGCCTGTCTTTCGGATGACTTTTGAGGGCCTTCCCGAAGTCGAAACGAGGCCTGTGATGGCTCGTTGGAAAGCTATTGATGTCTAATTTCTATAAAAACTTGAATTTTCCAAAAATGATTCTTGTAATTCTATCAAATATTGAACTGAGTGAAAAAAACCCAAAAATTAGGCCTTGCTGATATGTGGGCAGAGTGTTGAAAAAGTGAGTGTTTTTTGCCTCTTTCGAGGAATAAAACAACTTCAATTGCTCTGAAAATTTCTGAGTAGGTGCTCCTAAATTTAATGCATCCAATGGTACCACTCTCAACAGCTGAGGATGCTCCAAACAAAAATGGCGGTGCCCATGATTTTATGCAATTAGGCCCAAAAATGTCAAAAAAAAAGAACATGTCAAAATTCACTCAATTTTGGTGAGAAAGTACCTCAAGGATTCTTAGAAACATTTCTAGAAGTTTGGGCCAAAATTCCAAGCCTAGAGGTGTCTTTCTCCTTTTTTCTCATCGGGCGCCCTCTTTGGGCGATTTTGAGTTTTCCTTGTGCATCCTTCAATTTCCTTCGTGCAAACTGATTTGGCCTTTTGTAGCGCCCGTTGCTTTTGATACTCTTTACTGATTCACCAAAACAAGCTGATTCAAATGATCTCTGAAAAATTTTCCCAACACAACACCTCTTTTCTCTTTGTAATTCACTGTGTTTCTTGGATGCTAGTAAACAAGCATTTGTCAAATGAAAACAAAAATTACTTTTTATCACTGTGTTTGGGCAAGAGATTTTAAACAAGATATGTTTGTGGTTTTTGTTGAAGAAGAATATCTTTTTGTTTTGGCACAAAAACCCTCCCTTCAAACTCTGCCTCTCTTTTTGATTTGGCAATGACACATTTGAAAACAATGCTTTAAAGACTCTTTGCAATTGACAGAACCTTATCTTCTAGCCACTGTTTTTCTTTGAGTTTTAACAAAAAAATGCCTTTTGCAAACACTGTTAAGACACTCTCCAAAACTGATTTGAAAACCTCCAAACACACTTTGTTTTTCTTCTAGCAAATGAGTGTTCTTAGTTATTTCATAGCATAAAGAAAACTTTCAAAATGGTACATTAGTCCTCTCTTCTTTCACTGTTTTTATCCTTTTGATGTAGCAAACAAACTACCCTTTGCAAGCACTGTTTAAGACACCTTTAAACAAACTTGAAACCTCTTTACAAACTCTACTTCTTTGATTCTGGGGGCTGCACAAATTCTTCACTATCTCACAACACAAAAGGACTTCTTTAAATTGACCAAGCCTTAATCCCTTTTACCACTGTCTAGATGATCTTTTAAACTATTTTAAGACCTCTACAGCCTCTATTGTTTTCCTTAGCAACTTTTTACATTCTAAGCCATTTGTAGAAAGAAAAACTTCTTAAAATGACACATGGAGAATAGCTTCTAGAAAACTCAGCTAGGAATCTAGTCATCAACAACAGGTGAAAAATACTGATGACTAACAAGTGAAACCACTAGGAATCACAGGAGTAGTGGAAACTGAACTAGAAGCCACACAGACTATAGATTAGAACGGAACAGATGTAATAGCAATCGATGGATCTGACGCCGAAGGTAACGGTACTAATGAAGATTGGACTGAACTCCGAGGAGGAGTTATTGTGCTAGATTGTGCAATGGACGCAACACTAGACATAATCTAACTCAGAGACCTATAGCTAGCTGGAAGTGATACTGAAGGCGAAGAATATCGGACAAAGGCATGAGAAAAATCTTCAGGCAAGAGTTGATATTCTCCTGTGGATACAGGAATTCCTTCACTGCCAATAGAACTGGAGGAATCCATATTTGAGTCTTTTGTAAGATCTTCGAAAATACTACGGGGACTAGGAGGTACCGCAATAGCAACAAAAGGTGATCCAGACGTGAAAGGAGGAATTCCCCTTCTTCCCCAAAACTAGACCAAAACTTGAAGGAGGCCAATTGAACTCAACTGGCTCGTCAAGCAGAGATCGAGTAGCAAGGGGCTAGATAGACGGTAGAATGGGCTTCGAGAACTCGACAGATCTAGTGGATTGAGGAATTTCAAAAGAAACGTCTGGAAACAAACCACCACTAGGAGGTAGTGAGGACGACGAAACTGGATGTTCTGCCACTTTGACTATAAATCAGAATAGGAAGGAAAAGAGATAACCAATTGAAAGTACCAAAATCTAGAACCAAGGAAATCAATCAGACCAAGTAACAAACTTTTAATGGGCGTGTAATCGTAGGTGATTAATTTTATAACACTGAAACCAAAATTCATTGTTTCATGTTTTAGGAGTCAAGAAACATGAAAAAGATGACTCTAGTCACTTTCAATTTGAAAAGAGCGTGAAAGGACAAGTGCTCGATGATATCTTCTCTTGTTTAAAGAGTCACAAAAATATTGAAATGACCTCTCAGGAATTCTAAGCAAGAGGGCGTACCAGGTTTCTGTGAACTACCATATACACCTTGGTGATCAAATGAAACAAAAATGACCAAGGAATTGACATACGTGCAGGTAGTCTCCCCAAATGCTATGTTTGGTGTATCACGGTTACAAGGCGGCAGACTCAGCTTCCTATGGATAAAGGATTTCAACCTAGAGGGGTCTCCCTTTATATATGCGATGGTATGGGGAGCACAAGTCTGTACTAGCACTGTCTGAAGCCAAAAGGCGAGTGACAGTTACTAGGTTTTAAGACTCTAGAACACGTCTCTAGCCTAGACCACTAGAAATGTTTCGTTAGGTTCCAATGTTGCCTTAGGTTCATTGAGTAAATTTTAAAGTTAATATTGAATTATGTTTCAATTTCCAGGCCCTATCGAATGTGTAGCTCAAATTCGTAGATGAAAAATATATGCAAATGAACAACATTTCAATTTGGAGAATGCTAGTTATAAGAAGGATAAAAACATTTCAAACAAGCAAACAAAGAAAACATGCGATGAAACTTCTAATGCCCTTAATGTAATCAATTGAAAACGAATTTCCTTCGTAGATTGACAAATTCCAGTTATGTAAAGGAACATTTCACTTTTTGATGGAACAAAAGAATGCAAATATATTTTTTGATTTTTTTAATTTTCAATGAAATGACGCACACATTGTATTAATTCAATGGAAAACAAAATAAACACTAGTTTTTGTTTTGCAAATGTAAGGTTTTGAAATTGAAAGACTCAACCAAAGCGAAACAGAAACAAAAACATGCAAGATAATGAAGCAAACTTTCAATCAAGAAAGAGAGTTCTCAAAACGACCCAAACAAGCAAAGTAATCGATGTTCAAAGTATTGAAGAAGACGGACTAATCGAAAAACGAAAAGAACATTCAATTAGCAAAACAAAAGGATCAATAAAACTCAATCTAAAAACCCAAAACGAGACTGATAACAATCAAAGAGACTTGTTCTTGAACAGAAGGCTCGGTATGCAAGAACACCTAGAAACCCTAAGGTCTTAAGCGACACTGACAAGACAACGGAAAAACGACTGAGGGAAACAAGTCTACAGTAGTCAACACAGTCTGCAAAGTCCTAAACACACTAAAAAATAACCTAGAGGCAAGAAAAAATGACCAAAACATGCATTAGGGAGGTCAAACCAAAACCTACATGGATTGGCACAACTGTAAGGTTGTAATCCATGCCATACAAAGGTTGGCGCGAGTGCTAAAAGAGCAACATGCACCAATCGACGCGACTGTACAGATGAAAAATGCGCCAAGCTGGATACCTATGGGAAAAAGAGGAAAAACCCTAACCTAATGAGCAAAATTCAACCTTAACCCTCTGGAACTGAACAGAGAATGGAAACTCAGCAAATAAACCAGAAAAATATAGATAACTAAACCAAGAATGGAAATCGACCCAACATGATGACACGACAAACTCACACTGATCCCGAGTGGAGTTGCCAATTTTTTATGAAGGTAAATCCTCTCTGCAGACAGAGACGATACCTCTAGCCCTAGGGTGGGTCTAGTAAAAAAAGGACACACTAAAGTGTTGCTTCCTAGTTAATGAATGAAAAAAAGACATGGTAGATTGAACTACCTTGAATCCAACGCTGTCGATGTTGCAGAAAGACTAGTGGTCTCTCGCTCCTACCTTGGCAAGTCACGATCCATTCGCTGTCATGCTCAAATACCTATACATAGGACAAAAAACAAGAACAGCATATAAAATAATAGTTTCATTCACAACTATTAGCCAGTCAAAGAGGACTAAACATATCACATCAAATAAACATCATAACACAATAGTGGAACCAAACAGTAGTCATGTATATTAATGAGTAGAAGGAAGAGTACAACCGATGCTTTGACGTCACAGTATCCTCCAGCAGGGTTCAGACGAAGTGCATCTCAACTATTGGTCAGGGAATTCAGACTCAAGCTCTCTTAGAAGTCATCGACTTGAGCTTTCTCAACACAATATTTCTTACTCTTTGTCCTCTAGCAGCTTAGCTATAGTATAATTCTCCTAGTTCAGCTATTCAACCGTTTAGCTAGCTTCTACTAAAAGATATAGTTTCTTAAATAGAGGAAAGAGAGGAGGTTGGGATCCCTACAAAGGTGGGAGGAAGTCCTATCCTTTAGGATAGTTCCAATGGAGGTGGAAACTACTAACTAAAGGAAGGAGTCTGTGGTTGTTTCAGTTCAACCACTCCCAATGACTCATCCCTAAGGTGGTTGGAATGGAACCTCTGCCTCTATTTTTTTTTAAAAATACATAAACATATTGGTGCGGGTGTCTAACTAGCACAGAGCACCAAGTGGCGCGGGCTCAGTGTTAAATTTCCTAGTTGGCGCGAGGATGTAATGGGATACTTGCGCCAAGGCAAAAATAGGAATTTTCACAGCTCTACTTAGGGAAATGTCAACAAGAAGAATGTTGTTTTCATCAAAAGGGATGCAAGGATGGCATTTTCAAAGCATGACACTACGTATTGGTCACAGAAACAACCCTCCAATGTGTGAGTTGGGGATTGCAGGGACAGTGAAAAAATGTTGTGTAACAAGGATGATCAAACTCAACTATCTTGAAGCACTAAATACTCCTTGTAGTTGCAAGGTCACTCAACAAGTGTGATACTATTATGTAGGAATTTTGGAGGGAAAGTGGTCCTTCTCTCAAGGAGCCTACCCATCACTCATATTTTACAAATAAAGGGCTCAAGTACCCCATTTGGAAGTCAGAAGCTAGCGGTTAGTCGAGTTTAGAGGAAACAGTAGGAGCTTAAGAGCTTAGGAGTTTTTTAATTCTACAAATTTTGATGCACAAATAATTTTATAATTAGTTAAAAACATGTTTGGTTCTTAGACTGAGGTTCCTTTAGGTATCTAGCTTCATTGGGTTAGGCCCCACCCCAAGTGCTCAAGACCCCTTCTATATTATTATTATCCTTTATGCACTTGTCTATTTCTTCAAATTGCTTGTAAGTATGGTTTTATTTAGGGTTAATTAGTTAGCTTGTTTATAGTATTTTCTTGCACATTAATTTGAGCACAATATGGTTTCTTTAGTTGTGTTTTTTTCTCTTTGATTATAATATATTTTCATGCATTGATGTCACTTTAGCTGTTGATATTTAATTATTGTTTTTCATATTGTGTGTTGTAATTGTACAATCCCTTGTTTTTTAGAGATACAAGAGACCCTACAATCACACATTTGATGAATAAACCCTTCTACCATTGAAATAAGGACATGGAAATTGATTCTTTATCATTTCTTAGCTTCTCCTTAGCTCAATTTCCCTTCAAACCACATTCTTAGCATAACTGACTACTCACTCGACTTTTTCCTGTAGAAAAAAATGGAAACCTGTAGAAATTTTCATTCCACATCTAAAACTAATCTAAACTTGCATCCAATTCATGTTTAATATTCTTTGATGTGTTACAACGTCCCTAGAACCCCGAAGATGAAATTTAGAAGCCAAGAGACCAAGTAGATTCTTTGACCTATTTTGTTGTAGAAAATATCTTCTCCTGCAGAATTAGGGTTCATTATTTACATCCTTTAATTTTGTTGAGAATTTGATTTCATTGGAAAATAAAATAGACATGATTTGTGTTATAGGTCAATTTGGGCATCATCCCAAAACACATATCAATATCCATTAGGGTCTATCATACTCTAAATTATTTGCTACTGTTGGGGGCAGGAATTACACTTAAGTAAAGTCCTCAACACTTAAATTGTCAACCCGGGGGGTTCATAAACTTAGAGACGAAGCACAGGCAATGCCAGAGATGGTATGAATATTTATAATATCAACTCCTACTTTTTAAAGGAAAAATTGCACAATCAAACTTTAGAGAGGAAGGAAACTCAAAACATCAAAACAATCTGAGGCTAGAACAACAAGAAATATACTTGCAAGAGAGATTCAGAAATAAAAAGAAGGCAATTAATCTAGAAGGATATTGATCATCTACTGAGAATGTGTTTTCTTTAGCAAAGACACCTTAGCAGTCTTCAATAGATGGGCCCTTTCAAACCTGCTCATGTAAAGATATCCTTCCCACAAGAATCGATCTTGCACTAGTGCAGGAACAACGATCTATGCAGAAGGTGTAAAGTAATGTATGTACTAAAAATTCTTTTCTTTGTGCAAGAGCCCTAAACTTTCTCAAGCCCACAGCACTCAGATATGGTACCAAGAAACTGGTTCTTGTACCTAATCTAAGCTTCTTACACTTTAACTTTTAGTCCTTGAAATCAATGATTAATTACTGTAGGTGTTATGAAACCAAATTTCTTATCATAAATATGAATATCTGTAGAGAATAAGGAAATTATATTTTTAATTATAATGTAATTGAAAGCAAGAAAGATGTTAGAAGTAAACTAAAGAGACTTGTTGCATCACACTATCTAGCACTGGTGCAGAAACAGTTCTCCTACTTGCACCAAGCGGAGAAAATAAACCAAACGTGCAGAAAGTGAATAGCACACCAACGTGCACTGGTACAGGTAATTTCTCCTGCTCGAACCAAGCGGAGAAAACAAACCACACATGCAGAAAGTGAATAGCACACCAACGTGCACTGGTGCGGGTAATTTCTCCTGCTCGAAACAGGTGGACAAAACAAACCACACGTGTAGAAAGTGAATAGCACACCAACGTGCACTAGTGCAGGTAATTTATCCTGCTTGAACCAGGCGGAGAAAACAAATTTAAATTCAGATGCAGAAAAGGAAATTTAAGTACTTCACATTGTAGATCTTCTTTCACTCAAACATAAATTCAAATGTTGTAAATTAAATCACACTTAGCAAACATAAATTTCAAGAACAGAAAGGAGGGAGAACATGCTGGGTTGGCTGGGCCCTAGCCAACTAGCACGTTTCCCTTTCAAATGGAAACACTACTCAGTATTGAGTCAATTCATCAACTGTTTAAGCATGAAGAAATAAAATCCATGAAGCATAAGGAATAGCTCTTCTTATTAAATCCTCAAAGAAAATACATGCGTGGTTACATATCCAGCCTAGATTTGGGTGATAACAAAAGACAGGCTTGTTACTGCCTCAATGGTTCTATTCTTAGATCTATTCAATTCTATCCAAATATTGAACATATTTTCCTATTTACATTTATGCTTATATAGATCCTTTTAGCCGCATGCCAAAAGGATCATTTAACCATTACATAGCCAATTACATAAATCGTTATAACAAATTACATAGCCAATTGCAGAATAAGCTTTTGGCCTTCAAAATTAAATCGCTTTTAACAGAATAGGTTGTGGCTATCTCTATCTATTCGTCTCTCTTAATTCCGATCTAGATTTAACTATATTCATAGCTGGGACTTGGCTGCCTTTGGATATGTCTTCGTTGATCGTAGCTAAGGCAGTACAAAACAGGCGGCAACCCAAGCGATCCGGATTCGCTGCCAAGATTCACGGCGCTGGTGCTGGTGTGAGATCTGTTTTGCACTAAAAATCAACAGTCAAGATAAGTGTTTATATATTAAATAGCATAAGAGGTAACGATAAGTTACAAAAGTAATTCTAAGTAAGAAATCATGTAATAGATAGTTAATAAATTCTAAGTTGAGTTAAAAATGTAAAATATGAAGTTAATGCAAAATGTGTCATCGTTCTTGGACTAGTCCAGGATGAGGGCGCATAAGATAGGTAAAACAGGGTAAATGATTATGATTTGGGAAGGGAAGAATGGTAAAAAAGAATGAAATTTAGGGGACTAACATCCTCCCATCCCTAAAATGTTGTGTGTCCTCACACAAATTTTTTACCTCTGCAAAAAACCAAAATTTTTGAATACTCCAACTCAATCCTGTTCCGGCGTGTTGTCCTTAGGCTGCACTATTTCAACCTTCTTCCTCTTGATGTGCCTTAGCTTCTTTTCTACCTTTCTCAACTACCTGAAACAGCATCTAGCCCGATATTTCCATACTTTAACCTCACTTTTCTTTTGTTTGAGCTCTGCCATCAATTCTTCTCTTCTTTTTTCTTTCTCCTCTTGTGCTTTGGTCACAAGATGCTCCAAGTTTCTCACTTGGAGTTCTAATTCTGCTATGCAAGCAGCAGGAGTCACCAATTCTTTTCCTCCCTCTGTCTCAACAAGGGCTGTCACTTTCTCTGGGACTTCTATATCTGCCATGGTCACATCAAGGAACTCTTCTACCTGCGGTCCCTCTTTTTCCAGGTCTCCTTCCTTCTGCTCTGATTCATCTTCATCTGGTTCCTTGTCTTCTATGGGTTCTTCTTGTACTGGTGCAGAATGTGATTCCATAACCTGTGGGGGTTGTGGTTTCTTACCTATATTGGCGATTTTACTCTTCTTATGGGGTATTTTGATAAAATATGCCAGCAGAGTATCATCCCTGACTTGTGTAATATTAACCGCGTCTGCAAGGACCGATAGACTGTCGCGTTCAGAGGCCTATGCCTGTGTAGAAGAGGTTTCTTCAGCGGGTGTGCCAACTATTTCCTTAATGGAATACGGGGTCTTATCTTCTGTCGATTTTTCTGACCACTTTATTTTCGCACTAGTGCGAGAAGAACTTCCCTTTTTACTTCTGTTCAGACCCTTACTTGTACTAGTAGGAGTCTCCATCTTCTTTCCCTCGACTGACTTCCCGTGTAGCTGTTTCAATAGCTCTTCCCATGTCATACCTTTGCTCTCCAGCTGTTTTAAGACCAGGATTTTTATTAGGTCGTGATGGTATAATCGTGTATCGGCCTGGTCCTCCCTTCCATCCCGTACGCTTCTAGCCATTTTCTCCAAACTTTTGAGCAAAAAGTAGGGGAAGTTCATCTTCCAACGAATGTGCCAGCCTCCTTCAAAATTTTGCAGCAGTATAAAATGATACACCAGGGTACAGGTGTACCTCCCTTCGCAGGTCATAAATATATGCAAAACAAACAGGAGATTCTGCCATTGACCCAACAGGGCTTTGCGCGGGACTCCACATTTCCAATTCACCTCCATCTTCTTATCCTTGACAAAATGCTACCAGCGTTTGCTTTCCATCTTCTGGTTCTTGAACCACTCCACTCCCGTATTCTCCAAGCCTGTTGCTGCTGCTACAAATTTCTTCATGACTTTGAATTCAAGCGGCCAAATTCTCACTTGGCCGCTCTTAAATCTTCTTGCAAATTGTAGGGCGACCTCCCTGTCATACCCATTGAACTTCTATAGGAACCGTAGAAATCCCGACTCCCACAACAGTGGAAGACTATTGTGAAATTCAGCAGTTTGCTCAGTCTTGCTAAGAGACAGGTGCTCAATTCGGATGGGCAGCATTATGCTATCGGCTATGAACAATAAGTTCCAAGGCTTGCATGCAATACCATGGAATCGGATTTCATACATAAATATCTAAACGTATCTCTGATTCATTTGCCATAAATACTCATCATTTATGGTCAGGCTTAATTGGTACACGCAACGACGGTTTAACGGTGAAGTGTAGTAATAATCGCGATGAAGGGACGTTTAGGATAAATGTAGGAGCGGGGGGGGGGGGGGTTATGAGTGAAGGACATTTTCAAATCATTGCGGAGCAGGGTAGATTATATGCAAACAACGATTAACACGATTCTTACATTTCTTCATAATTACAAAAAAAGGACTTAGCACTCATTAAAAAGATCATGATTTCTACTTAAAAAACTTTGTACTTTTAACTAATTTCCTCCGAGGTAATATAATAGCATAATTAATTGTCAATCATATGAAAAAAATCATGTAACTTTTTATCATGATCACTTTCTTATGTAATATGATAACTTGTGCTATGCTGTTAATGAGGTGCATGCTTGTACTAATCTTTACACTGCTTAAATCATACCATTCTGCTGGTACATTTCTGCTCATCTTATCATAGAGGACAACATGCTTGCACTAGTGAAAGTATAATAGTAAGACAAAGAATTAAAATATAGGTTGGATTTCACATGATTTCCTCAACTTATTCTAAATTTTACTTCGCCCTTTCTTGATGTTTCAGAGCACATCCTTCTTCTCTTTGTATGCAATATCCTACAATAAACTCATGAGGGAACAAAGGATTGGGAAAGGAAAATCTTAGAATGGGAAGGAATTATGTCACAGGGATTCTAGGAAAGTACCAAAAGAGGGAAAATAGAAGTGGGATAGGAAAAAAAATTAGGGTTAAAGTGGGATTTCTTCAAAGTGGATAGGGTGAATTTAGAAGAATATGGGAAGGTTAATTATACTAGGATTTCGAGAAGAAAGCTGAGGGAAAATTATGAAATGGGATATGAAGAAAGGCAAAAAAATTTCTAGAAGGTCTGCTTGCACTGGTGTAAGAAAAATAACTACAGCTAGAATTATAGACAAAAGAGTATGGTACATACCTGTTACCTTGTCCCAAATGAATTCCTTATTTTGTTTCTGCCCAAAGCCTTATAATTAAAATCAAATTTTGTTGAAAAGGTGCAATCTCAAAATAACTACCTCAAGTTCATGCACCTACTATAGCAATCTTGTACCTAGATTATGCAGTGCATATTTAGAGGCAACCACCATCAATACACATTGTTGCCAACCAGCATCTTGTGAGCAGTCATCATTGAGTAATTCATCACTCTAAATATCATGAAAGTCAAAATGAGTTATGATACCAATTATAAATATCTTTATTGAACACTCTAAATTTCGTTGTCATCTGGATTCAAACTAAATTTCCTCTTAATATAGAACAAAGAATAACCTTTACTAAGGGTACCACATCCTTAAAGATTATTGATTTTTGAAAGATATAACTCAAAGTATCATGTTCAAATCCTCTTTAAAACCATTTTCCAAGGAAAAAATATAAGTTTAGGGGAAGAGAAAGATAGCCAAGAAAATCATAGTATGAAATTAACTTTAATACCACAGACATAGCCCTACTACCCGCAGGTGTCCATAACCTTGGCAGGGGTGTCTTTTGACCCATCAAAATGTCTATGTCCCACTTACTAGGCATGGATTCAGAGTTATATTATTTTAATTTTAGATGAAGGCCACTGCTTTGGGTTGGTAACCAACTAATGGCAGTGCCACTCACAAGAAGTAACATGGATGAACAGGTCGGCTCGTGATGAGACCTCCTGTCTTCCAAATTTTTGGTTGAAAGCCATTACTCTGGCTTGGTGACTAGAAGCAGTAATGTCATGCATGCTAGGTCTCATGATCGTGGTAGGTCGGCTCATCACTAGACCTCCTATCCTCTCCTAAATATTTTGTATACTCTGATTATAATCAACCTAAAAGGTTACTTAATAAGTGGGGAGACAGATCTACTCCTTAAGAATACGGAGTGGCGTAAAATTTTTTTAATGACTAATCATTACTGACTAGTTCCTCTGCCCTAAAGACTTATTAAAGATATCCCAGATAATGACTAAAAGACTTCTTGAATTAAGAATTCTAGTGTTCTCATGAGTAGCCTATTATGATCTTAACAAGAGTGGTCCTCCCATAGGGGGTTGACAACTTCTTAGAGTGACTATTCATGGTTACTTCGAAAAATCATGAGGTATTAGAGTGAATCATACTCAACAAGATGTGTCACAGATGTGTGTGTTAACAACCAATGCGGATCAAAAGTAGTTTTAATGACTACACTTTAAAAATAAAAAACCCAATTAGCATCTTAACAGCTTTATTCACCTACCCTACTTTACCTAAGAAGCGGAAGACTTCTTTTTATGTATAGGAGTACTTCCAATGAAGACATGTGCGGATCAGGTGAAAATATATATTCATGCTCAAATTTATCATACAAACTTGAAAGTGTGCATGAGCATGAAAAACCAACGAATGTAAATGATATGACAACAAGATTTTCATAAGAGGATAATGTTGCCTTGCTTGAGTAGTTGTTTGGAGCCAATTTTTGATGTAATCATGGTAGCCTTGGTCCATTTCTTGATTTGGCCCATGCTATTTGCCCTCTTCTTCCATGTCATGTTGATTGTTCTCCGTAGGGTGAGTAGTCTCTTGATTACATTCTGGATCTGCTGATAGACATGTCAAGAAATCCTTGATCTCAGGTTCCAGTGGATGTTCTCCATTGATTACAGTGCATGATTCATTTATCTCCTCAAAAGAGACTTCTAAATCCTCTTGTGATCGTGGAGAAATGGACAAGTCCTTGACTATTGTCAAGAAGTTTTCTTCCTGAGGGGTAGAGATCAAGATCCCAATAGCTGCTAGGGCTTGAGAGAGAACCTTCATACTTGTTATCATCTTTAAGTCCATCTAGTTGATTGATAGTCCCTGTCTCCACACACATATTAGTAATGGGGGTTCTTACAACACCCCAAAAATGATATAACGTTAAGGATATGAAGATAATTGTTTTTCAAAGTTATTGGCTGAAATAAGGCTCACCACACTTTCATAAAAAATACAAAAAGATAAAGGCAGACTTACCCCTATTGCATCATCAAAAAATTCTTACCAAATCAAATTTCTTCCTCGACAACAACACCAAAATGTTGGGGGCATGAATTACACTTAAGTAAAGTCCTCAACACTTAAATTGTCAACCCGGGGGATTTGTAAACTTAGAGACGAAGCACAGGAAATGCCAAAGATGGTATGAATATTTCTAATATCAACTCCTTATTTTTAAAGGAAAAATTGCAGAATCAAAATTTAGAGAGGAAGGCAACTCAAACCATCAAAACAATATGAGGCTAGAACAAGAAGAAATATACTTTCAAGAGAGATTCAGAAATAAAAAGAAGGTAATTACTATAGCGAGATATTGATAATCTACTGAGAATGTATTTTATTTAGCAAAGGCACCTTAGCAGTATTCAATAGATGGGCCCTTTCAAACCTGCTCATGTAAATATATCCTTCCCACAAGAATTGATCTTGCACTAGTGCAGGAACAATGATCTATGCAGAAGGTGTAAAGTAATGTCCGTACTAAAAATTCTTTTCTTCGTGCAAGGGCCCTGAAATTTCTCAAGTCCACAACACTCATATATGGTACCAAGAAACTAGTTCTTGTACCTGATATGAGCTTCTTACACTTTAAATTTTAGTCCTTGAAATCAATGATTAATTACTGCAAGTGTTATGAAACCAAATTTCTTATCAGAAAGATGAATATCTATAGAGAATAAGGAAACAATATTTTTAATTAAAATGTAACTAAAAGCAAAAAAGCTGTTAAAAGTAAACTAAAGAGACTTGCTACATCACACTATCCAGCATTGGTGCAGAAACAGTTCTCCTAATTGCACTAGGCGGAGAAAATAAACCAAACGTGCAGAAAGTGAATAGCACACCAACGTGCACTGGTGCAGGTAATTTCTCCTGCTCGAACCAGGCAGAGAAAACAAACCACACATGCAGAAAGTGAATAGCACACCAACGTGCACTAGTGCAGGAAATTTCTCTTGCTCGAACCAGGCGGAGAAAACAAACCACACGTGCAGAAAGTGAGTAGCACACCAACGTGCACTGGTGCAGGTAATTTCTCCTGCTCAAACCAGGCGGAGAAAACAAATTTAAATTTAGATGTAGAAAAGGAAATTTAACTACTTCACACTAAAGATCTGCTTTCACTCAAACAAAAATTCAAATGTTGTAAATTAAATCACACTTAGCAGACATAAATTGCAAGAATAGAAAGTAGGGAGAACATGCTGGGTTGGCTGGGCCCTAGCCAACCAACACATTTCCCTTTCAAATGGAAATGCTACTCAGTATTGAATCAATTCATCAACTATTTAAGCATGAAGAAATAAAATCCATGAAGCATAAGGCGGAGCTATTATTATTAAATCCTCAAAGAAAATACATGTGTGGTTACATATCTAGCCCAGATTTGGGCGATAACAAAAGACAAGCTTGTTACCACCTCACTAGTTCTATTCTTCGATCTATTCAATTCTACCCAAATATTGAACATCTTGTCCTATTTAAATTTCTACTTATATAGATCCTTTTTGCCACAGGCCAAAAGGATCATTTAACCATTACATAGCCAATTACAAAAATCGTTATAAAAAATTACATAACCAATTGCAGAATAAGCTGTTGGCCTTCAAAATTAAATCGCTTTTAACAGAATAGGCCGCGACTATCTCTAGTTGTTCGTCTCTCTTAAGTCCGATCTATATTTAACTTCTATCATAGCTGGGACTTGGCGGCCTTTGGATATGTCTTTTTTTATCGTAGCTAAGGCAGTACAAAACAGTCAGCAACCCAAGTGATCCGGATTCACTGCCAAGATTCACGGCACTAGTGCTGGTGCGAGATCTGTTCTGCACTAAAAATCAATGGTCAAGATAAGTGTTTATCTATTAAATAGCATAGGAGGTAACGATAAGTTACAAAAGTAATTCTAAGTAAGAAATCATGTAATATATAGTTAATAAATGCTAAGTTGAGTTAAAAATGTAAAATATGAAGTTAATGCAAAATGTGTCATCGTTCTCGCACTAGTGCAGGATGAGGGTGCATAAGATAGGTAAAACAGGGTAAATTATTACGATTTGGGAAGGGAAGAATGGTAGAAAAGAATGCAATTTAGGGTACTAACAGCTACATGCCCTAAATAAGTCATTCCATTGATGTTTTTCCTTCATGAAAGTTTCACTGCTTATATGCCAGTTGAAGTGCCCCATTGAGCCATCAACGCACCCCTAAACTGTAGTAACTGCTTTACAAAGCATCTACTCCCATGCAAGGCTATGTTGCAGAGGATATAGGCCAACTTTAGAGTGCGTTGGTCGACTAGGAGTGAATTTTTCATTGGATTCCGAGAATCTTCCCAACCTCTAGTGGCTTCTAGAAGTTGTTCCAGCTTTCACCTTGTTAGATCGATGGGTCCTGACCTAGGTTTGGAGCTCAAGGTTTTCCAACAAACCCCTATACTACTGGCCCTTTCATCAGTGACCCGCTTTCATAGGTCAAAGTCTCACCCGAAGTAGTATGGGTGGGTGCTGGAACTAGGTTTCCGCACCTTAAGAAAGGATAGGTAAGGCAAGTAGAGCTACATTAGAACCTATGATTCCTAGATTACCTCGTTCTATGTAGGGTCACTTAGGTCTCGATTCGCATCCATGTGCACTAGATATATAAGTATATGCTTTTACAATAGTAGCACAGTATTGCATAACAGAATAGAATAGATCGAGATACAAAAAACACATTTACACATATCTTCGCAGCTCAAATATAGAAAATACACAATGCAGTAATTACCAACGATTCACACAAAGAGTACTCACCAATTCAGTTCTCTATCAACATTTCTTATTCATTCATTCATCAATTCCTCCTTACAATTCCCTTCCTAGCCTATGCACACAACACCAGGGTCCGCGCACAGCTAGACTTGGATCTCTGCGCACACAGCCAATAGGAGTCCTTTCCCCAAAACCCAAACAGGTAGCTTAAACCATAATTCGCATCAATAGCTATTTAATTCCTACCTTACAATACAAAAATTTTCCTCTATTTATAATAATCTAGCCTAGACATTCCTATGGTTCACAAACCATGTTTTTCGGACCCCTAGTTTACCCTTTTACCCATTACAATGCTTTCGGGGCTTTGAACCATCCCAAAACCCCTGTGCTAGATTAAATCTAATAAAAAATATTCAAAATGGACCAGTTTCGCAGCTTGTAGGAGACCCTGTTCCAACAGTCCCCCAACACAATCTTGTGACTCGTCCCAAGTCACTGTAGCTACCATATAGTCATTGAACCTGGTATGGCTTGAGTCGACTACCATTGAAAAATCCAAGTAAGATGTCCCTGCGCAGGGTAGCTAGCTAGAATGCTCCGCCATTCGTGATTTCCTTAACTGTGTAGGGACTAGCCAATGCTGCCGAAATTTTCCTGGGTGTTTCTCTAATTGGCTATCGTATAAAAGGACAAGGTCGCCTACGATGAATGTCTTTTGGTGAATATGTCGATCATGCCATACTTTATTGCGAGCCTTCTGAACCTATTGATGAAAATTAGCGATAAACCGATCTTCCTCCAAAGCCACAAGCTGCGCAAGACGCTCCTCTATGATATCGGGGTCCGCCATATTTGTAAATGCTGCAATGCGTAGGCTAGGAACAACGTACTCTATGGATATAATGTCCTCCTTGCCATAGACCATTCGGAAGGGGGTCCTGCCTGTTAGCTTCTTACAGGTCATTCGGTAGGCCCACAAAACAGAGGGAATGTGAACATCCCAATCACTACGATCGGCATTGCAGACCTTAGTTAATGCATGTTCCAAAATTTTATTAAAAGCTTCAACCACTCCATTTTCTTGGGGATGGTATGGTGTACTCTTTGCATGGTGGATCTAGAATTCTTCATTCAATGCTTGAATCGTTTGGTTAACAAAGTGTGTACCTCTGTCACTCATCAGGATCTTTGGGTAGCCAAACCTGGTCAAAATCTTCTCAAAGATGAAGTGCACAGTAGCATCTGTAGTAAAATCCTTCACCGCTTGTGCCTCATCCCATCGAGTGATGTAGTCAGTGGAAGTGATAATGTAGCACGCACCTGTTTTCTTGCTCAGCAGATTGATGGGTCCTATAAAATCAATGGCCCATTTGTCAAAAGCCTGTAAAGCCACTTGAGGCTGTAATGGCATCTCATCTTGGCGCAAGGGTCGTCCTGTTTGCTGGCAGGTGTTGCACGATATACAATAGGTGTAAGAATCCTGATGTAGGGTAGGCCACCATAACCCAGCCCTCAAAATATTTTGTGTCATTTCTTGTCCTGCATAGTGGCCTCCTGCGACACCTTCGTGTGCTTCTGCTAATACGGCAGGCCATTCATGTTCTAGGACATATCTGCATAGTATTTCATTTGTGCCTATCTTGTATAACTGACCGGCGATGATAGTAAAGTCCATTGCCCGAGTGACCAAATCCTTCTTTGCTATACTGAATATTATCCAGGGGCCACGCCTGTAGTGAGGAACTCAATGATATCAGCAAAGTGTGCATCAACCACCTTAATGGTGAACAATTGTGCATCTGGTAAACCCTCTTCCAAGCTAGTAGGTTCTTCCCCTGTTTCAATGCGAGATAGATGATATGGGCCTGCATTCAACCTTATAGGCTTGAAGATGATCTCAAAATCATATTCCTAGAATAGCAACAACCAGCGGGAAATATTCCCCCCCAACACAGGCTTATTGACCAGGTATTTCAAAGCCGAATGATCAGTGAACATTTTTAAGTGCCTACCTAGTAGATAGTGTCGATATTTCTGTAACGTGTAGACCATAGCCAATCCTTCGCGCTCAGTGGTAGATTAGTTTCATTCTGCGCTTGAGAGTTTTCGACTCGCAAAGGCAACCGAGTGATCAATATCTCCTTCTCCAGGCTGCGTGAGGACAACGCCCAAAGCCATGCCTGATGCATCCACATGTACATGAAATTCCTTCGACCAATCAGGAAATATGAGTATGGGTGCAGAAATCGTCTTCTCTTTGAGCAGTTCAAAGCTCTTCTAACATTCATCATCCCAAAAAAAGGAAACATATTTTTTAAGTAGCTTTTCCATGGGTGCCATGATCAGGGCGTACCCTTAAATGAATTTCCTATAATATCTCGTGTGTCCAAGAATAGAACACAATTATTTTTCCATTTTTGGGACCGTAAGGTTTATAATTACGGCCACCTTCGCAGGATCAACCATCAACCCTTGCTGAAAAATATGTGCCCAAGAAAGATTCAAAATGGCACACAGAAGATGCACTTCTTAATATTCAAGTAAATCTAGTGCTTCCGGCACGCATCCAACATTAATCGCAGGTTACAGAAAATCTCCTTTACCAAGCCAAAAATCGTCCAGTCATCGAAATAAACCTCTAGGAACTTATGAATAAAATTCTTGAATACAACAACTACGACCCTTGAAAAAATAGCAAGTGCATTCTTGAGACCAAAGGGCATGACCATATACTGAAAGGACCCCCATTCAGTCGCGAAGGTAGTCTTACTATGATCTTTAGGTGCAATTCGGATCTGGTGGTACCCTAAGAACCCATCGGTGAAGGAATAAGCCTCCTATCTACCCATGCTATCAAGGATTTCATCGGAGAATGGTGTAGGGAAGGGGTCATGGATGCATACGTCATTTAACTTACGTAGATCTATGCAAATGCATATTTCCCCCTTGGTATTCTTTTCCTAGATGACCATTGGACTTACCTAATCCGACAGTTCAACTGGTTTAATGATACCTACTGCAAGCATTTTGTCTAGCTCTTCTTTGACCTCTTGCTTATATTTAGGATTCACTCAGTAAGGCCGTTGCTTGACGGGTTGTGCCTCAAGTTTCAGAGTGATGTGCATAATGCCGAGGTCCCCGGTGATTCCCTTGAGCTCAGAAAACTTCGTCAGAAATAAGTCCTGATACTCCGTGAGTAACTCTGCAATTTTTTCTACAATTCCTTCATCCCAATAGTCCCAAATTTTAGTCAGCTTAGGGTGTTCTTTCATCCCAATATTAACATTGTGCAGCTTGAGAGGCTATGTTACATATATATTCTACAGAGATGGCCCAATAACAATGCGTTCCCCTTCAGATTCCAGGACAGACATGTTTTGAGGATTATCTTCTTCTTCGTCAATCGCCAAGCTCTGATAGTTGGTTATGTCTTGCATCTGCGCTTCCCATGTCATGACCACTGGTGCGGCATGGTGGTGAGAGTTCTTAAATACAAGCACATCAATGTCCTGCAGAGATTCGTCAAGCGTCTCTGTCCCCCCAATCAATCCAAACGTTCCTACAAAGTCCTCTTTTAACACTTCCCAGTGGTGGGTGCGCTGGTGTAACTCCACATCTAAGTACCAAGTGGCCGGGATAGGGCCCAAGGCATGAAAAAATAGATGGACCCATTCTTCTGTAGTTCGGTTGGACCATTTGATCATCTAGGCACGCAGATGTGCGTGGGAATCCCCAGGTCCGAGGAACATCTTGGTGCTTATGTTAGTTGGAGGGGCGAACCGCAGAATCATCCTATCCCGACACGTTTCCCAGTCTGGGAATGCTTTCTTGTGGGTATCCCACCAATGCGTAGGCATCCCACGCATAGCCAGATTAAGGGCCTAGATCCGTCGTTCTCTTGGCACCCTAGCTTCCAGTGTCCTTAGGAATTCCTGGACACTACCAGCCTCATCAAAGTGGGATAGATCTTTTACCTCCGAGGAAATGTAGTAGAGGGTCCTTGCGACCCGAGGGCAGCGCAGTGCTGAAACCTCGTGTAACTGATTTTTCCAAATCTACAGTTCCTCATTAGCGTCAGAAAAGCATTCACTGTCTCTCCCCCCACTTAATATTTCATCTATTGTAGGTTTAACCCTGTCTTTGTCCTGCATATTCAATCTGTAAATGTGATCTAGTTCCTCCTTCTCATAGGTTGGCTCTATATACTGCGCGCCTTCTGCTAGATATAGTGGTACTATTACGCATGTACCGTTGTTCTAAAAAAAATGCTACGCTTTTTGAGATTGATGACACCCCCCATGTCTATAGCCCAGTCCAGTTCAAGGAGTGCAGGGTATAGATCTGTATCTTCCAAGATTTCTATGACTTCAAAGTCAACTAGGAATTTTACTCCTGTGATATCTACCATGACTTTTGGAAACCATCTCAGTGGGATGATTTTATGTTGATTTGCCATGTGCAGCTGGATGGTGGACCATTCCAACTTAGGTTCTCCCATTCCTTTCCATGTTTTCTTTGGTAATATGTTCGCATCCAACCCCAGATCGAGAATAACTTGATCCATCTCGTAGTCGCCAATTTGCTCAGTCAACCACATTTCTCTTCTGGTGCATTTATTATAGTTGTATAGCTTGTGTACATCCCTGGTCTTAGGAATTATGTTAGGGCTAGGCTGCGCAGCTATGCAGTAATACTTGAAGATTTTCTACAGCCGGTAGGTTACGTAGTAGTTTCAGACATGCCTTCAGAAAGGGCTCAACCCCTTCCTCTGTCTTTAGGTGCGCCGACAACTGCGCAGGGGCTGCCAATGGTTCATGTTCTTTGAAACTCACTTCTTCCCAAGAGGCAAGATCCTCCTTTGCTCCCTGGGTGACCATCTCATTGCGTGTCATGACTTTTCCACCCTGATTTGCATTCCTTAGCTTGGTTTTAACTCTTTGCACGTTCTACATAGGGGTGGGTTGTTTTTCCTACATTTTGGCTATCAGGATCGGGAAGTCTTCAATCTCATGGTCTAGCTGCCGGAAATATTTGTAGGATTGCCTAGTGGGATTCGGGCAGTCCCTTGTGAAGTTTCCTACCTCCCCACAGTTATAGCAGATCAGCTGCCCCTGCCCCCATCCTACACTTCCTCCCCGACCTCCCCTTCCCCTTGCTGGGGAGCCACCAAAGTTCGCGAGGGATCTTGGTGACACAGGATCTGATTGTACCCTATAGAGGCTCCCTCAATCCACAATCAAGTCATATGTGTGATAGTTCTTCTCATTGTGCCCTACCGATCAACAGAACCTGCACCACTGTTGCTTTAGTTTGCCCATACTTAGTTAAGGGCACTGGGCTATATCATGTAGTCTCGCTACCCGGAAATCATCGCACCATAGCGCAGATCCATTAGAGTCAAGGCGTAGTGGACTAGGTCCACTTATCTGCACGTAATACATCAATATAGGACATTGGTCCTTTGTATGGCCAGACACTCAACATCATATGCACCAGAGGTCTGCGCTAGCTCCTTTTCCCTGTTTTGTCCATAAGCTTTGAATTTCCATGTGCATGGCTCCGAGCTACTCTTGAATTTGTTGTACTTCCCCCAGTGTGTCCTCCTTGGGCGCGGCTTCGAGTTTCATGGTAGCTTCCAAGGCTTTTTCCCGCGTCTCAAAGGTCTAGTGGCCCATTGGTATACGTAGGTGAGGTAGTAACATAGCGATGAACCATTTCGTGTGTTGTCTGTCATCGTACTTGAACCCTCCTTCCCTAATCACTTTCTTCAATCACTGATCGGCCTTCCATACTGACTCCGACGTACCTTGCTTGAAGTCTTTTACTTCTGCTACCAACTGAGAGTACGATTGTGGCTTCCGGAATTGTTGTTTTAGGGCATCCTTAATATCTTGAAGAGATGCGCTCCCGTTTTGAGATATGTACCACATATACCAATCCAATGCTCGGTCTTCGAAGGTTAGGGACAACTATGCTCTTTTCACAGTATCACTCACCACCCCCTGTGCAGTCCATACCGAGTTGGCCACGAACCAAAAACATTCCATGTCTTCATCGGTCGCTCCTTTAAAGGTAGGTAATTTCAAGTGTACTGCCATGTCTCCTTCTAGCAAGGTTTCGGTTGAGGGCTTGCTCTCCTATGAGTCTGACGTGGGGGTAACTGGCGAACCTTGCATAGTTTCTCTTCTTAGTGGGTTACTGGAAAAGTGATCCTTTTCTTGTTCGGCTCGATAGTACTTACCGCTCCATGTTGTACTTCCCTCCAAAGTAGTGCTCATTCACCTCCATGTTAGACCTTTAGTATTTTCTTGTTAGTACCTGATCACTTCCTCAAAATGCTACAGGTCCCGACAATGGAGCCATTTGTTGGATCGAGGGGTCCTGACCCAGGTTCAGAGCTCAAGGTTTGCCAACAAACCCCTATACTACTAGCCCTTTCGGCAGTGACCCGCTTTTGCAGGTCAAAGTCTCACCTGAAGTAGTATGGGTGGGTGTTGGAACCAGGTTTCTGCACCCCGAGAAAGGATAGGTAAGGCAAGAAGAGCTGCATTAGACCCTGTGATTCCTATATTACCTCATTCTGCATAGGGTCACTTAGGTCTCGATTCACATCCACATGCGCTAGATCTATAATTATATGCTTTTACGACAGTAGCACAGTATTTCATAACAGAAAAGAACAGATCCAGATAGAGAAAACACACTTACACAGATCTTCGCAGCTCAAATATAGAAAATACACGATGTAGTAATTACCAATGATTCACACAAAGAGTACTCACCAATTCAGTTCTCTATCAACCTTTCTTATTCATTCATTCATCAATTCCTCCTTACAATTCCCTTCCCATTTTGCGCACATAGCTACAGGGTCCGCACATAGCCGGACTTGGATCTCTGCGCACACAACTAGTAGGAGTCCTTTCCCCAAAACCCAAACAGATAGCTTAAACCAGAATTCGCATCAATATCTCTTCAATTCCTACCTTACAATACAAAAATTTTCCTCTATTTATAATAATATAGCCTAGACGTTCCTATGGTCCGAAAACCATGGTTTTCGGACCCCTAGTTTACCCTTTTATCCATTACAACGCTTTCGGGGCTTTGACCCGCCCCAAAACCCCTGTGCTAGATTAAATCTAATAAAAAATATTCAAAATGGACCAGTTTCATAGCTCGTAGGAGACCCTGTTCCAACACACCTCATCTGCTTTCTTCGAATATGGAAACCATGGAGCCATTAAACCTCTTATCCTCCTATTCCCATGAACAAGGAAACCTCTTCATCCATTTTTGGAAAATCCATTCAATGATTCATTAATGTCAAATTACCTTCATATAATTATAAATAGAGCACTGATCATAGTGCACAAGGGAGCAAGAATTTGTATGAAGTAGAGTTATGCTGGTGATATCACAACTCTTGGAGGTATTGTGCATGTAATTTTAAGCTGTTGGATTGATGATGCTAGTGTGATGAGGATGTGACTAAAGCTGGAGTGATTAACATTGAATCAATCAACTGGTTTTACTTCTCCTTCTACTTCATAATAAATACATTTGTTCCTTTCCTAATGCATGTGTCAATGATGTTATATGTCTATTTACAAATGAAATAGGTTAAAATTTTTTAACATGAATAGATCATTTTCCTTTATGCCTTTTGTTTTCCATTGCAAGTACCAATTAAGTGAGTTCAGTTCGATTGAGAGCAACGAAAGCTACAAAGGGAGGCAAGGAAAAGCGAACATATTACAAGTAGGTTTTCTTCCCTTATCTAATAATTTTAAGGAAAAGGTCAGATTTCTTTATTTCTTTTGTTATAAGTGCACCACCACACTTAGGGAAAGCATACTTATCCATAGGTTTGATTTCCATAAAACATATTGGTGATTGTACTTGGCATTGAAAAATCGTCCCTGGTGGTTTTATCCTTATCCATCAACCTCTAGTAGACTTTACCTGCCTAATTTCAGTCATTTGAATGTGTTTAGCAAAAGTAGTGTGCTTGATTTCTTTTTTAGAGAGTCCTCTGGAACCAACGCACTGTTGGTCTTGAAACATTGCTCTACATAGCACTAATGTCTTAGGGATAGTTCTTTGCAATGCACTACCTACCACTCAGGGGTGTGTTGTCCCTGTGACCAACCAAAATCTATCATATTTTGTCTTTTGCAATTCGTTTCAGTGTTTTTTTCTGAAGTTTTAAGTGATTGATTCCCTCTAGAGACCAAATTTCCTCTACTGTTCATGCCTCACTTTGGATTTTTTTAATCATTGTTTCTTTTTGTTTTATTTGTCATTTTCTAATAGTTACAAAGTTAAATTTATATTTGATCAATTCTTTATTTTTGGAAAGAGGATTGTCATTCTAGTCTTCGTTTCTTTTGGAAGTATTGAGTGATTGTTTTTGCATTATAGTTTCTTTTTCATTCATCTAAAATTAAAATAAATTGAAAAGAAAAATATTCATTTGCATATAGGGATTGTGAGTGCTGCATAGGAATATTTTAGGGAAATTTCATTTAGATGTGCTCATTTTTTATTGCTTAAAATCTGATTGCTCTATCTCTTGTAGCTAGTTTTTCATTGTCGAAAATCAAATATAAAAGAATTCTTATCATTTTAATTTCATTCGAGGAATGTTAAATACATCTCATGGTGGACCTAAAAGACAAACTGATAAGAAAGATAAACATAAAATTTATCTGAATTTATCTAAGGAAGCAATGTAACTTAACGATAACATTTATAGGTCTAGGTTAAAAGACGTGTTTCGACATGATTAAACATAGCAGTTGTTGTTAATTTTATGCGATACATTCCGAGTGTGATACCTCATTCCACATACGTAAGTATATTAGAGCTCGTCCATGTACTTTCGGGTATATTGGGCAGTGTTCTAGTACAAAGGGTATACTAGGGATGCTCTCACTGTGCGGTTTTGCATTAGACAATGCTAATACATATTGGGCCTCCACGTACCATCGATTATATTTGGGAGGACAAATTTAGGTTGCTTACTATCCATATGTAACCGCGTCGGCTGCCTTGTACACTATGATTCACTGAACACAACATTCAGGGTGATTGCCTGCACATATATAATTCCTTGGTTTACTGGGGAAATATATTGCAGTTCACATTTTCTTGGTAAATCTTTTGCCTAGAATTACCCTCTTTTTTTTATTTGTTTTTGTATTAAAATCAATCAGAAATCATGGAAGAATATCAACCCTTTCCCTGTCGTTTGTATAGTACAGAGAATAAACCACCTTTATCGCTAGAAGCTACACCTAGTAGAAGAAGGCACGCTCGTCCTACTGAGTCTAGTACCTCTGGAACCTTTGGTGCTACATCTTCATCTGATATACCAGAGACATATGATCCTTTGAGCACCAAGTCTTGATTCATTTCGATCGATCTCGGTTTATCTGCTACTGTCGATACAAAACCCTCACAGTTACTTGAGGGCATTTAAATTCAATCCAGTGAAACAATAAATCCAAAACCTGAGCTTGTTCAACTAGAAGTCGATCTAGAACCCATTGTTATTTTACTAGAATATCTTGATCCCGAAGTTGAATAACAAGAAGTTGTTCCCATGCAACCGCCTCATCCTTAGTCATACATAACCATTGAGTCTTCCTCTTTGCCGCAAAGTTTACCACCTGAAATTTATCTCGGGCCTCACGATGAAGTACTTCCACCTAGTTTTATTTCAATAGAGGAAGAACTTTAGGAAGAGACAATCCCTTCATCTCCCACTAATTTTGGGTTGAGGCTTCATTTGTATCCATATTTTTCTCGTTTTACCTCCTCTTCTTCTGTTTATCCTATTCACTCTCAATTTTCTGTAGATTTGTTATAGTATTTGTTGGGTTATTTAACCATGGCTGAGACAACATCCCATATTGTACCATCTATTACAGCTATGACAACATCTACTGTTTCTTCATCTTTGATGTTTTTGACGACACCCGAGTCTCATATTTATGGTGGTCCGTCCATCCCACTGGGTTACCAGAATTTAAATGGAACCTACTCCGGTGTCTCCTCTAGTCCATGGAATTAGCCCATGTCATCATCTGGAGTTATATCTAGTTCATCTCTTACGGGTACTGAATGACCCGATCCTTTATTGACATCATCAACTCAATATCAGGTTGGTCCATCCAATTACCATCCATATTATCGAGTATATGCTGGATACCCATCATATGAAAGTCAGTATGTGCAATATCCTTATACTCCATACGTTGGGGGACCATAGATGTTTGGGCCATATGGAAGTACTCTGTCATTTTTAGGTCAATCATATGCTAGAATGCCTCTTTGTCAAAGGCAACCTGCTTTGCCTGTTCAGCCGAAAACAATTGTGTATCCATTAGAGAAATTTTGAGGTCGAAAATGAGCCTCCTAAGAAAAATATACAACCAAAATAAAATTTATAAGAACCAATAGGATTCAAGATGATAATGTCAACCATGGGGGATGATTCACCATTTTTGGGATAAAAAAATAAAAATATTAAAAAATAATAAAATAATAAAACTACTTTTTCAACTTGTGTTTTCAACTTATCTCCTTAAGGCTTTAGTCAAATTTTGAATGGGAGTAATCGTTGGATGCAAAATTTAATTTTGCATTCAAGGATTACCCATGTTACATACTTTCGATGGACCCTCTCACACGAAAAATGAGAAATACATGAAAACACGTGATTGCAATCATGTTTTTCATGTATTTCTAATTTTTCGTGTAGCAAGGTCCATTGAAAGTATGCAACATGGGAACTCCTTGGATGAGGAATAAAATTATGCATCCAACGATTGTTCCCGCTTGAAATTTGAGTAAACCCATATTTAGATAAGTTGAAAATACAAGTTGAAAAAGTAGTTTTTTCCTTTTTCCCTCTAAAATTTGATAATGTAATCTAATATTATTTTATTATTTCCACTATTATTTTTAGGAGGCCCATTTTAGACCTCAAAATTCCCCTAATGTATATCAACCAGTTCAACATTTTGCATCTGTGCCTACTACACCTGTTGTTTCTTCTATGGTTATTGCTCAGTCTGCTCAAGCGGGTCCTTCGACCCCTAACCCTCAAGTGTCGGGTCCACATAATCCATATTCCCAGGCTGGTATTCAATAACCACCTGTATCAGAAATTTCACAATCGCAGGCTAGTTTACCTTTGTCACAGGCTTCTACTAGCCCAGTCTATTCACAACCTGGTCCAAATTATCCTGGAGGGCAACATTTTTATCAAATCCCATGGCAGCCACAACAACCATTCCAACATTTTTAGGCTTATCTAGGTCCTGGTAAACAAGCCTACCCCTATTTTCATTACCAACAATAGAATCCACCTGTTGGTACACAACAACCTATTGCCCAGGAAATTCCATCTTATCCTAGTTATGCTCAACCTGACCTAAATCAACAGTTTCCATTTTTTGCAATGTTAGAGTTACCTAATTTAAAATGACTCAATAATGATCCCATTCATTATTTACCTTGGTGGCTGGTGATTCCTCATAAATTTTAATATCCCAAAATGGGGATGCAGTAATACATGAACACAAAAATGGAGTAGCAGTGATACATCAACCCATAAAATGTAAGAAGATCCAACTAGCCATCATATTAATATCATAGCAGCAAATTTATACAAATCCTTGAGGAAATAATCACTCAAGCATGTCAGAACAAGCCTCAAGAAACATATACATGAAAAATGAAGTACATTGCTACACAGAAAATGCCCAAGGCTATGACAGCGCAGTTTTATTAGAGACATATGCTGCTGGAGTATGTAAATACATAGATATGGAAATATACAGCTAATACAATGTGGGGAGCAAAGATCTAAACCCCCAACCACAATCTTTAGGCAATCCTAGAAGGATTGGCTGAAATATGCAAAACTACAAAAATGTCAGAGTTACAGTCCTAGGACTGAGTAGCAGCTACAACTCAAGAACTGGATGGAGATGGATGAAGATGATGCACAAGATAAATACGCCTCCTCCAATGGATCTTCCAAGTGAAAGTTTGATCCTAACACTGAAGATCTCTCCCTCCAAACAACCTGCAAACCCTCACTACAAATGCTCACTGAAAATAACGCAGTCACTAAGGGATACTGCGTTGTAGGTGAAATAAAATGTGTTGGCCAAGTGCCAAGATCTAAAATATGCTCGAAGGTCTTCCTTACTGATCTCCCAAAGGAATGAAAGCTTCCTCCTTTGAAAAACAAGCTCCGGAAGTGGTGTTGTGAACCCCCACTGCAACACCCTACAACACAATGTTATACTGTCGCAGAAATAATGCTGTAGATGAAGGAGGATGCTTGGCTTCAAGCCTGGATGTGGAGAAATACAATACAAGCTCCCTCAAGAGGCCTCTCAAGAAAGGAGAAGGAATTCCTAAATAGGAATTCCTTGTGCTAAGCAGCACAACAATCTCAACTAAATAGTTGGAGAAAGCACAAAGTCATTAGGACCATCAAATCAAATTAATAACATATCTTGGTATGGCTACCTTGCCCTCATTTTATACAAATGTAAGCCCTCTCACCTTGGGTCCCACTCATTAGGGTTTCCTCCACCAAGGAATCTTCCTCCCACTATCTTTGCGTTGTCTCCAAAGATGATCTCCACCTCATATCCCAGCACTATTGACTTGGTCAAACTTGACCTTGTACACATGAGGGTGTGAAATCAAGCTCCTAAGATGATCCCTTTTCACATTATGAGGCATTTTATTCCAATTTCTGAAATGTATGGGCCTCCTTACCCATTTATTCATCTCCTAAGTGTAAAAGACAAAAATCAATATTCCAATTAGTTGCATGCTAAATTTGGAATATTACAGTCCTCTCCTCCCAAATGTTGCTTGTCCTCAAGCAACTGCAAGGATAAAACTAAAGAGCCTATTCTTCTTCCCCTGTAGCATTCTCATATGATGAAATCCTCCAAGGATAAAGATGTTGTCTCATCAATACATCTCTAAGTTTCCCCTCCCAAATATGCAACCTAGCTTTTGTTGAGCATCCCAAATAGTTATCATCATGTAAAAGTAAAATATCCATGGAGGAAACAATGGGCTATCTAAAGGCCTTCTTGAGGCATGAGGTCTAACATATATTGGGATCTACCATCCCCATATGAATCTCCCACCCCCAAGCTATCATCCATACAAAATGAGTCACCTCCCAACATGGAAAAACTTGAAAATTCCTCTCCACCTTTGGCTACTGCAAAGTAGGTGGGTTGAAAATCTGAACATGGTAGACAAAGTAGCCTACATCACGCTATCCTCCTCTCCACTTATGATAATTTTAGAGTATCTGATGATCTTGGGCTGCAAATATGTTTCCCTCAAGTGGTAAGAAGAATATTAGATCTCCAAAGATCTCCTCTCCAACGTTGTGAATCGAGCTGGCCCAAACCATCCCATATATGATGAATAGGACATGATCATCATATGGCATCCAAATGAGAAAGATAATAAAGGTTTCATATAGTGTTGGAAGGTACCAACAGTCTCCCAAGTGGTCACAGCACAGTTTTCCTAACTGTTGTTTCATAAAATAACATGGCAAGTTGTTTCTTGACAAATGGCTAGTTATGTATGTCATCCCATATACTAGTGAATAGTAAATGGCTGGGTACATTAACTGAACATACATGAGATAATAAAACACTTGCCCAAGGCCATACAAAATATGGCTATCTCCATTATATAATTTGGCCCAAAATTGACCGTGGAGCCCAATGAAAAGCTTGCTCTCTTATGGAGCAGTGCACTAAATGGAAATGGTAAGAGTATACAAATACTATGTTAGACAATCAATAAATGAAAAAACAAGATTCTTACCATGTAATAGAAGTAATAAGATGTATGGATCCATGAATAAGTCCTCCATAGTGGTATGATATACTCCCATGAAGAGGAATGAATCGTATGCTGCATGAAGATCACCCTTTTTAGGCTTGGAAATCCAAGGTAAGAAGATCATATCTATGTAATAGATGTTTCCATCCACTACTCCATCTCTCCCACCTCCTCCTTGTTCACCAAGTGCATCAAATGTGAAGTGATCCTGGGGACACTCCATCAATAAGCCCAAGCTCCAAAGTGATAGCGCTATTGTCTTATGTAAATAGGCTCCTGCCAACTCATAGCTCCATTCTTTGACATGCTCATTGTCAAAGACATCTCCCATAATGCTGCTACATACGAGAAGTTTCTTCCAAAGTGGAAGTACTTCCAGATCATCCAAGGCTAAGGAGTAGCCCCTTTTCACCATGATAATGCCATCTCCTACTCCTGCAACATCATGCAAAGTGTGAGAGCAAATCTACCCCTGCTCTCCCAAGAACAACCAAAGCAACAAAAAATTTTGCTTCCTCCTCATACCCCCATCATACAAATCATGTGGTGAAAACATAATGATTGATATGAAGAATGTCATATCAACACAATGTATCCATACTCCTTGCTTCCCTATGATGAAATTATCCTACCACACTTCCTCCACCCACATACCCTTACAAAGAGGATATGTCACATGATGGCCAAACTCTTTCAAGAGTAGCCAATGCAGCTAAGCCTCCTACTGCCCGGTGTCATATATTTGCAAGTAGCTTTCCAGATTCTTGCTCACCATCCACACCCATTCATCCAAATGTGGGTGCCTCCACTCATGCTCCATCTTGGTATTCTTCCAATGAAGACTACCATCCTCCCAAAATAGATTTCTGCTTTTGCATTTCATGGGATGTTGAAATGCAACTCCTTGGAGATCTCCTAGAGAAGATCTCATACTAATGACCATCTTGAATCCATGAGGATCCAAGTGTGCTGAAGGAAAAACCTCCTCACTACTGCTTAATGACAACGTTGTTAGTCTCCTCAATGGTGTATTTGTTGTCTTATATTCCAACTTAAGGATGAACATATGGTTTTGTATGAGTTTGTCTTGGGAAAGATTCATTCTATCATCCAAGGTTTCACCCCCCAACATCAAGTGTTGTGTGCAACTCATCAATGGCACATTACGATGATGGATCATCCCTCCCTTGATCAATTCAAGGTTGCACAGCACAATGCAATCCTGCTGCTCCAAATTAGCAGTATGTGTTGACCCTTGGTCATGCAAAGGAAAATTTCCACAATCCTCTAAAATATTTGCTGCAATAATAGAAAGTGGAAATTCATTCATACCTTGATGGAACTTGGGAACACCTTGTATGGTCGCAAGAGTTCCTACCTCTAATGTGTTGGCTCCCCCACCTGTTGATAATGATGGTTGCTCCTCCAAGGTTGTGACAGTGCTGGTACAAGTCTCCTTGATCTAAAAGTGGAAGTACTTGAAAATGTGTGCAAGGTATCCATTTTCATTAACTTAAATGTGAAACTTCTTAAATCTATTCCAAAGATCAAATGTAGGGGCATTTACTGGATATGTCACCTATGATAAAAGGATGAGATCTAGAGGCTACCTGGCCCTTTACAGACTCTGTCTTTAGAACTTGAAGAAGTTAACACTCATGATCTGAAAATTAAATTACTTTTATTTTTTTTTCAAGGTATTCATTTCCATAAAATTATATGTGCAAACTGTCATTCATGTCTTGCAATTGAAACAAAGTGTTTTTGGTAAATTTCTGAGTTTTATGTGTGAAGGAGTGTTATTTGTTTTTACTGTTTAACATATCAAATCTAAAAAAAACAGCAAGATAAAATCACATAATATAACACAGCAGCTGATGAGGCAGTTCACCCCTCCTAGGCTACATCTGTCAGGTCCAAGGCCCCCAAATGGGCATGTCCTTGCTATATTAGGTGCTCAAATTGGTTATACAGTGATCAGAAAGCCTAAAAAGGTAAAATAATTTGTGGAAATGAGTTCAGAACACAGAAAAAAGTAAATATGGGCTTTTGTTTCACCTCCAATGGCTAACTATAGCCCAATACAGCTCCAACACTCCCTAGGCCCTGATGGCTCTTCAAGTTTCTTTGCTGAAAAAGTACCTGAAGATGAGCTATGTTACCTCTACAACCTTCACCATTGGATTTTTAATGCTCAAAATACCCGAAAATAAAAAAAAAAAAATTGCTCCAAAAGGTTTTTTTTAGTGAAATTTATGCCCAACTGAATTTTTGCCCAGTTTGCCCTAAACAAGCTCCACCAAATCTAGGCTAACTGGAGTTAACCCGACTAAAGTTGGCATAACTCGCCAAATTTGGTGGCACGCTCTAAATTGGTGGAACCATTTGCTTGACATTAAATTTTGGGTTTAATGTGGCCACACGCAGATAATGTGCCAACGGTTTCGGAACCGTGGCATTTATGGTCACCGCAACTGTCGTCGTTTTGATATATGTGAACACTCCTTATGATAACCGCAACTGTAGGAGGTTAGTAATATGACCAGGGTTCTCTGCCCGAGGTCTTGTGCATAGGGGGCTGGCCCCCTTTTCGCCCCAACCATAACTTCTCCCAAGTTTATATAGAAGTATGGACCTATGATAGTTAAGAACTACCACGAGCTCAGGCGGTAAGGCCTTGGGGCTACCACCCGCTTGACCTGTGATTGAAACCCATTAACTCCAATATATTTTTCCAACCAAAAAAAAAATCTGTAGACTTGGGGCCATGTGGCAGCCTCTAGGCAGGCCACATGGCACCCATTGATTGGTCCACTTGTATATGGTCACCCATATATCCAACCACCGAATGCCAATTATCAACCTATGATTGGTTGACAGAGAATATTCTATGGAATATTCTTGGAATATTTTGTGGAATATTATTTTTTAAATTTTTTTATTCAAAGTCAAACCAAATCAAACTAGACTTTTACATGGAATTGTGAAATTTCAAACTTGAATAACTTTCACATACGAAGTCGGATTTGAGTGTCGTTTCCAGTGTCAGGATCGTATCGACAAGGCCTATCCGGTCGCTCAGGTTCCAACCAATTTTGAGCAATTCAAATTTTGATCATATGTTCAACTTAGAACATGATCACCTGATCACACCTCCCAAATGGGAAGCTTTTGGACCCACAAAATCTCTCTGATTACAAAAAATGAAGATGAGGAGACTAATTCTCCACTCTTCCAACTTTGAACCACTAAAATCTTCTTGACTTCATCAAATTGAGTTTCTCATAAAAAGATAAATTGTTCCTTGAATTCACTGACCAACCGTTGCTAACATTGACTGAGTCATGACACAAATTATAGAAATTTGCAGAACATCAACTATAATTTGCAGAAAGCATACTGTTTCTACAATGGTCAAACTTCAAAGAAGACTGAAAATAAGATTCACCTTGGCAACTGTTCACATGGCGAAATTTTGCTGAATGAACCCTATACTTGTGCCGAGTCCCAACCAATTTTTCTCGCCATACCAACCTGCCATTCTGAAACCAACAATGGCCCATGCTAAAATGTGTGCCCTATTTTCTTGCATGCCTTTCCATCTCGTGGACTCTTGCACTGCTTTGCACCGACACTTCGTTCTCTGCATCGATCAACACCAAAGGTACCTTGTGAAACATATTGTCATCTTCTTTCAAAGACGAACTATTATCAGACTGAAACATACCATCATTTATATCAGAAATATCATGAAAAGTTAAATGTACAAAATCTTGTTGTTTAACCATTAACAAAGTTATATTTTGACTTGCATTAACTATCCTTTTCAATTTCCCTGCACGGACTAAAGAAGATTCTAGCTTCTTCTTATGTGCTCTCACAATGTACTCTTTCCCATCCTTGAACAAGTGATACTTATTCTCATGGTGATAGAAGATTTCCTTTCTGTCATATAAATACGGACTACCCAACACAACACCTGTTATGTCAAGCGGTACTACATCCAGTTCAAGCCAATCAACATACTGAGCTGTTATGGCGAAGCGCAAGATGCACTTTCTTGAGACTTGTAATTTTTCATCCTTGCATATCCACCCAAGTGGATAAGGCTTTGGATGTGGAATTGTCTCAAGTTTTAGTTGTTTGACCAAGTCTTCTGAAATGAGATTAGCTTGAGACCCACTATCAAAAAGTGTGTCTATATTTGTGTGGTTTGAGATTATCGTCACATGAAATAGCTCTATCCTCCTCTTTTCATTTTGAGTTTCTTTGTGACAGTTTAATGTGCTAGAACTGGGATTTGTTTCTTGTACAACCTCTTTCCTCTTTATGCTCTTTAATACCATGGCGATACTTTTAGTCTCATCACTCAATTCAGACCCTAAATCCTGTTCAATAGTTGCAACAATTTTTCCCTTTTCTTTGGTTTTGTCTTTGTTTTTATATTTCTTTGGTTTCAGCTCCGGATGAAGCTTCCAACAATGGTCTTCATTGTGGCTTGTTTTTGAACAGTGCTTGCAAAATAATTTCCCTTTTTCCTTTCTAGAATTTGCAATCCTTTTTCTTCCTTTTCTTTTAAAATCACTACCCTCATTCAGAGCATCAAAAGTGTTTTTCCCTCTAGCCTCTAAATGTGTAGCTTGTACACAAACTTCATCTAGATTAGTAGGATTAAACATAAGGATAGTATGTATAAGGTAATTATGCAAACCACCTATATACTTCAGCAAAGTATCTTGACTTTGTAAGTCTACTCCTAACAACATTTCTCTTCTCCTAAACTCTTGATTGTATTCTTGAACACTTTGTCCTTTAAGCTGTCTAAAGTTTTTCAAATTCATTATAGCCTTTTGTAGATGAGAAAGAGGATAAAATTGCTTCTTAATTGCAGTAATAAATTCAACCTATGATAAAGTAAGCTTACCATGTTTTCTAATTTCCTCTTTGGTCTTGGCTTCCCACTATACCAAAGTTGTTCCTTCCATCCTTAATGAGGCTAACTGAATCTTGGTGTCGTCATCATGAAGGCTTTGAATCCTTAAATAAACTTCCAATTGTCTGATCCAATTGTCTAGATTCTCTACATTGACTTCACTGTTAAACATGGGCAATTCAAATTTGACATCAAGCTTTAAAAAAGGATTTTTACCAGTGGTTTTCAACTTATGTGACTGTTTTACCTAAGTCGAAGAAGATGATGTTGAGGAAGAGGATGATGATGGAGATGATGGATCACCATTACCTCCATTCCCTTTCTTTGACTAATCATTACCCTTATTTCATCCTGAGGAATCCTCTCCTTCTTTTTTTTTTTAGACCCTTCTCCAGCTATTCTATCATTTCTTTCTTGATAGAGGATCCTTACCATTTCAGTCATATACAAGAAATCTTTCCGAAATACCCTTTCTTCTTCCTTGGGATCCATCTCTTCATGAGCTTCTCCTTCTCTTGAAGACATGCTTGTAGCTACTTCTAGGGCTCTTGGAGGTGGTTCTCTAACCCTTCTTGGTTGTGGATTAGTTTGTGCACTAACCAAGTTTCCTTCACCTCTCTTGAGTTTTAATCTAGTCAGCATCAAAACTTGCAAACAAATGACTTAATATTTGCACAAAAGAAATGATGAATGAAAACTCTAGCTCAAAACCATAGCTCTGATACCAACTAATATGAAAGTGAAAGTACTTGAAAATGTGTGCAAGGTATCCATTTTCATTAGCTTAAATGTGAAACTTCTTAAATCTATTCTAGAGATCGATTGTAGGGGCATTTATTGGATATGTCACCTTTGATAAAAGGATGAGATCCAGAGGCTACCTGGCCCTTTACAGACTCTGTCTTTAAAACTTGAAGAATTTAACACTCATGATCTGAAAATGAAATTACTTGTATTTTCTGTTCAAGGTATTCATTTCCATAAAATTATATGTGCAAACTATCATTC
Source organism: Pinus albicaulis (assembly GCA_034641835.2). NCBI lineage: Eukaryota > Viridiplantae > Streptophyta > Pinopsida > Pinales > Pinaceae > Pinus > Pinus albicaulis. Next base: position 909,393,616 of record CM076573.1, on the reverse strand, counting down.
ATGTATTGCAATTGAAACAAAGTGCTTTTGGTAAATTTTTGAGTTTTATGTGTGAAGGAGTGTTATTTATTTTTACTATTTAACATATCAAATATGAAAAAAACAGCAAGATAAAATCACATAATATAACATAGTAGCTGATGAGGCAGTTCACCCCTGGCTACATCTGTCGGGTCCAAGGCTCCCAAATGGGCATGTCCTTGCTCTATTAGATGCTCAAATTGGTTATACAGTGATCAGAAAGCCTAAAAGGGAAAAATAAGTTTTGGAAATGAGTTTAGAACACAGAAAACAATAAATATAGGCTTCTGTTTCACCTCCAATGGTTAACTATAGCCTAATACAGCTCCAACACTCCCGTTGCTCTGACGGCTCTTCAAGCTTCTCTGCTGAAAAAGTACCTGAAGATGAGCTCTGTTGCCTTTGAAACCTACACCATTGGCTTTGGAATGCTCAAAATACCCGAAAATAAAATAAAAAATTCGCTCCAAAAGGTTTTTTTTAGTGAAAGTTATGCCCAACTGAAGTTTTACCTAGTTTTCCCTAAACAAGCTCCACCAAATCTGGGCTAACTGGAGTTAACCCGACTAAATTTGGCATAAGCCGCCAAATTTGGTGGCGTGCTCTAAATTGGCGGAACCATTTTCTTGACATTAAATTTTGGGTTTAACGTGGCCACATGCGGAGAATGTGCCAACGGTTTCGGAACCGTGGCATTTATGGTCACAGCAACTCCCACCGTTTTTATATATGTGAACACTCATTACGATAACCGCAACCGTCAAAGGTTAGTAATATGACCAGGGTTCTCCACCCGAGGTCCTATGCATAGGGGGCTGGCCCTTATGGGCTGGCCCCCTTTTCACCCCAACCATAACTTCTCCAATGTTTATATAGAAGTATGGACCTATGATAGTTAAGAAATACCACGAGCTCGGGCGGTAAGGCCTTGGGGATACCACTCGCTCGACCCGCGATCAAAACCTATTAACTCCAATATATTTTTCCAACCAAAAAAAAACTGTGTAGACTTGGGGCCACGTGGCAGCCTCCGGGTAGGCCACGTGGCACCCATTGATTGGTCCACTTGTATACGGTCACCCATATATCCAACCACCGAATGCCAATTGCCGACCTTTGATTGGTTGACAGAGAATATTAAATGGAATATTAATTTTTTTAATATTTTTTTATTCAAAGTCAAACCAAGTCAAACTGGGCTTTTACATGGAATTGTGAAATTTCAAACTTGAATAACTTTCACATATGATGTCAGATTTGAGTGCCGTTCATGGCATCAGGATCGTATCGACGAGGCCTATCCGGTCACTCAGGTTCCAACCAATTTTGAGAAATTCCAATTTTGAGCATCTTTACAACTTAGAACATGGTCACCTGATCACTCCTCCAATGGTGGTGATGGATTCTCCTCCTCTGGTTTCTCTTTGCCAAATTCTCTAATCAACCTTTGAGTAAAATCAGCAAAATTATTCACTCTTGCATGAATCAAATGGTTTAACCACCAAATGTTTGCTTCACCCTCAAGGTGCAGCGCTGCAATTTCTACAGCCTCTCTCTCTACCACTGGATGTAGTAGGAAGAATGCATCAAGTTTTCTTGCCCACTCCTTTGTTGTAGATGACCCATCAAAAGTAGACAATAGAAACCTATTGCCCTTGATTCCCCCCTTTTCATAGGGTCTCCTTTCTTCCTTCAAATGAATGAACTATGGGAAAGCTAGAGTCTCCTTGAAGGCTCTAGGTTGAGATTTGTACTCAACAAGGTAATCACTTAGAATTTTGTGATCCAAGTGTCCTCTATTCCCTTGATTATTTTCTTCTTCAAAAGAAAAGGGCATATTGAAATGATTTGGAGCTCTCTGCAACACTGGTTTTCTTCTCTGATCATATGAAGTGCATGGGCCTTCCTCCTCTTGAAACCTTCTAGAGGTCTCACTGCAATTTTCCTCTTTCATTAGCTTATCCTCCTTGGAGAGGTTCTTCATGGATCTGAAAATAATGAGACAAAGCTCATTTTCTTCATCATTTCGATTTCTTCCTTCTTCTCTTCTTCTTCTTATTGCATACTGTCTGAGATTTCACAGGCCGAGCCAAGATTATGCTTTGATACCACTGTAATATCCCAAAATGGGGATGTAACAATACATGAACACAAAAATGGAGTACCAGTGATACATCAACACATAAAATGTAAGAATATCCAAATATCCATCATATTAATATCATAGCAGCAAATGTATACAAATCCTTGAGGAAATAATCACTCAAGCATGGTAGAACAAGCCTCAAGAAACATATGCATGAAAAATGAAGTACACTGCTACACAGAAAATGCCCAAGGCTATGACAGCGCAGTTTTATTAGAGAAAAATACTCCTCGAGTATGTCAATACATAGATATAGAAATATATAGCTCATACAATGTGGGGAGCAAAGATCTAAACCCCCAAACACAATCTCTAGGCAATCCTGGAAGGATTGGCTGAAATATGCAAAACTGCAAAAATGCCGGAGTTGTAGTCCTAGGAATGAGTAGCAGCTACAACTCAAGAAATGGATGGAGATGGCTGAATATGATGCACAAGATGAATATGCCTCCTCCAATGGATCTTCCAAGTGAAAGGTTGGTCCTAACACTGAAGATCTCTCCCTCCAAACAACCTACAAACCCTCGCTACAAATGCTCACTAAAAATAACGCAGTCACTGAGGGATACTACACTGTAGGTGAAATAAAATGTGTTGGCCAAGTGCCAAGATCTGAAATATGCTCAAAGGGCTTCCTTATTGATCTCCCAAAGGAAGGAAAGCTTCCTCATTTTAAAAACAAGCTCCAGAAGTGGTGGTGTGAACCCCCACTGCAACACCCTGCAAAAAAACATTATACTGTTGCAGAAATAACGCTGTAGCTAAAGGAGGATGCTTGGCCTCAAGCCTGGATGTGGAGAAATAAAGTACAAGCTCCTTCACAAGGCCTGTCAAGAAAGGAGAAGGAATTCCTAAACAGGAATGCCTTGTGAAAAGTAGCACAAAAATCTCAACTAAACAGTTGGAGAAAGCACAAAGTCATATAGACCATCAAATCAAATCAATAACATATATTGCTATGGTTGCCTTGCCCTCTTTTTATACAAATGGAAGCCCTCTCACCTTGGCTCCCACTCATTAGGGTTTCCTCCACCAAGGAATCTTCCTCCCACTATCTATGTGCTGTCTCCAAAGATGATCTCCACCTAATATCCCAGCACTATTGACTTGGTCAAACTTGACCTTGTCCTTATGCAATTGTCCTCTTTCACGCATGAGGGTGTGAAATTCAACTCCTAAGATGATCCCTTTTCACATTATGTGCGAATTTATTCCTATTTCTGAAATGTACAGGCCTCCTTACCCATTTATTCATCTCCTAAGTTTAAAAGACAAAAAACAATATTCCAATTAGCTGCATGCTAAATTTGGAATATTACATAAATTACCCTCTAACATTCTAAAATTCAATGGAAATTCTAGAGAAGACCCGTCTATGCATGTCATGGCTTATCATTTATGGTGTTCATCAAATTCCTTAAATGATGATTATGTTATATTGCATATTTTCCAACAAACGCTTATTGATTCGGCTGCGAAGTGGTATATTGAATTACCACAAGCTTATTTTGATTACTTTACAACTTTAGCCACTACTTTTTTAACCCACTTCCAGTTACACATCAGATATGAAATTGGAACGAAAATTTTGACCAGCTTTAAATAGACCACTGCTACTCATATATCGGATCATACACATGAGTCACCTCATCATCGTCGAATGGTTAAAACATTTTTTCCTGATCAACATTTAGCTGAGTGGTTTATAAAATCCTTGTGCCATCTATCACCGAGGATGTGGCCAATGGAAGTGTTGTCACTGAAGAGAAAGTAATTTCTCGTGCCCAGTATCTAGATTTTATTTACACTCAGTTTGGCATGCTTTATGAAAATATTCCAAATGCACTGTGAAATTTTTTTACTGTACCTCCTTCTCCATCTGGTCAGGAAATTCATGTTGACGATGGTGTGATTGGTTCTACTAGCACTTCGGCAGCAAGTCGACTATCTAGTCCTATAATTGTTGTTTCAAATCAAACCCCTATTGCATATGATCCCACGTCTTCTTCTGAAATCCATGCCGTGTCATCTGGCAAAGGAAAGAGTGACAAGAAACCTAGAAGTAAGAATAAGGGGAAAGATAAGAAGAAATCAAATTCACCCCTGCAGGAAATATCATTTGATTCATCCAATTCTTTTCGGAAACCTCGTTACCCTTTCTTGATATGTAATGAGGATAATTTTATGCCAGATTTTTCTCACTGCTCAGAAGTCTCAAATCTTCTTAAGACTTCTACTGCATCTGCAGTGTTGACAATTCCTTTTCCGAACCTAGAAACACATATGGTTGCTACGGATCCTACTTCTAGTTCGCAAGTGCTTATGCTATCCACCACTAAGCCCAAAACTGATGTTTTGGTGTCTACTCGAAATAAATATTGCATTAATCTGTTTTCATCGTCAAACGGTCAGGCTACAAAAAAACCTAGCACTTCTAATTTGACCTCATCTGACTCGGCTCCACCACCTATCATTCAAGAGTGTAATATTCCCAATTAGCCATGAGCTAGTTGGAATATTAATTTTTGTTTTTTCTTCTTGGTTTGATGAATAAGAGGGTATGGGCACCCATAAATCTCCTTATTAGGAATAAAATCACTAGTAATGTGAATAAATATCACTTTAGTGGCTTGATAAAGCACCCTTATGTGTGAAAAGGGGTTGAAGCATGTAGACTAGATCAACTTTAACCAAATCAACAGTGTTGTCATGGAAGAGTGGCAGTCATTGTGGGACATCGTAGTTTTGGAGGGAGACTCCATGAATGGAAGTAGTAGCTTTAATGATTGGGGCCAAGGGTGAGGAAACTCACCACTTATATAAGGCAGGGGATGACATCCATAGAAGATATGATGTTGCATATTATTATTTTGATATGGTCTGTTAAGATTTTTTATGCTCTCTTCAACTGTTTAGCTAAGATTGTAGTGTTATTTAACATAGGGTGTTCCCGAGCGGGAATCCCACCTTCATCCTTGGGGGACTTTGAGTTCCTACTCAGGAGAAGTGATTGCACTACATTTCCACATTCCAGCATTAGGCCAAGCTCCATCGTTCATCTACAACATAGTTTCTGCAGAGGGTTGTGATGTGTTGTAGGTTGCAACAATGGAGAATACATTTGGGTGGTTTATAAGTTTTTTTCAGTGGAGGAAGGTTTCCTTCCATTGGGAGGCTAGTGAGGAAGGCCCTTGAGCCTTATTTCAGTATTTGGCATCAGGCCACACTATTATTTTCCCCTACAACGTAGTTTCAACCTTGGACTATGTTATTTTAGGGAGGATTTGCAGGGGTGGTTTCAGTACACCATTTGGGGAGAAGATTTTCTAGTGAAGGGACCAGCCTTTAATTTGGAGAGTCTATTTGAGGAGGCTACATTCTTTGTCATATCAGATCAGCCACATCTTTCCAGCTATATTTTTGCATTGAATCTTCAACCCTAGGGCTTTGATTCATTTATTTTATATTGGTGTATTTCTTAAAACCCTCTTGGGTTCTTGTTGGAGGTTGTATAAAGCCTTGATATTCATTGTATATTATTTATTGAGGCATGTATCAGAAATTTCATATTTGTATGTTAATTTGTTGTAGCAGTGCTCTTATGAATGCCCTGTAGCAATCTTCTGACATTTTGGTATAGTAGTTGTACCTCATTCTTGAGGGGATTCACTTATTGGAGGCTTTTTGGTTCATTTGTATGATTTGTGCCCCGTTATTTTCTACTATTTTTTGTTGTTCTATATAATAAAATGACTCCATGTTGGTTGCATATATTGATGTGATGTTACACACTACTATTTCAAGAATTTTGTTTAATATTTTTTCTTTTCCCATTTGGGAATATTACAGTGGTATCAGAGCATAATCCTGGCTCAGCTTGTGCATATTAAGCCAATATTTCATTAGAAGAAGGAGATCCTCTCATAGATAGAGAGAATAGGCATATCAGAAGAAACCAGAAGTATGATTATAAAGATGATAAATAAGACAAGTGTAAAACCCCTTTATCAAGAGAAGATGAGGAGAAGGAGTTTCTTAAGCTTCTTATTCAAAATATGCAAGACAATGCAAGAGAAATAAAGGAGATGAGGATGGATAGACACAAAGAATCCCCTAAAGGGTTTCTACATGGAGAAGGCTCCAACACTTATCATCATTGGAGTGATCAACCAATGAAGCAGTACGTTTCCCAACGCTCTACAATGCCTACATTCTTAGAAATGGGAAATGGAGGGTTCCAAGAACAAGAAGCTCTTGAATATTATTTTCTTGAGTATGAGTCTCAATCTCATATATTCAAATAAAATATGAGCTTTCAAGAGTTCTCTCAAATCAAGGACAATAGGATACCTAAGCATCACTATAGAGGTGGAAGATTCATACAGAATCATGATCTACACCAGACTATGGGAAGATTTTTCTTACCCAACTTTGATGGGTCATCAAAATGCACTGCCAAATCATGGGTAAACAAGCTAGACATCTACTTCCAGCTGAACCAAGTACTAGAGATGGATGCCATCGAAATAGCAGTGCTACACCATGAAGGTGAGGCACATGATTGGTGGTTTCATGGTCTTTCTACATTGGTTCATTCCAATGTGATTGCATATTCTGAGTTCACAAGGAGGTTGGTGGATAGGTTTTATCGAAGAGATCCGGAGGCACCTTTCATGGGGCTAGCTAAGCTCAAACAATCAGGTAATCCAGAAACTTATATTTATGAATTTCTAAAACTTTCTGTTATGGTTCCTGATTTATCTGCAGTAAGGAGGGTATATATGTTTATTGATGGGATAGAAGAACCTCTACATGGGTTGGTTAAATCTACCAAACCCGCTACCCTTCAAGATTCCATTGAGAGGGATATAAATATACAAGATGTCTTGCCAAAAGAAAAGGAAAAATTTCACAAAAGCCCACTTTTCCATCAAATGGAAAAGATGAGAAGACTGATTTTTCAAAGGAGAGCCAAAACAAAGTACCTCTTAGTGATGATGTCTGAAGATATTTGAGGAGAAGTAAGATTTGCTTCACATGCCAAGAATCATGGGCACTCCAACATAGATGTGCAGCAGGAAAGGCACACTATATAGAGGTATTTTCAGATGATGAGGAGGAGGAAGAAGAAGAACCAGAAGGAGGTCATAGCGTTGGGATAGCAGGAGAGGATCCAACACCACCAGGAGGTGGGAATAGAGCATTTTATGCAATTTGAGGGGCCCTTGCATCATTGAGAGGAGTACCCAAGTACTTGACCTTGAGGGTTCGAGGTTCCATTTTGGATCAGAAGGTTTCAGTTTTGATTGACAGTGGGGCTACCCACAAATTTATTGATGCCCAACTAGTGCAGAGGAGGGAAATACCCACTGATGATTTTGAGGGATTTTCTGTTTTGGTCCCAGGAGCTAGAACTATGCAGTGCATGCATTATGTTCCATCTTTATCTGTCACCATGGGGACATATACATTGACTGATCACTTCTTTGTGGTTGACATACCTGACACCAATGTGATATTGGGTGTGCAGTGGTTGATTAATTTGGGGAAGGTCACCAAAAATGATTAGACTTTGCAGATGGAATGGGTGGATAGAAAGAGTGGAAAAAATCGGATGATTAGTTTCTACATAGGGTTGTGCTGTGCTACAGGTTGCAGTAGTGGAGAATACATTTGGGTGGTTTCTGAGCTATTTTTCAGTGGAGGAAGGTTTCCTTCCATTGCGAGGCTAGTGAGGAAGGCCCTTGAGCCTTATTGCAACATTTGGCATCAGGCCACACTATTATTTTCCCCTACAATGTAGTTTTAGTCTTGGACTACGTTATTTTAGGGAGGAGTTGCAGGGGTGGTTTCAGTACACCATTTGGGGAGAATGTTTTCCAGTGAAGGGATCATCCTTTCATCTGAAGAGTCTATTGGAGGAGGAAAAATTCTTTGTCATATCATATTAGCCACATCTTTCCAGCTGTATTGTTGCAGTGAATCTTCAGCTCTAAGGATTTGATTCATTTCTTGTATATTGGTGTATTTATGAAAACCCTCTTAGGTTCTTGTTGGAGGTTGTATAAAGCCTTGATATTCATTGTATATTATATCTTGAGGCATATATCAAAAATTTCATATTTGTATGTTCATTTTTTGTATCAGTGCTCTTATGACTGCGTTGTAGCAGTCTTCCGGCATTTTGGTATAGTATTAGTACCTCATTCTTGAGGGGATTCACTTATTGGAGGCTTCTTGTTTCATGTGTATGATTTGTACCCCATTATTTTGTACTATTTGTTGTTGTTCTATATAATAAAATGACTCCATTTTGGTCTCATATATTGATGTGATGTTACACACTACTATTTCAAGCATTTTGTTCAATATTGTTGCTTTTCCCATTTGGG